>CM065371.1:887623-2087623 GCA_033032245.1 Poecilia picta
AAACCACATACTGCTTGTGAGAACAGCTCACAAGGAGGAACATACACGCACACATACACACGCCACTGACATGCAGATATCATTGTTGAAACGGATGGGTAGAGGGTCAGGACAGCATTAAAACCCATCACCTTGACCTTTGACTTGTGCATGCACACTTACACAAGCATATAGGTACAGTTCAGCATGCACAGATCAGCTGAGGGGTTCCTCGAGTGGTTTGAAGTGTTTATAGATAGGCTGACAGAGCTCTCACTTACATGCGTACATAGCCCAGAATGGAGGCTCATCGCTTTGAAGATTAGCTGCTGAAACTAATCTTCAAAGCGATGAGCCTCTGGTTAGAATAAACAGAAATATCTTCATGAGGGAATAAGGCATTTGGTAAGGGATTGTCTTTCTTTTTCATAAAATTCTTATTTTTTGAGAGGAAAATTGTGTGCAAACCTCTGTAAGTTAAAAAAAATGCATTTTGAAAAGCTAAAATAACTTTCAGATTACATCTTTCTTCTATAATTGCTGTAAGCACTGTCTCATCACTCCTCAAAGTTGTCTGAGGAAGTTCCTGAATCTACTAAACCCTCTCAGCCTGTCCTGTATCACTTGCATCCTAAGCTGACTGGCATTCATCAGGTCCTCCGATCCAGTTGCAAAGCAGCGACCACATATAAGTCAAAAATGCAATGAGTCAGGGTTGCCTCTTAGCTACATTTCAAAGAGACGAGGCAAGAAGCCAGGGCAGAGGAAAGGCTGTGTTTAATTTAAGCAGCAGATGAGGATCCCCTTTTCTCTCACGAGTCACAAGTAAAGTCCCACAAATAAGAAGATAAAGCTAGAAAAGACACAAAAACTCACAAAACTTGTTTTCTTGTATGTATCACATAAAGTGCAGGAAAGTTCCATATCTTCCAGTTATGTAATGACCATCCACCATCAACATGAACGCTACGACACTCGCACTGGGTTTACACCTGTGCGCCGTGAAAGAGACCTGCTGCTCCTGTGCAGAGCTACGCAGGTGTGTTAGAATCACGGCAGCGAAACGCAAAGAACTTTTCACAGTTTTTCCCTCAAACTAACCGACTGAGTTGAGTAAAGTTGCTGGATGCAGGTAAAGTTAGCTAAAAGATGACTAGCTAATATCAATACAGCACCTTAAGCTTAACAAGTAGCCTGTAGGCTACCGATGTTGTTCTCTATGTTCATCTACTTATACTGTATTTTGCCCCCAAAAACTAAGAATCCTCTCCCCCGCCTCCTACTCCCCTCCACACGTCGGTCAACCAGACAGCCATTTGTAATCCATATAGAAACCACTGAGGGGGAGAGGGGGGGGGGGGGGGGGGGGCAGGAGAAAAGGTTTGGGAACCACTGCTGTATGAAATGACGAAATTGTTTGGTTGTTAGCATATTTAGTTTACCTGGCACTGTGGTTATCGTCCGCATAACTTTAAATCAGTTGCAAGAAAACATACTGAATGGGTTGGTTAAAATTCTACTGAAGAAACCCAAGTGAATGGGACAAAGCCCAGACTGTCCAGTAAGTGAGACTTGAATCGAGGTTAATAGCCATAATAGCTACCATCAGCATATTAGATAATGGAAACATCATTTTTAAGTGTCAAAATAAGTCATGCTTCAGCAGGTAAAAGAAATTCCCTTTAAAACAAATGCATGAAGTAATTTTACTGCATGGAGGAGAGACAGAGCCTGAAAGTCAGTCACTAACAAATATCATATTTTGGAATACTTATGCCAATATTTATGAGCATACGTCCCATCTATTTTTCACTATATTCAAACACTGATAAGATAAGAAAATAAGAGTGGATATCACTTCTGTTTCCTTGTAGGTGATTTCACATAAAATTAAATCTTAGAGAAAAGACGTGTTGGGGAAAAAAGCAAACCCATCTGGGAGTACAAATAGTTTAAGTAATGTAAATGATGGCGCCTCCCAAATTAAACGATAATATTAGTTGTTTTTTTCATTGAATACTTGATGAGGTTAATCAATCCAAGCTATTTAACACAATACAGCAAAGTACTTGGAAATGGTCACCGGATAGTGACATTATAGAATAGTTACCATATCTCTTTGTTAGTCATGTGCTATATTCATATTCTATCCCATTTTGATCCTAGTTCTGCCTGGGCAGACCTACTATTCAATATCATCCATTGCAAAGTAAATGACAGAAAAGCAGACATTACATTTAAAATATTTTTAAAACATAATCATGTATATACTTACTTTAAGCACCCAGTAGAACCAAGGACAGCCTCTGATAGGTTTGATAATATGAGACAAATTATGTTGCAGGTGCATCCCACCAAGAAAATCTTTGCTTTCTATCTGTTTTGTCATTTCCCCTTTTAAAATGTTCCACCTCCCTCATACTTGCACGTAGACAGAACAACAACAAAAATGCAGAATGCTTAACTGACACCCCCTCATCTCAACCCGGCCCTCTCTGTGTCTATCTCTTCCTCTCTGCCCCATCCCCCCTTCTTCCTCCTCTCATCCACCTCTCCATCACACAGGAAGTCTGCTCTTCCTGAAAACAAGCCTCAGCGCATGGAAAGGCACAAGGCCGGGAGGCTCATACGTGATGGAGGGTAGAGGATGTTTTTGTCGTTTCCATGCCCCAATGGTCGCTGCAGGCCTCAGCGTAGTCCATCCTGAGGAAACCCGTCTTACGTCACCCTGCTGGTCCTTGAGCCAGCTCTCACTGGCCCGTCCTATGACACAGTGAGAGCTGCAGCAACCTGTTGCGCATCTGCACCTGAAGGTTTTAATGAGCAGGAAATGGAAGTAAAGAGAGTCCAAATGTGGTGTTGACAGATGCCACGAGGAGCACCAGTTGTGACTGTTGGCAATAGTGTTGGCAATAGTCTGCCAACAAACATCCATTCATTTCCTGAATGGAACTACCAGAAACTTTCAGCCCACCTGCCAGTGTGAGAATTTATCAGCATGGGGTTTTCCATAGATTTCCTTTGAGTGATTTATAATAACACTAATGATGTCCTGAATTTAATAAGACATTATGTTAAAACATCTTGGAACCATCTAGTTTCTCAAATCACAAAGGATCAGAGATAGCAAGACATATACTTATATTTTGAAAAAATATTAAAATGAATCTTTAATCCTGTAAAGGGAGAAGGGTTTAAAATAAAAGCATTTGTTAAAAGTTGTTAGTCTTGGGTTCTTAAAGATTTTGTCAAAATTAAATAAAACATAGTATGCAAAATGTATTTATATGCATTTATTTTTTACTCTTTTTTTTCTTGTTTTCAAGCCAAGTCCTGACATTTAGATGTCTACCTTCATATACATTAATGTTTTTCCTTGCTTCAAGTTTCAGCTACAGACTGGGAATAACCAACATCTATTGATACATTAAATGTAGATTTCTTTTTTGAGACTGAGAAGTCGCTCCTATAATGAGCTCAGCAGATGCACAGTTCCACCGGGTGTTTGCTAATTGCTGCTGACTAGTCTGAAGGAACTGAGTAGGGCTGGGTCCAACCCAGGCATTTTGCACAGCTGAATGGTTGCCACAGGAGATTAAAGGATTTTTCAAACATGTATGAAAGAATCAAGGCAACAATCCAGATATGTTTTTGATGATTGAATAACTTTATAACATGATGTAAAGATCAGAAAAGTAGATTTTTCATAATACTGCTTTTTTAAGATCTGCAAGCAGTGAAAACCCAGATTTCAGACTTGATCACTGGTTTCTAGCTGCAATAACTGTGTTTTAAAGTACATATTTTTGTCAACAATATAAAGGTTATCTCATCTCAGTTTGTGTTCAATAAGATAAGATGTAAACTACACCTGATTAACAGTGTCACAAAAACACATTTGATCAAAAAGCTTTACTGTCTCATTAAATACTTATTTTTCATTCATTATTCAACATTTTGACCTATTCATAAACAGCTACAGACAAGTACTTCCTACAACTTTTTAAGTCAAACTTTGCAGTGTGTTTCATAAAGGGTGACTTCACTTTGTCTTTCATTGTTAGTCATGTCTTGTAGAATGGACCCATATACAGCATATATGTAATGTTGAGTTTTTGTGATTTTAATGAAAAGATTAACAAACTTAATTGGTTGTTTCACAAATGCAAATTACGACATTATTCTACGTTTTTCCCTCTTGATCTGAAAATATGGGTTTGTCATTTATTGTTATATTCAATATGTTTTATGAAGGTACAGTTTTGTGTTTATTTTGTTTTCTTATAAATTTTAAGTCAGATCTGTGATCTCTTTTTTGTCCCAAAGTAGAATAACTTGTTCAACTTTCTCCAAAAGTATCTATTTCATTTTTTTTGCAACAGGTTGTATCTCTCTGCATTCATATGCAAAAAATAGACCTAGAATCGCATAACCTCAAAGATCAAGTTGAACGTTATCTACAGCATGCCTTTATTCCATTTTCAACAGAATATGGAATAAACAGTGGTGAACCAACCTAAATGTTGCATGTGCTAACAATGTGGCTGTGTGAGTGGAGGGAGGCCACGGAGTGAAGTCTGAAAGTGACGGAGGCCATAATAACAGGATGTTTACAACCTGTGGAAAGACTGCCAGAGCAGAGCGACCACTAGCAGACAGCAACCACGGCTGGAAACTCGAGTGAAGAGGAAACGCAGGCCGAGCCAGGTTTCCCCCAGATATGCCAAATATAACCTCTCTGACAGCCGTTCGGTTTACAAACACACACACACAAAAACACTACAGTACCTTCGCAGGTTAGATCAGGTGGATGTAGTAGCATGATGTCAGATCCTTTTTTAATACAGTACATAATGCAGCAGTGCTTAAAATGACTGTCTGCAGGTGACACCAAACACCTGCAGACAGTTTTGTGATAAACTACTGTAGCTATCATATATTATTCCACCAGAATTTGGTGCTGACCTCATCATTGTTGACATTACTTTATATTTTGTACCTCAAGTGTTTTCAGTTTGCAATGGATTGGTTCCTTCTGAAGTCTAAAAGATACAATACCTGTTATTTATAGCAATTAAATTCCTCGGACTCGACTTAAGAGGAAAGGAAATCGAGCTTTTTCTGTTGCTGCTCCTGTTTTATGAAATAACTTACCTTTCCAGATTAGATCTGCCCACAGCGTGGATCATTTTAAATTGCTTCTTAAAACTCATTTTTACTCTTTGGCATTTAATTGATTTATTGTTTTGTGCTCTGTTTTGTCATTTGTGTTACTGTTCTTTGTTCAAACTGGACTTTGGTGCAGTTTTATAATTGTTTTAAAGTACTATATAAATAAATTTGACATTGACATTGACAAAGTCAGACATCATCCAAAGCAAAGACGGACTTACATATGTAAGCCTTTTTTATTGAGAGGTTACACGAACAATGACTTGTTAGGATCCCGAGATGTTCAGTTGTTTTGGAGTTTGATTTATTTATCCTAGTTTGATTTTTCTATCTTAATCTTTTCTTTGATCTTTTACTTCAGTTTTTCTTAATGTTCCTAGTTATGTTCATTTCTTGTTTCCAGTTATTTCTAGTTGCTCTAATTTAATTATTTTTCGTTAGTCTAGTCATTCCCCAGTGGTAAAATTATTTCATTATTCCCAGTGTACTCTGCCTCACCCCCTGTGCTACCTTCTATCTCTCTTTCTCTCCTCAGTCTCCCTCCTGCTCTCCCCTCACACCTGCAACTTGTTAGCTCATCAGCCTAGGTCTTTTCTCTCAGTATTCAACCTCCCCATTATTTAAGTACCTCATCCTCAGTCACGTCTTGCTGGATTCTCTCATATACTCCTGTTGTTCTTCCTGTCTGTACCCTGTCATCCTCTTCCCTCAGATTTTATGTCTGTGTTCCTATTTGACTTTTTGGATTTTCTAGTAAGTTTGTTAATCTCTTCATTAAAATCACAAAAACTCATCTCAACATTACATACCTGCTGCATATGGGTCCATTCTACACGACATGACTAACAATGAAAGACAAAGTTGAAGTCACCCTTTATGAAACACACTGCATAGTTTGACTTAAAAAGTTGTAGGAAGTACTTGTCTGTAACTGTTTATGAATAGGTCAAAATGTTGAATAATGAATGCAAAGTAAGTATTCAATGAGACAGCAAAGCTTCTTGATAAAATGTGTTTTTGTGGCACTGTTAATCAGGTGTAGTTTACATCTTATCTTATTGAACACAAACTGAGATGAGATAACCTTTAGATTGCTGACAAAAATATGTACTTTAAAGCACACAGTTATCACAGCTAGAAACCAGCGATCAAGTCTGAAATCTGGGCTAGCGATAAACTAAGATTTGAACCTTCAAAGTCACATCAAGACATTTACAAATTCAGTCTTCTAGCACCTCAAGAACATTTCTAGGATTAAAGGATGTTACATGTTTCAGTAAGATCTTGAGGAATTCATCCATGAGTTTAATTTTAATCACTTCAGCAGCATCTTCACAGGTTTGTCTAAAAATTAAATCCTCCAGCTGCAGCTGATTCAGAATGCTGCTCATGGAGCACTGACTAAAACCAGGAAGATGGAGAACATCACACAGTTCTCCAGTCCTTCACTGAGAGAATAGACTTTAATATAGGCCTACTGTTGTTAGTTATAAATCACTGTGCAGCTCAGCACCACAATACATTATAGACCTGTTGTCATGGTATCACCTCTAGTGCTTCTAGAACCACTCCTAAAGTATCTACAGGATCTCTGCATGCGTTATGCACATCAAACCATGAAACACATTTTTTTTTCTAATACTAGAATTGCTGTACTCAAAGCAAACATGTTGGAGTAGCTCTGATACATTCATTCTGATTTATTCTTTTTGAAGAGTTTTGCTTCTATTTTTTGTAGTTGCTGTTTTGGTTGAGCAGTTGCACATTTGGGCAATCGTTCCTTCTGGTTTTGGATGTTGAGCAGCAGGAGGGATTTTTACTACTTTACTTTTGGACATACAGTTGGGGCTTCCACACTTTCCATATCTGTGTCCTCTGTCACTTTTATCAGCAGTTAAAACTGTTTAATCCGTTTTTAACATGTGGTAACCGCCTTTAAACACAACATGAGCGCCGTGAAGGAGACCTGCTGCTTCTGTGCAGAGCTACACAGGTGTGTGTTGAGGAAATATAATCGTTTCTAGCATTTAGAAAATATAAACATCTTTTTGTGTTTAGTTAGCTGAATCTTTTACTTAAATTTTGAAGAAGTTTGTGTGGGTGAGTTCAATTGGCAGGAAGAGCCATGGTTGGGTTCAAAATATCAAAGAACAAGTGATGGATGGAGAAAACCTTTTAAGACGTTGTTAAACAATATATCTGTGGAGGTATAGGCTCCTATCTTTTCAGACATCTAGGGAGGACAGGAGATACTCAGGTCTCAGGAGATAAGGAGCCTTCAGTGAACATTTGGCATGGTAAACTATTGACCCACAAACTTCTGAACTCTGAAGCTGTGAACTTTTAAACTTTCTGACTGTTAACATCATATAAAATATTTTAATATCGCATCCTTTAACTGAATATTTTATTTGAATATTGTATTAGTTTGTTGTAGAATTAAAACCAGTCAAGGATGAATGTAGTTGAAAATGTTCTGTTTTGTATTAGAAAACAGGAATTGTATCTGATTACATTCTGTAGACAGTAGGGTTATTGTATCAGGGACGGCTTTGGGAGGAATAACAGAGCAAAAGCATATTAAGTTCAGAGATAACTCTTATTGAATCAAATACAGGATTAAGGGTTTGTTCTGGGAGAAAGGAGAAAACCAGAGTTTCACAGAGACCTGTGAAATGCTTTGATGCTCTTTGCTCAGGAAGGAGCCAGAAGCTGGAGAAAACTCTGCAGGATTCAGGAGATAACATCATTTAGTGAAATAAGCCTGAATATAGCTTAAAATTTATAACCTATTCTGGCACATTGACCTGTAGTTTACCCAAAAAGTATTTGTTTAAAAACTTACAAATGTGCCTTTATCTGTTTGGGTGGATTAACAGGGAATTCCAACTATGTTTAAGAAAAAAGAAACTTTTCTTTGATGCTCGAACAGAATTGAAGGGAGGTGCCGTTTTCGAAGGCGGTCAGAGACAACTTCTAATTGGTCGAGACAAGGGACGCCTTGTTTGAATATGCTAAAAAACAAGAACACTCCCACAGGAATATAATATGATGCACGGGAGAAATGATTCAGAAAATAGCCGATCTTTGTTGCTTTTGCTCTGGCTCTTTTCCCAAAGACGTCTTTGTATGTTTGTCTGCTTTATCTCAGGTAACGAAATGTAAGTCTTTGTGTTTTTCTGTCATGCTCTGTCGTGTCTGATACTTTGTTTCTGATTGGATTAAATTCTGCCCTTCTGTGACGCCAACACGCTGCGTACGCCTCTGTCTCCGCACATGGTCTCCAAGACTGGGAAGAATCCTGGGACAAGGGAGATTTTATCAGAGCAGAGTTGTTTTTTTCTAAATTTAGTCATTTATAAATATTTTCTTCCTTAACATGTGTTAGAATCATAGCAGCAAACCAGCAAAACGCAAAGAACTTTTCACAGTTTTCCCCCCAAACTAACCGACTGAGCTCAGTAAAGTTGCTGGATCCAGGTAAAGTTAGCTAAAAGATGCCTAGCTAATATCAATACAGCACCTTAAGCATAACAAGTAGCCTGTAGGCTACCGATGTTGTTGTCTATGTTCATCTACTTACATATTGCTCCCAAAAACGTCGAATCCCCTCCACCCCCACGGGCAAGGACAGGGAGTGTGTAAGAACCCTCTCCCCCCTCCCACACGTCGTTCAATCAGACAGCCATTTGTAATCCGCGGGGGGGGGGGGGGGGGGGGCAGAAAATGTTTGGAAACCACTGGGGGGGAATTTTTTCAGCAGTTGGGCTTTCAATATGAACAACAAACTACTAAGCACTAACTAAGCACTATTGTACATTGATGACATGTGGCAGGAGGAAGCTGGAATTGAACCTACAACCTTCCAATCAGAGGGACGACTACGCTACCCACAGAGCCACAGTCACCCAAATTAGTCACTCCAATTCATTTGATGAATAAATTATTTCGAACAGGGTTTAATGGATCAGTACCAGGGATTTCCTAGCTCTTTGACACCTCGCTCTCAAACATGGTGGACAAGAACCATCATCAGTGAGAACAGAAGTGTGCAGACGGGATCCAGCTGGATCTCTGGCAGAGGGGGACCAGGAGGCTGGTGTCTGGCATTGCTTCCATAGAGTCTTCATGCAGGGAGGAGGCCGGATCTCCTGCAGTGACCCAGGGGAATGTCTGGGAACGGGATAGAGTTTCTGAGCCAGCCAGTTTACAGGGCTTCTGTCTGGGAGTCACATTTATTCACAGCTTTTCTTTCAAGGTGGGGGACAGTGAACAAGAGGGCCACATCTATTTCTGCTTGCAGCATAACTGAAGGAAAAGCTGGAGATTTGTGCAAATAATTTAAATGTAATTGCCTAAAACTTACCTAAAACCAAGAACATCATAAGAAAGGATGAAAAACTGTTTTATTTTAAAAATGTACAAATTATTGAAAAAATAAAAAATAAAATCCCATCTCCCTATGGGAAATGCTCCCATAGCATTTCAGAATGTAACAGGGATGTTCCTGCACTGTATAAAATTACAGTCCTCCTTGATGGGTGTCATTCCTGCTGTTAGATATTTGTAATCCTATCACGATACTGAAGACAGGCAGGAATAGTTACAGTATCTGTGGCCGAGTCGTTTGAGGTGAGGACCTCATTTAACCAGAGCAAATGTTAAAGGCCAAATATTACATGTAGACTGCTTTTAGTCAGAAAGCTAGAAATATGAAGGAATGTATGTTTTACACAGGGAGATAATAAATTTGGAAAGGCTTCTGCATTTATAATTTTCCTCTTACAGCTGAGACCACAGCAGCTAGTGCAATTCAATGATCTAAAATTTTAAACTTGACTATTTATAAAGCGATTCTCCTTGCAACCGTAATGGAATTATTTCACTACTGCCACCTAATGTAAAAAGACACACATAACAGCCTGACCAGTCCACCAGAGCAAATATGGCAAGGAAAGACCTACTCCCCATTTTAATCTCATTGTTTTAGTTCAGGCTGTGAGCTCATTATGTAACTCAGCTCTGGTGTCAACGTAATGATGAGGAAGATGATAATAGCCACCATGATGAGACAGATCATATTAGCTTTTAAAGATTCCTAAAATAGCATCACAAATAGTTTCATCCCCATAAGGAGGAATGGACCGAATAAGTGGAGCAGGTCCAAAAATAGGAGCTGGCACAAAGCGGTCCAGTGATATTCAGTAAATGATGATGATGATAGGTTAGATTGAAATATTATTGTTAATCCGGCAGACTGCTGCACGCTGTGCACTCCTAACCTTATTCATCTTATAGTTGCCAAAAGGATTAAGGGTTTCTGTGTTTGTTTTTTGCAATATAAACTTTAGAGCATCTTGAAGACTAAAGGGATACAGTAGACAGAGTGTACCAGAAAAAAGCTTATTGGTAATGGCACAAACTTGTTAACTTGGACAAAAGAGAGCATTACTCAGAGGAGCAACCCATGGTAACTCTTGGGCAGTTCAGGTCGGGCAATCTAGTAGGACAAGTTTTGGTTTAAACTTCACAAATCCTGCCTCTGTGGACTGGGAAGAACAAAGCCATAGGAAGTTAGAAAAAGAAAATGTAAACAACATGGAACAAAAAGAGCCTTTTAGAAGCCTAAACCTATAGTAATAGGGAAACATTTTGAAAACTATTTATAACAGTAATGAACAAACCATCAAAGCTGAACGAGGCAACAACTGACCTGAGAGAGAGAATCGTGGCCGGAATGAACAGACAACCCCGACGCCAATTACAACGGCTGAGTGAAGCACCACCAGAAAGTCTATTTGAAGATGTGAATGCCGCATTGGGAACGATCCCTACCACCACCATAATAGAAACCAATGAGCTGATATACAACTCAGCATCAGTGATCCTTGAGATGCTTGACCATAAGAGCAACCATGAGACCTAATACCCACCATGGAAAAGACGGTTAGAGGCTAAGATCAAGATAACAAGGAGGGAAGTGAGCCAACTGTCAAAGCTCCAAAGGGGTGCAATGAAAAGATCAGTACCCAAGAAGTACAGCCAGATGCCCATACCTGAAGCACTCGAAACTGCCAAACAAAGGCTCCAAGCCTTGGCCAGCCACCTAAAGAGATACACAAGAGAGAATGAAGCCAGGAGGATTAACTCTTCTCCACCCAACCAGCTAAGGTGTACTACCAATGGCAGGGTCCTAACAGCAGAGCAGACCCACCAAGGCTGGAGACTGAACAATATTGGAAAGGCATAAGGGAAAGGGAGGCGTCCCACAACAGCAATGCACGGTGGATAACCTCTCTACAAGAGGACCACAGCAACCTCCCTGAACAAGCCCCGGTAACCATCACTGTGGCAGATGTCCAAGAAAGAGTCTCGGGTATGACAAACTGGACAGCACCAGGACCTGACATGAATCATGCCTACTTGCTGAAGAAACTCACTGCCCTCCATGAGCGGCTGGCAGTTCAAATGAACCAGCTGCTACAAAATGAGATTCACCCTGAATCGTTAACTGAAGGTCGCACAATCCTGATCCAGAAGGATCCTTCAAAGGGTTCAGTCCCATCCAACTATTGGCCAATAACCTGTCTCTCTACAACATGGAAGCTCATGTCAGGCATCATAGCGACTAAGATAAGTGGTCACATGGATAAATACATGAGTACGGCACAGAAGGGCATCGGCATAAATAGCAGAGGAGCCAAACACCAACTCCTTGTAGACCACACAGTCGCCCGAGACTGCAAAACCCGACACACCAACCTGTGCACCGCTTGGATAGATCACAAGAAAGCCTATGACTCAATGCCACACACTTGGATCATTGAATGCTTAGAGATGTACAACATCAATAGGACTCTAAGAGCCTTCATTGCAAACTTGATGGGGCTGTGGAAAACCACCCTTGAAGCCAACTGCAAACCACTTGCACAAGTGTCCATCAAATGTGGCATATACCAAGGAGATGTTCTGTCCCTACTGCTGTTCTGCATAGGCCTGGACCCCCTCAGCCACATAATCAACAAGACTGGCTACGGATACCGACTAAAGAATGGGGCCACAATCAGTCACCTCCTCTACATGGATGACATCAAGCTGTATGCTAAGAGTGAGCGAGACATTGACTCACTGATCCACACCACCAGTATCTACAGCACTGACATTGGGATGTCATTCGGACTAGAGAAGTGTGGTCGGATGGTTACAAAGAGAGGGAAGGTCGTCCGCACAGAAGGGGTCTCACTCCCAGAAGAAACAATAGCAGACATGAGGACAGTTACAAGTACCTGGAAATACCACAAGCAAATGGCAACCTCGATGAGGTCACAAGGAAAGGAGCCACAGCCAAATACCTCCAACAAATAAGACATGTCCTGAGAAGCCAACTCAATGGACGATGTGCTCAGTAAGTGTCTCAGGCAATGGGGAACAGAGGATGAGGTGCTAGAGGTACCATCTTGGGAGGACAAGCCCCTACATGGGATGTATTGACAAATAACTGAAGTGGCTGATATCAGGAAATCCTAACAAAGGCTGGAAAAAGCTGGACTCAAGGACAGCACAGAGGCACTCATCCTGGCTGCACAGGAACAGGCCCTACACACCAGAGCAATAGAGGCTCAGATCTACCACATCGGACAAGACCCAAGGTGTAGATTGTGCAAGGAGGCCCCTGAGACAGTCCAGCACATAACAGCAGGGTGCAAGATGCTGGCAGGGAACAACATAACAAAGTGGCGGGCATAGTGTACAGGAACATCTGTGCAGAATATGGACTGGAAGCCCCGAGATCGAAGTGGGAAACACCCCCAAAGGTGGTGGAGAATGACCGAGCTAAGATCCTGTGGGACTTCCAGATCCAGACAGACAAGATGGTAATGGCGAACCAACCGGACATTGTGGTGGTGGATAAAAAACAGGAAAGCCATTGTGGTGGATGTAGCAATACCAAGTGACTACAACATCAGGAAAAAGAGCATGAGAGACTGGAGAAATACCAGGGCCTCAGAGAGGAACTGGAAAAGACCTGGAAGATGAAGACCACAGTGGTGCCTGTGGTCATCGGGGCCCTCGGGGCAGTCGCCCCCAAACTGGAGCAGTGGCTAAAACAGATCCTAGGAACAACGAACGACATCAGACATCTCAGTCCAGAAATGTGCAGTTCTAGGCACATGCAAGATACTGCGCAGAACCCTCAAGCTCCCAGGCCTCTGGCAGAGGACCCGAGCACCCATGGTGGTCTCTTTATATATATATATACATATGTATATATATATACATATGTATATATACTGTATATACATATGTATATATATATATACAGTATATATATATATATATATAAAACAAGTAAAATAAAATAAAATCCACTTGTGACTGACAGGAATGATAAATTTCAACTTCCTCTGACTACCATACAATTTGCGTGTCATAATCATTATGGAAAGTCAAAATTGGATGGAAGCATTCTTTTATAATTAAACACATAAAAACAGAAACCATATAGACCCATTCAAATAAATTTAATATTGCTGAAAAGTCCATTTATTTCATAAACTTTATCACTTACTGAAACACATTATATAGAATAATTACACACAGGAAGCCCTGATTCCTGTGTGTGTCTAACATTTGTGTTAGTTATGATGAAACAGTTAATGAAAGCATTACATTTAAAATTTTAATACTACATCAAACACACAAAAAACCACCTTTTACAGCATAAATGTGTATGTAATGAAAAGTATGTTTAACGTCTGCTTAAAAGGTGTTATTGTATAATGATGTCATTTATTAAATTGGACTGTAGATTGGAAATGTGATTCTTTGGATTTCATAGTTGCTCTCTTTTAAGAATAAAGTTTTAACTGCTGCAGTCCTGTCACAACAGCTGCATATTCCTGACATAAGAATGTCAGCAGGTTCTATAAAATAAGTCAAACTGTCATTTAGAAGTCCTGCCAAAACTATTTTAAATTAATTTGAAGACATTCGGTCAATAGTCAATAGTTCACCCTTCTTTTTGAGAAATATTAAATTGACTGCTGCTTTGTTTCATAGTACAGTAAAAAGCTTGTTGAGCGACAAAGCTAATGAAGGATCCAGACTAATACTGCTGGATCTGTCTGATTATATCAACCACCTCTTGATACAACTCTAGGCTTCAGATCGCTCTTCACTCTGCGAGGTGCAGCTCAGACCAACAGGCTGCTTGCACAGTGTGTTTTACCCAAATCAGCAGCGTTTATTATTAGCCTGATGCAATATCAAGCACTTTCACTTGGGCCCACACTTGGCCTACCATTTAAGCATCTTCATTTATGCACTTATAAATAGAACGGCTCTGTCTACTTGACACATTTTTTCAAGCCGACTTCTTCGCACACAGTGTCTGTTACATGGCCTATGCATCATATTTCGGCCGAGCGGAGCATATATAAGGCCTTGAGAGCGGCCAAGGTGTTCACTGCAGTCGGCAGATTCATCTGAGCGAATCCTCTCTAGTCTTAGAGATAACCTCGAGGTGAGTTTCACTGGAGGGTGGCAGACCTGTAGGCGAATGTGACCTCTGGTTCAAAGGGTGTTCCTTCGTAAAATGGGATATAAATCAAACGAAGGGCCACAGAGGTCTGTTTCCTGAACATCAAGGGCCTGGTGTCTGACTTTGGAGTGGAAAAGAAACAAAATAGGGGGGAAAAAACTCAACCTGTTGAGACTAAAAGAAGATTTGATCTTTTCCCTTGGAGGGTTTGGTTTCAGAAACACCTGGACAACCTGAAATGATCTTTTTGTTTTCTTGGATTATTTACTGATCCGGACTACCTTAGATGCTGAAGATAACTTATAGTTGTGTAAACGTTGTAAACTCAAAGTACATTGAGATGTTCTTTGGTCCAGACTTAATCTGTTTGAATGTGTTTGATATTCCCAAAGCTGATGTCCTGGACTGATGATTTTTCTTCTGCTCTTATTCCTCAGTTAAAAATGGCATTCGCCGGATTTCTGAGTGATGCTGACATTAGTGCAGCCATTGCAGCTTGCCAAGGTAGGCAATAAAACTGTCAAGTCATTTTTGTTACACTTTCTTCAAGCTTCTTAGAAAGCTGTACATGTTAGTGGACCTGTTATGCAAGGTAGAAGATTTAAAATATTATTTCAACCATCAAGTTAAAAGGCTGCAGCCTTTAAAAACACTGAAAAAGATGCAAAACTGACATTGCGGCTAAGCCAGTTTTACATCAGGGTTAGCATCTGACTGATGCTGAGACAGAATACTAGACCTTGTAAACAGAAACCCGTGCATCAGCACCAGGTTTGTGTTGAATCATTTCTTGACTTTCTGATGTGATCCTCCTCTATGTCTCCTCACAGCCGCTGACTCCTTCAAGCACAAGGACTTCTTTGCCAAGGTCGGCCTGGCTGCCAAGTCTGCTGATGACGTCAAGAAGGCCTTCGCCATCATTGACCAGGACAAGAGCGGCTTCATTGAGGAGGAGGAGCTGAAGTAAACAATCTCTCGAAGCCTTTATACTTTAGCTTTTGAAGGTTTATGATAAGGACTGTCTCAATGAGGGTAAATTCAGAAAAAATGCAACCAAAGAAACTGTGGCAGCAACTCAATGTCTCTTTTGCTCTACGGTCCAAGAGAAATCATAAAAAATACTTTGAAATACTTAACTTTCAAGCACTAAAGGCAACAGCAAAGCTCCAGCCGGTAGTCAGTTCAAGGAATAACAGGATTTCCAATTATTTGGTTCCACAAATTGTGTCCTCAATCAAACAATTCTGTAAAACATCCCCAAGTAAATGAGCTAAGACACTTGTTAGGCACACAATGAAACATGTTGTCATATCACTCAATAAACTTCCCTCCCTTTCTTTCCTCTCCAGGCTGTTCCTGCAGAACTTCTCTGCCAGCGCCAGAGCTCTGACTGATGCTGAGACAAAGACCTTCCTGCAGGCTGGTGACTCTGATGGTGATGGCAAGATCGGAGTTGATGGTGAGGAAGCGCCTCCTTAGGCCAAACCCATTTGGACTTATGAGGCGTGAAAGCTGAAACAATACCTTAATTGTCTCCTCCATGCAGAGTTCGCTTCCATGGTCAAGGGTTAAATGGACAAACTGACCAACATCTGGCTTCACAACTCTAAAGGAACAACTTGAGCCAAAGACATCCTCTTCCTCTCTTCTCTTCCCATTCACTCTACCCCTTGTAGACTCTGCAACACTTTTATATATTTGACCTGACCCTGACCAGACAAACAACTCTTTCTCTCTCTCAGGCCGTGCTCACCCCAGTGCTATCCACGATGAATGTACCTGACTAAATGTATGGCGTGGCTGACTTGTGTCTTTCTCTCTCTCTCTCTCTCTCTCTGTCTCTCTCTCTCTCTCACTTCTGTCGTCGTTTTACTGTGTGGGATTTGCATGCTGTGAGATCAACAATGATGCACTTTTATGGAAAACGGACGGACGATGAGACAATAAAGGTTCTTTTTCAATAACAACGTTCTGAAACTGGTCTTTTAATAGGCTGTTGAGGCAAAACTGATAATGCAGCTGGACCAAAACATCCATCCATCCATCCATCCATCCATCTATCCATCCATCCATCCATCCATCCATCCATCCATCCATCCATCCATCCATCCATCCATCCATCCCAAACACCCACAGGTCAAACAACCATCCTCATACATATTCAACTTAAGGCAATGGTAAACGCAGTGTTGTGGTCAAGACCACCTAACCTGAGACCAAGACCAAAACCAAAGCGTATCAAGACCGAGACAAGACCAAGACTTTTTGGGTCCGAGACCAAGTTGAGACCAAGATCGAGGGAAGTTGAAACTGAGTCAAGACCAAGACCAGCACCCCGCGCTACAGGACACAATAAAATGGTGAAATATATCCCTAAAAAGATAACGGCCTGGGTGTTTGCTCATATTGCTCGTCAGAAACAATCACTATCAAAACCATTAAACATAGCAATTGAGGCAATGCCCTGACGGTAAATAACGCTCACCTATGAACACTGACCAAGGAATAACAAGCAAGAAGTAGCCAAGCACAAGGCGCTCACCGTGAGAGAGAGATCACCCTCTCTCCCGCTACATGAAGCCAGGTAGTCTGACACCATGGTACACATTACAGCTGCCACTTTGAATGAAAACAATCATAGAGCAATGTGCATGCTCTGTGTGCTCTTTTGTTCTTGTGTTTTATTTATTTGTTAATTAAAAAATATCAATGTACATTATTACATAAAATAATGATAGCTACTGCAGCGTACGCAGAGCATTACAAGAACAAAGAACGGCTCTCAGTGACACTCCAGTCCTATTTTCTAAGAACAGGGATTCTTCTGAACCCTGAAGAACCCTCAAGGGGTTCTTCAGGGTTCAGAAGAATCCCTGTTCCTGAATGCCACATCAAAAATATTGCGGACTTTTGGACACAGCTTTGTACCATATATGCGACAAGTCAGCCAACACCTACACACAATAATTAAGTGCAGTGAGTGGGAACTTTTTTTCATCACCAATGCTTATGTGTCTCTGTACAGCTAGCTTTGCTAACATCACGTCAACGGAGCTTACCTTTCTTTCTGCTGAGTTAGCTGTGGCCATCGAATGTCTGATGATTTATGCAGAGCTATTCTATTTCTGACGATTAGACAGACATCCACTTTTTTGCATCCACTGAAAACAACGATGTTAACAAATAAACTGGACAGCATGCTGTATGTTTAGTGATATTTTCACAGTTGTGGTCTTGACTGGTCTTGAAATAAAATGCCGAGTCCTCAGCGCCCGAGACAAGATCGAGACCAAATGCGGTCGAGTCCGAGACGAGACCGAGACCATCAAAAAATGGTCTTGAGACCGGTCTCGAGAACAACAACACTGGTTAACCGATTAGCCTAATAGTGTTTGGAACTACACAAGGTACCCAGAGAAAACCGACACATGCACAGGGAGAACATCAAATTCTATGCAGAAAGAACGACTTGAGGCTGGGACTTGAACCCAGGACCTTCTTGCTGCAGGGCTACCAGCTCATCCAAATTTCAGTCCACTTAGGAAAAATGCACTAGAGAAAATTGGGGCCAATATGGGTTGGTTTTAGTTTTAAGCTTTAAGAAAAAAAACTTATTCAGAATTGTCTGAATGAATTATTTTACTAGCAAAAAGGTTTTGCAAAAATCTTAAGAAACTTTGAAAAGCCAGGAAGCTAACACTGACTGTGTATCAAAGTAAAAAATGTCTCTGGGAGTTCAGCTGCAGTTTGGAGACCAGAATCAGGATTATAAAGCAAATCTAATAGATACATTTATTCAGAACTTTACAAAGTATGCTAAAGGATTTTAAGCAAAATTTTAAAGCTAGTTTAAAAAAGAACTAAAATGCCAAGACTAACTTGAAACATCAGGAATTCAAACGATAATAACGATTACTTATTACTTTTATTTCACTTATAGATTTATAGACAGATAATTCCACGTATAGACATTTTCCCATAAGTGAAATAATCTACCACTGGAATGAATACTTTTTCTAGAATATTAGTGAATTATTGACTTAAAGCAAATTTCTATATCTTACTAAAAAGTTACTTGTCTGAATAAAATAATCTTTTTAATATCATTCCAATATGTTGTCATTGAAGTAAGTTATCACAAACTAGATAGTTCCTGACACTTT
This sequence comes from Poecilia picta, assembly GCA_033032245.1. Classification (NCBI taxonomy): domain Eukaryota; kingdom Metazoa; phylum Chordata; class Actinopteri; order Cyprinodontiformes; family Poeciliidae; genus Poecilia; species Poecilia picta. The sequence continues at coordinate 906,479 of CM065371.1, forward strand.
TTCATATTAGAATATTATTGAAAAGTTTATTCATCTCAGGAACTTTATCACTAAATAAGCACATTATATAAATTAATTATTCAGAGAATGGAGTTTTAAAACATTTTTTTCCTGTTAATTATGATGATTTTCGACTGGCATTTAAGATTAGAATATTACATCAGACCAATTAAGAAATACTTTCATACAAAAATGTGAGCGTAATGAAAAATATATTTAATATCTGTTTAGTTTAAAGGTAATGTTTTTTCTTCAGGACACATATCAAGAATTATTGACCAGGTTTTCAATATTTAATTGAATGTTGAATGTTAAATATACTTTGGCATTTTTTTCTTCAAAGAATGCTAACATCTTTAAATATTTTAGTATTCTAATTTTCACTGCTATGTCTTATTGTCAAACAGGAAAATCAAATTTTAGTCTCACAATCAGGGCTGGGCCAAGGCAATGATAACTAAGCAGCTGCTTAGGCCACCAGGGGGCCCCCAAAACCATCAAGCTAGAATGATTAAAAATATCCATCCATCCATCCATCCATCCATCCATCCATCTATCCATCCATCCATCCATCCATCCATCCATTTTTTTACACCTTTATTCCTTACTGGTGTCGGGAGGGTTGCTGGTGACTGTCTTTAGCTGATAAAAAATATATATATTTAAAATAACATTCAATAATACAAACTATTACACATGGGAAAATGATTCTATTATTTTTATAGTTGCTGCCACACAAATAATTGTTAATCTCTTCTTGCTGTTGTCTGCTTCTACTATTAGAGAAATATAAGACATCAAAATTGTTTATTGCAAATTTAGTGATTATTAGCGTTAATTTCAAAATACTAAAATTATACGGCCTGCTTAAAAAAATACTCTCCACTTCAAAAGTTTGCAACTCCTGTAAGGTTAAAATCATAGCAGTCATAACAACAGTGGTATGATACAAGCTAATTACAAACAATGATAATGATTGTAGATATGTTTCACACATGGAGCAGATTAGGAATGATGGAGCATTTGGTGATGACATGTTGGTTTGAGAAATCTACTTACGGTCCCTAAAAGGCTTGGACCAGCCCTGCTCACAATCCACAGATCTGTTACTCTAAATTCCCTAAAATGAAGGAATGAATTTGTAGATTTGTAATCAATCATCACATTATGAAATGACAGGAACAGTATATGAAGCATATCAAGCCATACTCTGAATCACTAAAGATAGATACACTGTGTGCCATGTAAGACATAACAATCATATTTGTTCTTCCAACTTTAATGAGGCACAAAGAGGATGAGCAAATTAGATTTGAACTGCACAGATAACCCTTTGAGAGTGACACATAAACTCTCTCTGTCATAAAGTTAGGTGGAAGTGTCAAGGTCTGCTCTATACAGTCATTCTAAATTCCCTAGTATCAGGAATACAATGTCAGCACATAGCCTACTTTAGAACTTCAATTCTTTATCAGAAGTGTGGACAAGCTCTGCGTTAATGTAAAATAGCCACAAGAGGGTGCTAGTAAGTAACCTATATTTTAAGTTGGCAATTTTTTTTTTGGTGTTTGTTTTCCAAAATTAAATATAAAGACTAAAAATGTACACATTTAGTCATTTTTATTTTGTGTATCGGCTGATTAAGTGTAAGATTTAGGAAACAGATTAAAAAAGAATTAATTCTGAACGTAATAACACATAAAAGTTGAAGGTGGCGTGGAGGAAGCAGGATTTATTCCCCTGATTCTCATTAAAAAAGCAGTTTTGTTCCTCCCTGCTGTTGCCATTACTGCATTACTGCTGACTGCAGTCTCCAGGGACGGCGGAGCGTCAGATGGTTTGACAAGTTTCCGCTGGCAGGCAACAAGATCATCAGTTTAAGAGGCCAGACTTTGGCATGAAAGCATCTTAGATCCCACTCTACTTTCTGAACATAAACTAGCATTTAAATATAATGTCATTTCTTAAATTATGAAAACACAATTTCAATATTTTAAATGTGTTTGCTCGTTCTGGAACAGTTGTTATCTGGCTTTACCCACTAAAGCAGCACTTAAATATGCAGGCCACCTTCAGTATCAGAAAGGTGCAGTATTAAAGGGGCAATATCATATAAAATCCACTTTTTTGAGCTTTACATCATGTTATAAAGTTAATCCCTCATTAAAAACATACCAGGAGTGTTGCTTTGACTCTCTCATCCATGTAATCTCCATGGCAGCCATTCAGCTGCGTAATCCCCACAGCACCTCCACTCGGCTCCTTGAGACTAGCAAGCAGTAATTAGCAAACACCTAGTGAACATCTTATTATTTAATTTCCCTTTTGGATTAATAAATTATTTTTGAATTAAATTGAATCTACTGATCTCATTATAGGAGCAATGCTGGTAAAAATGTTGTTAAAGGGTTGATAGAGGAGCCATGTTTTGATGACTTCCTGAAGGAGGAGTTTCAGAAAAGGAAGAAAAAGAGACAAAAAAAGACAGAGGCCCGATCTCAAGGTGCTAAATTACAAACTGAAATTTCTTTTAAGTCATGTTTGAAATATAGTATTTGTGTAATAACTGAAGGTTAAATATTTACTTGACTGTCCTATAAAATAGCATTATATGTCTGGAAAATGTAAATATTTGTGGGACTTATAGGATGATGTCATGGAAATTTACGGGGAATTTTAATATGGGAGGAGCACACCAGGACATGGGGTCATACACACAGCCGACTCACTTCACAGCAGCCAGGTAAAAGATGTTAAGATCTTTTATTTTAGTAGCGTAATCTCATGCTGTAAACCTTTGAGAAATCTAACATTTATTTTAGCAAAGCTTTGATTATTGGCATCCAAGCTAGTAATACTTGTAAAAACTTCAGTGTTGCCATGTTTCCAATTGTTATCCTGTTATCCTGTTAAACAACAGGATAAGGACACATTTCTGGCAGAGATCAACAGATTTCAGTTTTCCAGGAATCTTGTGAGATCTTAAACTCTCACCAGAAAATGAAACAGTCCCACAGCATTACAGATGCTTCACCAAACCCAAAACTAAGGCATTAAAAAGTTTCATGAGATTTTTTATTTCTTCCTCCTTTGTTGCACAAACAGTAGACCTGGAGTGTTTGTTGCAAAAATTGTCAGTTGTAAAAGTCTGATCAAAGCACACACCAACACCAGTGAGAGTAAAGTGTGATTTTTTTTTTGCTTCTTTTTGTGTCTCTAGCCGAAAACTAAAAACAGGAAAAACCTGATCATTTGTATCTGAAACAGAACTAATGACAGGGTTTGTAAAAATTTTGACCCCTCTCCTTCCCTATTGTACTATAATTCCTGCATTTACAAGTTTAATTTATTATTAAAGAATTAGTTGAAATCCCTACTAAACTAAATTAATATTGTAATTATTTTAAAAAGGGAAATGTATCACAGTTATTACATGGTCTGCTAAATGAAGAACAACATTTCTTAAAATGGTTGACATTTGGTAAACAGGTAATAATGTAGTTTTCACTTTCCAGCCTTATTTGGAAAGAACCAATGTAACAAACAGATCTAATATTCAACATTGAATATATAGCCTGTATCTCTTCACATTTAGGAGATTATTTGCTAAAGGTTCTAGATGCACCTGAACAGAGGGAGGATGGACAGGCAACAAAAGGGAGGGGAGAGATGCAGAGAGCAAAAAAAGTTGATTGGATAAAATCCACCCAGTAGAGTTAAGGGAGTGCAGGGCAGAGGCAGAGCTGCACACTGGATATAAACAGGAAAGGTTAATAAGACAGGTGAGACATTCGGGAATCCGAGAAGCAGGCTGCTGTGACTGCAGGAGAATTTGATCCCCGGATCCATTAGAAACTCAAGCATCCTTCTGAGCACTGTGACTGGAATATATAAGACAACTGTCAGCAGGAACCACAGAGTTTTAACTACTGCTGCTGCTGCTCTGGAGTTGGACTGAAGTGAACAAGTCAACAGTGGTGAGTCCCACAGCTCCACAGGAAGTTGGTCAGATGCAGCATGACATTTATTCTCAGCAGCTTCAGCTGGAACTTCCTATCTAAAACTTCACTTAGACTTCTCTGTCAACATACAAATGAATTGAATTAATTCATTTGTATGTTGCAGAGTAGACAGGTTAGGCTGACTGGTGGTTATATAAAGCTGTAAAGTTACTTATAAATGTTTGTTTTTCAGTAAGTTGACTGCTGCTACATACATTTAACTCAAATTATTGTTGATACATTTTATGCATTAGGCATCCAATAACTGGGAATCTCTATCATGGTTCAAGCCTGTTTTATGTGCTTCATGTGGATGAGCTTACTAAAAAATCCCATCATTTTTTCCATTTTAAAGGTGCATGGTACAGTGATATACTGTTTTTTTAAGTCCACATTTTACACTAAATAGTATTTAGGTTGACATCAGGGTCCCATAAAGTATCCCTATAGACCTGTTTACATCTGAACATACTTTTGAAAAATACATTTTAAATATGTATTTTACCTGTTTTAAAACTGTAATCAAATCAAAAACTGTAAACAAATCTTTTGCATTTATGCTTGCTTTGTGGGGTTCCTCATTAACTTCCCACATTTTAAGTCTCAGATAGAAAATCTTTTAAACTAATTTGAATGATGTACCAAACTTAATGCACTGTTTGATAACTAGGATTAGTTGGAATGTCTGTATGATTGAAATGAAATGACTCTTTTTAAAATGACTCAAGATGACATTTGTTGTGAATTACTGCTATATAAATTAACTGAATTAAATGAAATTCAATTCAATAAAATTCTATTAATGATTTGCAGAGGTTATAGGTTGAACTAAATACAGCTGAGAGGTTAAAACACTGTGACACAAAATAGATCCAGAGGACACACATAAAGCATGAAGTAGACAAAAATGAAAAAGAAAAAGAATATGTTTTGTGTGGTCATGTTCATAATTTATTATTTTCTTTTGTATGTTACAGGACCAACATGTCACTCACCTCCATTCTTTCAGCAGAGGCCATTGAAAATGCAGTCAAGGACTGTGAAGGTACCTCGTCTTGAAAATACACCATCCTATTAAATTCAGACAATTAATAATCATTCAATCAGTAATTCAGCTCGATTATTCCAACAAGATCAAACGTCTTGTAAGATTAAATCAACAAAATAATAAATACTTCAAAATTTGATGCCTCAGATGCCTCTATGCATATCTTAAACACACTTTCCATCATATAAGAGTTTAATCCTCTCCACACTTTGTTTTATATCAGAGTCTGAAAAGATTCATTCTGTTTGCGGCACGGACACGTCTATGGGCTTTTAAAAATGAAAAACAAGTACCCAGCCACATGCTGGTTTAATCCTCACAACCACGACAAACCAGGTGACTGTCAGGGTCATGACAAACTCTCTGTGTTTGTTTTACATATGTGTGTGTGTGTGTGTGTGTGTGTGTGTGTGTGTGTGTGTGTGTGTGTGTGTGTGTGTGTGTGTGTGTGTGTGTGTGTGTGTGTGTCTTTGAGCAGCTCCAGAATCGTTCTGCCATAAAAAGTTCTTCCAGCTGTGTGGTTTGTCCTCAAAGACACCCAAGGAGGTTCGTGATGTGTTCCAGATCCTTGACGAGGACAACAGTGGCTTCATCGAAGAATCTGAGCTCAAGTGGGTAAAAACTCACCTGGAAGACAAAAAGCTTGTTATTCCTCAGATACTGACAATCCCACTTAGCATTTACTGCAGTTTTCAGCCCTTAGGCAATGTTTAACTATAGTATTTGTTTGGTAAATATGAATGATTTGGCTACTTTGCAGTGCAACATCTAACTCGGATTTGTGAATGGAATCTGATTAACAATATATTCAGAGACCAGATTAACTCCCAGCAATAAATTAAATTCAATCCAAAATACTTTCTTGGTAAATTAAATGTTTTTGTAACTTTTGTTATGCCATTTTTTTAGAGTTCCTGATGTTGATGGCTGAAGGCAGAAAGCATCTCCTATAGCAGTCTGTATTACTGCAGTTCAGAAAAAGCCTCTGACTGAAGCCACTCTGACTGAAGCCACTCTGACATTTTAAAATAATCTCATGAAGAGGAAACTCTAGATTTTCTTAAAGGAGGAAAATACTTTACTTTGATGCATTTTATTCTCTCAGTTACCATGGCAACATGTTCACTAACGGAGACACTCTGAGTGAAGAAAACATAAAGTGAGGTATGAATGGTGCACAACTTTGAGCAAATTCTAAATGTAAGGCAGTCATATTGGATTTTGAGGTCTGGGTTGTAGAGAAAACTGAGACTTTCCCAATCAAAATTCATGCTTTTAGGAACCGTTCTGTTCATTTCTCAAACTAAATACTTGGACATTTCAGCTTCTCAAATAAAAACAAAACAGCTAACTCAACCACACCCTTCAGTCAATCAAGAACAGTCGGAGGAGGAGAATGTTCTTTCTTTTTGTAGTTTCATGATATAACACCACAAGTTGAATAATTCCTAGTCTTTCAAGTTTTTGGGACTTGAAAAACCTACCATTTACAGAGATATGGAAGAACCAATAATTTAAGCATTTTCTTAAGTAAAAGTAAACCACATAAGATAGAAAACAAAACTTCAATACAACAAATCACACACTGGGGTGAGCACTCTTGTTATATTTTGTGTGTGTATGCGTGTGCGTCTGTGTGTGTGCGTTTGTAGGTTCTTCCTGCAGCGGTTCTTCCCTGGGGCACGGACCCTGAGCGATGCAGAAACCAAGAAATTCGTCTCATCAGCTGATGAAAACAGTGACGGCAGAATTGGAGCGGATGGTTGGTGTCTCATTTTTCACATCGTCCAGGTTTAAAATGACAGGAAGCGCTGACTCCATTAACTCTCCCATCATAGAACTAAAAAAAAAAAAAACACATCCAAGCAAATTTATGCCACTAAATTTGCTTGGATGTGTTACACCTAAGTGACATTAAGGTTTTCCACATTTTTAAGATGACAAACTTTTACTAAATGGGTTTTTATAACAGATCAATGAGAAGTAGCTAACGGTTGTGAAGTGGAAGGAAAATGTTGGCTGGTTTTCAAAATGTTTCTCTTCAAACTGAGTCCCTTTCCTTTGATACGCCCAATCAGAAAGCTCTCCTTCCATGAAGAAAACAATCTTAAATTCACAGCTGGAGTTTAAACAGAAAAGTTCAGATCAGAGAAATTATAAACCTAAATCTGTTGCAGGACTTGAAATGTTGATGTTCACAGACATTCCCTTTCCAGTCTGACTGACCTTGAGCTATTTTGCAAAGAATTGGCAAATAATGTTGTTTCTGGATGCACAAAGCCGATTTTCAGATTTTTGCTTGTACATAGTTGGAACTATACATTATTTTCTTTACACTTTACAAAATACATTAAGGTTTAGGGTCAATTTTTTACGATGTTCACATATTATTCCTTATCACTGTGCATGCATTTACATACGAGGTTAGAGTAGGAATAAGCATTTTACCCACTTTGAAAAATAAACTGAACTTGACCGCATTGTGTATATATCATAATTGTTATGTATAAATGAACAGAATGTACATTTTTGTGAAATTTGTTGAGATGACATGTACTTTGAATTGAAGCTAACTAAATTTACTTGAACTGGAAATAAAACAAAATGATTTTTTTTCCACATAAACCCAACAGTGTTATGTGTGTAGGGCAAGTTAAAACATACTAGTTTTATGTTTTCAGTCTATCAGAGGCCATGTGTATTAAATGAAACACCATAATGTAGGTTTGCAAACTTTTCAGTAAAGAACATAATTAGATTAGAGACTAAACATTTTTGTCTTGTGGTTCATTTAATTCAGATGTTGAATGCAACTTAATCATGGTTAACTAAATATGTTTCACTTTTCTCCAGAATTCCAGACAATGGTCCTGTCCTGAGGTCTACCAACAGAAAGAAGCCTCTGGCCATTCCCTGACCTCTGGAGTCCTCTGATGGGAGCATCCATTCCCAGGAATTTAAAATGTTTTCTATTTAAATCTGTGTGTGCTCATGATTTTTAAATGACCTTACATGTCCTTTTCAAGATTCCAAGCTTCAGAATGTCTTTTCTCTTGGTCCATCGTTTCTTGTTTATTCACATTCCGCCTGTAATAAAGAATGAAATAAATAAAGATCTGGAAGCATATATGTGCATAGTTTTCATTCATTGATTTATTTTTCACACCCACCAGGTGTAGCAGTCAGACAACAGGCACCTGAGGTGTAATTTTTCACTATATACTGAGAAAAACATAACATATCTGGAGAATGGAGAATAACCCCCCTCACCCCTCCATAAAAGGCAATTTAAGAGCAATAAAGAACACAATGGTTGTGTCTCACTTGTGTGCACTTGGGTTCATGACGTCGCAAGAGATGCAGGAAACAAACTGACCAGCTATCATTAGTTAGCAGTATGATGGAGGAGCAACATTTGAGTATTTGTGGCATAGATTCTGATGCAGTTAAAACTGATTTGAACTGTAAGGCATCCAGTCGTATGCTTTTTAGCCACAGTTTGACTTTGATGGCCTTAAGTAAAAAATGGTCTTTCTAAATTCTCCCTAGGTGTGAGTGTGTGTGTGCATGGTTGTGTGTCCTGTCTGTCTCTGTGTGGCCCTGTGACAGACTGGCAACCTGTCCAGGATGTATCCCGCCTCTCGCCCGAAACGTTTGCTGGAGCTAGGCACCAGTACCTCTCTCGATTCCACTAGGGAGAAGGGTGTACAGAAAATGGATGGATGGATGGACCTTAAGCCATGAGCTGAAGTGGATGGAGAAGCTCAAGCAAACTGTAGTGATGAGAACGTGAGCTGTTACTGATCTGTTTATACGCCTGTTTTATCTTTTCATTGGGATCAGTTTCTCTGTACAGTTCTTCCAAATGCTCGGCATCTTTCGCCCTAAATAGTTGTGTGATTTCTCAGTACAAGAGCACTATAAGAAGTTTAACCCAATCATATTCTCTCTATCTTACAGTTGAGTTTGAAAATCCTCAATATGGATGCATCGACCAAATTCTTCATAGCAATATGATTTGAAATTGGGCCATTCTAGTCTGCCATAGGCCTTCTCACAAACCATATCATGAGTTTTATTGTTGTTGCCAAACACATACATACATACATACATACATACATACATACATACATACATACATACATACATACATACATACATACATACATACATACATAATACATACATACATACATACATACAGACATACATACATACATGAAGTTTTTGCTGCAGACTTGCTGTAAGTCGTTTAAAATTCTGAATTTGATTATGAAGTAAATAGGAATATCAAGACTATATGAAAACTCGAATCAGACACCAGTCACTGACGGAAAGAAAGTTGTTTTTTGGGAGGGTTGAGGTTATCTTCATTGAATAATGTGATATCTAGCACTAACTGCAGACGATTCCAAGTGACACCAGATTTTTCAGATATGTGTCTTGATCTGGATAAAACAGCATCACTGTTGGACAGTTCCTGACATTTTACTGCTAATACACGACTATAGTCGGAACTTTTAATTCACTTGAAGTCTCTACTATCCGGACAACTAAGTCTGTAACCCTTCACTTTCAAAAGCAGGAAGTGAACGATGGAAACTGCTATAATGTGAGCGGCATGTCGTTTCATTGAGTTATTTCCTTACTTTTCCCCTTTATTTACACAATAACTAGGTGCAGCTGGGCGTCTTGTTTGCATGCTTTGCGAGGTGAGTGCTTCCGGTTATTTTTCATTGCGGTTGAGGTGAGTTACAAGAACATGTTAGCCTGTTAGCCGGATATGCTAGCTGTATCGGTGGCTGGCCAACAGTTCATGGGCAGAAGTTAAAGGATTCTCGTTAAGCTCTAAACTACCTGACATCTGAATTCATCTTGTTACATTTTGATGCAACAGTAATGGTTTAAAGGACGTTGATAAGTATTCTGTTTTCTTGCATATTTAGTTCTTTTTTTGTGGGATTTTGCCCCGGCTTGCAGGTTTTACTCCGTCTTAGACTTAATAACAACATTAAACAGCGAATTAACTGCTTACATAACGAGATCAGTTCTTTTTAGAAAGCAGGACTTGAATACTTCGACATTAACAGTGAGTTTTCATTCTGCGGACATGGAACTTCTGCCTTTAGGGCCCTTGTTATTTCTGGTTTACTTGCTCCCTCTTGAGCTCGTATTGAGCACTTTTAAAGATCTCATCGCTGCTCGCGGATGATATTCAGTTCTACATTTCATTAAGGCCTCGTGAGGCAGCAGAAACAGCGTTTCTTACACAATTGCTTACTGTGTAAGATGTTTCTCGAACTAAACTAAGGTAAAACTGAACTTATTTGTGCTCCAGAAAAGCACACAACTCTAATATAGACTATTTGAATGTTCACCTCTTCTGCCAAGTTTTCCATCAGGAACCTTTAAGTTTATGTGGACTTACGAAATATTGCTAGGTTAAGTAGTATCATCTTTAGAACAGAACTGGAAATTGTTTGTCATACATTTGTTTCTTCATAATGTCGGTTTATTCAAACAAAGCATCCCTGGGTCATCTGCAGGTTGTACTGTGTGCTGCTGGGAGATTTAAGAGAAAATCGCTTTTTTTTCATGTGGCATGTTTCTTGTCCTGCTCCACAGGCCCCCCATAGATTCAAGCCCATCACTGTATGATCTTGGCTGTTAGTTACAGGGCTTTGAATAGTCAGTTACTGGCATACATCTCAGAACGTTTCCATCTGAATGTCCCTAGTTGTGCTCCTGCTAAATAAAACCAGTTAGAGCCACAAAATAAATAAATAATAAAACTAGTCAAGCTGTACAATATGCCCTATTTTGAAATAATTTTATTATGCTATTGTGTTAAAACACAATAGCATCCTCATGTCTAAATAAACTCGCATAGATAAAGATAATTGTTTAAGCCAGTCATCCTGTTACATCTATATTGGAGACAACTCTTTCTCTATCAGTTGTGGTTGTAGTTAAGAAGAGTGAATGTGAAGGGGCCCAGGGGCCACATGTGACTCTGGAGCCACAGATTGCAGATAAGGTCATGTGAGCACAGTCTCTCCCAGGTAGCAGGAGCCCCAGAACTCTGAAGCCCTCTACCCTTTGGGGTTGGTGGATTCTGTTGAGCTTTCTGAAAATGCAACTAAAAACGCCATATACTTACAGGACTTTTGATGTTTACGGTTTTGTTGTTGTCTGAGTGATCTGGCTTAAAAAGGGATGTAAATGTACTTAATGGTTTTACTAGATGAAACCAAGGCTAAAACCAAAGCTGTTGTAAAATGTGAACCTTTTAGGATTTGAAGTCATGTAGAGGCCTGTCACAAAAACAGATTTTGCTGATCAACAACTTGTCCCAGCAATTATTGCAATAAACAACAACAGTATTGTTTTGGGACCATTTTCAACTGATATATTGATAATTGCATAATAATGCAAGTTTGCCCTCTCAGAGACCAGTAAACTTTAATTTTGTAAAGAACGCTGAATACTGGAACTGGAAAATGTTTTAAATATCCAAAAATAAAACCAAAAACTAGGACCAAAAATAATAAACAAAACAGAAATAAAAAAGCACACACGCAGCACAACCCCACACAGATAAAATGGATTAATATGTCTGAAAACAAAATTTCATCAGAATGGGAATTATCAAGCTAATTTTAATTTATTGTGCCATTAATTGCTTATTTCAACAGGCTTACTATATATACTAGGAACGTTTTAAACTGTTTAATATTACCTGTATGCTTGTGTACAATTATGCAGTTTGACCTTTATTTAAGGTCTGTCCATGACTTGCAAAGAACTGTTTGGATTTAATATTTGGTGGGATGCCAAATGTTCAGGCTCTGCATGTAGATAGTAAATTTGGCATGTCAGGGCACTTTCTGCCCTTAATGTCGCCACCTGATCCATACTCTTACTGGCTGAGGTGCCAAAGCTCAGAGTGGTGGGAACGTTGTGTGATGAGGAAGATGAGAATCAGAAAGATTTGGATTTATTATGAGAGACATCAAAGAATCAAGAAGTTTTTCAAGAGGCAGTCTGTCTTTTTGGTTCTCATAATCATATATGCCTGTGGTAAAAAAGAATGTTTCTTTCTTTTTAAAATAAAGATGTAAGTTATATCTTAAACATTCCTCCTTCTTGGGCCAGTCCCAAAATCACTCATGGGAAAACGTCAAATAAAAGTTAATGCTAGTTAATGTTATCATGAATCAACAAAGATGTGTAGAATTAAGATCACATTTATCAGTCATCACATTTTGAGTGATTGAAAAAAATACTATATTTGTAAATCCCTCAGAAACCCTCCAACCCATTCAATAAATGTAAATATTATTGAAAATGTATAGATTAGATTAGATTACAGATTTATGTTATCAAGTTAATTTATATTTCTGCTAACAGCTAATGAAAACGTGACATTTAAAATTCGAATATTACATCAGACCAATAAACTATTTTTAAAAGCAGAAATATGGGCTTAATGAAAAGTATGTTTAATAACTGCTTAAAGGTTATTTACAAAATGTACTGTTGATCTGATAAACGAGACTCTTAAATTCAAATTTCTAGAATATGACTACTCTTCCTGCAGGCACACGGCATGGTAACAGGACTGTCACCTGAGGAAACTAAACCATAACCCAAGTTTCACTAATGCTAATGATTAGGTAAGAAAGATTCAGTGATGCTTTTGGGTCAGACTGGATGAAACTGAAGGTTTTCATGTTCAAACTCTTTGTCTTTGTCCTTTCCCAGTCCTAAAATGGCCTCAGGAGCACAAGACAAACAGTACACACCATCCCTTCTCAGCTTTTTCATTTATAACCCTACGTTTGGACCGCGGGAAGGAGAGGTGAGAGGGGGCTTTCAGTGGAGGACGTCTCTGCAAAACCTTGTTCTGGACTAAGTTTCTCATATCACATTTTTTCCTTCAGGAAGAGAAAAAGATTTTGTTTTATCACCCCAGTGAGATTGAGAAGAATGAGAAGATCAGAAATGTGGGCCTTTGTGAAGCCATTGTTCAATTCACCAGGTACAACACATCATTAACACTTGATTTCATGATTCTTCTGCAAAAACATTATTTAGGTCTTTTGTCACTAAAACCTCCAACTTCTAAGTAATTTATTGGGATTTAATGTGATGCACCAAGATGAAGCTGTACATAGTTGTGAAATGGAAGGAAAACGCTGACTGAAAATCGGTTGTGTATTTGTATTCACCTCCCATGAGTTAAACAGACATTATGTTAAATTTACTTTTTTGAGCTTTACCTCATGTTATTCCCTCATCATAAACTTACATTAACTGTTGCTTTGAAAAATTAAGAAAGCAATGTAAGTTACAGTACTGCTATACTGTTGCATGTTTGAGAAATCCTTTAATCTCCTGTGGCAACCATTCAGTTGTGTAAAACACTTGGGTGGACCTAGCAATGACTAGGCACCACTTAGAATTAAAATGAATATTTTAATTATAAAATATTACGTTGATTATCCAACCCAGCTGCACTTTCCAAGCTACCGAGCTTCTGCCTCACAGAGAAACCCCCAGCCTCCTTGCGACTCTCCCACTCAGTTCCTTCAGACTAGCCAGAGGTAATTGGCTAACATTGGCTAGAACTTCATATCAGTAGAGCTCATTATACCTTAGTGTAACGCTTCGCTGTCAAAGGGTTAGTAGATGAGCCATGTTGTGATGACTTCTTGAAGGCAGAGTTTCAGAAAGAGCAGGAGCTTTTAAAGAGACAGAAGACCACTTTTTAGGGTTAAATTACAAAGTCAAATTTCTTTTAAGTCATATTTGGCATATAAAGTATTTTTAACTGAAGCTAACATAATTACTTGATTGTGCTATAACTATAGAAACTATAGAAAATGCATAACACTGCCCCTTTAAGACTTTGTAGAATCTCATTTTACTGCAGTTGCAGCCAGAAGGCTGATGGTTCCATATTTGTAGGTACTTCGTGAAAAAACCAGAAAAACTAAAAGCTGGAGGGAATAGGGAAATATCCTGTAACATTATACTCAATGTCTAATCAAAAAACCCACAATGGATTGGTTAATTATATTTTTCTTAATGCATCCTCTTTTTCACTTCTTTGTTCCAGGACTTTCTGTCCAACAAAACCAGCAAAATCCCTTCACACACAGAAGAATCGACAGTTTTTCTTTGAACCAGAGGAAAATTTCTGGATCGTCATGGTATACAGCATCTACAGATTTCCTCGATTCCTCTTGACTTATTTTGATATTTAGTCAGAGTAACTTTTTTTGTTGTTTTTCTTGGGCTTTTGTTCTGCAGGTAGTTCGAAACCCAATGATTGAGAAACCAAACAAAGATGGCAAACCTCCCACAATAGAGTATCAAGAAGAAGAACTACTTGTGAGTTAATGAGGAATACCTGTAGAGAATAATACTGCTGTTTGCCTTCTTAGGGGTTTTTAACAAAAAATTTAAAACTTCTCATTTTATTGATTTTATTTAAGAGAAAAAAATCATAAATCATTCACTTCCTTCTAAACTTTTATGTTGATGATCACAGTCATTAAATGTTATGTCTAAGGTTTAATTATATAGAATTAAAACTACAGACTACAACAGACATCTGGTAAAAATGTTAAGGGGTTAATAGAGGAGCCATGTTGTGATGATGACTTCCTGAAGGCAGAGTTTCAGAAAGAGCAGGAGTTTTCTCATTTCAATCTAATGCCATTGCTAGCTATTGACAAGCAGGTCAGGTTTTTGTGGAAACATTATTCATTTACCAAGGTTTAGCTTGAATTCAGGGATTTCTAAAATGCATCAATATTACAGCATATTCAGATTTATAAATATCTCCCTTCAACCAAGGAGTTTGATTCTGATAGGAATTCAGTACCTTAAAAGATAAGGAAGAAATGTAAAAGGAATGCCAGTTTTTTTTTTAAAAAAAAAGTTTTATGTACTTTTTCTACATTTATAAAACAACATGCTGAAAATAATTCATATCGTTCTTAATAGTCAATGAATTGTTAGCAGTGATCTCCAGCTCTTTGGAGTTGGAAGGCCTCCTAACCATCAACCTAATCCACAGATTGTCAGATTCAGTTCAGGGCTGCTCCAGAACATTAACATTACTAATATTACTACCACTACATTACTACCAGCCAGAAAAATAATATGAATAAGTTTAGTCTCAACTGGAGCTGCTATGAAGTTTAATGTGGAACATGTTTGACAATACTGAAGCTGCTGTTGGTTTAAAACCACTGGAATCACATGACAAAGATAAAAATATGAACCTCAGGTGGTTTATTTATTTTTTCTAATTTGCCACCTTGTTCTCTTTTTAAAGGATACGGTTTACGGTGCGGTGGTCCGGCAGTGCTACAGTATGTACAAGGTGAGACTTTTACACCGCCTGGTTCCAGTAAAAACAATGTTTCTTTGAATTGTAGTTTTAATCATTTTATTATTTATCTGGTTCTGCAGCTGTTTAACGGGACTTTCAGTCGGGCGATGGAATCCGGCGGAGTGGAGCTGCTCATCCAGAAGCTTGAAAAGTTTTTCTACAGGGTAAATGTTGCCAATGTCTGCCCAGCTGGCTGCTGTTACTAGGTGTCTTTTTGTTGTTACTAGGTGTCTTTTTGTTTGGCCTTGTTTTGGACTGTACATATTGTCTTTGTCAAACTAAGTCCAGCATTGCTTCTTTTTTCAAGTCACCAGAGCCTGACGGTGTTTCCATAAGCATCTTAGTCTCAATTCCAGAGACTTTGTGTGTGTGTGCAAACAGCAGGACGATGTTTGGAGTCGCGGCTCATTTCTCAGTCCTTAGCGACCTGCCTTGACTGTGTTCACTTCTCAGCATCAACATAATTGCCTAAGCTTGTCACATTGACCAATTAATCAATTAATTGCATGATAAATTTAAATAAGATAATTAATTCTCACTCTTTTTAATATTTTTTGTAGGGCAATTTTATTTAAAGACATGAAAATCTTTTTCATTATTGGTTTTGGTTATGTTCTTCTTCCTTTCCACTTTATTGTTTTTGGTCATTTTTTTGGTTATTTAAATTTTTTTCAAGTTCCTGTGTTAAATGCTTTTTACAAAGTTGGAGTTTATCAATCTTTTAGACTGTCTTTTAGACTTGCATTTGTTTATTGCCATAATTTCTGGGACAATTTATTATCCAGCTATATTTGTCATGGTGACAGGCCTACTCTTGCCTTAACCAACTCTGTATAAAAGTTTAAAAAATTAATTTTTTAATTAGGGAAGACCTTAAATTGATCCAGGCTTCCCTCCCCACCGTGTAACCTAAACACGGAGAGAAAGTAGACGCTGCGGTGTTCTGTGTCTGAGCTTGAATGTCAGCTCAACATCTTATCCCTTATGTGATGCAGGAGCTTCTGCATCACATCGGTCAAGAACTTCTCAGTCTGCTCTTTTTATTGCACTGTAAACTAATCTTTTTTTTTTTTTTTCTCGTCTTTACTCGGGGCTGTCCAGTATCTGCAGACGCTCCACCTCCAGTCCTGTGATCTGCTGGACGTTTTTGGAGGCATCAGCTTTTTCCCCCTGGACAAGATGACCTACCTGAAGATCCAGTCCTTTGTCAACAGAGTGGAGGAGAGCCTCAGCCTGATCAAATACACAGCCTTCCTCTATAACGACCAGCTTATCTGGTACAAACTGTCAAAACTTTACATGCTCATCCAGCTAATCCGCTCTTTACCAGAATCGCCAACTCCCACTGCCTTAAAACAACCCTGCATGTCTGCAGCCACTTCCAATGACAGAATCCCACGATTAAGTCATAAAAACATGCTGAATAAACAGAGGTGGTGCTGAACAAGAAGTCTAATCTTCTTTATGGTTTGCATGCAACCTGACAGGTCACACAATGTCAGATCAGTAGGTAAATACATGGATGTTAACTAAAGGTGATTCACAGTAAACAGTCTACAGACAGGAGTGGGATTATTTAGTTAGCAGAGAAATACTGTGTCTACTCATGGTGTCCATTTCACGCCTCAGCTTCTGTTTCAAGAAAAAATATATTTTTAAAGAGTTTAAAAGTGATTTTGTTGTCATGGTTGCGTGTGCAGGAGTGGTCTGGAGCAGGACGACATGAGGATCCTCTACAAGTATCTGACCACGTCGCTGTTTCCCAGGCACTCAGAGCCCGAGGTAGATGGAGGTGAACCCCGGGCACAAGGCCACCAAGCCTTCAGACCTACTGGACGTTTTCACATTTTAGTGTTAACGTGACACTTCAAAATCACCAAGAAGAGAAGTGTCCTGCTGTTGGGGACAATGAAGCCAAGTACAAGACAGTCAGCTCAGTTCACTTTGTTTCCACAGCGCCAATTCAGTAAAGATGTCGTCTCGAGGCACTTTACGAAGAAAGTCATTTCAGTTCTATCACACATGCATTCAAATTAATCCTACACTACAAAAACACTAAATCTTACAACATAATTTTTGTCTAATTTACAGACCAAATATTTTAGTACACTTGAAATAAGACTAACTTAAAAGTAACTTTTCAGCAGGATATAGAGGCTTGTTTAACGTAAATAATTCCTCATTACTGATGAAAAAGTTTCAGTCTATTGGCAGATAAATAAACCTATAACATGAAAAAAATGTCTTTTTATAAATAAAATAATATGACAATAGAATAAACACATTTTCATCAATAATAAGCTCCTCATACTGAGCATGCATGTAGCGACAGTGGAGAGGAAAAACTGCTTTTTAACAAGAAGAAACTTCCAGCAAAACCAGTGTGAGCGCAGACGCACAGAAAAGAAACAGATGAGCTGATGTATAGATGTTTGTTTTGTGCTAATGAGAAGTTAACAGCAGGAGATGGAGAAGGTTTAGTTGAAGGCAGCATTATGTCAGCTGATTCCCTCTTCCAGGAAAGAACCACAACCAACAGAACACCACACCAGGTGTAGCTTCAATGGAGAGAAAAATAACAGAGATCACAAAGCGTTGACAGTGAAATGACAGCAAATGATCCAAACTGGAGAGGAGTAGAAGAAGAAAGTAGCAAAGTGAGAAGAGAAGACTTTTGAAACCGGGACAAAGGTTCACCTAAAGTAGATAAAGATACATTAAGAGTTGCACTGGAATGCTAATGATCAAAGCATATTCAAAGTCTGGACCTAAAAAAATGACAATGTTTTGTTACTCATTTCCAGAAGTTTGAAGGTATGAAAAACTCCACAACTCACCTCAGTAGAGCAAATCAGAATTCATGTAGAATGAATTTATGAGGATTATTTCACAGGACGTTTGAATCCTACATCAAGATCTTGAGCATTTAACACTTTTTCATGTTCTCTACAATAACATGGCTTTGTTATTGTATTGTACTTTTTAAAACTGAACCTTTTTCTGTTTTTGCTGTTTCCTGCTGCAGTTGGCTGGCAGAGACTCTCCTCTGAGGCCTGAAGTCACAGGAAACCTGTTGCATTATGGGAGGTAATTCCATCTTTTTAATACTGCCCTCTGTAAGAAAAAAACATTTGAATTTATCTGCTGCTGTGTTCCCCGTGCATCACGGCATACACTGGATGTGCTAATTGAATTTTTGCATCAAGTTTTTCAGCAGTCTGTGTTTGATGGTTTGGACAGATTTGGTGGATAATGCTACTGTACTAAAATAAGGCATTATTCAAAACCTATTTACACATCTTTACCTCACTCATCTCCCAAAAGTAAGGAATTCATACCTAATTTACTGATTCACCCCAAGATAACATTTTAGTAGATCAATAAAAACAACCAATTTCCTGGATTAATTTGTTATTGTGGCGTTATTAAAAATGTTTCATTATAAAAATATCTGAAATAACAAGTTTCATATCACAACCTTCCTAAAATAATGGCCTAAGTCATTTTTTTTTGCCAAAAGTTATTTTTTGTTGTTGGTTGTTGTTGCAAAATTCACTTTTGGTGGGGGGAAAAGGTGATGATATATAATAGAAGCCAAGCTCATTCACATATAATCATAGTCACGATGGTGAAGACTTCATCTAAAAAAAATTGTAGCTTTGTAATTCACTTGTTGGGGTGAGCTGACCTGGTGCATTTTTTCATTCAAAACTTCTAGATTAGACAGGTATCTCACTCTTCTTGAGGATCTTTGCCTGGATTTATGCTTACGAAGGTGCTACGCTAACATTAGCTACTGCCATCACTGTTTTGGTGCGACTTGTTGATGTTATGACTGCAGACTCCTGTTTTGGGTTCTGGACTATGGATGTTGAATATTTCATCATTTCAAAACCACTACATATATTGTGTAACTTTTAACTCATGTAAAACTCCAGACCACCTCACAATCCTCGCTGCCCTGACTCCACAGGTTCTTGACGGGACCTGCTAACCTCAAAGATCCAGAGGCCAAATTCAGATTCCCCAAAATATTTGTGAGCGCAGAAGACGGCTATGAGGAGCTGCATCTGATCGTTTATAAGGTGTGTGTGGAATCAAACCTGACTCTGCTCATTCATATCCTCGCTCTTATTCTAAATGCATCAGTGACCAGGTCATTCATTATCGGGATGATTTTCTAATCTAATCTGTAATGGAGGGGATTTTGGTTCTTGTTTATCATGGTAGCTGTAGGATTAAATTTCTTCCTTCTCTATGGATGGATATTTTTGGATTACATGGCTCAATTTTAAAATGAAGTACTTCCAGCAATGCTTATCATCCGATTAGTGTGAATTTTCAACCTTTTTGACCTAGATTCTGCATGAAACCTGCACTGATTTCCTTTTTTTTTTTTTTCCCATTGCAGGCGATGAGCGCAGCTGCTTGTTTTATGATCAGTGGTAAGTTAAGCCTACATTATTTATTTTAATGGATTCATGCTGTCTTCTTCCTCATATTAAGCTGACATAAGACATTTTATCCTGTTTCAACTGAATTTCTTCTCTCCACCATCTTTTCCCAGCCAACGTGGAGCTGACCAGGGAGTTCTGTGAGCAGCTGGACAGCTTGGTGGGACCCCAGCTGACTCTGCTGGCATCAGATATATGTGAACAGTTCACAATAAACCGCAGGATATCTGGGTCAGTGCCCACTTCTCTCTTCCTCCACTGTACAAAGATAGATTTATTTAGTTTTCCTCCTCTTCTCAGCAGTATTAGTGACAATAGCATGAATAACAATAGTCATGCAACTTATCATAAAGCGTCTTAGAAGCGTCAGTGTGATGTATGAACTGTGTCCGGTAATTGACTTAAAACTGGCCTTTTTCTTTTTGGGTCCTCAAATACAACTCAGTCGAATGTTTACATACTGAATGAAGACTATGAATGTTATATTCACATTGGGCTTATAAAGACACATTTAACATTTTTTCACAGTTGAATGATAATACAATAAATGATTGTAGTAATAGTAGCAAGCAAGAAAAGTGATTGTTTATTGTAGATATTCTGTGATCCACATCTTGTTTAAATCATGCAAACTGTCCCACTAATGTTGGCATAGAATTTACTTGGCAAGATGCAGACAAACCACACTCTTTACAGCAGTAGGTCATTGTAAACGGCATCATGGAGGAGTATTGATGTGATGACGCGCTGAAGGCAGTGTCGGAAAGAACAGGAGCTTTTTAAAGAGACAGAGGCACAATTTCAAGGCATCAAATTACACAGTCAGTTTTCTTTCAATGTACCGTATTTTCCGCACTATAAGGCGCACCGGATTATAAGGTGCACCTTCAATGAATGGCCTATTTTAAAACTTTTTTCATATATAAGGTGCACCGCATTATAAGGCGCATAGAAAAGACGCCACAGTTATGTTGCCACCCGTCTGGTATTGAACGGGACATGATTTGTTCCGTTCACTACAAATATGGATGTCTAATAATAAAAAATTGGTCCCCGAGTATATATAGCAGTCTGCACCAGTCATTGTTTCGCTCACGGTTTTGGTGTCGCGAAATTGTGCCCAACTGCTTTCTGGTTAGCACAGACCAACCGACACGCTGCCGCCGCAGCCTCTGTCTCTCTTCCACCGACCCCCACGGCTTTAAATGTATAGGTGCTGGTCCCTTGGTAACTCTAGCCGAAGCTCCCGGATAAATGTCTAAAGCTACTTTGTTGACATAAAGAATGTCAACAAAACAGTCCGATTCCGGTTGGCGAGGAGAGCCTTCCGCGACTGGAATGGAGCGTCTGGGCCGGACGATGGTCACCCTTCTCCGTTCGCGAACAGCATGTTGGTGGAGAACGTGATGCTAAATGACCCGCAGACCAGTTTGATTATTAGGTGGGTAGGTAGATATATAGACATCGTCTATGAGTAGATAGGTCAGTCAAACTTTATTAACAAACCAGTTTTTGACAACTATCCCAGCATGCACTGCCTGCTTCTTCTACGGGGAAAATGAAGTCGGCAGCTGCTTACCGTAGTTGCTAGACCTGTTGTGGCTCAATATTGGTCCATATATTAGGCGCACCGGGTTATAAGGCGCACTGTCGGCTTTTGAGGAAATTTAAGGTTTTTAGGTGCGCCTTATAGTGCGGAAAATACGGTATGTTTAATATGCACAGCACTTTTATAACTAAGCCTACACACACACACACACTGCTTTCATAAACACTTACCAGCTTTTTACTTTTTCTTCCTCAAACTGGCCAGTTAGGTGATTACTTTGTACTACTGCCTCTGTAGCCTATTAGCAAAAATAAAGAAAAGACTCCATCAGGGCAGGAGAAATGCTTTTGTGGAATAATTAAATAGCAGAGTTGGCACGCTGCATTAACTTGAATGCTGTTGGTAAATCGAGGGCTTTGTGATTCCATTTCTGAATATCACCTGTCATCATGTGTTAACTGCATGGCTGGCAGACACAGACGGAACTCTAACATTACTGCAGCTCTTAAAGGGTAACTCAAGCAAGGTAGCACTAAGGACTGGCATCCCGGTCCATGTGTCTTTGACCCCATCAGTTAGCTCCAGATCCGTAATCTTAGACCGGCTCTGGCAATTCGACGGGCTCCTCGTAATCAACTTAGTAAAGAATGTGCTTAATAAATAATAAGGTTCCAAATTCCTCAGCTATTATTCACATCTCCATCCTGAATTTGGGCTCCTGCTGCCACATCCTGTTGGAATAAAACAAATTGATCCCAGTTTCAGAGGAATGACAAACTGCTGCTAAAACCCATGTTCAGCTGTTTTGGTTCATCCTGTCCTGTTTGTGTGTCTCCCATATTGTTGCTGTAGGCCAGAGAAGGAACCCCAGTTCAAGTTTATCTACTTTAACCACATGAACCTGGCAGAGAAGAGCACCATTCACATGAGGAAAACCGCCAGTGTGTGTCTGACCTCGGTCCACCCTGACCTCATGAAGATCCTGGGAGACATCAACTGTGACTTTGCGAGGTACAGCAGCAGATCCTGGAGCTTTATTAAACAAATATTCAGGGTGGTGTTTTTATTTCCCAGTGGCATGTTGCAAATCTGTTCCATCCTGAAAGCACTGAGTAGATAGTAGATAGGTTGAGTTATAGAAACTCAACCTTTTAATGCTCTGTGCCTGTAAGAGAACGCCACAAAGAGCCACGTCATTCTGAGAAATTTTTCACGTTGAAGATTATATGTTGTGTGTTTTTACAGGTTTTGCAAAATTACTGATAAAATGGTTATAATTTTTATGGTAGTTTGTTTTTAAACTTTCATTTTTGGCATAGAAGCAGGCATTCCACAAACCACATTCCACAAACAATTGCAGTGTACTTTACAGAAATGGGATCGATTCCTTGTTCTGTATTTTGAGCTGTAGGGTAAAAATGCTCATTGCATAAACAACGAAACCATATGTTTACATACAAATAATTTTTTTCTCACTGTTTGAAGTTAAATTCAACCAATTTCTTGCTTTAGGTTTGTTAGAATTACCACAATTATTTCTACTTGCAAAATGCCAGAAAACCTGGTGATAAATTATTTATTTTCTTAAAACTTTCCTAAAATTCAAGTTTGCATACATTTGGTCAGTATCAAGGGTAACTATGTAAATATCTGGTTTGAAATGTATTGAAAATTATGTTGAAGGATGACAAAACCACAGCGAGTCGTATGGAGGGTTGTGAGCTTTTGTGTTGCCATTCGCAAAAAAAGTTTTGTTTTTTTGGAAATATACCAAGACACTACATTTCAAGTTTTATTAAAAAGTTAAAAAATAGCATAAATGTACAAAACCAATCAGCAGGACTTTTGCCACAATGGCCAAAGCTGCAGTTCTCCTCAATGCCATCTTAAAAAAAGAGATTGTTCTGCCATGCTTGAAGCTAAACTGTCGCATCCACCTCTGCTGTCCCTGAAGGGGACTAAAGGCAAGAATTTAGTTACTTCCATTTCTCTTGAGCAGAGCAAACGTGAGCTGACTGACAGAACTAAGACCCTCCTCCTGGCTTTGATTGGTTATTTCTGTGGATGGCTGTAAAGTCACAGGGAGACAGATAATCTGTCTCATGTTATGCAGTCATGACACATTGACAATTTTAACGAATATGTAAACAACATTGCTAATGAAAGTTACATATTGCAACTTTAAGCCTCAAAAAATCTATTTTGTATACAAAGTACAATAAACATTACTGCATGTACTTCCTCATGCTGATTTCTACTAATCTGCTCCCAAGGGTTGACGAAGATGAGGAAATCATAGTAAAAGCTATGACGGACTACTGGGTCGTCGGCAAGAAGTCAGACCAGAGAGAGCTCTATGTGATCCTAAATCAAAAGAACGCCAATTTGATTGAAGTAAACGGTACGTCCTTAAACAGGAAGTGCAGTTGTGTATTCTAACCAGAACGTGCTGCCATGTTTTCAACCTTATCCATTTTCATTTTTGAATTCCAGAGGAAGTGAAGAGGCTTTGTGCGACGCAATTCAACAACATTTTCTTCTTGGACTGAGGAAACAAGATGGCGACTGATCACACTAAAAACTGTCAGGGTTTCAGCGGCAGTATCAACGTAATGCAATAATTGCATTGTAAAATAAAAAATATTGTTGAAAAGCTTTCTCACCAAGTTTTTTATTTAATAGACTAAAATTGTAATATTAACTTGTAATTACCTGTAAAAAAAAAAATACAGATTTTACTTTACATGTACTGCATCTCATTTTCTCTGTACATATTTGTATGATTTTATCATCTGTTTTAAGGTCCCCCTTATATATTTGTGGATATTTTTATTGAGATCATGATGAAATTGTCTCATTTTAATTTAAAAACTGACATGTACTCATGTGTTCATTCCAGTTTTATTTGGTGATCAGTCATGGTTTTAAGATGTCATCATGTCAGAACTATTGTTAGGGTTTGTATACAACTGCACAAACTTGAAATAATAAATGAAGTCATTTTCCTAAATGTATAAACTGCATTTTACTCTTAGCTTTAAATCACAAGTAAAGGCAATGAAACATGCATCTGTGGGTCACTATTGACATTAAGTTTAAACAGGTATTTCCTGGACACGGTAGATTACTGTGGAAAGAAATTGAGGTTCAAACACAGCAGCTTGATTTTTATACTTGTGATGTCAGCAAAAATACAAAGCTGAATCAGCTGTTTTTGTTCTATTTCAGTGGGATTTTTAAACACTTTGTATTTTGTGAAATACTTAAGTGAAAATGTTTTTTATTAGCCAGATGTTTTGTTGTCACTGTACATTTATTAGTGGGGACAATATGCCCGAATGAATAAATATCTAACTGCAATTAATTGGATCAAATAAGCAGTTATAATTTGATATGGTAAAGTTGTACCTAAAATATAGAAAACACTCAAGTCTGAGGACCTATACTTTAAGTATATATTTTAAAAGATAGTTCTTAGCTCTAAGTCCTTATCAATCTTGGAATTTAATTCACATCAGACAGTCTACCATTGGAACAAACATTATCCAAACAGTATCTTAACTAAAATTCCTATATACCATTCTGTATTTGATTTACTGATTCCAACAGTAACCAAACAAGGATGAGGATTACTTGATAATCTTCCTGTTTAGTAGTGAATTAACGAAAGAAAACGTCAAAGAAAAAGCACCAGTCAAGTGTTTTATGTAACTAAAAGAGGATGGGGGAAAGTAAGAGAAATACGGAAAGAATAGTTTAAAAAATAAATGTTGGAAACAAAAGAGGATAAGGAGAAAATCAGGATGATAAAGCATTTTTGTAAAAAAAAAAAAAAAAATCATAGGGGGCTAAGAGTTAAACATGTACAGTAGGTGGCAGTATGGACCTCTGAAGATCCGCCAAGAAATAGAGTAAGATGAGAAGCACTAATCAGAAGCCCAGTCCTGTGCAGGCAGCCAATCAGCGTCACTTTAGCAGAATTTCAAAAATTCAACCGCCATTATTGTTATTTTTCTTAAATTAGGTTGCGTTCACTGTTCGTTGGGCTCGTTCGGATTTTAGATTTTAAGTTGCTATTTTGAAAAGAAGACACGGTTCTTGCGCATCATTCTTAGAGAGAACATCAGGTAGAGTATTAATTTAGTATTTATTTGTTTGTTGGTGGCTCTTAAAGGTATATAAGGCTTGCTGTTAGTTTTCAATGAGTGGGCAGCTTAGCTAGCTTTGTGTTATCTTTGGTCGTCCACTATAAATACATATATTCTAGTTTAATTTTATTGTTGTTAAATTGCTGCAGCAAGTTTGAGTGAGTTTAGACCGTCTTACCGTATAAGGGCTGATCGGGTGATGACATTTGCCCAGAGAGATGCGTTTTACTTACTATGTGGGTAGTAAGTAGTTACATTTGCAAGTGTAAATAGCTACTTTTTATCTTTAGACAAAAAGTATGTTGAAGAAGGGCTGCTATGACTGACAACCTAAAAAAACATGTAGGTTGTCAGTTCAACCAATATTTATGTTTCCACTATCTGTCGTGTTCCACACGCTGGACCTTTTAATCACAGCAGCTGGCAGTAGATTTCCTTTATTTCGT
Source organism: Poecilia picta (assembly GCA_033032245.1). Classification (NCBI taxonomy): domain Eukaryota; kingdom Metazoa; phylum Chordata; class Actinopteri; order Cyprinodontiformes; family Poeciliidae; genus Poecilia; species Poecilia picta. The sequence goes on from CM065371.1 coordinate 932,530, forward strand.
CAACATGTGTGGAAGCTGAAAGTCGGATCCGTTTTGTTCTCTCAATTCCTGCAGATCTCTCAAAAATGGATTCTCGATTTGCTGACCTTCGGCGGCGAGACTCGAGCGTGTCGATGCTCCGAGTGAAACAGTCACGGCGGAGATCTCAGTGCCAAAAAGAGAACCGGGAGCGAATGGTGAACACTCGCAGGCAGCTGGACAAACTGCCAGAAGCGGACGTGTCTTCCCTGGACGTTTCCACGGTGACTACCAACATGTCCACTGTCCCGGAGAAGAGACGGATCAAGGCCACACCAACTAACAGTATGAGCTCGCTTTTCCACACACAGGCATCTCTAGAGATGCTTTAAAAATCCATGTTACATTCTGAATTCTTGGCTTCTTTGGACTTCTTTGCCACTAATTGTGGCTTATGATGTTTGTTTTCCTCCAGCCGCAGCAGTAGACAGGCTGAAGCGGCTGCAGAACTGGAAAGAGCAGAAGGACCTGAAGAAGGAAAAGGAAAAAAGAGAGAGGGAGTCAAAAAGAGTGTTCAAGATGGGCCTCTATCAACCCAAAGACACGTTCAGTCTTGCTCCGCTGCCTGCTGTCCCGTCTGCTGCATCCAGACCCAGAGAGGTGCTGATCTACCCATCACACACACATCTGGCTTCTGTTTATATTATTAGATGAGCAAAAACACGTTTGACTAAAAATAAATGTCTGACAATGGCTTTCTTTCAGAGAAAGGTGAACGTAGCTCCACCCCAGAGCAGCAGAGTCACTCGCTCCATGAAACAGCCCCAGCAGGAACCACAGAGGGTAAATCCTGTGATTCTGATCCTGAGGATTTTCTCATGTCCACTTACAATACACAAAGTAAAATAAAAAGCATATTTTATTGCTCTTCTCTTGCAAATCTTTTTGTAGACTCTGGTGATGCAGCATCAGAACACTCGAGCAAACAAAGGTAAGTCAGGAGCAAGCAGCTTATTTTAACACGACCATGTCCAAGTGAAACGAGGGAGGCTCTGATATGAACATTTGGGCTGATATTGATATGCGATATAAATATTACTGTTATGGCCGCTTCATGGGTGTCATGTAATACAAACTTTTTGAGAAACAAGTTTGGTTTTTCCTTTGGATGTAACCAGTAATCATCAAACTGGAAGGAGTGTATGTAACAACTTTTTCTTTGAGTTGGATGACGCCGACTCAAAGGAAAACCCATGATGATGTTGTTTTAGATCGATCTGAACCGTTAACTGACAGCTTCCCTTCTTCCTCTTCAGTCCAGCCGTGCGCTGAGCGCCCGGCCAGGAGCCGTGCTGCTGCCCTCAAACCCTCCACTGCCACCAAGACCAGTGCAGGTAACCCTCTGGACGGGACGCCCGCCTCAGCAGTAGCTATAGTGTTTCCATATTAGCATGTCAATCTGTGTGTCTGTCAGGCTGTCCTGCTACGTCAGGGCCAGGCGGCCGAGTGTTATCGACCAGATCGGCCAACAGGCCTCCGGTTACTAAAGCTCAGGCTGAGGTGAAAGACAATCCTAAGGCCAGAGGTACGTTATACAATCACAAGCTGCTGCTTACGAGCTGTTTGATTTGGTTGGTCCAAAAAACTGAATATGTAAAGTCTGTCTCTGTTCTCAGAAGGAAGAACCATGAGGAACAGAGCAGTTGTCAACCCTCTACCGCCCTCGTCTGGAGAAAGTAGGAACTCTAAAGGTACAAAGTATTTTCTCAAAGGTCTGACCTGGATTAAAGGGGCAGTATAATGTAAAATCGACCTTTTTTAATCTATTTATCATGTTATAATGTTTCATCATCAAAAACATACCTGGAGTGTTGCCTTGATTATTTCATGCTTGTTTTAGAAATCCTTTAACTTCCATGGCAACCATTCAGTTGTGTAAAACACCTGGGTGGATCTATCCCCGCCTTTGAGACACTGCTCCCCCTCAGAGCTGCAGTTTCCAAACCTCCACTTCACAGAACAGCCCCCACACCCCCCACCCCCTCCCCACCAGTCCCCCACTCAGCTCCTCCAGACTAGCCAGCAGCAATTAGTAAACACCTGGTGGAACTGTGCATCCACTGCGCTCATTATGGGAGCTACTTATCAGTTCAACACTGGTAAAAATGTTAAAGGGTGACTAGAGAAGCCAACGACTTCCTGAAGGTGGAGTTTCAGAAAGAGCAGGAGCTTTTAAAGAGACAGAGGCCTAATTATAAGGCGTCTAATGTCCTTAAATTCTGTTTGATTTATAAGGCATTTTTCTAACAGCTCAAGGTAACACACTGACTTGATTGTACTATCAGATGGCTCTCTGTGCCTGAAAAATACTCAATACTGCCCCTTTAATACTGATTAAAACTTTAGGATAGATACATTAATTCCGCCTTGGGGAAATTCAGCAGCAAAGAGCAAAATTGTAAATTATAATAAACAACTCACAACAACCATCAAATCATAATGAAAGATGGTGTAAAATAAATGTAAGCTATACACCATTAAAAAAATCCATATACATAAAAATAATTTTTAAATGTAAATTCTGGTTGCATTTCTACAGCTCTGAGCTCCACAGTCCAGCCTGCTGAGCACAAGGTGAGTGTTTTCCCTCAGTGTCCCATAACACAGGATTACAGTGAGATTAAAGTCAGAGACACACATCAGGTTGTTTGCCGCCATTTTCCTTTTTGTAGGAGGAACAAGAGAAATCAGTTTGTCCTTCACACCCCACGCCTGGCCCTGAGGACGGAGCCACGGTGGTGAGCTCAGCTCCAGAGGAAGCTGCCCCCGATCCGGGTTCTGCTGCTCCTTCATTTGCTCCAGACGGTTTCGTCTTCCAGGCCCCTGCCGGCCTGTCGGCCTTCAAGTTTGAGCCTCTCACCCCCCGATCAGCGGACGCCTTCCTCACTCCAAGGTGATTGACATTCTGATTCTGTTCGATGCATCAGCCTGAACATCGCATCGCTCCCATAACCATAATCTTTCCCTCTTGTTGCCAATTTTGGGTGTGTGAATGAAGGAATTTGGTCATGTGATGCAGGATGGTGGGGAGTTTACCTGAAGTCTGGCCTGTCTGGTTATTGGCTGTAGCAGAAATGTTAATATTAGAGCAGGGGATACATTTCTGCTTATATAAACTTGGGCTGGACAATAAATGTTTTGCAATAGACATGATCAATATTCGTAGATATACATCTGATAGAAACTGTAATAATTTCACTGAACTCTGATCCAGAACTGAACAGCATTCTGGGAGTTGTAGGCAGAGAAAAGGCTTTAGTTCCTTAACCTCCGACAGCTTGCTAAGATAGGTTGTTGCTAGGTAACCACAGAACAACCTATCTGATAACTTGCTCAGCAGCAGTTTCAGATTTCAGCAGCGTGCCTCATAACTGCTTAAAAAAAAAAACGATGTGTAGAGAAAACTGTGAATAAGACAGGAAAAGGTTTCAGTTCTGCATGGAAGTGTTTTAAATATTTAAAACAAAACAGTAATATTATATGAATGCTGTGTTGTGGTTCTGTTCAGTCCCAGTTTCAGTCTCCCACCAGCCCCAGTGTTCTGTGATGAACCTCCAGCTGAGCCTGGAGAGCCCGCTCCCCCGAAGCCTCCAGTCCACTCTCCTCTCCGCAGCACTTCGACCTCCACCATCCCGCATGAGTCAAAGCATGATGTGCCCTACTTCAGGTAGCGGCACTTTGAAATTCATGTCTCTCTTCCTCATTTTAAACCTGGAGAGTTGAAGCATCTTTTGGTTTCTGGTTCGTTCAGATCAGAAATGTCCAAAGAGACGGGCAGACTGACAGACCTTTGTCTCCGTTGGGAGTCCAGAGTGGAGGACGAGACCATCCCAGAAGAGAGTGAGTGTAAACCTGAAGTGACCCAAACTGGTATCGTTGGCTGAGCTGTTTTCACTCAGCGCTGCTGTGACTCTGTGACAGTGAGAGACCGAATGCGCACAGCCGTAGGTCAGGCGAGGCTGCTGATGAAGGAGCGCTTCAACCAGTTCAGCGGCCTAGTGGACGACTGCGAGTTTAGCCGCGGAGAGAAGGTCACAACCTGCACCGACCTGCAGGGTTTCTGGGACATGGTGTACTTCCAGGTACGGCTGCTCTGAGTGGCAGACAGGAAGTGGTTTTAGATTGAAACGCGGCAGAGTAGCCAGATGTGCGCTATCTTCCAGGTGGAAGACGTCAACAGGAAGTTTGATGCCCTGCGAGAGGCAGAGGGCCGCGGCTGGTTGGAGGAGCTGAAGCCGCCCCCACGACAGAGGAGAGCGGTGAAGGTGAGCTCTGCAGAACAGGCCTGGAGAAACAAATCGTAAAGTAATAATATCATACACATCAGATTGGTTTCACAAAAATTTTCATTTTTCTGTTCCCCCCTGAGCGTTTTAAACAGGAACACACCGATCTTCACTTTTGACACCGATATCTGAGCTTTAGTGTCGGCCGATATCAAGCCGATACAGATAAACAGCTGAATTAACTCAAAATGTTTGAAATCCACCAACAGCTTTACAAGCTATCAAACATGTAAAAACAACTTACTTAACTTATTCAGTCAGTGCAACCAGAACAACCAGTAGATGGTAAAGAAACTGACAAAAACAATATGCTGTCTACCTTGGTCAAACATGAAGAAATAAACTGCAGCAAACGTTCTTTCAGTTTTCTCATCGGTGAATTCTAAATACAATGTAAAATGAAAAATAAAGCATGACGTTGCTCCGAGCACAAAGCATAGAACTAGACTAAATAGATATGCCCTTGTGGATCGGACACATTGTCACCAATACTCATTATAGAACTTCTTTTTCAATATTTGGACCGATACAGATATTAATATTGGATGGGTGCATCTCTATTTTAATCATTCTAATCCTATAGGGGGCAGCGTAGCGCAAAGCTTAAAACCGATCAGCCAATCAGATTGCTACTGAAAAGTAAATTGGTTGTTCTTTGGACTGAAAACCTCCTAATGTGGTAAAATCCTCCAAACTACTTTATCTATCTAAATAAAATTTAACTAGCAGAATGTCAACATTTCTCTATAGCAAACAGTTTAGTTTATCTTTTGTGTCACATACCCTCTCATGTTTAACTCATGTCTCATGTCTCAGTACTGAACTCGCCGTCTAACCAGTAACAATCCTAACTTTTCCTGATTGTTTTAAAGAAAATGTCGGCCGCTCCCACCAAGCCGACGGGAAACAAAGCTGCGGCCAAGTCTCGCCTGGCGGCGGTGAAAGCTGCCATGAAAGCCCGGCAGCAGGCAGAGAAGGCAGAGGACACAGGGGCCGATGCTGGCAGGCAGGAGCCACTAGGAGGTGTCACCCAGCTGGAGAGCCCAGCCAGACCATCAAGTGAGCAACAAATACAGCTTTGCGTCTTTATGCTTCATTGCTTAGAATCATCTTTCTAACAGACGCACGTTTGTGCTTTCAGCTCGGCGATCCAGCCGCCTGAGCGCAGCGGCGTTGGCCCAGGCTTCCCCCGCAGCAGCTTACCCCTCACCCAGGAGAGTCACCCGCCAGTCCCTTGCATTGACCCAGACCCCCGTTCCTGCTCCTCCTTCTCAGCCTGTCCACTCTGCACAGAAACACCTGGACTACAAATCCCAGCAAGAAGCTCCTCAGGCCTCCCAGAACCAGAACGTTTCTCTCTGCTTCTCCCCTGTGAAGGAAATTACTTCAGATGAGCCCCAGAACCTGACGAGTCCCAACCAGCACTCTGAACAGGAAACGGTGTCGGAAGACCTTGCAACTCTTTCTGTGGACAACAAACCCTGTGATGTCATCAGTGCCAGACTTTCTCCGTCTCCTTGTCAAACAGCTGCAGTCCCACCACCATCCCGTTCCCCATCCGATCAGGTTCCCATGGAGACCCAGCCGCCTAGCTCTCCCACTCCAGATGCTTCAGTAGTTGAGGTCTGATCCAGATACTTCTGTATTCATCAACACAAAGTCCTTTTTATGTGGTGTTCAGATTTTATTCTTTAATATTTTAAATGCAGGAAATTCCTGGTTTGGATTTTGAACGTTATTTCCAGCCGTCGCAGAGATGCAATATGTCACCGGGGGACACTGTTGCCATAGAGCTGTCACCATCTATGGGAGCGGATGTAGAAATGGAGAGTCCTGAAGGACAACCTGAGGAGCTGCTTGCTCATCTAGAGCCGGGTATGAAGAACGCCGCATGAGCACCGACTACTGGGATTCCCTCTGGTCCAGGATTCATTAAGCAGGAAGATACATTTATTCTATTTATTTGTTACAACTGCAAATTTTTAACTGAACTGCAGGGATTCGTTTCCTTTCACTTTAACTATGCTATACTTTATTTAAATCCCCCAAAGATTATACAAGTGAATAACTTTGAGCTGTATCAAGAACTTCACAGGAAAATGTATTCAAATTATGTTATTTTTCTGCTTAATGAATTCTGATTTTTTTTTTTTTTTTTCCCCCAAGTGTATTCCTGCTTATTGATGCCTTCCTGATTTGCTTTGGGGTTTGTTCACATTTTTTTTGCTCATCTGTCACAACAGCACTCTCAGCGGTGTCTTCAGTGTTCACTCCTCAATCACCACAGGTCATTTTTTTTTACTTTTCTTTAGACAAAAACAAATACTAACTTAAATCAGCATACAATAGTTCTTTGTGCTTTTAATACTTAATAACTAGTCAGTTCTAATACTGGTTTCTTTCATTTTGAATCTATTTTTTGTATTTGTAGGTGCAGACAGCGCCGTCGGCCCTGCTGTTCTTCACCCCGGACCTAAAGGACCGGATTCGTCAGTCCACCTGTTCAAGTGACCTCATGGTCTTCACCCCTCCAAACGTATAAAAGCTTCTCTTACATTGTTCTGTTTTGACTTAAATGTGTTTGTCTGTTTTTAAAAAAAACTAACAGAAAACCCCCAAAGAAAATCTGAGTCTTTTTTTTTTCATACTTGGAAGAAAATATTTCTTTTACTTCTTTTGAATTAAACGTTGTTTGCAAACTGTCTCTGGACTTGTTTAACACTCCATCACATACCAGCTGTAAGCCTTTTCAAATATTTTTTTGTACAATGGAGAGAACTCAGAACAGAAGCTTTTCTTCTATTGAAGATGTCAAGTGTCCTCCGGTTCAGGTTGCTGATCTTTACATATGCTTATTATTGGCTGTGGTTCCTGCAATGCAATGATAGAAGATGAGCATCATTTTGTGTACAGAACAAAAGCTTAGGACATTTAAATGAATGAAAATACTTATGGATCATTGTTTAAGCCAGTATTAAAAACAAAAGTAAGTAAGTACAAAGCTAACAATCGTTAGTTTTAGCTGCCCATGATGGTGTTCTTTTAGGAATTAAAACGTCTTGGCCTTTGTTTTCTATAAAGTTAAATACTTTGGAGTTTTGGGCTTCCTGAGCAAGATTCTCCATCTCCCTGGTAACCAAAATGTGATGTTCAACTGCAGGGAAGAAGCGGTGGGTAAAAAACTGTTGGATAATCAGGATGGTGCTTGGTTCTTGATGGTCTCCGGATTCATGTTTGCTCATTTTCTCTTCGCTATGATCCTCCAAGAAGTCCTCTAGGAAAAATATAGAATCAGACCAAATTTTTGCTGAATGAAACGTTCCTGCAGATGATTTCTGGGGCAATCACAAAACTTAGCTCTTTTTAAAAACTGCTTTTTAAGACTACAAACTAAATTTCTAATGTCCTTTCTATTCTCAATACAATCTGTGTAAAAAAGGATTTCTAAGATAAACTGCAGATGGAGGCAACACAACTAAACCAGGCTGAACCTGCAGGCTGCGGTTCCTCTGGCTCTTCAGGTTTGTCTTCCTCACTCTCCATTTTTGGCACAGTGGCATTTTCTTCCTACAACACAATTAGTTAGTCTGTGGTGACTATCTGTAGATATTAATCAGAAGTATTAAAGATGGCATCGAATAGAGTTTATAAGAAAATGTACACAGACAAAAAAACAGCTGTGTAATGAAGTCTGGACTTCCACTACAAAGTTTCACCAAATATGTTTTTAAAAATAAGTATCCAGAACGAAAAAAATTTAGCTAATTCTGTCCTGTTTATTTGGGTTGATGATGTCACAAGTATAAAAGTGACACCAGACAGGAGCTAGTTTCAAAATTATTTGCGTGTGATGTCACCAGAGGGAATGTGAAGCAACTTTGCTTTATTGTGATTTTCAACAAAGTACAAATTTCTTTTTTACTTTTTCTTTATATATATACATATATATATACTGTATATACTACTGTATCTAAAGTAGGTTTGATCAATTCTAGCCTGTAGCTTTGCTCTTTCCACGAAAAAGAAAATCAGTTATTAAAGGCCAGGTTTGAAAAATATTGATAGGTGCTGATTATATCAACATTATCTGGTTTTCCATTTCACTTTTAAAAAGTGAATTTTGCAAATTAGACTGATGTGAAACACTCATCTCAGGAATTTTTATCACTCGTACATTTTTTTTATGTAGGACAGTTAGAAGAAAGATTCTCACTTCCAGGACATGTTGAGCTGCAGCCTCTGGTTCCTCCTCCCCTGTGGCTTCTTCTGCCTCAGGTGAATTCTCTGTAATCTGGCTGTCGGTCGCAATCTGGTCCACGCTTTCCTCCGGCTCATCAGAGACCTGCTGGATCTTGAACACTGCACAGTCCAAAAGCACCTCGAAAAATTCCAGGAACACAATCTACAGACGAGATCAAAACTAAAGCATTAGTGAAACGCTAAATGAGGCACATTATGATAACTGACTGGAAAAGGAGAGGCGAACCTCCAGCTCCACATGAGAAGGATAGTTGTCGCTTAGACAGTTTTCTGCAATGAGGAGCTGCAGTAATGTTGTTGTGGTGAGCTGCTGATCGAACAGTCTGAGGTCCTGGGAAGGTAACACAACATTATTAGTCTAATGTCTTAACCATGTATTAGAGATATTGCAGGATAGAAAATTAGACTTAAAGCCCATAGAGGTTCTTAAAGGGTTTGATTATAAAATCCACCTGCATTATATCAGTCTATCATCTGAAAATGACTGGAGGAGCTGCAGAGACAACCTGCAGGCAGGACGATGCTTCACTGCCATGGGCTTTAAGGAGAGCAACTCTATTTGCAGTTTGTTACAAACCAGCAACCAGGGCTGAAACCATTTATTAAAATAATCATTAACTAATTTAGTAATTTATTAATTATTAATTGGACTATGTAGATTTTAAAAAGTCACATTTATTTGTAATCTGCTCTACACAGAACTCCTCAAGTGACAGTTTTATCTTCACCTGGTTCAAGGTCTGTATAAAAAATCTAAGATTAACCACCTTTTGCTTTACAACTAATCCAAAAATCTAATCACCAGATCAGCCAGCAGAAAGGGCAAAGCTTTTCACATGTTGATGTCAGAATGACGTTTTACTGCAGATCCACCCTTTGCCACAGATGATCAAGAGTTCAGCAAAGGAATGCTGCTACTGCGTTTTATACAATGACTTTTTTTTATTTGCAAAAGGAATTGAAATATTTGATTATCTGTATTCTAAAACAATCCCAAGTGGTACATGGAAAATCTGCAGAAATTATATCTGATTAATCATCAGAATAGTCAGTTACTAAAATGACACCTGTGTGGCAGAAAACTAACATCACACACTACTAAAAATAAAAAAGCTGGATGGGCTTCTCTTCCCAGGAAACAGCCATATACTTAGAGGTGGCAGGAACTTTTTAACTTTAGCTGGAAGGATCTAGAGTAGTAGTGGTTTTCATCAGAACATATTCATTTGTAAAAATGGTCCAGTCAAAGCACTAAATCTAATTAGAAAGCTGTAGCAAGGCCTAAGGCCTGTGTGCTTTTAATGATGTAAAGCACTTTGAACTGCCTTGTTGCTGAAATGTGCTATACAAATAAACTTGATTGATTGATCAATCGAGCGATCGATTGATATGCGTGCAGCTTGTGGTACCTTGAACATCCACAGCAGGTGTCTGCAGGTCATGCATGTCACGTCGCTGTGGGCTGAATAGATCCTGCAGAAATACTGAAAGATTTCCCAGCACTTGTTCAGGTACTTCAGAGCCTCCTCTGTGACATCGGGGTGGCTGAACAGGACGCCTGCGTTAAAACAGCTGCAGTTATTAAATCAGCTCAAAGACAACATGCAAGGCAACATGGGAATGACTTTTTATTAGTATGAGAGTCCAACCATTCAATACTCTACTTAAGTTTATTCAGTAAATGTGTTTATCATTGTTTCACTTAAACATTTTATATGCACAACTATATATATATTAAAAAAAACTACATTTGGTAATATGTTATTTGCGGGGTGTGCATAACATGAAGTGAAGTGTCATTATTTACTGAATGATACGTCATGACAACGGTCGTAAACATTCATGAAGACTCCTTCACCTTCAGGACATGAGCTATATCACGTTTATGACAGCATCATGTCAGTCTTATGCACAGCAAATAAAGTGTTACCAAATATTAATGAAGAAATGAATGTTGTCTGGATGAATACTCTGCTGGGTTTCCCTGGAAACCTTAAACTAAACAACCAGAGATCAGCAGAAGTCACTGCTCTCAATAGAGTCTACCAGTCCAGTCATCTCTGCTGGCATTTACAGTCATTTACTGAATTTTAAATAACATTTCTGCTGATATTGCACTTCTGTTTTTTCTGCACTGATATGCTGTATTGTATGTAGTTACTTGTCTTTAATGTTCCATACACTTACAAATTATGTACATAAAAAGAAAACTCATCCGACTGAGTTGCACGTCACTCGGAGTATGACGCTTCTATTTCTGATAATTGTAGTATTTTTTCTATGTTATAATCTTGTATAGTATATTACTATTATTATTGTCAATCTTGTTTTAACATACGTTTTGATCTTTCTATTTTGGGAACCAGTAAAATAAATCAGCACCTTTTACATTCCTGGCGTTTGGAAGGACATCGTTCGTCATCAGTTTGAAAAAGCAGGAGGCCAACAGGTGGTTCTCAGACCTGCAAACAGAGAAGACGTTGTGTTTTTATTTTTTATAAAGTTCTCAGGGTTACTAATATTTCATCATGTCTTCTTTGTTTCTGCACAAATAAAAAGCAGGAAAAAAGTGTTTCCTGGTTCAGTTTTATGCATTTCTGTCAGATCGTCTGCTTTCGATTCTCTTTCTAAACCCAGTTGGATCATAACTAAATGTACGTTATTTTATTATTCCATAGGGCTGTGCTGAAGTATTTACACTGCTTAAACTTTAGATCACAGTAACAATGTGATTCAGATCACATTCAGATGAATGCAAAATTCATATGGTGGAATATTAAAACTGCACATTCCCAGTTGTAACACACGGCAGTGGCAGCATCATGCTGTGAGGATGCTATTTCTAAGCAGGTTTCTTGTAAAAATTATTTTATTTTCTCTTCACAATGTGACATTTTTGGTTGAAACTGAATGTTTTTACATAATATCTTCTGGAGGAGATGTTTTCCTTACACCAAATCTTCCCTGTAGATGTAGTAGGCCACCATCACTAGACCCATGAGAAACTCATGGAGCGGCATGAGTGTGAAAGGCGAGAAGGTCTTTGCTTCTGAAGCACAGAAGGAAGACAACAGAACAAGCTTCCTAAACGTCTGCAGCAGCTACAGCAACCCATCCTGGATGGTGAACGTTACAAACCAGACTCCTTCACCTCTGATCAAACGGTCTATCTCTGTCAGCGTCACGCCGTGACGGTGGACATTGCAGTCCTTGAGCAGGCGCCAGAACTGCAGGTGGGACAACAGGAAGATGTTGTCGGGAGGACTGGAGTGGCCGAGTCTGCTGTAGAAACCAAAGATGAGCCTCAGCTCCACGTGTTGGTTCATCACCACAGATTCCACCTGACAGCACAGACGCAGCGTGAGGCGGGGAACAGCAGCGGAACGGGGTCATAACGCGGAGCAGCTGACCTGCATGCGCTCAGTCTCACGGTCTCTCTGTGGGATCTTGTTCAGGAGAAGTTGGATGTTGAAAGCCATGTCAGATCCTAGTATCTTGGAGTCGTTATCTGACAGCGGAAGGATGCCTGCAAAGGCGACTGTAAAACCGTGAAAACTGTGAAATGTATTTTGAATGTTTGCTCAAATGAGGTACTTCTTTACCGAGGGGCGGTGGAGCTCTGTCTTCACTCAAGCTGGCTAAGATCTGATCATCATCAAACTCGCAGTCAAATATACGGCCACTCCTCGCAGTGAGCTTGCCCTGAAATTTGAGGGACACACACATCTTAGAATGCTTCAAATATTACAGAAGCAAAATGATCAAAACTATTCTTGGCAGATTTGAATAGCTTCACCTGTAGCTGCCAACAAGATAACTTCTTCTAGCATACATAGCAAATGTATATACAGCTCTGGTAAAGATGGATTAGTAAAGTCACCAGTCCATCCTCATCAAAATGATATTTTTATACACATAGCTACTGAACAACCCAGCCTAAAGGTAAAGCTTTCGTTTAAAGACATTGTTTGTCCATTGACAACAAATACTAAATACAAAATATGGAAATATGGAAGTGTGAGATTATATTACTCCAGTAAAACCTGTGAATGTGTTTACCAGGACTACCAACACATTTATCTGAGTCTGCATCTGATTTATAATCCAGATTTCAGTTCATTTTTAAAGCTTCTATATTTCTCAGATGAACACTAACCTGTCCGTGTTTTTTATTGTTCCTCCATTCTCCTGTGTAGATCGCACCGCCAGCATAGTAAAAGATTCCTTTTCCGTGACGCTGACCTTCAAAGAACTCCCCGCTGTACTGGTTGCTCTGGGAATATTGGGATCCATCAATGCGCCTCAGAAACCAGGTGTGTGTCCCCAAACCATGCTGGAAGATTAAGAACCAAATAAACATTCAAATATGGCATTGTTGCAAAATGACTAAAGTGTCCCGGCAGGTTCTTTCCAGGTCAGCGGTTAGAGGGTTAATTAAAAAAAAGAAATTACTGTATATACCTGTACTCCATCTTTCCAACTCCCAACATACTGCTGTCCCAGTTTGGTCCAGTTCATAGTTCCCTCTCCATGCCTCAGATTGTTTTTCCACTCACCAGTGTACGTGTGTCCAGACGGGTAACTGTTAAAACACACTTAATATTATCTTACTATAATTAACGACAAGCTAGTAACCGAGCAAGGACATACTTACCCCCGCTCTCCCCATCCTTCTCTCTTGTTCACCACCCAGTCCCCATCATACCAGGAGGTCTGGTCCTCATTATAATACACTTTACCCTAAATAAACAGAGCTCAGGTCAAAAGCTGACATCCACCCATCATGGAGATAAGTGTCACATTAATGTTACATTTATAAACGTATGAATACAAAGTATGAATTATAAAAGGACCGGATGCACAGGTTTAAATTTACCAAGGATGTTACATGATCACATGGTCAAGCGGTCCAGCGGTAAAATGATCCCCAAAACGTTTTTCAGATTGGATGAAGCAGGTTAATATTGAGCTGTAAATCTGAGGTCTACATTTAAAAGTCTGGTCTGGGTAACTAAATTAAAAGATTTAAAAATAGGAGGAAGAGTAAAATGAGTAAATCCTACCTTTCCATGCCTCTTTCCGTGATCCCACTGCCCACTGTAAAACATACCGGTTTTGGGACATTTGTAGGTTCCCATTCCATGTCTTATACCTCTGTTGATCTCCCCTGTATAGGTGCTACCATCAACCCATGTGAAAGTTCCCTGGCCCATTGGCAAGTTGGAAACAAAGTCTCCCTGCCAAAGATGAAAATGTGAACTCCCTTTGACATTTTTGTTGAGGAGATATTGATTAAATCCTCGTGTTTAGGCAGTGATTAAATGCATCACTTAGGGAACCTACCTCAAATTTCACACCATTTGCCTGTGTGAAGGTACCAAATCCCTCCATGAGTCCTTTGGAGAAAATTCCCTTCACAAAACAATTTACATAACCAGTTACTCAAAGATTAAATGAAAATGACTTTGTGTAACGTGGAGGCAAATCTAAATATCCAACTTTTTGTGTCAGCCAAAGCACCTTGTACTCATGTCCTCCGTGAAAAGAAGCAATACCTTCTCCATGGCTCTGTCCTTCACTGGTTTCTCCTTCATATCTGTCGACATTGACAAAATTATACACTCTATTTAGCAGAGCTAGTCCAACGCACAAGCGAATTATGATGTTGCTTAGGGCCCCCAAACATTCAGGGGCCTCTCATATATGGATGGATTTCAAGAGAGACCATAAAGGTGCAGATTTGTATTTTTAGTTAGAATGAGATTATTATTACATTAGCAAAAGTATATTTTCAGCACAGATCAACAAAATGTTTTTAAACTGCTTAGAATTTGTATTCAAGACGTAAAGGAATTGGCAGGTTTACTACAAAGAATCCATCATTTGTAAATGTAGTTACAATCTGTTGCTGCTATTAATCTTTTCTTTGTGTTTTGAGTTTGGTTTATTCAGAAATACATCTAAAGACGTGATATAAAATAATCTGTAATTGATTTTAAGATCAATCAGTTCAACTTGCCTTCTCCACACCTGCGTCCCAGATTCCACCAGAACCAGGGGCCCCAATATAACCCGGGGCCTCCACTGCCATTTTACCAAATCCAATTGAAAAAGTGAACCTTGCCACATTTAAAGGTTTATCAGCAATTATAATTTGAGAAGATTTTAAAACATTTTATCAAATGTTAAGTTAATAACTATTTAAGCTACCTTTGTATTTCCAGGCAAATTATATGAGGGAGTTCATAAATTTCTTCGGTTTGGGTTCCGTCATCACTCTTTGAGTCCCGCAGCAGAATATTAGCTAATCTTTCTGATAAATTTAACAAGTTGTCCTCTAAGTTTTCACCGCCACTCTCGTTGTTTTTAATTTCTTCTTCTATACCTATTTCTTCGTCGCACTGTTCAGCATTTAAAACCTCCATGACTACGTTTATTTCCTCAAATGTCCTTCGTTTTGTTTCTCACGCGACCTGGAAACATCTCTATGGTAACGTTCCAGAAAGCTTCTAACTACGGCAGTCTAAGTCAGTCAAAAAGCGCAAAACTAACGAAAGTTAAATTAATGAAGTTCTTCCTTTTTTAAAACCTTTTTAAGCTGTTCATCTTAAATTGTATACATAATCAAGCATAAACAGAAACGTTTTACATTTACAAATACAAGACGTTCACTTCACGTCAATTACATCAATATAAACAGCATATCAGGTTAGTTTGTGACCTTTAACTTGAAGAAAAAAATACCACTTGTTGACTTTTGCTGTGACCAAAACACCTACATTAAAAAGAACAAAACTTCTATAAGTAAATATTTATGTTTATCTTTACATTTATTAACTTCCAATTAATCTAAGTTTCACCACCTTTTAATTGACAAGAGTAAAGAAATGCTCGACTTACCTTTGAATTTAATTCAAGAATCTTTAAGTGACACATTATCAATATCCCAATTGAACCCACTGTTTATTCAGAATTACCGCTTCACAGCCAAGAATTGTAATAATAAATGATCTGTTACCTCAGTTCAACAAGAATAAAAAGCATGTGTTTGTGCATTGTTTATTGGATATAACAATATAAAAATTATATCATCTATTTAATATAAAAAATCCAACTAAATGAAAACTAGCGTTAAAAAAAGAAGCACACGCTAGTAATTGAACCAATCTAAAAAGCACAAGGTAAATAATTTACAGAAATGTCAGACAGAACATTTTCACAAAGTCTGGTCTGTATAAAGTGAAAATATCAGACGGTG
Source organism: Poecilia picta (assembly GCA_033032245.1). Classification (NCBI taxonomy): domain Eukaryota; kingdom Metazoa; phylum Chordata; class Actinopteri; order Cyprinodontiformes; family Poeciliidae; genus Poecilia; species Poecilia picta. The sequence continues at coordinate 948,352 of CM065371.1, forward strand.
TTTCATGTATTTCTGGGCTCAGTCTTGTGAGATGATTTCCAGGTTGGCGAGGTGTCTCATGGTGGGCCTGCCATGAGGACAGTTCCATGGATGTTCGATCTCTCCCATGTGAATCACCAGCTTCTTCATCTCACTGACACTCAGAGCTGTACCAATCATCACCTTGAGGTGGATACCAGCAGAGACAAACAATCAGGGTTTTGAGAAAATACTGCGACATGAAATAACGTCCATAAAAACTTTTTCAACCATCTACATGTTGTTAGACAACTCAACAAAATGATGATCTGACAAAGGGATTTTACATTTCAGATTATTTCGAACTTATTATATCTATATTTCTATCTACTTCCTAATACAGTTACATCTACACTAGATTTCCTGAATTGTTTACCTGTCTGCTTTAACACACACTGACATGAGTGACTCCCCATTCTTAGCCTATAGGATTGAACAATTCTGATGGTCCACCTATTGCACCTATGTCAATCTTCCAGATGTGCATTTGTGAAGTCAGACATTGATGTTGGACAAGCTGCCCTGTCTTACAATCTCAGATATTATTTCTTCCAAAGGTGTTCAAGTCGGTTTGAGGTCAGGACTCTGAACTCTGGCTGGTCAAATGCTTCCGCATCAAACTCTCTAATAAAAAATAAATAAAATTGATTATTATTATCATTACTATTATCAATCCATGTCTGTTGCAGTACTTTCTGCAATACTTTGTCTTACTGGAGGGCCATTTCCACAGCATGAAAAAGTCCTAAATGTCTCTGCATGCCGAGTCTTTGAGAATTCCTGCGCCTGGAACAAAGGAGCCAAATTCTCTCAAGCAGACCCAAACCATCTTCACTTCTGGACTGAACCTTAAACTTTGACCAATTGCAGCCAGGCGGAAGCTGCTCTCCTGGGAAATGACTGACCAGACAGAGTAGAATGATGACTCATCATTCTAGGGAACATATCAGCACTGCTCTAGAGCCCAGCAGCAGTCTGCTTCACATCACTGTATCCAGAACTCTGCATTCTAGCTACAATGTACGTTTTGGATCCAGAAACCGATAAAACCCATTCCATGAAGCTCTCTGCACAATGTTCTTCAGCCAGTCTAGAGCTAATTTAAAGTTTGGTGGTTGATGTTACAGACGTGTTGCCATGGAAGTGACGAATGAACAAATTAACTCATTGATTTTGATGGGTGAGCAAATAATTTTAGCCCAGGACAGTCATTTATGATAAATTTCAGTTTAATAGTTATGACTGAAACAATTAGTTGAATTAATCCTGATGAACAATTCTTCAAATAATCGTCAACTAATTTAGTAATCGATTAATTGATAATTAGAGTATAAAGACTCAAAAAAGGCCAATTTGCTGACAGAAAAACACAGTCAGAGCAATAATTAACCCAAAACTGAACAAAATATAGAAATATTTTCCATATAAGATCAAAAATAAACTTTATTTTGTATGTAAATATGCTCTACCTTCAGCTTCACATGGTTTAAATTCTGTAAAAAAATTCAAATAAGCTGATAATATCCTTTTGTGATTCAATTAAATCATTTAACTGAAAAATAAAAACAGATCAGTCCAACAGTGTATTAATGTTCAGTCCAGCAGAAAGGCCGAGAATTTCACATGTTGACATTAGAAGGATTTTTTTAGCTGCAGCTCTTTTGCTACAAATGATCAAGAGTTCACTAAAGAAATGCTGTTATTGAATTTTAGACAATAAAATGTTTATGTGGTTATTATAAAAAATAACTGAATTATTAATGTATTTGCATCTTATTATGTATTTTTAATATTGTATAAAAAAAGACTAAAGTTTTCAAATGAAAACTCTGCAGAATGTGCCAATTTGTTTATCCGATTGTTAGTATAATCAGGATAATTAATTACTATAATAATTGTTAGTCACAGCCTTACTAATAATAGAACTTGAATGTCTGTCACAGAAAAACATTCACACTTTTACTTTCATTATTTATCTCTATTAGTGTTGCGTATAAAATGTAACTGTGTAAGGAATCGATTGGCTTTTATCAAACAAGAAACTGATCAAATAAATTGTAAGTTGTGTGTGCGTGCATGTGTGTGTGTGTTAAAGTGAGCTAAACTCAACTGATTTGCGACACGCTCTAGAAGCGAACATCTGCCTGACTCTGGACGGGCGGCACATGACGCCCGGACTGTCACTCAGCATGAAGATCAACTCTTCGATGTCGGCCGGCCCGAAGGTCCAGTTCCTACTGGTGGGCAAGGAGACCAGCTTCACTCGCTCCATCACCTGGGCTGAGGGAATCATTTCACAGTGAGAACATGAAAGAACAGTTCTTCCTGTCTGAAGAACTCTGATAACAGACCTACCGTCTTCATCGATCAAGAACTCAAAGCCGTTCTTCTGGAAGATCTCGACATTCTCTAAGAGCACGTTCTCACTCACTGCAGTCAGGTGGAGTTTCTGTGGGCTGGAGCCAAAAGACACAAGACAGATTGAGGTCTCTGGACACAAAACCAAGTAGACTGCATTATGCCAGCAGCTTACACAATGAGCCTCTGTCCTTGGAGCACAGTGTGCTGCTGCAGCATCTCAAAGTTGTATTTCTCATCGGTGGCGTGTTGGTCAATCATAAAGATGTCTGAGTTCAGCTTTGTGATGATGAAGCCCAGGTTAAACTGACCGATGATCTCCATTTCCTTAAACATGTCCTTACTCCAAAAAAAGTAGAATAAAAAATCATTGGTACTCTAACACAAATTGCACACAACCTCTGCTAAGAAAAGCCAGACATGTTGATTACAGCTGAACGTTTCCACAGTTGTTATGACCCCAAACCTTTTATTGCTTAGTGGAATTTTATGGGATAAATCAACACAAAGTACTAATATTTGTGAAGCAGTAGTAGAGCAATATGTGGTTTTCTATTGGATTTTGGAAATAAAAATATGCTTAGTGGTTCTCTAGCTCAGGGAGGTTAGATTATGATATATTTGGGATTTGACTGAGTTGTTCTGACGTGAATATTCTCTGATCTAAACCAGGGCTTTTCAAGGTGAGTAGCGTCTTGATAGCATTAAATTAAAATTGTAGAAAAAAAGTATTATTGGAGATGTTAATTTGACCTTTTTCTTCTCTCTTTATTCCATGACAGCAACAATAAACATCAGTAAAGGGAGAAATTATTAATAAATGCCATTACTGTGTGCAGTTTAGTGATAAAGTTATTTATCACTAAACTGCTATTTACCACTAAATAACACTAAGTTATTTTTAAATAACTGGTTTTCAAGAAAATCATTTTACATGGAAATGATTTTCCAAAAATCGGATTTGTGGGATTATATGCAGTTTTGACCACAGTTACCTCAAACAGTAGGAAAAGAAATTTATGTTTAATCCTCATCACTATAGCAACAGAAAACATCACAATAAAGTCTAAGCCCATATCGCCCAGCCCTGACTGAGCATCATTCAGTCCCACCTGATCTCTCTGCGGAGCTCGTCCTCAGCTCTCTGGTTTTCTCCAGGGCTGATGTTGGCCCTGAAGCGCCTGTAGCGCAGCCTATCTGCGGCTCGCCGTCTCTGCTGCTGCTGCTGCAGCTTCTTCATGCCGGCTGCCAGGGCCTGCAGACAGAAATGCAGCGGCACGGTCCTCCTCTGCAGACATTCGGGGACGTCGGCCGTGGAGGAAGCCGTGTCGGGCGTTCGCTCTGCGGTGAAACATGGATCGTCTCGTCTGGCTCTTTTAGCTTCGGGGATAATGACAGAGTCATCGACAGGTGAACGTGCTTCAGCCTGGAACTCTGGGTCCTCAGGGAGGTTCTGGCTCACTGATGAGTCATGCGTTACATTTTCAACAACTGGTTTGGAGGAGACTGGATGCTGTGGATCTGGTGATTCCACTGCCAAGCCTCTTTCAGAGTCATTCTCCCTGGCTGACACCCCTTCATTCCTGAACCCATGGAGCTCCGCCTGCGCTCCAAAGCTGCCTTTAGCTGCCTCTGTTCTGGGTTGTACTGGTGATTTAATTGAGCCCTTAAAGAAACACTGCAGCGTTTTCTGGCTCGGCCCACTTTTGGAAGCTTTTTCTGTGCTTGACTTACTCCCAGAGAGGGCGCTGTTCTGGTTTGAGAAAGCAGCTTTTAGGGCGGCGAGATTCATGGTTGACTTAGGGCTCGGAGTCCCGGGTTGGTTGGTCTCCGCAGGTTCCGCTTTGTCTTCAATAGGAAGGTGAACTTCTTTAAATGCAGATGATACAGCTAGAGAAAAACATAAACTTTCAAAATAAAAGGCATAAAATGAAAATAAGAACACTATAGCAGTATGCACAGACAGGTTCTCACTCTGTGTATTGTTCAGGCTGATCTTATTTATTCCAGCTTCATACATGTTGATGAGAGTAGACTTTAGTATGGCGAGTAAGAGCTTCTCCTCTTGAAGGAAAATCTGTCGTTTGTCAGGCGTTACGTTCACATCCACGCAGTCTGGGAACAACAAACAACCAAAAATGACAGAAAAGACCCTGCAGGGTTACCACACTTCTTGTTAAGACTCAATTTACACCCTGAAAAAAAGAGAATGTAAAGACAATGGATGGATCTAAGTTTTAGAGACCACAAAGATGAGGTATTAGGGCCATTTTAGATGGAGTAAATTTCCATCAAAAAACTCAGACATTTTGAGAATAATCTCAGAAATTTTATAGAAAAAACAAGAACATTTCTGAATTCCAATGGGTTGAAAGTCAGAAAATTTCCAAAAGTCAAGAATTTTTGGCCGTTGAAACTCAAATCGTTTTCTAGACAATTTCTGAGATTAACCTCAAAGTTTCTGACATTTTTGGGAGGAATTTTGTATTTTTTTTCTACCAACAATGGCCCTACCAATACCAACACCAGAATTTCTCCAAACTCAAATTTTTCTATTTTACTACATTTTCATTTCACAGTTTTCTTTCTCATGTGAGGTTGTTAGAAGGTTTTGGACTGTTTGGACTATTATTACAAATAATAAAAGTTATAGCTTAAACTATTATGTACAGGGTGCATTTCATAAACAAATGTATCATTTGATTCTAATTAGGAAATATTTTATTCAGAAATGATCTGTATCTAATTAACCGCTGTTAATGCAAGTGCATTTTTACCTTTATATTCAATATTTTGTTAATTTAACTAAATGATTGTCCTTATTATAATCTGAATAAGTCAAGTCTCTCTCTCTTTCCTTGTCAATCAGTTTGCACCAGACCCATGTTAGCTCAGCTCAATGTGTCCCAGTCATTCATTGTGTTTGTTAAATGTCTGAAGACGACGTTTAATTGAATAACGTTTTATCTTGTTAATTTTCTCACCTGAGGCAACAGCTATGTTCAGGGCAACAAATGGATACTGATGTCTGTTGTACATGTGGTATACTTCATTCACAAGTTTACTGACCTACAAGGTAAAAAAAAGAACAAAGAGAAAAGTAGTCATGGGGAAAATACAAACTCAGTTAAAAGATTTCAACAATAATGACCTTCACTGGGTCACATGGGCGGCTGTTGATGAAGAAGAACTGCCGGTCTGAGGCACTCCGCCCCACGCCGTGGTCCCCGGTGGACACAAAGCCTGAAATCCTGCACAAAGCATTTGGACTTAAAGCAACAACAAAAGGAATGGTGTCATTAATAAAAACACGCCGCTCACGTAAAAAGCTGTTTGGGCAAGTCTCCGTCTTTAAGTCCATATTCCTCCATGATATTCTCTGACGGAGAAACTTGCTGCAAGGTGAGAAGACTCTGCAGCTGCAGGTCATGGAAGGAAAATCAGTGATGAGAAAAATATCCTGGAGCTGCTGCTTTAAATTAGGGTAAAAGAAAACCTGTTGAACCTGTTTTGGTCCAAATATGGCTCCAATATTGTCTCTCATACTCTGGCTGCCGCCAGTGCTGAGGACAACGCTGCGCTTTCCCTGGCCCGTTTGGTTGGAGCAGGTGATACGGACTCCTGTAGAGACGATGCAGTAAGCCTGCAGGATGTGGATCATTTTAGCAAACTCCTGAAAACACAGCAAAACTCCAGATTAAAGATAAAAACAACTGGGTGGGTATTTACTACATTCAAATAAAAGGAAACGTAACACTGCAGGAAACAAAAATTCTAAAAGGTCTGTTCGTCCATCTGTCTGCCCATCCAATTTCATTCTATTGAGTTCAAATATAATTTATTAATCCCAAAAGAAAATTACATTTTGTGGGTTGTATCACAGAATTTTCTTCAAAGGGTTTTTGTAGATGCTGTTGGTTGAGGATGGGAAGGATCACCTGTAGCAGTCAACATTAGAGGCTCTGAAGAAGCCTCTGACTGAAAACGCCCTGTTGTTGGATGACAGTCTGATCAAGCGGATGCTCAGGGTTGTCCAAAATGTTCTGTGTTTTATGAGGAATCCTTTGAGCGCTGTCATCTCCAGATGCTCCAAAACAGAGTCAGACCGAATGAGCCTCATCGATTTATTCTAACTTTCATTTGTGTTTTTACCTGAAAGTTTCCTGGAACCTTTTGAAGATTTATATGAAGCTAGCAATATTTTTGTCAAAGAGACCTTCTGTTATACATCACATGTTGTTCTTAGTTCACATTGTGTTATATGATTCAGCAATTAGTTTTGTAATTGTTTGTTTGTTTGTTTTTCCTCAGAGGCTCATCACCAGATTATAACATACAATCCTTTAAGAAGGTAAGCAACATACTGGATATTCTAAGATCTTTCCACCATGTTGTTGATCATCTGATCATCAAGCTGACCTTCTTGATATTCCGCTGGAACTCCTTGTGTCTGACAGGCAGCGTGTAGAAGAGCTGCTGCAACGTTACCGTGGTGCCCTGCTGCCTGGGACAGGGGGACTGCTGCACAAGGTGACCTTTGCGGTCAAACACCAACTTGGTGCCTACTTGGCTGGACTCATGGCACGTAATCACACTCAGGTCACTGCAACCACAAGTTGAGACAAGAAGTGATTATAATATTACTGTGGGCTTTGTGAACAGAATAAATGTGACTTTACCTGAGAGCACACAAAGAGCTCAGGGCTTCGCCTCGAAAGCCGAATGTTTCCACGTGGATCAGGTCAGAGAAATCCCTCAGCTTTGATGTGTGATGCTTTAGTGCTGTGGAGCAGGCAGGCACAGCATCATGCACACACGGTTCATAGGTTGTTCATCTCAAAATGTCTTACTTTTTCTAATCCAGATTTCCAGAATTCAGACTTCAGTTCAAGAACAGTTACAGATCAAACTGACTTTCGGTTTACTGCAGATAATTCTGTAGAGGTTTGGCTTTAAAAATGGATGCATGGATAGATGGATGGATGCAACATTTAGACAATGCGTAAGGGAACAAAGTCTGGAAATACTTGGAAATATGTGTCTATACTTATCCAAAAATACATAAATTTCATACTTTTCCAGATTTTTCTAAATTATTTAGAATTACAAAGACCCCACATACCCAGTCCTTCAAAGTTCGCCTCTTCAACACCTCTGCCATTGTCAGACACTTCTATTTGTTCAGCACCACACTCCTTCAGCTTGACATCTGGATTAGAAGGGATGGGATGTTAATAAGGACAGACAAGCGGACATGTGCAGTCTTAGTTTCCTAGAAGCATATTAATAACACAATCATCTAAAGGATTAGTAGAAATGTTGAGAATCTGATAAACAAAAGGTAAATCTGTAAAGCTTTTTGTTAAATAAGCAAAGAGATATATTCTACACTGATGACAGGAAACCTGTTAGACTATAAGATAAAGCATCTGTTTTGTGTTTCCGAAGTACACTTTGTGCTCTGCTCACCAACATTGGTTGCTCCTGCATCAATGCTGTTCTCCACCAGCTCTTTGACGGCCGTGGCCAGACTCAGGACTACTTGTCCAGAGCAGATCCGATGCACTGAGTGCTTGTCGATGGCCCTTATGGCTCCAGCAGGCTCAGAAGTGCTGAGAAAAAACAAGAACAGCGAGAGCTGCAGCTGGAAAACTTCTCATGCGAAAAACAGACCACAGACACCATAACAGACACCATGGCCTTTTATATGTTGCCATAGACAAAATTAGTAATAAATGAGGTTTTAAACAGTAATAACAATGATATTAATTCCTATTACTTCAAAATGTCACCCAATTCATACGGAGTCCCCCTGAATTGGTCTGATGAGACCAAAATTCAACTAAGTCCAAAGAAATGTGTGTGAAGGAAAACTAACAGTACACATTAGCCTGAACAGACACAAACCACAGTTACATGTGGTGGGACTGGGAAGCGAGTGTGAAGTTGATGAGATAGAGAATGGAGCTAGATACAGAGCACTGATGACAGGAAACCTGTTAGACGCTGCAAGAGCCTGGAGAGCAGGGAGGACATTCAAATAACAAGTCAAAGAGCCTAAGTTCACACCCACTGTTATGGAAAAGTGATCAAAGCATAAATGTATAAAAGAATGGCCTAGTCAAAACCTAAATCCAATTGAAAGCATCTAATGACAAGTTGGTGCAAATGCTCTCCATTTCATCAAACTGGGCTTGAAGAGAGGGCAGACACTTCAGTCCACATTTACAGCAAGTAGAGAAATTATTAAAAAAGGTCAAATATGAGAGAGGGTATGCCTTTAGAAGGCAGTGCAAGACTTAGATAGCAAAGGCAGTTTCACAGAGTATTTTATTAAAGTTTATTTGATAGGAACAGACACACATCGGCATAGACAAACTGAATAAAACAGCAGTCCCATGTTTGCTTCATGGTGCAATAGTAACAGCTAATTTGCAGCACTTGTCCCTAGATGGGCTTTTAAAAAATAACTCTAAAAATTGAAGTGATAATTATTTAAAATAGCACAACATAATATATACAAACAGAAAAATGTAAAACCTTAAAAATGGGTACAGTTCGGTTTTTGACATAACCAGAGTTTTGTTTAATTTCTGAACGTACTAAATAAAACTGGTTACAGACTTTAAATGAACAGGAAGTGAGTTCCAAGCTGCAGATCCTTTCACAGACTTTGAGAAAAGTGGTTCTTCGAAAGGGGACCTTTCAATTTCCATCTAAAGCCAGTAGAGTCCCCTGGACTTTAGAGCACATTTTGGCTTGAAGCACAGAGTGACTACAGCTTCAAGACATGAAAGACCAATAATTCCGAAGGGGAAAAACTAAAATGAGACGGCTAACTTACCAAACATCGGACATCTTTCCCCGAATTTCCACTGGATCCCTCCTGTCGCCACAGCCTGACCTCAAACGGACCGCTACATCAGCTGGTTATGTACCTTGTAGTTTGTATTTACCAACTCTGGCTTCCCTGCGTGAGAAACACAAAAATGAAGCTCTCCCGCGCCGTTTACGCACAATGTTCGTGAGAATTACTACCGCGCAATACTGCGCAGCTTACTGGTACAAGAAGGAAAAGTATGTAAAGGTTAAGCTCTATAAAGAATACATAAAAAGTGTAATTAGAGCACAAATATAAAACAAAGAATGCACCTTGTGGTACTTTTATTAAAATTATTTCCCAAACCTCTGTTGAATTTCATCATCTGATGTTAGGGCTCATGGATAATTGTCGTACATCCTAAAAACAAATACTAATATGTTTGGGAAATAATTTTACCAAATATGCAAATTATTTTAAAATATTTACTTTTATGATTAGATAATTACTTGAAAGTTGGACGTGTTTCTTGTTTTGGAGAATGATTATTAAGGAACAGGCTGTTTTCTTATTATAGTGCACGCATTTTATGACGGTCCCTTTAAACCGGCTGCTCTTCAAACATGGCCGACAGTTGACAGGGGACGCAAGGGACTTCTCCCACAGCTTTCAATTCTGACAAGTTCTGTAAAAGTTTTAAAAGCGACTCTCTATCTGTAGTTAACGACTAACATGAGGTTAGCCGTTGAGAATTTGGCAACACTGTAGAAAAATGGTTTAGTTTTATTTTTTGTTGTTATTCACGTTTAAAATGTACAGTTCGACGCCGGACAACGGTCTGATGCGCTCTGAGGAATGTTCTAGCAGCGCTAGCAACCTGTTGGTCCACCGGAACCTCAGATCTGTCCGGAGACAGCAGGTTGAGAGCAGCATTAGCTTGTTAAGTTTCGCGAGCGAAGAGGACGAAGACGTCCAGTTTGACAGTAAGGATCTTTGCTTCTTTTACAAGACTTTCATTTTTATCGAATAATTCGTTTACATCGCATTTTTAGATCTACTGGTAGAATCAAAATTAAAAATATGTTCGAGGCAGCTTTTCCAGATCTCGCGAGGCTAGCTGCAACCCATGAGACGTCACTATGACCTTATTTGATTATATGAATTAATTGAAGATATATTGCATTTAAAATATAATAGTTAATGTTGATATAACAAATGTGTTGTGCAGTTTTCTTAATGCGTTATCTTAATAAATTTCATATTTTTTGTGTAGTAAATAATCACAACTTTAATATTCAGCTATTGCCTATTTTTAAGGTGCAAGCTCTAAAAATCTTTAACTGTTAGGTAAATGAGCTGTTTCTGTATATTTTTTAATTAATTTACTATTTCAGAGGTGATGAATAAAATAATAAATTGCTCAAAAATGGCATCCACCAAAACAACTTTACAGCATAAATGTTATTCATTATGGTTAATAAGTTAGTGTTAATTACTTTTCTTGATTAAAATTGTCAAAGTTGTGCATATTTTTATGTGTGACCAGACTGCCTGTAATTGAAGCTCATGAAGAACATTATCCTGTTTATCCTCCTTCTCCCCAGTATTATTAAGCTTAGTGATCTATATGATTTTTTTTTTCTTTGTCCCATTTCATGACACACTTTGGGCTTTTTGTTATTCAGTACAGGGTTAGGTAAAGGATTAGAGATTATTATTCCAAACCAACAGTCTGCAGTTGGGTGTAATGTCTGCTATGTAATGAGATTGCCATGGTGATGGCAACAGTATCACTGTATCTTGGTATTTATAAAGTTCAAAACAAGTAAATGTACAGTTATGGCTACTGTTTAATTTAAAACCAAACAGCTGTTGTTCAGTTGTGGCTGAAGTGCCTTTATGAGAACATCCTCCAGTGATCCAGTTGGATCCTCCAGTGATCCAGATGGATCCTCCATCTGGATCCTCCATCTGGATCACATGGAGGAGGAATGTGATCCAGGATTCAGATGGATCCTCCAGTGATCCAGATGGATCCTCCAGTGATCCACATGGACAAAGGAGCGTTCTCAGGCGATACTCCTCTCAGCAGGTGTTACACTGTGTAACCATGACTCCTTTAAACTGACCTAAAAAACTTTCTACATTCCTATTCTTTGTACTGGTGTCCATACTAGTTAATAGTATTTTTGAAACGAATATTAAAAGCACAATTTGAATATTTTAATATTCAAGTGTTCACCATTCATTGCATTCATTGTGTCATCATGTTTTAACAGCTCTGACTTGTTCTTTGTATAGACTTTTGTTACTTTTTTTTGGATGCAATAAAATTCTTGAGGAATTTTAGCCTTTTTCATTTCTTTTTTTAAACTTTTGGACAATTATGTCTAACCATGGCAACAAGGTATAGTTTTTACAATTCTAATCAGCACCTCAAAAAACCCAGTTCCCAGAGGAATTGAAAAAGAGACTTTGAGGATTCAAAGCAGAGCGAGAAGGAGGAAGATCAAACCGTCATATCCCAACTCCAATGTTTATCTACCCGGGTTTCTAACCATGCGACCAGGCATAGATTTAAAGAAAAGTAGCAAAAGCAAATGAGGAGGATTAGCAGAGCTTTCCATGAACTGATGATGTCATCCAAAATGCTACTGTGGAATCTTGTCTCTGCTGTCTGCAGATGGAGTTGTTAGGATATCATGATAGTTGTGAGTCAGATTCTTCTTGATATTTGTTGCAAGACTGACTGCTACCAGAGATGGATCCTGCCCACAGCATTCAATCCACAAAGCCTCTTAGAAGAGACTTGGACGATATGAGCGATGATGACATTTAATTTGTCTTTGGTTTAGATAAAGTATCTTTGAATTGAATCAAACGTCTTAATTTTATCTTAATGTTTGTTCTTACTTGTTTACATACATTTTGACATTACTGAGCAGCCTCTATTTTTATCTTTACTTAAATTTTTTATTTATTTATTTTGCTACCTGTGTGCCTCTGTTTACTTATTGCTTTGCTTCCAAAACACTTAAATGTCCCCGGTCAGGGTCAAATGAAGGATTATTCTATTCTATCAACATTTATTTAATTTTGTTTCATTGCACAAATGCCAAGCTTAAGATTCAAAATTAAATATGGACTAAAATATAGTCTCATAGAATATTGTTTTAATTTGTTCCTCAGTTCAGAGATTTGGAGCGGGTAAAAAGAAGCACACTTTAAAATAAAAGAAAATAGTATAAAGTACAGTAAGCAGTCATAATAAAGCTGTACAGTAGTAAATAAATATTTAAATCCTAAATTATGCAGCCCTATTGAAGTTGAACTCAGATAAACTCGGCTGAATGTAAATAGTTTGTTTATTCTGACGTCTGCAGAGCATCGCTCCGTTTCTCAGTTCTCTGTGAAGCCGGGGAAAGTTTCCAGTCAATCTGTCTCTTCCTCTGATGTTTCTTTAACAGAGCCTGAAACTGTCGGATCTTTATCAGTGGATTTGGAAATGTTATAAAAAAACAAAGCTTTGATGCCAGTAAGCTGCTTGTGTTTTTGTTGGTAAACTCCCATTTCTAAAGAATATTCATATTATTTATTTGCTCCACTGGATTTTCTTTTTTATCCATCCATCCATCCATTTTCCTACACCCTTGTCCCTTAATGGGGTCGGGAGGTGCTGGTGCCTATCTCCAGCTGGCGTTCCGGGCGAGAGGCGGGGTACGCCCTGGACAGGTCGCCAGTCTGTCGCAGGGCAACACAGAGTCACACAGGACAAACAACCATGCACACACTCACACCTAGGGGCAATTTAGACAGACCAATTAACCTGACAGTCATGTTTTTGGACTGTGGGAGGAAACCGGAGTACCCGGAGAAAACCCACCATGCACAGGGAGAACATGCAAACTCCATGCAGAAAGGCCGGGGCCGGGAATCGAACCCAGAACCTTCTTGCTGCAAGGCAACAGCTCTATTTTCTTTTTTAGTATTTTGAAAACTTTCAAGACACACTCATTTGGTACACACAACACACACACACACACACACACACACACACACACACACACACACACACACACACACACACACACACACACACACTCTGCATCATGAGGAGAAAGCGAGTGCCTCACTAGCCCTCTTAATCTCCCAACCCCTTTCCCTTTTTGGCACGTCTCGGCTTACGCGCGTGTGTGTCCGTGTGTGTTGAAGAGAGGGTGGGCTGGTCTCCACTGGACATAGCAGATAAGCCTGACTGCTGGGCGCTCCCTCATGTAAAAACAAGATGAGTTCACTTCATGTGCTGCAGTCAGAGGGAAGAATCATTAAAGCTTTCATTGTCAAAAATGGACCTAGGAGACAGAAACATTGTTGAAATGATAGCAAAAGCAATTGAAGAAGGTATGTGGCTAAACTAAAAGTATATTGTGTTTCAAATATTAACCAAAGAACAGTTTAAGTTTTTTTTTTTTAAAGAAATATTCATTGTGTGTGTGCTCAGCTTCAGATTCGGAGAGTAACTGTGAGCTCCTGATGGCCGGCAGACATTACCCATCTATCCAGGAGTTTGCCTCTGCGATCCCCAACCACCTTCTCCTCGGCTCGCTGCTGGAACACCTGTGCTGCGTCTACGAGAGCAATCCGGCGCGCTCACGGATGCTGTTCAAAGGTAGCCGCTCAGCAGGCTTCATGTTTCATACACCGTCATATAAAGCAGCTATTCTATTTGAATTGTTCTCCTCTGACAGTGATTGGCCAGCGTTTGGCAGCCTTGAACCTTCTGTCACCTTTGGCTATCAGTGATGAATTCAGCACCATTAGACTCCAGCACAACCGAGCGTTCACTGAGCTACTTAACGCCGCCAGCTCCTCGCTCTATCCACAGGTACAGTTCAGCAGTTTTGTAGCGAACACATTATGTCTTATGACAACAGCAGATTTTAATGTACTTTACTGGAAATCGATGTGATCGACACAAAGCATCGCAGGAATTGTTTGTTGTTCACAAACAATTCAAAGTTTGTGACAAAATATCAGGAAGATGAAGGTGTTAAGGACTCTTAGATGTTTAATGAAGTTATGGATATGGTGTTTGACACTTGGGGGAAGAAAAGAAGTTTTGTTTTAATTTTGGTTAAGTTATTGTTACTTTCATTTTATTCACAGGGCCAACAATGTCTTGGCACAAATCCACATAACCCAACTGTAAGGTAACGTGTCTAGAGTTATTTCTGTTTTTCTTTCAAGCTGTTTTTTGTGCGCTCTAACAGCCTGATCTGACCACAGGCCAAAGGAGGGGCTGTTTCAAGCCCAGACTTCACGCTATCTTAGTGAGTTTGAAGAAATATGTCGGCTAGGAAAAGGATCATACGGAAATGTTTTTAAGGTATTACGCTGATCATTTCTTTCAAACTCTTCAAAAACTTTTTTCATGTTCAGATTTAATTTATTTTAATGTAATTGTCACTGTGATTTCTTGATCATCATTTTGTAGGTTGTGAACAAACTAGATGGTCAGAGTTATGCTGTGAAGAAAATTCTCATCAAAAGAGTCTCCAAGGAGGATTGCATGAAGGTCGGCTTCCCTGTCTTCTGTAAAACTAAAGATTTAAACTGCATTATATCACTTATAATGTAATATACCTCACTCTACTCAACAGATAATGTTTTCTTTCTTTCATCTAAACACATGGATTGAAATCATCCATGTGTTTGGTTGTCTGCTTACCTTTTGGATGGGATCAACAGTGTTTTTGCTCCAGCTGCAAGAATTATTTGAAGTTTATTGAATGTAATTGTGAATTTTATCAATTACTACCTCACAGAACATAGTTTATTTATAGTTTTACTCAGAAATGACAAACTTTAGTATATTGTATTGGGGATTTATTTAATAGACCAAACAAAGTGGTTCAGAATTGTCATGTGGATTTGACTTTAAAAATGTTTCACAAAACATGTTTTTTTTGGAAAGAACAGTTGGTAGAAATGTTTAAATGTCACTAGACGGACAAAGCTGGTAGAGGCATGTCCCGGTGGTCCAACAAAACTTTACCCAGAGGGTTAGAGCAGCACACTTTTCAATTTTGTTTATAAAAGTCTTAAACAATAATGAACAATAGTAAAAATAATTGTGTGTGGGTCTTTCACAAAATATCTAAAAAAAAAACCACAGTGGGTGTTAATCCTTTTGGAAGGTGACATATTTCTAATGCCTGGTTCACAGATTTTCATGCTGATTTTTAACGTTTGACCCAATTTTCCTCTTTTGACAATCTCAAGGATGCTCTGATTACTGTGATACTATAAAGATCATCTTTAGAGCACCACTCCTTTAACCAGCACCTTTTTTGTAGTGTTTTTTTCTCTTACAAATAGTCCATAAACTACCATCGTTGTTTCTTCTCAGTCGGCCATGTTTATTTCCCCTGAACTTGAGACTTTGTGTGAGATTTCCTGACTGTTATCTGAATGTTGGTGAGTGAAACCTATCTGTGTGCGTTGTCTTAGCCATGTGGCTGAACACCACACACTGTAGAACCAAACCAGTTATATCTGTGATTTACTGTCATCATGTTTAAGCTTTGAAAATCAATCAACAAGTTTGAAATGTTCCCATTGAACCAGGCACACAGCTACACGTTTAGATGGGGGTTTTATCCTTGAATTGTCTCAAAAGCAATGTTTGAGTTTAACATTTCGATCAGATCTATGGCAGGGCCTTAATCTAACCGGGCCCCTGTGTGTGTTCTAGGTCCTTAGAGAAGTCAAAGTATTATCTAGCTTGCAGCATGTAAACATCGTGGGCTATCACACTGCATGGATGGAACATGTTCAGCCAGCCGTCCGTGAGTCTTTATCATGAACGAGTTGGCCCAACATTAATGAGAGAAAATTTAGACTGATCTGTCCTAACTCTGGCTTTGATAACCTCCTTTATTGTAGATCTTGAGTCCCACCTTCCTGCTCTGGAGTCCCCTGGACAAAAAGATGGGTACGATTAGTCATTACGTTCTCTCAATATCCTTTAGTTACATTAGCCTGCAGTTGTCCCTAACTGACAATACACCTCCTGTGCTTTATATCTTCTTTGTTGCATTTACAGTTTCGATGACAGCCTTGACAACAGTAGCAGCAGCAGCTTTCTATAGTTTTCCAAAGCCACAGTCAAGGAGAGACTGGTGCTGCTTCCAGTGGTACAGAACCTCCAACAGAAAGCCAGCCAATCAGAACGTTAGTCTCAGCCCAGGACTGCCAGGTGGCGTGTCCCAAGACGGTGCGCCGCCTCCCGGAGAACTACGTCCCCTGTGTGTTCCTGGGACAGGGGGAGCCCAGGAACGGCTCCAAGTGTCCTGCCATGGGTTGGGATCGGTCGGCCATGTTGGACGAGGACTCTAGCAGGAGCAGCGTGGAGCTAAACAACAACTCCTATGTTGACAAGGACCATCAGCAGTGGGCTGAAATCCACACCAGAACATCCTCTAAAGATGTGGGTGTTTTAATGGCTCATAACCACTACTTTGTCTTTTTTTTTCTCCCCAAATTTTCTGTAAGGAAAACAATATAAACAATAGAGATGCACTGATCCAATATTAATATCTGTATCAGTTACCATATTTTGAAAACAATTCCAGATTGGGTGTTGGTAGCAATGTGTACGATCAGACGGGCAGATCTATTCAGTCTAATTCTATTCTTTGTGCTCTGAGCAGCATCAGGCTGTATTATTTTTACTTTACATTTAGAATTCCTAATTGCACTTACTGAACCATTAGAAAGGTTTGTTAGTTTATTTTTTTGAATGTTTGACCAAGGTAGCCAACCTATTGATTTTATTTCTTTATTATTTATTTTACATTGGTTGTTCTGTTCCTATTTGCACTGATTGAATATATTAAAGTAGTTTTTACATGTTTGGCCAAACTAGTTTAGCTGTTGGTGTATTTCAGTATACTGTACTGGTGCAGAGTTGGTAAATGAACTAGTAATTAAGTACATTTATGTCTGTTTTAAAGAAAGGCTCATAAAACAGCTGTTTTTCTGTGTCAGATCGGTATCGGTCGACACTAAAGCTCAGATATCGGAAATGAAAAAAGTGGATCAGTATTATCCCTAAGTATCCTATAATATTAGTTTTTTTGTCTTATGTGCAGGTTCAGTTCCACCTGATGCTGTACATCCAGATGCAGCTGTGCGAGCGCTCACTAAAGGACTGGATCTCTGAAAGGAACTCGAGGCCACAAGAGGAACACATCCCAACATGTAAATGTTTTTACATTCTCTGCAGTCCACCAAAAACGCAGTTTCCTCATATTGATATAACTTGAAATAAGATCTCTACTTTGAACAATTTCCAGATTGCCATTTGGGAAATAAAATATTTTTGCTTCAATTCAGTTGCACTCTGGTATAAAAATGGTCTAAATATCCGTCTGCTTGTGTCTGCAGCTCCTTATGACTGTGTTGATGCTGAACTCACACTGAACCTGCTGAGGAACATTCTTCACGGGGTCGAATACATTCACTCCAGAGGAATAATGCACCGAGACTTGAAGGTAACCGCAATCGATTTTATTTCTCATCTTAATCATTTAGGTTTCTAACAGATTTAATTGTTTTGCAAAAGCAAATCTGGAAATTGTCCACAAATGTGTTGACAATATTTTTTAATTTCTCCACATTTTGTCACGCTACAGCCACAGATTTTCAATGAAGTAATTTTTTAATACAAAGTTATGAGATAGACCAGCAAAAAGCTTTGCTTTTGAGGTGGAAGGAGAATGATGCTTTTTTTATGGACCTGTTTTATAGAAAATACAGAGTAGAGTTAGGATTTCTCAACAGCTCCTCTATTAGTCAATACTCTGTTGAACAGCCTTTTACAATTATTTGATTGATTTTGATTTGATTTTATCAAAGAAAAATAAGTACATTTATATCAATCAATACATCCACTTTAACGGAGTGCAGACCCAAATGAATTTCTAAAGTTTGTACTGACCCAATGTGAACACATCTATACATACATACATACCCTTCTACATACACCCAACAATATACGTAAATACAAAAATCCCATGTACACGTCTGAAAAGTGGTCGGAAGAAGTAACTGTTTAGTTACAGTTACACTTCTTGTGGGGTGCAGGGATTGTGATATTATTGGAATTAACTTTTATCTGTCCTGTTGACACATTCTCCCACCTGAGCCGTGAATCTCTGCAACTCATCCAGAGGTACCACTGGCCTCTTGACTGGCTCCAAGTCTGACTCATTCCTGTTGTGGATGATGCGTCGCTCAGAGCTCCATGAGACGTTTAGCTTTGAATAGATATACACCTAACTGAGCACACATCATTGCTGCCACCAACTGTTTTGGAGAGGAACTGCTTGTTCTGACAGCGTGAGTTACCTCCCCATGAGAACAATTTCCTTGCCAGCAGTACTCTCTGAGGTACTTTGTTTTTTTAAATTCTGTGACTTTAGAAGGTAAGTGGCTGTACTGGAGTCTTAATAGATGCGTTAGGCCACAGGTCTGCAACCTGCGACTTGTGAACCGAAAGTAGCTCTTTGTAACATCCACAATGGCTCTTTACAAATTTGGCTAACACAAAGGTGCAGAACAATAAAAGAAATATTTTAATATACATGTAACAACTAATTTTTTTAACAGTTTCCCAGTATTTAATCAAGTCTGCCTTGAGTTTTCACAACAAAATGGCACAGCTGTCAGTAATATTATTTATTTCTTATTAGTATCTTGGAAACAATCTTTTTTTAATGTTTTACATTATTTTTTACAATATAATCTTCCCGTAGAAGAATAATGCATCAGTTCTTTTTTGTAAATGTTTTGTTTTTTGTTGTAGGAGGTTATATAACATCTTTTAGCTCCAAGTAGCTTTTGTTTATCTGAGGGGAGAAATGGCTCTTTCATTTGTAAAGGCTGCAGACCCCTGTGTTAGAGTAACAGGTTCAATAGAAACACACCTTGGTGTTTAGATATTTTATTTTCAAAAAAAAGTATAATTTGTCCTCCAGTTTAGTTATGTACTGCTCAGCTTACAATTCAAGGAAGTTTGTGTTTTTAATGTGACAGGAAGTGAAAATCTCTAAGGTGGAGGAATACTTTAGCAAGGCATTAAATGTTATCTCAGCTGAATGGATCAAATCTTTCAGCTCAGGTTCATGCACATTGCTGTGCCTCCTTCACTCTCTGTCACAAACGAAAGGTTTTGGATCTCCCATTGGTTGAAGACAAAGTTGTACAAGCTTTCAGGAAGTACTTTTTTCAGCTCCTCCTCTCTCCCTCTGATGTGTTTCAGATAAATATTACTTTTGCAAATATCCCGAAGTGTCTTTGGCTGCTGGGTTATTTGGATCAGTTGCTCTCTCTGTTTAAAGAAGCGTGGCTGAGTTAAGGTGGAGGGTAAGCAGCCGTCGTGGCTGCAGACTGTGAGCGGAGCGCTCAAGGTGAGGAGTTTGATCAGCAAGGAGCCATTCCTCATGTTAGGCGTGTGGTTCAGGAACAGGAACAGACAGCTCTGCCCTGCTGCGCTCAGCTTGTTGACACCAGCTCCATAGCTCAGCAGCAGGTCCACCAGCTGCTCGTTTCCCAGGTTGCATGCTTGGTGGAATGGCGACATGCCGGCCTCGTTTACGATGTTTGGCTTTGCTCCGCGTTCCAGCAGCGCAGAGACGCAGTTCACGTCTTCATCCAGGACTTTAGTTGCTTTTGTCATCACTGCAACTGCAGCGAGGTGCAGAGGAGTGTTCCCAGAGTGATGCATCCTCTGAAAAACAAAGTTTCATTCAATAGATGGTTGAACACAGCATTCTTTAAAGGGGTGGATATAATGTAAAGTTAACCCTTTTGAGTCATGTCACGATGTCATTTCCTTGTTAAAACATATCTGGGGGGTTGCTTTGATTCTTTTATGAATGTTTGAGGAAACCCTTAATCTCCCATGGCAACCACTCAAGGGGTGCCTAAATATTTGCTTTCACAAAGCTCCTCCTCTGAGCTGCAGTCTCTAGCTGAGCTTCACCCCCTCCACCTTCAATCAGCTCCTCCGGACTAGCAGCAGCAGCAATTGGCAAACACCTGATGGAACTTCACATATGCTGAGTTTATCATCCCAACTACTTCTCAGCCCAGCCCTCCCACGAAGAGATGTAAAAAGCATATTGAGAAGTACCATTAAGATGACGTGCTGAAGGTGGAGTGAAAAAGCAGGAGCTTCTTAAAGGGACAGAGGCCAACTTGGGGCCTGATGGTATGGCTGAAAAACATATCACGATATAACTGTTTAATATCAGTTGATAGTTATTGATTAGTCTTTTGGTTTGAGTATCTGAAATACTGCCACACTAGGGTCGTGACCTTCCTGTTTTATCCAGTTTTCACTCAACACCCTTGTTTATTATTTTTAAGCAGCTATGCAGCATGGCAGTCGAAACTGCTGCTCCAGAAAGTATCTCAAAAGGTTGTTGCTAGGTAACCAAAGAATGAGTTGGTCAGTGCCACCCACCTTGTTCAACTGACTGTGAGAGGTCATGTATGACATACAGCATCGTCATGTATGACATACGCTAGCATCGTGGTTATGCTGTAAAATGGCACAATGTGCTTGGAATATACACGATGCCGCCCCTTTAAGACTTGGTTATAGGTACGAGTTGATATGTGCGAGTAAATACCAACCATGTTGACGTCAGCTCCGTGGCTGATTAAACTAGATGCTATGTCCTGATGGAGGATTGATGCTGCCATGTGCAGAGGTGTCATTCCACTGCTGTCCACCACATTCACGTTGGCGCCGCAGCTGATCAGCAGCTGCACAGCAGACAGCGCTCTGTAACGCACTGACAGATGGAGAGGAGTTTGCTGACTCTGATCATCCATCTAGTAAGAAACAACAATTCAACATTGGCAAAATTCTATTTTTAAAATGTCATGGTTTATTTATTGTTTTATTTCATGTTCAGAACTTCCGTAGAACGTGTTAAACCTCACCTTCACGTTGACATCAGCTCCGTGCTCACAGAGCAGCTGTAAACAGGCTTCAGCCTGCCTGCTTGCTCTCGCCACAGCTGCCCAGAACTTGGAGGAAGGTTTTGTCCGGGTCGTCGTGGTGATCGGCCAGTCGATGATGACCAAATGTAG
Source organism: Poecilia picta (assembly GCA_033032245.1). Taxonomy (NCBI): domain Eukaryota; kingdom Metazoa; phylum Chordata; class Actinopteri; order Cyprinodontiformes; family Poeciliidae; genus Poecilia; species Poecilia picta. The sequence goes on from CM065371.1 coordinate 969,713, forward strand.
CGACGTCCGACCCAGCTTGTCCCTGTGAAATAAACATAGTTGGTATCGTGTTCCAAAACCAGACCAGTGTGCTTGCTGTCTGGACTTTGTGGTTTTGTTTAGTTTTTTATGGTTGCTCTCTTAACAGGAAGTGTAAAAAATATGGTAGAGCACAGCAGCTCTCAGGTTCTGGTCGAAACGTGTGTGAACTTGTAAACCTGTATCTGGGATGTTTGTACACATCTTGACTTGAGCATCAGCTCCAGCTGACAGCAAACTCTGCAGGCTGTGGACTCTTCTGTAGGTAGCAGCCAGGTGGAGGGGAAGGATGGCAAAGCCCTAACACAACAAGAGACATCCATGGACCAGCTGTGTGCATGAGCCACTTTTGTTTTATTTTTGAGCATTAAACATGTAGTTCCAACATTTCTGCTAGCATTTTACCTTTTTAAGGTGCTACTTGTTAATTTAAGTTTAAAATTGTTTCTCTAAGAAGCCATTTCCAAAAAAGGACCTTACCTTCCAGAACACTCCTCCTGATGAACCATCCTGTATCTCTATCTGACTGTTGCTCCCATACTTCTTTACCATGTCTTCTATTCCTCTAACATCTTCATCCAGCACAGCAGTGTAGAATTCATTTCTGTAAATGTTAATAACTTTATCTCTCTTATCTCTGCTTTGGTTCTCGCCCATGGTAGAGGATTGCAGACTGACTGCATTGAGAGTTTTCTTTAAAACTTCCATTTAGTTATTCTGGTTTTTCATAGTAAAGAGTAAATCTAAAACAAAATGTCAACATCAACTTCCTCCTCCCTGTGTTTGGTGTTCTCACCAACTACTTCTCCTTCTGTGTTTGGTACTGAGTCATTCTGACCTAACTTTGCTGTTGCGGCCCAGTCCCATCTGATAACCCAGGCTGTATTCGGGGCCTGTATGGGGGCTGTTGACACCCACCGGAGGAGTTTCCTCTTGCTGTTGCAGCGTTTCTGATGATTGTGCTTTTTATAGTTACTGCTTGACAAAAACTTTCAATATTGCTTCTTTTTTTCAAAAATAAATTGGTGGACGAACTCCTTTTTTATTTCAACATTTTTATGAATGTTTGTCATAAAAATTGGGGTTGGAACTACCCATTATTTTACTATTTGCTTATTCTGATGATTAATTGGATTATACAATTTTAGAAATCTATTTTATGATTCAAATAATTCATTTTTAAATAAAGAAATGAACATTGAAATGCAATAACAGCATTCCTTTAGTGACTGCTTCATCATTTGTAGCAAAGGATGCAGCAGCAGGTAAAAAGAAAGCTGTCTGACATCAACATGTGAACAGTTTGTCACTTTCTGCTGGACTGGATATCAGTGCAGAGTAGGGCTGAGCTGGTGGTTATATTTGGAATTATCAGATAAATGTCTGACTAACAAAAGGTTCATAGTAGGAGATTTTCTTTTTGCAGAATTTGAACCAAGGTCGAGCTAAAGCTTGAGGAATTCTGGATCGAAGAGATTTTCAGACAAATTGAGTTTTTTTTTTTTTATCCTAATTGCAAAACGTATATGTGTCTTTGTTAATTATTCTTCTGACTGCGTTGTTCTTAAATAAAATGGTTTTATGTTAACTTGCTTCACAAAAATATTTCCTATGCTGAGTAAAACTGCTGAGGCTAGCATTTATTTCTTACTATATTTATTTTAAAATGTTGCTGAATTCTTTATCATTTCTGGCTAACGATATTAAAACTGGAGGACAAAATAAGATCCTTTTTGTCAAAGTTCTGCACAATCCTACTCTTTTTTCATTATTTCTCCAAATGTGTTTCTCGTGTCTCAGTGGTTCCAAAGTCTCACTTTTTCTCTCTGAAAAACTGAATCCTACATGTGGATACATTATGCAAACTCAGCAGATGATGTGTTAGCAGCAGCATAGTTAAAAAAATGTTTTCCCTCAAACTTTGGAGTTCTTCACTTTTACAACTGATCACATGGTAAACTAATCCCAATAACTTTTCCTTCTTTTGGTTTTTCCAGCCCAGGAACATTTTCCTCCACGGTCATGAATGCCATGTTCGGATCGGAGACTTTGGATTGGCATGCAGGGATATGATAGTAGATGACCATAAAAGAACAATTTCTCCTGGTGATGGTAAATTATTAAACTCTCGTCTTATTACGTTCTCACAACATACCAGTAGATGGCGCCATTTCCTCTGACTGGTTCTTTGTGTTTTCAGGTTCCATCCATACATCAGGAGTCGGCACGTTTGTGTACGCTGCACCAGAACAACTGAAAGGCTCTCATTATGATTCGAAGGTTATTAGAACTGTTATATTTTTGTGTTGTGGTTACATAGTTTGTGAATGGATGATGTTTTAGATCAAAGACATTTTTCTATGCACATTTTGTTTTTTGAGCACTAAGTATAAATGTTGCTCTTGCAGTCAGACATGTACAGCATCGGGGTTTTGGCCCTGGAGCTATTCCATCCGTTTGGGACAGAGATGGAGCGGGTCCGGACCCTGGGGGACCTGAGAGAAGGGAAAATTCCAGACTCCTTCTGCCACAGATGGCCAGTTCTGACTAAATACATCGTAAAGCTGACGAGCAAAGACCCCAGCCTTCGGCCAGGAGCCAGCCAGCTGCTAGAGAGTGAACTGTTCCACAATAAAGACATGGTAGTACGGGATAAATATCTGCCTAATACTATTCATTTAATTCTTCAGAAATCTTGAAGTATGCAGATATAGTTTAGGATTACAGTGCATATGTATACAGCACGTGTTTAGTTTGAAGTAGGTTTGGGCCAGATTCAGATATTAAGGCATAGTAGAGTTTACAACGTAACAAAATGGCATACATGTGTCATCATCCAGTTCATTTAAAGTGTTTCAAATGAAGCGCCAGAGAAAGTTCTGGACTGATCAGTCTAGATCTAGATCTGTCTAGAATTCCCCCTCCCTAGGCTATTTCTGGACACTGTCAGCTGGCCGAAAGACAGCTATTTCTACTACTACATTTTTTCCTCACAGAGATATTTTTTCTTTAGGATACACTACTTAAGCACTGGTGTTCAATAATTAGTGATGTGAGGTTCAGAAAGAGCTGATTCTTTTGAACGACTCTTTACCCTGTACGATAGGACTCTCCACACATCGCAGTGCCCAAGATTCTATTTCATTTAAAATTATATTTATTTAAACAGCAAATAAATAAAATCCAGCAAGTTTTTTTGTTTGAACTTCTTTTGTGAACTTCTTCCACAAAACAAATTAATATAAAACTGTGTTAGGGATAAATGGACTTATTAGAAAAATGTACCTTTTCAAAAATAAATCCTTTGAATGGCACTTTGAAGTAAACGGATCCTGAAGGTTTGGTTCCTTTCAAAGAGTGCCATCACTAATTAACATTCAGCTGCAGGCACTACTAAGCTACTACTAGCGTTTTATGTTTTGCTTATGCCTCTATTGTGTATCACTGAGATGTGTTGCTTTATGTACATAATGCTCCGGCATTATGTTCCTACACTTTCAGCACTGAAGCCTACAGAGTTTAGTCGCCACACAAGCCAGGCTGCCAAAAATATTGAAAAATTCCATAGCTCTCACATGCCATATATACTGTAGGTTTGACACTGCAACAGCATTTACACAACTACTACTCTAATATCACAGCAATGGCCAAATATTGGCATTACCTAATCTCATGTGGCACTGTTAAAATGTTTAGTCTGCCCTAATCATGATAGACTCTCCTCTGAGTCTCCGTTGCTTGAAACCGAAAGTAAAACTGTCACCATAACCTACTTTCCAGTATCACTGCGGGCCCAAGCCTAGTTTCAAGTTCTCAACTGATGCAAAAAAGTGCCATCTTTTTTGGATCAACAGTGCTTTGTTCCACTTGGAGCTAAGGCACCCATAATAACTACCAACCAGTTGTAATATTTATTTTCTTCTTTTTCAGGTCATCCACGGGTTACAGAAAAGAGTTGAAGAGCAGGAGGAGGAGATCATGCAGCTGAGGAGGCAGATCAGTCAGCTTCAGAACTCAAAAGTCACCGTTAGCTTCACTGAACTGGACAAAACCTGAGCCTAAAAAACATCAACAGATTGTCTAAACTTAATTTATTGAGCCTCTAATTTACTTGGTTTGACTTGATACAAATGCCTGCATGTGTGAACATTTAAGTGTCTTGTACTAGAGATGGTAGTGTTCTTTTTCTTTTTTTTTAAACATTTTTTCCAGCTGCTAAATAAACCATCTGAGGTATTTCAAAAACACTGATATTTAATTTGATTTTAGTGTCTATGCAAAATGTATTTCTCAGCCTGAGTCTCTCATTCTCAGGATAATGTCAATGTTACGGAGCTACGTACAATGTAAAAGTACTTTGATTTTCTAACATCTTTTTATGCTCTTATCGCTAGTTTATTCAATCTCCGCCCCTCCCCTGATTTTGTACAGGTTACATGTAATGCGATTTGCTCTGAACACAAAAGTTTTCGGAAAATATAATTTGATCGTAGTTGTGCTGAAATATTCGTGTTTGTAGTGCTTGCTAGATTGTCACTGTAGTGCAAAAGGCACAATAAGGTCAGAGTTAAGAACATGCGTCGGATATTTCCGATACACGTTCTTCACGGATATGTGTCGGATGGACCTATCACAGACGTCGTTTCATGGCAGGTACCCGGATGTAGCCGTGGGGCAATTAGCTACGTCATTGTTCACCGGCGGACACCCGCTGGAAATAAGAAATGGATTTAAAACCGCTATTAAGGTGTTCATAACAGACTCCAGGTGAGTGCTGATTTGTTTTTAACGGTTTAATGTTAGAATTGGTGAATAACAGAGGTATATTAGTTGGCCCAAACCGCTGGAATTCGCTGTAGTAGCCCAACACCGGTTCTCTGTCATGTCGGAGAGCAACGCAGTAAACGCACACAGCTACCGGTGTGAAGCCCATTCTTCAATAATCCTACTAGACAACCTGTTTGTAATCTCCACACGGATGAAACTCGATACAATTTAAAACTATACCCGCTAAGGTCTCTTTAACATGCTACTTCTTAGCCACGGGACTCATCACCGTGTCAGCTAGCATCAACTAAGACAGTTAGCTAGCTTGCTCAGTTAGCCGCATTAGCTGGAATTGTGCCGCTGCTGTCGTTTCTATCCTTGTCCTCCTTTATAATGACGGTTTTTGGTAACAAATTATTCGTCACAACTCGCTCTTTTTTCAATGTTCGGAAAAAAAATGTACACACGTCTCTGGACCCCTCCTCTTAAGTGAGCTGAGCGTTACTGCGTGTTCTCTTTCGGTTTTAAAGGCGCTGCGTGTTAAAGGCCTCGCTACCGTCTGTTAGCCAATGTAAGTCTGTCTGTTGGAGGAGGTGGGAGGGAACAGCTGCAGTTTAACGTGCTATGCTGCTAACAAGGAAATGTTCCCGTCTGGGTTGTGTAACTTCCAGGGGTAGTTGGGGAAACAAGTTTAAAATTTAATACATTTTAACAGGTAATATTTACTTTTTCCTTCTTGATACGCCAAATCTTTAGATATAAATTTAGACTTGCATACAGCTACTTTGCTCATTTTTCAACATTGTGAAATAATCATACATAATTTAGTTTTGAAGGGGAAAAATAGCAAGTACTAAGTAAGTGGCAAACTGATCAGGTCAATTAGTGCTTTTTTTCTCCGGGATGCCAAGTTCAAGTCTTGAATTGTCTAAAACATTTTCTTTAATCCAAAATTTTGATTCACCATACTGCTGAATATTGCCTTCAGTGAATCTATACAAATCAAATACTAAAATCTACATTTTATACAATCTTGCTTATTTAAAAAAATAGCAACACATTTTGTCCCACTTCTAAAATGTTGAATAGTTATCTTTACCACATACAGTGATTTTCATATGTAGTCTTAAACGATGTTAGTGATGCACTTGTCAGTTGGCCATAGATGAGAATCAGATATGGGTTGGCAGATCAAATACTGACAAATCATTTATTACTTGTATTCATTAAATGTATCAAAATTGAGAACTCTGGCTTTGTTTGGGTTAAAATAAACAACAATTTAATTTGAAGCTTTTTTGTGCTCTTCCAGTCTGTGTCTAGATTTTTATTCAACTGAATTTAAATTTTAAGAACAGTATGACTGACAATGCAGATGTTTTTGAAATATGGCAAACTTTTTAAAAAGTTTGCCATATTTTTATACCTGTAACTGGCCAAAGCTTAGTCTGTCCATCCATCTTCTTACATGTTTATCCCCAGGGGGTCGTGAGCGGCGCTGGTGCCTATAATGCCTAATCCTGCCCACTGATTTCCTTGGTAACAAACCACAAAATGTCAGGAGAGCTGCCACGTTCTCTCCAAATTCATCTTCAGTACAGAAACACTATATTTGTCTTTAGTAGAGGTGATTGTTATGGACTTAGTTTTATCACAATATTTTGTGGTATTATTGTGATAATAAAAGTGACATTAAGAACTTTTAATTGCTATGTTTTAGGTTAATGTGTGACTGTGACTGCATGGCACAGCAATCATAGCAACACAAACACCAATACTTCTCGTGAAATCATTCCCACTAGTAATCGGTGTCTTTAGGAAAAGTGTGATTTGACTACACCGCACACAGTAACTGCATCTAATCATATTTTCAGGTTTATTGAATTAACAGTGTAAAAACAAATAGCATAACTAGTAATCCAAACGGTATGGACGGCTTTGGAGGGCAGGTGGTTAAACAACATTAAGTGGAATTCATCTTGACAATAAATTATAATTATTATAAGAAATGAATCCTAATAAATGCCCACCGCTAGCCGTTGGCGCCTGCTGGTAGTTCCAAACCAAAGGAAGTTGTACCAGATGTCCCTTTTCTCCCAAAACAGCTGTAAGCTTAGATGTACAACTTTATCTTTTTCACAGAAAATGAAGTCCTATTATTGGCCTAATGTCAAATTGTTTTGTTATTGATACCTCTATTCTTGCTGTTGCTTCTTTCCAAAAACTACAGATTAAAGCTGTATTCTTGTCTTGTCTTCAGCTTTTAAAGTTGAATGATTCTGTGTCTGTCTCTGTGCAGCTATGAACAATGACCATAGTTGACAGATTGTCAGAAAAATCTGACCACGAGTCAGTTGGATTTAACCGATCCTTCACCAGTGGAGACGTGGGGATGGACGGCAGTTGTTCCAGCAGCTGGGCAGTGGGTCCCAGCATGCCCGGCGACTCTCCCAGGCTCAAGCCTTCAGGAGGCTGCCTGGGTCTGACCCCCGGTGCTGCCGTCTATAACGGCACACCCGCTTCTGTGGACCGCCCCAAGGACCAAGGTACGGGAAAACACCTGAACCTGCACGAGTGACACACACCTCTGTCAGAGCAATCATTGAGTTACCTGACACATGCGGTCAAACAGGACTAATGCACAACAATCTGGCTTTAGCTATTAGTTTGCTTTCCTAGTCTAGTGAAAAATGGTGATTTACAGTGTTGACTTATACACAAATGTACAAGATGCACTTCAGAAATGTGTTTCTACAGAACAAAGTCAAATGGGTTGTAGTATGACTTGTGAATAATTAAAAAGCTGCACTCTGCTAATGGTTTTCTCATGTGTGACACGTTGCTTCATGTGGGCGTTTTGTTCTCCTTCAGCTCTTTCATTCATCCACTTACATAACAGCTAGTTTAAAAACAGGAACACAATCAATCAACTTAAGCCTGTGATGCAGTCGCTGGGTTGAGCTAAAATTAGAAACAAAAGAAACTTTCTGCACTGATTGTGATTGTAGCTCTTGTCATGTTTGCCCAGTGATGAGCAGTGAGGATGGCATAGAGCTGCCTCAGAAGGTCCTGTTTCCTCTAGAGCGGCTCAGCCTGAAGTGGATCCAGGTTCACCGCATTGGTGCCGGCCTGCAGAATATGGGGAACACATGCTTCCTCAACTCAGCCCTGCAGTGCCTCACCTACACTCCACCGCTAGCCAACTTCATGCTGTCAAGGGAGCACTCCAAAACCTGTAGGCTCAGTCTTTTGGTGTTTTTATTGCAACAGATTGACCTAAAATAATCAGTTATCTCAGTTTTCTTGAGGGTTTTTTTAATGTAATTTTATGTATTAATCTTTCTCTTTTAGGTCATGAGCCTGGATTCTGCATGATGTGCACCATGCAAAACCACATCATTCAGGTTTTTGCTAACTCTGGGAATGTCATTAAGCCCATCGGTGTCCTCAATGAGCTTAAAAGTAAGTAGGTGGTGTTTGTGCTAAAACTACTGTCACCTCATTTCATTTATGGAGGAAAATCTTCTAATTGTGATAGAATTGTGAGATGGGGGAAAAACACTTTTTCTTATATTTTCAAGCCAAGCTTATTTGTGTAGCACATTTCAGTAAGATGATTAAAAACATAATACAGTAACCAATTATGAAACAAGCAACAATGGAACAGTCCTGTGTTTAATCACAGCCAGATATTTCCTTGCATTTTGATGATTTTATTATGAATGTACTCTTTCCCCCTTCAAAAGGAATTGCAAAGCACTTCCGCTATGGAAGCCAGGAGGATGCTCATGAATTCCTGCGGTACACAGTGGACGCTATGCAAAAGTCCTGCTTACCTGGAACCAAGTAAGTGTGATTATACTATGGCTAATTACTGCATTTTTTAAAGGTGGTATTTTTACCCTGCAGAGGATCACAGAGTTCTGTTTAATTAAAGACCTCTATCAAGTCTGTGTTTTTGGCCAAAGACACCATTCATAAATTTTCTCTTACTACTAATGGAAAAATCTTAAATGTAATTACAACTGCAGTTGAGTTGCTGAGTTAAGGTGGACACTTGTACATTTTCCAATCAAAATAAATCTGCTCCTCATACCTGACTGATTTATAAAGCAAAATAACTAGAGGTTCACTAATACTTGTCTTATCTACATTTAAATAGCCACAAAACTGCTGCGTTTGGGTAATTTCTTTTTGTTCTACAAGGAAACTTTAAACGTAGGACACTTTATTAGTGCTTTAAGTTACTCATCAATAAACCACAAACCTTTTGATTTAGTAAAAATAAATACTTCTGTGCTCTTTAGTTTTGGTAAGAGGTTCAAAACAGGTATTTAGTCTCTAACCTGTTCAAGTTAAGATGTGAAAAATTAAAGACTTAAAAACAGTTTTGGTTTTTTTTTTTTATTTAGTCGTTTGGACAGAAATAGTCTAGACTTTTAATTTTTATCTGAGAACAATACTTCATTTGCAGTTCATGCAAGTTTGTTTCATGGGTATTTGGTGTTTTCCAATAAAGTAAGATTTAATCTTTCAAGGTGTATAACCTTATAACATCCGAGAGAACCAGTTATTTAAAAAAAAAAAAAGATATGGGCCAAAATTAGAAATAGCAGGCCAGGATTTTTTAAAGATCAGTGACAGAGCATAAAACTGCAATCAGTGCATCCTTGAAAAGAAAATCGATTAAATCAGTTGGCTGTTATTTTAAATTCCACTTTGTGTTCAACAAATTAATATTTAATTATTATTTTGCCATAGTTACAAATCTTTAGATTTCTGGAATATGATTATCGTATTTTTGGTTTTGTTGCTTGAGCTCTGCTAGTTGTTTGCTAGTTTTGTATTGTGTTATATATGATACACAAAAACATTTGACATTTGTTAATTCTTCAATTTACCTAAAACCAAAATATTTGAAACACAAGGAGAAGAACTTTAATGGACTGCCTCTTCACTGTCTACTGTGCCAAAAGGGTTGTTTTGGGTTGTATTTTAAGGATCTCTGTATGTTAGACATCCAGGAGACGTGCAGCTGTACTTCTGTAGCCACATGCAAGTACATTTATGACTTATTTATGAAATGACTTCTCCTGTGTTTCTGTGTGGCAGATTGGACAGGCAAACGCAGGCCACCACTTTCATCCATCAAGTGTTTGGAGGGTACCTCAGGTCCAGAGGTGAGATATTAATGCTGATTTGTTGTCCTGTTTTTCATGTTTGTTTTTGGCAGAATTGTTGAATCTTGTTATCTGGTTAACTTTCTAATGTTTCTTTTTTCAGTGAAATGTCTGAACTGCAAATCAGTTTCTGATACATTTGATCCTTTTCTGGACATCACTCTGGAAATTAAGGTAATCTGACCACATTTGTTGAAACCATTGAAAATAAATTCAAAGAATTCATTGTTTCTTAATACTGAACATATAAAATGTTTGTTTTTCCTCCATGTAGATGGCACCCAGTGTCTCCAAAGCTCTGGAACAATTTGTTAAACCAGAACAGCTGGATGGAGAAAACGCCTACAAGTGCACCAAGTAACTCTTGAAGCCTCTTAGCCTCTTAGCATAAAAACCTTCAGTTTTTATGTGTCTGTTTATGTATCAATATGTTAATTAAAGCAAACTACTGTTTTTCAGGTGCAAAAAAATGGTTACGGCCTCAAAGAGATTCACAATCCACCGCAGTCCTAATGTGCTCACCCTCTCACTAAAACGATTTGCAAACTTCACTGGAGGAAAAATCACAAAGGTACAGAGCTTCCTGTATATTACATCACATGCTGCACCGGCCCTTTAAGACCTTCATGTCAGAATAGCATTAGAAAGTATTGGCGGCACTGACAATAGAATGCAATAATGAGTCCCTCGAAAAATTATCATGTTTTTCAAATAAAAATGATAATGAGGATTAAAAACAAAATTGTAAATAAAAGCGTACCTGTCCCTTGTGGACGCTCATGGACCAATGCTTTGTCAAAATACCTGCTGGATAATGTGCTTTCTGTTGCTGTTGGCTACAATGTGCATCATTTTCATTAATGTTCCCGATTAGCAAAACAAGGCAAAGTCAAGAGATTTTCTTGTCTTTACTAGGATGTTAAATATCCAGAGTACCTGGAGCTGCGGCCCTTCATGTCCCAGTCTCAAGGGGAGCCCCAGATCTACGGCCTGTACGCTGTGCTGGTCCACTCCGGCTTCAGCTGCCACGCTGGCCATTACTTCTGCTACATTAAGGTGAATCATCTATCAGAACGCTGCTTTACACATCCACATACAGAGAGATGGAACACAAAACGCATCAACCTGAAAATGCATAGTTCAGCTTTGCTTTGCTAGTGCTGAAGGTTTATCTGTTTTCATTATGTTTTAACGTTTCATTTCATTTTCTGAAACAGAATCAAAGTGTCCCTCTGTGTTTTGTGACAGGCCAGCAACGGTCAGTGGTACCAGATGAACGACTCGTCTGTCTCTGTGAGCGACATCCGCTCGGTCCTCAACCAACAGGCCTACGTCCTATTCTACATTAAGTGAGTAAACCATGACTCAGCAATGTTACAAACAAGAAATGGACAGAACAGAATATTAATTGTAGGTAAAATGAATTGTGATAAAAAGACTCCAACCCCCTCCGATAGGCTAAGAAACTGGGATGGAAATATTAATATTAACAAATGTTAGGTGGTGTTTTTGTATTAAAATATGTAGAAGCAATTTAAAAATGATCATATAAGGTTGGCATGTTTATTCAGAAATGGCAACAATGATGCTTGTGAGATTTAGTTTCAGTTCATCGCTGCTCAAAGTTTGTTTTCTAAAGAAGTGATGTATGACCAGCACTTCCTCTTCACATATAATCCCCAATTTATCCACATTCCTAGCAGACTTGAATAGAAAGTTATTTCAAGTTTGTAAGTTAGAAAATGAGATGGACATCCCTCCAAAAGATCAGAAAAAAATTTAAATTACCTAATCATCCATCCATCCATCCGTCCATTCATCCATTTTCTTTACACCCTTGTCCCTTAGTGGGGTCGGGAGGGTTGCTGGTGCCTATCTCCATCTAACGTTCCGAGTGAGAGGCGGGGTCACCCTGGACAGGTCGCCAGTCTGTCGCAGGGCAAAAATACCTAATAATTTGATTGTCAAATATAATGTTGGACTGAAAATGAACAGGAACAGGACAGGACTGGTGCTGTGATAAGTGCACCTCTAAAAAAATCTATTTACTTCAAATTTTAGAATGCAGACTGTAACCTTAAAAATGACTTGTTCTTATTGACATAATATATTATTTCTGAGTTTGTCCTGTCTATTTAAGGGTTGATGAATGTAAATATTAACATAATCTACAAATGATTTACAACAAGACAGTAAAATTAGATTTGGGGTTCAGCACGTCACTAAGCAGTCAGGTGGAGAGGCACGTAAAGAGTTTTACCAAATCTTCCATCAATGAGATATTATAATTAATCAAACTGGATATTTGTGACTCTGACATTTTTTTACTTTGTTTTCTTATTGTTAATGTCATATTAGTTATAGTTTAGTAATAATAGATAATTCAGATGCAACTTAAAAAAAAAAAACATTTCAAAAATGATTAAAATGATTACTTGCATTTTGTGGTTTTCAGGTCGTGTAATGTGAAGAAAACTGGGGAATTCAGCAATGTGAGCCATAACCCAGGTATGTCTGGTCAGTCGTCTCCCCGGCCGGTGGTAACCCCTCGCATCCACACCGCCGTTCACCATGGCAACACTGGCTTCATCGGCCCCCAACTACCACCACACATGACCAAGGTAGGGTTAACGAGTTCCCTCTGCTGTTTGAGGATGAGTTATTATTAAAGATTCCAGCATGTGATATTTTGTTCTTTGTTTTCCTTGTGCCTCAGAACACTCTCCATGTTAATGGGAATGGATCTCTGAGGGACTATCCCAGCAACTCTAAGGCCAGCAGCAGTGCAGTTGGCAAACCCAGCCACGGCCTGGCTTCTTCCTCAATCTCCCACTCAATCAGCCGACCCACATCCATCCCAGACCAAGAGAAACGACAGAAGCTTTCGTTTTTTATTGGACAAAGCAAACAGAACCGAGCATTTTCCTCGTCCGCCTACAGCCACCCATCCTCCGCAAGCAGCTCCTCCTCCAGCTCGTTATCTTCCTCGCAGTCTACCTCAGATGTTCACTTTGTTCCGCGTCAGCTAAACCACTTTAACGGCACGCCCAGTAGTAACGGCGACCAACCCGCCGGGGGCAACGGGTCGTCTTTACTGGTGCCGTACAGTCAAGAGTCCTCTGAAGAATCCGACCAGGAGAACAGTACCACTCAGGATGCTGGCTGCATATCCAGATCTCAGACTAAGGGAACTAATGGAACAGGAGATGTGTGTGCCTCTTCTTCTAAAAACACAAACGGTGAATTGGATGTCTGTCATAACAGTAGTGAAGTGAATGGGTCAACCTCTGAATTTACTAAAACAAACCAAAATGGACAATTTAATGGGCACCACAAAGTTAACGGACTCAACACACATGAGAAGGTAAATTATACATGTATGATCTGTAAAATATGCAAAGGATCTGTTGCTAGTGTTACAAGACAAACTTAAATGTCAGTGGTAACAGTGTTGTGTGCTCCTCAGGGATCCATCCATAATCAGGACAGGTCAGCTGTGAATGCTGTTGCCAATGGACTTGACAGTGACCACAATGAACCCAAGTAAGATTGTTGTGTCTGATTCATGTTTAAATTTCAACATATAACCACAAAGTCCCTCGCATAAGATGCCTCATGCACATATAAATATGTTACAGTCCTAAGGCTCAAAGCATTTTAGGGATGTTTGTAAATAACTATTTTAGTAATCAGTAATCTATTGATTATTCTGCAAATTAAATCCATAATCAAATGTAAAATTGTCCTGTTCTGTAGTAGCTATTGAAGTCAGTAAAATAGAGAATGCTAGTAAGTAGTTCCTGTTTTAATAAGAAAACATTTTATCTATTTAATGTTTTTTAAGCTACAAAAACAAATGAGAAATAAAACGAGTTGTTTTTTTTAATTACAAAGCCAACTTAAATGTAGGCATTTAGTAAACAGCCTTTTATAATTAATTTTGTCTCAAGCTTGAAGTATGGGAAAAGCTTTTTATAAGGATTTGTGATTCGATATTTCTAATATAAAATTATTAACTTTCAGCATGCTTTCAAACAAACATCTGAAAAGTGTGCTGTGCATATTCATTCAGCATTTATGAGTATTTACTACATTTAAATACTTTAAATGTTCATTTACTACAATTCCATCTGCATAACTTATGGGGTATTTCTTTACCAGCTTTGCACATTTGACATTTTGTTATATTTTAATGACCGTATAGAATTGAGTTTTAATACAGAGATTAAAATACACATGATGGGACTCTCCTTTCTGATCAAGTGACCTCTGACAGAAGACGAGCTCACGTCATTTTATTTAGACAATATGGGATGGAGTAAATGGGACCAAATACAAACTCAACATGGTTTGTCACAAGCTCTCAAAAATATATATTAATTTGAATGCTCTTCCAATTAATATTGGCATTATGGTTTTTTTTTATTATTTTTCATCCCTTAAATCTTTCCTACTTAAAAAGCACCAATCAGATATTATTAGTGTAAGTGACAACGTGCCTGATCCATAAACACATCTATTCAATCTAATTCTATGTTTTGTCCCCTGAGCAACGTCATGCTTTATTATTTGAAATTTAAATTCAAAAATCCTGTATTGAGCCCTCAGGGAAATCAAATAACTACACATTACCCACAACAAGAAACTCTTGTCCAAAACAAAACAAAAAACAGTATCTACGAATACTAAACTTTAGATATCTGTATTGGTAACTGAAGTGAAAAAAGTACATCGGTGCATCCCTACTACAGATGCCCTATGAACCATGAAGCTTATCTGAACCAGTACTGTTCTTTGTGTTCCCAGCAAAGAGCTCGTTGACCCGGCCTCATCGCAGACCTGTTCAGCTCAGAGCGCTCCTCCTGCTGCTAATGAAAGAGAGCCCCTCTCTGCTGCTATTGACGAAAGGGCTACAACGCTGCCTGAACCTCTTTCTTCTCCTCACCACACATCATCCTCTGTTGTTGGCGCCTCACCATCACCTACTACTTCCAAGACGTACGCTGTTGCACCCAGAGACCTGTCAGGCTTCCCCTCCGAGCCAGTCTGCTGTCAAAGTGCTAATGGGATCTCTGCAGCTGCTCAGAACATTAGCAAAACCGAGGAAGAAGTTAAGGATTTCTCGCAGACCAACGGTCCATCAGCACGGCCGGACGGTGGTGCGGAGAACAAGGAGCAAAGCCAGTCCAAGCCCAGTTCTAGAGGCCATGAAAGGCAGTCCTCCCATGACAGGGACAGAGACAGATTCTACTCTGACTATAGTAAAGACAGAGACAGACACTACAGGGACAGAAGTCCACCACGAGAAAGTTACAGCGATCGCCATCGGTATAGGCGAGACTACCGGGATCACCATCGCTCCTACAGGGATCGATTTCCTCCCGAACGGAGCTACTGGGATTTTGACCGCCGCAAGGAACGACTCGGCTCGCACTCCTGGGAGTACGATCGCGACCGGCGCTCGTACCATTCCAGCAATTACTATCACAGGTATGATGGGAGCCATGAGAGGAGGGGATGCCCACACCCTCAAGAGTCTCACAGCTACTGGCGGTCGCAAAAGGACAGTCGGGAATACTGGGCACTGAAGGACAAAAAGAATGGGTGGGATAGGGAAGAAAAGAGTTCCTCCCCAGCTGCTACTGCTCTAGAAACAAATAAGCCCAAGATTTCCCCCCCTGGGACCGCCTCTGTAATTTTAACTCGACTCTTAGGAGGGAGGAGCCGAGTGATAAGAGGCCAGCTGCTCATCTCAGAAAGGAGAGAGAGGACAGCTCAGAGGGCCGCCACTTCAAAAAACACAAAAAAAGCAAGAAGAAGAAGAAGTCAAAAGATAAAGACAGGCTTCATGAGAGCAGGTAAGACCTGCTCAAATCAAGGTTTGTCCCCCCAGCATGGTGCTGCCTAATGTTAGGACTCAAGTGTCTTATATTTGAAATGTTTAGATGGCTCAGTGTAGCTGAGTCGATCAGATCTAGGACATGCTAGGACTCTCAGCCTTTTAGGTCAGGCTGTTGTAGACTTGTTCTGTAGAGTGGATCAGAACAGATCAACTCTACAACAAGATCCCTGACAACACAGAAAGGTAAAACTTTCACGACTTCCACACTTCACAATATTCACCTATAAAATCAATTACATTTTCCAGTTATCATGCAGCCCCAGTAACATGAATCACCACTGCAAATGTATGAACAAGTCAAAAGAGAGGAAATGGAGATTAAAGGTTAACATCCACCAATTTCTGAGATTTTTATTTTTTTTTTTTGGCAAAGCATACTAGTTCAAGTCTTGAAGAAACCAATCTATGCTTTAAATAGCAATTTCAGAGGTTTAAAAAATGTTTAACATAATGTTTGAATTCAGTTTGTTTACAGAGTAAATTTGAGCTGTTTCAGCGTAAACTCATAGGTGATCAACATACTTTATTGGTTAAACACACGCTTTGGTTTTGGATTCACCCATTAAGTTGCAAGTCTGAAGTAAACATGGCTCATGAACATCTCCAACACATCAGTCAGCCCACTTGAAAACTGGACTTTATGACACTAGCACTTATCCAGTCATCAACTCACAAGTGAAAGTGAAAGCGTTGTGCAACATAAATAATCACCCGGTTGGAACACGGTGTGCTAAATAGTAAAACATAATGTAACGAAGCTTCGAGGTAAATAATTTGCCCCAAGGAATTTTAATAATCGAGTTCTCAAATCATTCAAGGAATGACAGCAATGGAAAGATTAGAATCTACACATTCAGAATCTGTGAATAACTCGGAACGCTCTGAGTAGACTTGTTCATGTTGTGTTTAATATGTATTCCTTTATATGTATGTTGAAAATCTAGAAGAAATTCTACTTTTAGTTGTAATAATTTTAATTGTGGAGATGATCAAACATCAGTGTAGTTTGGCTTTCTATTGTAACAGAGTCTGCTTTTATTTGCTGACTTTGTATATGGGCCTTATTTAAATTGCATTACCTTATTAAGAGTGATAGGTGGCGCTCCTTTTGTTTCCATACTGACAGCTCATGGATTTTGTGAGCAGGAATAGTTCTAGTATGGCAGTTTTTTTTTTCTTGCAAGCAGTAAAGGAGCAGTTACATTTTTCCAGCTGAGTAGTTGTTTTAATAATGTTTTAATACAACTGGGGAGAAAAAAACAATCCTGTTTTTGGGAGGTGATCATACAAAATGACTGACTCTTGGATTGTCAGATGGGTTATTCAGTTTGTTTTTGTTTTCTCCGTCTCTACTTGAAGTTCTGACCCAGATTCAGACAGAGCCACTGAGAGCAGGAAGAAGAAAAAGAAGAAGCGGCGGCGCAGGGACAGCGACTCCGACTCCGGACGAGGCCAAGCCAACAGAAGCAGCAAAGACAGGGAGAACCGGAAGCGCCATCACTTTGACGCCAAGGACTCGAGGTACGACAAAGACTTTTTACCGGAGAAACGTCAGCGCACAGACTGCAGTGATGGCAGCAGGGACCAGCCACTCCCACCTCAACTCAGCACCCTCTCAAACCATTCAGCTCACCAACATCTCAACGGACACATAGGTACTGTCACCATCACAACTGATCACTGCAGTTAAACATGTTTTGTGTCACAATTAGACCTGAGAGGTTGTCCTGTTTCTCAGGAAATGGTCGAACCAATGGTGACTTCCACGGATGCTCCAGTGGCCTCAAGCAGTGACTGTGAGTACCGACCCGCTGTAATGATTCCACCTGGAGCTCAGCTCAGACGGTCAGTCAACGTAACAACACCATGTTTGTTTCTCCTTACAGACCCCTCACCCACCTGCAACATTTGACAACAGCAGAGGAATGATATCACAAAACTATATGAAGTGGTGCTTCTTCACTGGGAATAAATCCTTTTTTTTTTTCCTTTTTTTCTTTTTTTTTTTTTTTTTTTTTTTTTTACAGTACTATTGTTTTAAATGTGCAAAAGTACAAATTTTAACAGTGTTCCTTTATCTACGATTATTCTCCTGTGGTTAAAAAAAATAGAATCACCTGTTAAACATTTAGGACTAAAAGATGATAATATATAGTTATTTGAGTACAAACCAAGCCTGGAGCTTAAACATCTCAGTTGCTGCTCAGCGGAACTCAGGACTCAAATCCTTTGGAACAGAAATCACTTATCCACATACTTCAAGTAAGAATGAAACAAAAGGGAGAATGTGTTGTGTAAAAAGACTGAGTCTCTTCATGTTGTTTAGATGTTGAAGATGTCACCATATCTGCACAGTTGCAATGTTTTTACTTCTCACCTGTTGTTTTGTTGTCAAATCCACGCTGTAGTCAAACTACCAGAGGGGGCATGTTTCTGAATGAGGCGAATGAATGCAGTGGTGTGAACATGGGTTTGTTGAGCGATACCTCCATGTTAACCCTGGACAGACTTGAGGACATTTATCTGCTTTATTTGTTTGTTGTTTGTTTTTGTTTTTGTTTTTTTTTTTGCAACGATGTCCATTTCCCCTCTTTTAAACCGTTTGAATTTTCTCTTTCTAAATTGCATTTCTTTCTCCTGTTTTCTTTTAAGATGTTTTGAGAGAAAAGTGTTTAATTTTTTTCTTTCACAACTGTGGACCATTTGTGTTTAGTTTTTTTAAAAAAAGATAAAAAAATACAGTTTGTGTCTTCTAGCATCATGAAATATACTGTGAAGTTGAGTTTGAACTGTACTATCAGTTATTTTTATAAGTAAAAAGCCTGTATCAGGATCCTCTTGATTTGTCTGTAGAAGGATTTGTGTTGATTTTTGACCACATTCTCTGGACATTAGTCACTAGTGGATATGGTTAAATTTTGGGGGTGGGATTGTGAGGGTATGGGGGAGGGTATTTCTTTCTTTGTTTTTCAACTTTAGAAAGAAGTTGAGGAAACTGCTGTTATACCTTTTTATTTTAGCATGTCTGAATTTATACATTGTGTAAGGTAAAAGCCTTAAATACATTTGTTAATGTCAGAAATTGTAATTTCTGTCTTTGGACTTTGTTTACAAGCTGTGTTGAATGACAAGCGTTAATTGGATATGTTGGATTTATTTACCTTTTGTATTATAGAGAATTGATTGATTGTACTGAAGCCTTCTTGTTGAACAAACATATTTTCTCGTTCCATTTAAATGTAGACGGTAAACTTCCCACATGTCCACTATATTCAGGTTTGGTCAAATAACACACAAGCTGTTCATCTACCCCTGGTCAGTATTATAGCTTGACACACATGTATTATTTCCATATATGAAACAACCAAAGACTGGTTATGTTTGGTTAGTCAAACTTTTTCACTGAATTCACATGCACACAAAAGCTGTATGAGCATGTCCAATTTTTTTTATTCAATTGTAGATCTTCACGCCATTTCCCCAACAAACCTATAACTGAGTTAATGTAACCTCTGCACCAGTTAAGTTTTGGCAGTTGTTTTATCTTTGTCTCTGCTCAGATTTCCCTGAGGGCTCAATACAGGATTTTTTTAAAGCTAGGATTAATACTACATGATCATAATGATAACACAACTGTACATTATATTGCATACACACTAAATGTAAGTGGGAGGGAGGGGCTGCCTCTTTTTGTGAAACAAAAAGACTAAATAAAACAAATGAACTTCGATTGCAAATATGGATCTTCAATACAAAATAACTATATAAAAAAAAAACTCACTGCAGTTTATATGCGTTCATATCACAAGTGACATATCTAAACACTTTACATGACATTATTTTTTTAATCTAACCCCAGTCCTTTCAAGTGGAGTTTCTTTAAATCATTCCAGTTCAGCCTGGTCAGTCCAGCTGGAATGGAATCCAGTCAAATTCAGTTCATGATAAACTTGTTCTACAGTCTGAGGTGTTGGGACAGTGGTAGACCAATTGTTCCCTGTACAGAGATGAAACTGGAAAGAATAGTTGATGGAAACAAAATTGCATTTATGCAGAATAGTGGTGGCCTAAATCTGTAACCACATAACTGTAGGGCTAGTTCAGGACACCTGGAGCCACACCGAGCACGAGCTGCATCAAAAAACCTTTCCCAGTCTCAAAAGTAGATGGGTGTTTGCCTCATGGACAGGAAGTGGAAAAACCTATTCTACTTTATTAAAACCATAAACCATCTGTAAACCGACATCCTGAGAGTATTAGTACTCTGTTAGGATCATATGAAACATTCAGTTCTTTAATATAAGGCAGTGTTTAGTTGGTCTGATTTTTTTTTTTTTTGTTTTTTTGATTAAGCAATTTAACAGTGCATAAGAAGAAACAATCAAATTGGAGATATATGCCATACATATCTTTTTTTATTCCAGTCGGTCAGTCAAGAATATGGAATATCTTATGAAGTTGGTGGATTAAAAAGCCGTCCATGTCAAAGATACCACAAGGCACAAGAGGCCAAAATATTATCTAGAGTAAGTGATTAGACTAATCATGTTTTTACTTTTACTCTGATTGCTCTGCCACATTTGGCATTGATAAATGTTCGTGTTCATTCTGAAACCAGAGAGAGAAACCACCAGAACGGGCCTCTGCAGATGCAATGTTTCAGCTGGAACCAGAAGGCTTTTCCTGATTTGTCCCTGTCTGCTGAGCTGAGCCGAGTGAAGGTACAGTGGAAGCTGTGTGAGCAGTGAGGCAGTTTTATCAGAGGGCTGAAACTGGACTCAGTGAGGGAGTCTCTGCGACTCTAAGCCTGGAGGCTGTGATGGTGAAGCTGGATCTGAAACGTTCAAATCCTCATCATGTTTGTCTTTACCCACTCAGATCAAATGATGTACATTAGTGACACAGCAAATGAATAAATATTTACATGTACATGTCACATGTGGCCAATTTTTAGTTGTCCAAAAATAGTTTACGTGGGATGTCTGCAACAGACTGGCGACCTGTCCAGGGTGACCCCGTCTCTTGCCCGGAACGTTAGCTGGAGATAGGCACCAGCACCTCTCCTGACTCCACTAAGGGACAAGGGTGTAAAGAATATGGATGGTGGATTGATGGATGGGATGTGGTTCAGATGAATCTGGTCTAAACACATCACTTATTACTCAGACTATGATGTAGGAGCTTCAAACCTCAATAAATACCATAGAGAACTTAAACATTCACACCTTATGAAGCAGAACATGTTTGAACTTTACTAACTAATCCAAACCTGACAGCATGTCACCACTATACAGGTGCTGGTCATAAAATTAGAATATCATGAAAAAGATTTATTTCAGTAATTCCATTTAAAAAGTGAAACTTGTATATTATATTCATACATTACATACAAACTCATATTTCAAATGTTTATTTCGTTTAATTTTGATGATTACAAATGACAACAAATGAATATCTCAAATTCATCATATCAGAAAATTAGAATCTTGTGAAAAGGTTCAAAATTGATGGCACCTGGTACCACACTCTAATCAGCTAATTAACTCAAACCACCTGCAAAGGCCTTTAAATGGTCTTTCAGTCTAGTTCTAAAGGCTACACAATCATGGGGAAGACTGCTGACTTGACAGTTGTCCAAAAGACGACCATCGACACCTTGCACAAGGAGGGCAAGACACAAAAGGTCATCGCTAAAGAGGCTGGCTGTTCACAGAGCTCTGTGTCCAAGCACATTAATAGAGAGGCGAAGGGAAGGAAAAGACGTGGTCGAAAAAAGTGTACAAGCAAGAGAGATAACCGCACCGTGGAGAGGATTGTGAAACAAAACCCATTCAAAAATGTGGGGGAGATTCACAAAGAGTGGACTGCAGCTGGAGTGAGTGCTTCAAGAACCACCACACACAGACGTATGAAAGACATGGGTTTCTGCTGTCGCATTCCAAGCCACTCTTGAACCACAGACAGCGTCAGAAGCGTCTTGCCTGGGCTAAAGAGAAACAGGACTGAACTGCTGGTGAGTGGTCCAAAGTCATGTTCTCTGATGAAAGTAAATTTTGCATTTCCTTTGGAAATCAAGGTCCCAGAGTCTGGAGGAAAAGAAGAGAGGCACTTCATCCACGTTGCTTGAAGTCCAGTGTAAAGTTTCCACAGTCAGTGATGGTTTGGGGTGCCATGTCATCTGCTGGTGTTGGTCCAATGTGTTTTCTGAGGTCCAGGGTCAACGCAGCCACATACCAGGAAGTTTTAGAGCACTTCATGCTTCCTGCTGCTGACCAACCTTTTGGAGATGCAGATTTCATTTTCCAACAGGACTTGGCACCTGCACACAGTGCCAAAGCTACCAGTACCTGGTTGAAGGACCATGGTATCCCTGTTCTTAATTGGCCAGCAAACTCTCCTGACCTTAACCCCATAGAAAATCTATGGGGTATTGTGAAGAAGAAGATGCAATACACCAGACCCAACAATTCAGAAGAGCTAAAAGCCACTATTAGAGCAACCTGGGCTATCATAACACCTGAGCAGTGCCACAGACTGATCGACTCCATGCCACGCCGCATTGCTGCAGTAATACAAGCCAAAGGAGCCCCAACTAAATACTGAGTGCTGTACATGCTCATACTTTTCATGTTCATACTTTTCAGTTGGCCAACATTTCTATAAATCCTTTGTTTTTATTGGTCTTCAGTAATATTCTAATTTTCTGATATGATGAATTTGAGATTTTCATTTGTTGTCATTTGTAATCATCAAAATTAAACGAAATAAACATTTGAAATATATGAGTTTGTATGTAATGTATGAATATAATATACAAGTTTCACTTTTTAAATGGAATTACTGAAATAAATCTACTTTTTCATGATATTCTAATTTTATGACCAGCACCTGTATAATATAAATAGTAAATGTTTGAGGGGTTAATGTAACACTACTGTGAAAATGAGTCAGAAATACTTTGGAAAATCAAATCTGCAATCATTTGCTCTTCTTACCTGCAGTAGTGATTCTCTGAGGTCAGCTGGATGTTGGCTTTTTGGGGGAATTGAGGAGAGGACTGACAGGAAAGAGTTCTGAGTAAATAACCCTAACATTTTTGCCAGTTATGGGTTTGCAGTCAGTTTCCTGGTAAAGTTAGCATTTTTAGAGTCTTTACCTGAAGGCTCTTCAGCATCTTTTCAAAGCAGTTTTGTCATAAATCTGCAAAGAATTATCTGAGCTGTGGGTGGACATGACAGTCAATGGAGTTGACTCTTCCAAGAAACAATGACAAAAACAAAGTGGATATACAGAATATTTTCCTGACAGATTCGCTAGACCTCTACTGAATTACTGAACACATGAAGGAAAGGTTTTTAAAATATAATCTGTTGGAAAGGAAGCCTTTTATCTGTGAGCAGACAAAAAAATTCAATGATTTTAATAGATTTTTTTATTTAGATAATTACTTTATTTCTCAGAATAAACTCAGAGGAGTGAGTGTGAGTTTAATTATATATGAGGCTGCAGGAGAAACTACAGATGCTCAGTCACCTGCTTTTTCTCCACTGGTGTCCAAAGTGTCCATTTTGTCCATTTTTAGGTTTACAATTTGGCTTTGGCTGTATAAAATAAAGAATAAATCAACCTGTCCGCTGTCTGAGAAATCCTGACTTTCTGTCAATGTGCAGGAGATTCAGCATCCTGGAACTGTTCTCACCACATCTACATCCTCAGTGTGTGTTTTAAATTCTCTGAAACTGTTTAACAATTACTCAACTGCAATTGATTTTCTGGCACAAATTCTCTAGTCCAGGTAAAATGCTAAAAAAAAAAACCCTCCTCTGCAGTGCTGTTGTAGTCACTGAGGAACTCTAGTTTTTTTTTCTAGAAATTTCTGTGATTAATCTCAAACACAAATTTTTGGCTTTTCTCATAAATGTTTTTGTTTCTTCTTGAATATTTCAGAGATCTTAACATTTCTGAGTTTAAAATGCAGTATTAAGCATTTCCCTGAGGTGCTATGAAGGATTATTAATTCCTACAGTACTCAACACAGAGACACAAAACTGAGGAGAATCCAGAACTCAGACAGCTACAGTCACCAATGGTGGATAGTGATATTCTGTTTAATTAAAACATATATGGTTGAAAAGGCAAAACATAAGCATTTCATATCAGTCAGTATCAATAATTATTTATTAGTATTTTGTTTTAAATATTTGAAATGTGACCTCTCCTGTGTTATCCATAGTTTCCCGTTGAGCTATTGCTGCCATCGTTGGATATTTGAGCAGTAGAAATTGATCCATTTTCGTATTATGTGCTCATTTTTGTTATTTACCGGAAGTGAAAATAGGCGCAAGTAATTTTTTTGTAGCGAGATGTGATTTTTTTTTTCACTCAATATATATTCACTCCCTTTTTTATGAGTTATGTTTTGCGAGGAATATATCACAAAAACCAAATATTAAAGAATATTAGTTATTAGAAAAAGAAAATAATAATTGATAATTTATTGGTTGTGTTATGACTGATCCAGGAGGAGCTACAGCGCCCCCTAGCGCCTCTGGTCAACACGACCGAATGGATCTGGAGTTGAAGGGAGGGAGGGGTTAATCAGAATCACCCGCCCCTTCTTCTCAGCCTCTGATTGGAGGGTAAATTCCTTTCAGTTCTCTGGTGTTTGGTTGGAGGGCTGAAACCAAACTGTGGGCGGGGTTAGCGTGTTACTTTAAATGAAGCTCTGTGACTTCTGAGGACCAGAAGGCGCTTCATTCCTCATAAGCACCAGTTGTCCCTCCTCTCCTCCTGCCCTGGTCACCATGGCTCCTGGCGTCCACAGGTTGGTAAAGTCAGCCTGGCTGCCGCTGCTGTCCGTCTTGTTGCTGTCTGAAGCTCTGTCTGTCCGCTGGACACCAGGGGACTACGCGGACACGCCCTCAGATGCCCTGAGGTTCCTCAGTGACTACAACAGCACTGCAGAGGAGGTCTTCTTCAACAGCGAGTCCGCCAGCTGGATCTACAACACCAACCTGACGGAATTCAACTCCAGGCTGCAGGTAGATGGTAGTGTGAATTTATTATTATTATTTAGATAAAAGCCATCAAACCACTCTGTTTCAGCAATTATGGAGAAATAAAGCATACAGTATTAACTTGAGACACTTTGTGATACTTTTTTAACCCTTAGAATTCACTACTCTACACTCCATTCAAAATTAAAAGAAAAGGCAATGATTTGAACTTTGGTTGGGTAAATTTAACACGTCACATTTAAAGTCAAATGCAGGTTGCATTGTAATGAACAACAATTCTATAGTTTGGTGGATTTTTTTCAAAATGAACTTTTAAATGTCACAAATTCGATGTGTTGTTGCGTTTTGACGTGCGTTGCCTCAGATATTTTTCCTTCACACGACACAAACTTCACATCACACTCGGAGCACAGACGTTAAACAAATAAATATAAAGTCAACAACTCTGAAACACCAAAATAAATTAGATTAAATCTACCTGACATTTCTGGGTGTGTTTCGATATGAATTGTCTTAAAAATTGAGTAATTGTGACTTTTCATTTAACTATTAATAATTAATAAAGATTAACTTACTGGCCTCTGGAAAATTCCGCAGAATTGTATTTTCAGACAAAAGTTCAAACCAACTTTTGATGACCCACAAGCCCAACAAATGGAGGCACCAAATGATGGTAGATGCTCAGATTCAAGTTGTTTGAACTGTATTTTAGTTTGGGGGCTGGGCGGGAGGAATAGTGGTGAAAGGGTGTTTTTTGGTTTGTTTGTTTTTTTTTTATGTAAAATGTATCTTTGAACCATCATCTCTTGAAGCTCCACAACAGTCATTGATGGCTCCGATGCTGCTGCCCCAACAGCAGAGATTACATCTTTAAAACGCTCTGATGGCACAGATCAAACTTTCCTCTAACTTAACCTTGAGTTTCAAGCCCTTCATGTAAAACATTTGTTTAGAGTTTGACTGCATTTCATTCAACCTCCCTATCTATCGTCATTGACTTGTGGTGCCTCTTGTTTTTAGGTAGCGGCAAGCCTTGTGTATCAAAATTTTTCAGAAGCCTGGGGAATGAAAGCCAAGCAGATCTTCTCTAAAGAAGTACTTAAATCTCTTTCTGAGAAGGACAGAAGGCTGATTGCTGATGTCAAGTTTCTGGGTAGTGCTAACCTTCCACAGGATGAGCGAGTGGAGGTACAGTAGCCAGTTACTATATTTAGTTACTATAGTAACTAAATGTTACAAGAGTAACATTTAGTTACTATAGTAACATTTAATCTCTTCTGACCTATTAATACCCATAAACCTGCTTCTCTTTGTAGTATAACACCATCCTGAACACCATGGAGAGTATTTATTCAACAAGTAAAGTGCACCCACTGCCAAATGTTACCTGGAACCTGGAGCCTGGTAATCACACATTTACAAGTGTCTTTTGTTGGCAACATCAATAAACTGCAATTTTATTATACTATGTTTTTGAGCTGGAAGTGGTGAACACGTCATTATTATTTGTTTATATATTAAAAACACAAGTGCCTTGGCGTCAAATAATTACTAGAGGAGAAATGTTGACAATGGTTTTTAAGCCCCAATCACTGTTTTGTCTGCTAAACAAGATTAATGCATTTGGAAGGGGAAACTTCCATGGACAAGACGAAGAAAAACTGCTTCAGAGAATTACTGAGAAACTAAAATAAGATCCTTTCTGTCAGTGATGCATCTGTTTTAGTTTCTTTTGCAAATATAGGAAAAATCCAGTGTAACTTAAGATGCCATGTATCAACTTTCACATTTGTCTTAACCTGACGCATGCCAGTATTGCAGAAACACGTTGGCTTTTCTGTCTAATGGGTAACTGTCATTTATCTCAGAGCTCTCGGAAATTCTGGCCAAGTCCAGAAGCTATAAGAAACTACTCTTTGCTTGGGAGAGCTGGCACAATGCATCGGGTGTGCCTGTTAAGGAGTATTATTCCAGGTTTGTGGAGCTCAGCAACAAAGCCTCTCAAGGGGATGGTAAGAACTATGGGCTTGAAATAAAATGGCAAAAATCCAGGCAGGGTCTTTAAAAAAATAATCATTTTCAGGTTTTAATGACACTGGAGCTTCTTGGCGCTATTGGTATGAGATGGAAACCTTTCAGGAGGATTTAGAAAGGCTCTACAAGAAAATTGAACCGCTCTACTTGAACCTACATGCCTTTGTAAGACGCAAACTCTACAACCTCTATGGTCCCAAATATATCAACCTAAAAGGACCCATCCCTGCACATCTGTTGGGTAAGATGGAAGTACAACAGACATGTGAAGCTCCATGCCACGATGGAGACACTTAATGGTTATTGACCCTTCTCTATGAAGATATTTCCATCAGTGCCAGTTAGTCTTTCACAGTAATTCAGGATTTCTCCACTACATCTTCATCCTACCAGGAAATATGTGGGCTCAGTCATGGAACAACCTCTATGAGATGATGGTCCCATTTCCTGGTAAACCTTTCCTAGACGTGACTGATGAGATGATCAGACAGGTGCGGATTGAGGACTAAGGTTGGGGAAAGCTAGTTCTCACAGTCTTTAAAATGTTTGTTTATTTTCTGCAGGGCTACAATGCTACACACATGTTCCGTGTGGCTGAGGAGTTCTTCACGTCTCTGGGTCTAAAGGAGATGCCTCCAGAGTTCTGGGAAGGGTCGATGCTTGTTAAGCCTGAAGGTCGGGAAGTTGTGTGCCATGCGTCTGCCTGGGACTTTTACAACCGGAGAGACTTCAGGTAAAATTTGTAACCTTTGACATAATGGTGACTAACCCATTTGCTCTGCAACCTGGAAAACTATAGCTGTTGGGGGTGTGGGGAAAGCAACTTCAAATGCCAGTAATCTGGTTGATGTTTCATTCATGCAGGATTAAGCAGTGCACCACAGTGACCATGGAAGACCTCTTCACAGTGCACCATGAGATGGGCCACATCCAGTATTACCTGCAGTACAAGGATCAGCCTGTGGGCTTCCGTGATGGTGCCAACCCTGGTTTCCATGAAGCTATCGGTGACCTTATGTCCCTTTCAGTTTCAACACCCAAGCACCTACATGAGATTAATCTGCTGGAGTCTGTGACCTCTGACAATGGTACTGACCAGATATCCTCTCGTTAATTTAGACAGACTCTTAAACAGATTAACTATTGTGTATTTTTTTTTTTTTTACCAGAAAATGACCTGAACTTCCTGTTGAAGACTGCTTTGGAGACTATAGCTTTCCTTCCTTTTGGCTATGTTGTTGACCTCTGGCGATGGGATGTGTTCAATGGAAACACTCCTCCAGAGAAGTACAACTCTGCTTGGTGGAAGCTCAGGTGAGACCAAATAAAACTCGCATTTTAGGACTGGTGGTTTTTTACAAAATCACTTTCACAGAGGGTCTGAGCCACAACAACCTGTGGAAACTTGTGTGGTTCCAGATCTGAATGTGTGGTTCCTGGCCTGTTGACCCATTTCTGTGATTTTTAAATTTCTTCACAGAATAAAATACCAAGGAATTTGCCCTCCTACCAGGCGTAGAGAGGAGCACTTCGATCCTGGAGCAAAGTACCATGTCCCTGGAAACACACCATACATCAGGTAAAAGATCTTCCACCCATATGATGCTAATTGAAATAAAATTAAGTAGGTGGTAAAGAATGTAATGATGAGCTCCCTAACAACTCATTTTCCCCATTATTGGAAGTCTGAAGCTTTTTTTCCCCCCTAAACTAGATGTTAGATTTCCACAAAAAACCAAATGGGTGTTAAAATTGCATCTGGTTTTATCATTTTTATTTTAAATTGTGTAAAGCACTTTGAAATGCCTTGCTGCTGAAATGTGCTATACAAATAAAATTTGATTGATTGATTTACACAACTTGTGCACTAAAAACAGTCCTGGGCCACACAGAGACTTTTTCCCTTTATTGGCCTCATCCATCTCGGTCAACTAGTGTGGCAGTCATGGCAGGCTTCAGTGTGGGTAACTGGCTGTAGTGTGGTAAAGAGCAAGGAGGAAGATGTGAGCATCACTTAAGTGTGATTGACAGCAATGAGTCCCTCCTGGTTTTGGTTTCTGATCAAGCCGTTTATATTTGCATATGGCAGTAGGAGCACAGGGAGGAGGCAAAAGAGCTTGGGGGCTTTTTGTTTTCTGAAGTACTTCTTTCCCCTCTAGGTACTTTGTTAGCTACATCTTACGATTTCAGTTTCATGAGAAACTCTGTGAGGTAGCCAATCAGACCGGCCCTCTGCACACATGTGACATCTACCGTTCTACAGAAGCTGGAGCCATCCTGAAGTAGGAATGAATTTTTGTTTCTGTTTTTTTTTTTTTAATCAACAAATGAGTACATTTTACTTCAATGTTGCAATGTGTGTTCCTTTTTCCCTAGGAAAGTTCTCGAGGCAGGCTCCTCAAGGCCTTGGCCTGACGTGCTCCAGGAGGCCATAGGCACACGTGAAATAAATGCTACATCATTACTCAAATACTTTGACCCCATAACAAAATGGCTGGAGGAGCAAACTGCCAATGAGACCCTTGGATGGCCTGATCTCGACTGGGTTCCACCGATCCCTGAGGGCTACCCTGATGATATTGATGCAGAATTACAAACCTCAACTCTGTAGAAAGAATTGAATGTGGTTTTATGTTTCAGACGGGATGGTTTCTCATCTCAGCTGACTCATTTATCTGGGCATTAATGAAGCTGTTAAGCAGGGAGTGGTGGTGGGCGGGTCTATTTAAAAGGTGTCTGAAATCCAGACTGGGCCCATGCTGGCTGGAGCCTCACAGTTGCTGTGTTCTGGTTTTAATGCTCAATGTTAAGAAAAGCAGTTCAGCAACTTTGTCTCAGTGTGTTAAAGCCTAGGTCACCAAGCTCTGCATGTGCATATTATGAGGTGTATTTTCATGTTGTGACTAGAATGTAAAACTCCTCTTCATCATCTCATAGCATAATTATGGGCTATTGGTGAAGACCACCCATATGTGGCTTGCAGTAGTTTTAGCCTAAAGCATATTTAGGTAGGGTACCTACCCTACCCCTGATTTAATGGAATGTTGGTTTACAATAAAGAAACTTCTGCTACTTAAGATCAATCTATTTTAATATTTAAGTCTTGTTTTATTCTCAGTTGATGTATTAAGCGAGATACAAACAACTACCAGATAACATACAGAAATGTTTTACTGGTTCTAACATTAACGTTAGAACCAGGATGGTCAGGACAACCATGAAGAGAATGTGCACTTCAGTCAGTGGTGAAAGGATCTGGAGTAAGCTCAGCCTACAATTGAAGCAATGTCCCAATATAAGTTTATTTAAGAAAAAGTTCAGACTGATGATTTTCATCAGGCAACGAATATCTGAGATAAAGTTGAATGGCTGTTTCTAATATGGCAAACATTTCATATGTGTTTGATGGTACACTTTGTGTGGCTCATTTACCACACAGTGTGCTTCTTCCTGCCCCTTTTCAGACACGTTAAAGGGGACTTTTGTGTTCTGTATATTGCTGTACGTATGTAGATAGGTATTTATGGATAGATGAATACTTTGTCTCACATGTATAATGGAAACGCAACTTATGACTTCAACAGCTCTACACAGGTGGTGTTTAACAGCCCGTCGGAACTACAACACTAACCTGATAGCACAGCTTCAGGACTGGGTGCTCATTCCATGCTTCCAGATCATGTCCCACCATTAAAAAGGTCCTCACAGATTCTGCTTGTGTTCTGAAGTGTGATTTCATTTATTATTTTCAAAACAATTTCCATGAGGGAATTGGTCATCATTGATGCAATTGGTGCACACACTGCAGGTCTACACTGGCACTCCATCTTCAAAGTCAACTATTAGGTAACATTGTATTGCCTTATTCAAGCTTAAATCATTTTGAAGTCCCATTAGCCAAACAGGTGTGTCTTTATTGCAGAATATGGTGTTGCAGTAATTTTAAGCCGCAGGATGAAAATGCACGTGATTTAAATATCTTTTTCTAAGGCTTGTATGTTGCAGAAGAGCCTGATGACCACGATTTAGAAAACATGACAAACGGTTTCTAGGTTTAAAGGCTGTTATGTGTGGGTGGATTTTTCACAGGTAAATCTGGAGCACACTGTTTCTTTGGAATTCTTTGTAAAACAGTAAATATGAAGTAAATATATCAATCCATTCATCCATCCGTCGTAAGAGTGATCAGAGTTGCTTTTGCATCTCAGTGAGGAAAACCAGTTGTGGTCACCCAGCTGGTGATCGTCCCTGACTTGGGGCAGGATGGTGGCTGCAGTGCTGGTTGGAGGAACAGACAGCTGCAAGCTGTGGAGAGAACCATCAGAGATGTCTCTCTTTAGGGAATCTATGATTTAAAGAGTCCTGCAGAATTTTGAATAAGGCAGGGTCAAGACAGGAGGCAGTCACCGATTACTGAGATGGTAGAAAGAATTTTTACTTTGGATTCAGGGTTCCTTAAAGGAAGAAGTTCTCCCCTTCTTTGCCAACAAAGATGGGGGAGCTCACATGCTTGTCTGTACCTCACCATTGCAGTTCCTTGCAATATAGAGGCAGGAAGTGTTGCTGCGTTCCAGTTGTACTCAAAAATTGGAAATTCTCACTACAAGGTCGGAAAAAAAAAATCAACTAAAAGGCCCTCCAAAGTCTGGAAGCATGGGAGCAACTCCCACTGCCCTGTTACCATTTGTGAGGCTGACTTTGTGTTTCAAAATGGCTGCTCCTCATGTCAATATTTAGTATGATGTTGAGAAAACATATTTATTTTACAAGACACCTTTGTGGTTATGTGTCTAAAATCAATATCACATGTAGTGCCTGCAACTCTAAACTGAACAAATTAAAAGTGGTGTTTGCTTATGGAAAGTCAACATTAAAATGATTGTAAGAATTACTGCAAACAATGTCTGTGGGTGTAACCAAGTCAATATTCTGACCTCTTAACTAGAACACTGTTAAACCAGCTCTGAGTTCCAGTTAGCTGGAATGCAACACCAGCAGCCAGGCCCATTTCTTCAACTTGTCAGATGCTTCAGGTGCTGTGATGTGCTTCCTGTTCCTTCTAAAAACTGAAAATGCGTTCATGCAATGCATTCTGGGATTAACAGTTGTCATACTCTTTGTTTCCTGTATGTAGTTCAGTCCTTCATGGCTGGATCCCAACAGAAACCCGTTTAACAATGAATGAAATGAGAAACAGGATGAATGTTGGGAACCAGAAGAGCTAATGAGGAATTTGTGGTCACATTTCATGGGCACTGAGTGACCATTGTTCTGAGGAGCTGCTTTTGTCAGAAAGAATTTACAATATATGTGAAAGAATATATAGATGTCTATTTTAATTTAGAAAATTTATCATCAAAATAAAGCATTTTAGTCCTTCTCAGGCTACTAGCAATAATAAATATCCAAATATAGAGATAGCAGTTTGTTCAAATGAGCACAAAAACCCAGTGTACACCATATCCAGCAAGTATTCACAGCACTATGCTTTTCAAATTTTATGTTATATTAAATAAATATTTCTTCAAAACTCTACACACAAAACTCCTATTTTGACATGTTTTTTTTAGTGTTTTAAAGATAGGTAAATGTGATTTGCTTTCTTCATCATCATCATCATCATCATCATCATCAACATCATCATCATCAACATCATCATCATCATCAACATCATCATCATCATCAAATAATAATAATAATGAAATAACAATACTAATAATAATAATTCATAATAATAATAATAATAATAATTGTGAAGTGTGGATTTCCGGTTTTCGCCAGAAGAGGGCGGTGTTGTATCAGAAATGGCTGTTTATAGATGACTGAACTGGAAATACGTTTGAAAAAACTCTGAAGTACCTCAGCTGATTCTTGTATGAGGCTATAAAGAAAGTGAAGCCCTGTTTATTTATTTATTTATTTAATAAAATTATCTATAACTTTCTTGAGACACTTGTGAATTGGAGCTATGTTTACAAACAGAAACGTAATTGTTAAAAAAAAAATAATAGATTTATCACTTTGTTACACAAGGAGGCGCTGCGCACCGTATTATTAACAGACGCATAAGAAAAATAAAGACAGAAGAGCTGTTTAAATAAAACGG
Organism: Poecilia picta; assembly: GCA_033032245.1. NCBI lineage: Eukaryota > Metazoa > Chordata > Actinopteri > Cyprinodontiformes > Poeciliidae > Poecilia > Poecilia picta. The sequence goes on from CM065371.1 coordinate 1,002,737, forward strand.
ACTAAATATTTGTATTATTTTAATGTGTAGAGTAATATCTCCTTTACCTCTGGCGCTGTTCGTTCCAGTCCTGTCAATTTGTAGCAGTGCTGATTTGCATATTCACAAACGAGATAAGCAGAGAAGAGGAATTCACCCTCAGGACTCATCAGCTGAACTATTTTGTTTTTACCTTCTTCTTGTTCTCCTCCTTCTCTCCGTCCTCTGCTGTCTTTCAATGACAACAGCAGTCAGTGGGAGGCCGGCTGGCAGTCTTTCAGTAAAGTGTGATCTCTAGGCATTGTTAAGAAAACATTGCATAAAACATTAGGGAGACGGTCTGGCTGCAGGATTAGTCTTTAGAAAACATGCCCGCTGCTCCATGTTGCAACATCACGGGGTGAAATCGGTGGTGACCTCGTTTTAATGTTCACAGGTAAAAGTTAAGAAAAATGAGTTTATGGGGGGCAGCGAGTGCATGTGCGCCCCCGGCTGAAGGCTGGGTTCCATCAGGACTTCACCCGGAGCGCAGAGGGGGGAGGGGGAGGAGGCGAGCAGCCAATAGGAAGGCGGATTGCAGCTCGGCTCTTTATAACTCTGTGCCACAGAGGCTGAGCGATGCCAGTAGAAAGTTTCTGCAGCTGGACTAGTTTCAGTGGACTATATCCTCAGCAACACCCTGCGCGGTCCTGGAGCGCACACACTGCTGATCCTTCCGCGAAACCTCAAAGCTAATCAATCCAGCAGGAGGGGGAGGGAGGATTTCTTAAATTCTTCTTCTTCTTCTTCTTTATATTTTTGTCTTCCTTTTTGTTGTTTTAACAATTCCGGAGCGCCTCTGTCATCATGAGCGCCGGACAGAGCTACGAGAAGAAGATCGCGAGTATTCTGACGGATCTCCCCGGATCTATGGGCTGCCACCCGAGCTCCAAGGACTCCCCGACTCTCCCAGAGTCCTCGGTGACGGACATGGGCTACTACAGCGGACAGACGGCCCACGGCCACCACGAGTACTACCAGAGCCAGCCGTACGGACAGCCCATCAACTCTTACCACCATCAGTTCAATTTGAACGGGATGGGAGCGGCGGGAGCGTACGCGACCAAATCCGAGTATCAATACACGAACAGCTACAGACAGTTCGGACATTACAACAGAGACCATCTGCAGGCCTCACCGCCCGGCTCAGGTACAGGAGGACGTGCACTGTTCACCGTTTATGCTTAAAGGGATTTTTATTCCAAATGTCCTCAGAGATTTTCGACACCGTTTCCTCTTAGGATTTTGGTAAAGAAAAAAGAAAATATTTCATCCGAAATTGGAAAATATATTAGAACTATTTAATTGCGAATTAAATTAAATAAATGTTTATAACGCAGTTATAAGCAGATGAAACTGTTTGTTTAAGCCATGCAATAAAAGCCATTTAATAGGAGCTGTAAAAAAGCGACCAAATTAAAAATTGTCGTTATTCTTTTGTGCTCAGTTGAAAATTATGTCAGGGAATTTTTACTCACACTTTTAGTGTTTTTTTTTTACTACTTATATTTTTTTTGTTGTTTTTTTTCTTTTTGAATTTTATTTTGTGAAACGTTATTAAATTTCATAAATATCTAATTTATCTGTATATTATATTTTTCATTTTATATTAGTGTATGACCCTGAGTAAAATAATAATAATAATAATAATAATAATAATAATAATAATAATAATAAATAATAGTAATAATGATTCTTACACTTATTTAAAATCGCTTTGCAGAGAGGTTAGGCTTATTTTACTGTTCCCGTTCATCTTACTTCCTCTTTATTTTTTGACTCATCAGTTATGATGTCCGATCAGTTTGATTCATTCGGTCTTTTTTTTTTCCTGTCAATTTACAGTCAAAGAAGAACCAGAACCGGAGGTCCGTATGGTGAACGGAAAGCCCAAAAAGATCCGCAAGCCGAGGACGATCTACTCCAGCTACCAGCTGGCCGCCCTGCAGAGGCGCTTCCAGAAGGCCCAGTACCTCGCCCTGCCGGAGCGAGCGGAGCTGGCGGCGCAGCTCGGCCTGACCCAGACCCAGGTGAGCGGCGACGGACTGTTCCTGAATTAAGGAACCTTTTAAAGAAAAACTTCCCCCAAATTGAATAAAACATGTTTAGATTAAAAAAAAAAAAAAAAAAAAACTAGTTAGCATTATTATTTGCTTAACACTGGTTTATTTTTCTTTCTTAGCAATATTAACGCATCAAATGTTTTATTATTTTTATTTTAGATAAATAATTAACTTTTTTTTTTTCGTCTCAGGTCAAGATCTGGTTCCAGAACCGGAGATCCAAGTTCAAGAAGCTGTACAAAAACGGCGAGGTTCCGCTGGAGCACAGTCCCAACGCCAGCGACTCCATGGCCTGTAATTCCCCGCCGTCCCCCGCCGTCTGGGACGGCAGCAGCCCCCCCAGAACACGCCGATCAGCCGGCCTCAGGTGCCGCAGCCGGCCCACAGCTCGTCGCCGCCCTACCTGGAGGATTATACCAATCACTGGTACCAGCAGGGATCCCACCTACAGCATCCGGGCACCGTGCACCACCCGGTGCCACAGCAGAGCGTGGGAGCCGTTTACTAACTCGGACTCGGGCGCAGACCCACGTTGTGTTTTACGAGTTCTCCCCCCACAGTGACTCTGCAGAGCGAACTGTAATGGAGGCCGGAAACCAAACACTGCTTTCTGCCTCTGGATGTCCGCAGAGAGTCTCCAGAGCTGGACTTCCAGATTTTTATTTTGAAAGCACATAAGGGATTTCTAATCACTTCTGGTAGCATATTTAAGGGACATCTGACGTGTTTTATTTTTAAATTATTTATCACCTCTACCATATAATCCTTTTGTAAATGATATGCAAAGTGTCTTTTTTTTCTTCTCCCAAAACAAAAGTTGCCTAAACACAAACTAAATCACAAAACTGTGCTGCAACCAATCCTGCATGTGGGTTTGTGGAGAGCTTGAAAGATAGAAAGAAAGAAAAAAAGAACTCAGGACATATTTATAAGGATTTGTACAAAAAATGCTGAAGGTTGTAAATAAATGTTTTTATATAAATATATATGCAGAACCACTATGATCATATTTGAACAAGAAAGAGCACTGTGGTGCTGTTAGACCGTTTTTATATTCATGTAATGAGTCAAACTGTTGCCTTCCTGTCTGATGAATAAAGGTGTTAAATGATCTCTGTGTCTCAAGCCCTTTTTAAAGAAACCCGTAAAGACTCAGCTGGAGGATTCAAGACACGTTTTAAAGAGCGCAATAAAAGCAGTTTGTCCAAAAAATAAAGAAGTGGTTTGGAAATTCAAAGACATCTATATGAATATGTTTAGTAAATATGGTGACAAACTGGGACGTGAAAATACGTCTGTTGTTGTCCAATTGGGGTGGGAAGGTTGTTATTGTTGATTGACATCGAAGCCTGACCTTCAATGTCCTTGTTTAGGCAGGATTTGGAGCGGATCCGTGGACTATTAGTGGGTATGAAGACAAGATACACCAACCTGAAAAACACACCAGCATGGAGCATGTACTGGGTATACATGCTCCCAGTATGCCCAGTACTTGGATCATGTGATTATGTATAAGAATAAAAAAAATAAAAATGAAAATAGAAAAAAAAAAAACCTTAAACACAGTGGAAATTGTACTGAAGAAAAAACAAAAATTAAATGCAGATATTTATTGTGTAGCTTTTTAAATTTGTCCCTGAATCTGAAAATCGGACAAACAATAATAATAATAATAATAATAAATAATAATAATGATATGATGATGATAATAATAATAATAATAATAATAATAATAATAATGATGATGATGATGATGATGATAATAATAATAATAATAATAATAATAATAATAATAATAATAATAATAATAATAATAATAATAATAATAATATTTTTTCAGTGCTATAGCTGCAGACATGCCGGAGTCAGTGGATTTAATTGCTGTTCTGTTGCCGGATCAGAGGCACGTTGGCAAGGAGACGGCGAGAGGTCATAAACGCACGCGCACCTCTCAGCGTATTGGATGTGAATAAACAGTACAGCTACGAGCTTATTTATTGAACAATTTTGATTTGAAACACTACCTTTAAAAAAATACTCAAGGTTAAAAATGTTGTATCTTTATTTCTGCAGGAAGAGGACATTTTTACATATAAAATCGGCCGTACGACCGGAAGTAGGGGAGGTTTCTCATGTTATAATTGGAACGTGGGACACTGCGAAACTCGGTAAGAAAACCTTTGATGTTACCGAGCCCTTTAGACACAATGTCACACTGAAAAAGAAAAAGACAACAAAACAGCTGCGCTCCTTTAAACTCCTATCGTTATTAATGTGAGCTAGAGGCTGGTTGGCCATGATGTTCCAAACACTCTGAAAATAGAGATGATGGAGAAACTGCTGACTATGAGTTCGTCCACATGGACCACCAGTGCGCCATTACACACGGAGAGAAAATGTACCCACGGTGGGTTTTTCCTTCTTTTTTCTTTAATGAATCGTTTCTGCTTCTTTTAGTAGCTGCAGTGCTGCGCTCACCCGTGGAGGTGTAGCTGGAAGACACCAGGATCGTGTCTGTCACAACACACTCCGTATCCTGCTGATCATTTTAACGGCTGTCTTTTTCTTAATTAATCCCAAAACGTTGTTCAAAATGAAACTGTTTTGCTCTACGGGTTCCGTTCAGACCGTCAAACTAGCTTAGCTTGGGAAGCTAATTTGATCAACACTGACAAGTTGATTATTTTTTTACTTTTCAGCTTAATTCGACTTCAATATTCATGTTTAAATCTATTTTCACTACATATAGACATCATTAGACATCAGATGACACTTCAGTCAGCAGCATTTACAAACCCACTGGCACCTTTATATTTACTTTCAAATTTTTCCATAAACCATTTTTAAACATCAATGGACATTTTCACAGAGATTATTTTTCAGTATATATATATATATATATATATATATATATATATATATATATATATATATATATATATATATGGCACCTAATGTGACCTGAGTGCTAATCCAGCGCTGTTCCTGAAGTGGCCTGCTTTTACAGGCAGCACCAGTGATAACTGTTATTACTGCTAATACTGCCAAGGCGTTGAATTATGATGGTATTTAAAATTAATTCTGAAATCAGTTCATTGCTGTCAGTCATGTCAAACTTCAAAAGATAATAAACCTGTGAGGGTTTTAACAACTTCATTAAAGGCCTTTAAAGATGTTTATTCAGCAGCTACAACAGTGACAAACGTGACATTAACACTCAGTGAAAGCCTTCACACCCTTAAGTAAAATACGAAGGTGTTTAAACCTATCAAAACATATGAACGTAATGAACGTAACTTTTCGTATCACTCTGTTTTATTTTTAAAGAAGAAAAAATTGTCCTGTTGCCACTCTTGTTAATAAGGTTTTTCTCCCTTCTGACCTGTAATTTTCTTGGCACCACACTCCCAGCACATCTTTTTAGTTATTTATTTTTTGCACATTCAGCTACAAACAGCTTAACGTTTCAGAGCTTCTTAATCCCATCCCCCTGGTGTCCCCTTCTTGTTTTATATCCACTGAACTCAACACCAGTTGTCTATGGTGTCAGTCAGCATGTAAATGTACCCAGTGCTGATTTGACAAAAGCGGCATGATTACTATTGCCTTTTGATATCAATGAAATCTCATCACAAAGTACATGTGATCCCCCCTGGTGGCTCCCTCAGTGTGTGTGGGCCTCCCGGACTCTGCGCCATCAGGGGAGACATTTGTGCCGAGGACAAACATGAATTCGCCAACAAGTGGGACGGGGGCCGACAGGCGTGTCCGTTTGTGTCATCTCTGAACAGTCCAAGTGTGACAGCAGTGTGTGAGTGTGGCTGGGGAAGAGTTGAACTTGAGTGTGATGCTGGACATTTGGGTAAAATTACCAAGGAAAAACGATGTTTCCTTCTATAGAAATAATGAAAAAAATTAAACTGGTAAAAGACATTTACATAAAGACATATGCTGACGTGTGAATGTGGTTGAAAAATGACAATTAAATAACCCGGCAACATATAGAGGGTTGTCCAATGTCTCCAGTGTCCAATGGGCTACAACATTATAATATGTTTTATTCATGGCTCAATTAAATATAAAGACTTTCCTACCTTAGGTTGCTGTGAAATAGAAACATCCACAACCGTGGCATATTGGAAGACCACAAATAAGGCCCTGTCCCCATCACCCCTCTCCCCTGTTGACATGATGGTGTCAGAGTTTGTCTCTCGAGTGCATCTGTGCGGGTTGAGGCAGAGGTCGGCTGCTACGGAAAGACTCCCAGCAGCTGTCCAGGGCTGGGCTCGTCTTCAGCTGCATTAGCATCACTCAGGCTGGTCATTTTGCTGTAAACCTGGGTGAAGTGAAGGGAGGAAGGCACCATGGACAGCTGTGGAGTCCTGAACCTTGGCTGACCTCTGTTTTTGGCCAACGGAGGGCAAGTCCAGGCTGGAGAAGAAGAGAAGGCGCAGCATGCATCATTAGAGTGTTTTTGATGCTGCGCTTGCTTATAGGTCACACTCATGTAAAAGCCTTCGTTCCACCTCCAGTGTATTTGTGCAGCATGGCCCCCAAAACAGAAAGTCATGGCCTATTTTATGAAACCACACATTCACTTCGCTTCCTGCGGGGAAGCTGCTTACAATTACCCTACATGTCAGATCCTTCAAGTTAATAACAATAATCACCCTGGAGACCTGCTTTGCCTTTCACCCATTCACAGCAACAGAGATTTAATAACAAGCTATTTTCGCTCCTATTGCTATCCTGCAATTAAAAGCCATCAGACAGCTCATATCTGATAACCCCCAGGATCCACATCATTGATACAGTCAGAGCTGCCTTTATCAGGAGCCTTCAGCCGTCAGCCCAGCCTTCCATCCACTCCTCTCAGCTTGTCTATTACACGGGGAAGGCCTTTTCACTTTTGCTTACGTGATAATTGGTCCCCCTCCGTTTGAAAGCTCCCACTCTTCTCTGTCCAACTCCACAGAGCCATTATTCTAATCTAGAGATGTGAAATTGCCTATAATTTTCCCCAATGCCCCCCTCCGTCAGCTTGGTTCAGTGCACAAGCAGCTTTCCCCTCGTCTTCCCGCATGTTTATTAACAAGGCAACATAATGATGAGGAGCGAGGAGGTGAAAAAAGGGTGCACAAAGAAGGAGATGTTAATATGTCACAAAACTGGTGGTTATGAGAGGAAAAATCAGCTCGGAAAGGGGTTCAAAAACTCGGCGGCTCTAGCGAGTGCTTTGTTCTTCATGGAAACACGGCAGATGGCTGAAGAGCTCCTGGATGAGGGCGAGTTCCTCAGGCGAGGTAAGAGCTGAATGAGTCAGTGTTCTGCTCAGGAAAGGCAGCGGCAGTCACTTAGAAATGTTGTTCTTTCTTGAACTTCACAGTTGAGTTGCATATTTTTGTTGTATAAAGCAGAGAGACATAAGAATAAATATGTTTGTGTTTAGAGTGGTTGGAAATTTGCACTATAAAAAATTATTTTTTGAAGGGATTAAATATCAGTGATAAAAAAAGTGAATAAAATATGACAGTTTATAATTTGACCTGCAGTGACGGTTATATTCCAGCAGAAATAGCTCTCATGTTTGGATTAGAATTTATTTTAAGACCAGGCAATAATTTTTTGCCGTCTACCTTATGTACTGTGAAATAAGTAAATATAAAAATTCATTCATGCTGTTATAGGCCTTGGTGTGGAGAAAATCTCTGTTGTATCTCATATCCAGCTATAACTAGTTAAGTGACATCTCTAAAGTCAAAATTGCTACACTGAAAAACAAACAGTTTAAGCAGTAAACTGTTTTAGTGTTTTAGTGTATATGTTTGCATGGATTTTATCTGAATATATTTCAGGCAATATTTATGAGCAAAATTTGCCTATTTAATGGGTAGAAAACTCTTAAATTTCATCCATCCATCCATTTTCTGCTGCTTATGTGGGGTCGGATCGCGGGGCATCAGCTTCAGAAGGGAGGCCCAGACTTCCCTCTCCAGCCACTTCTTCCAGCTCCTCCAGGAACCCCAAGGCGTTCCCAGGCGTCCAGGAGGCATCCTTACTGGCTCCTGGGAACTCTTAAATTGATTTACAATTTTAATATGCTTGTCTGAGCTTTTCGGTCAGGTTGCTAGCAAATTCGACTATGGTGCTGCACTAGATAACAGGAAGTAGAGGGTATTTCTTTTATTAGTTATCAAAAATATTTAAATTGCAATCTACAATAGTTTGTACATTTTATGCTTTGAATGTTTAGATTCTAAAAAATGTTATCAGCTTTGCTGTTTACAACTCCTAGCTAAACATTTTGGTTAGAATTCAAGTGAAGATGTTGGTTCAGTCAGTCATTTTATTAGTTGTGTTTGGTGTCCAGCAAAAAAAAAGTTTATAAGGGTTACATGAATAATTAACAACTAAAAGTCAAGATTTTTCACAAGACTTTTGACTGAGAGAGTTTCTGTGTTGGAACACTAATTTAAATTTGTAGACAGGTTTAGTGACAATGCTAATTGCAAAGTCTAACTTGCCAGCAAGCTTAGCTTCTCAATCCTGAAGTTGTCTTGAAAAGCTAGCAACCACAGCTAAGCTGCTCTGCACAGTAACAACTACTACTCAGGGTTTAGAAGCTCAGCTTGCTAGCAGGTTCTTCTGTACATTTACAAATACAGAAATTTTCTAAATGGAAGTCTTCAATACTTTTAAGCACAGAAATTCACTAAAGGCAATTCAGACTAAACAATCAGGTTTGTTCTCTGCTGTAGTCTGTAGCACAAAGTCAAATTTGAATGCCAAATAGCTGACAGAACCAAGATGTCTCAAGCGTTATCTAGTGAAAGTTGTTAATGCTGATGGAAACTGACCAGTTCTCAACATTAAGTTTTCAAACAGACATGGTTCATGAGCGATAAAAACTAATGTTTTAAACAATCCAGGATGATTAAAGTGATAGCTCTAAAGTCTTCATCAGATCTCTGGCGATCATCTCTGGCACCTTGTTTACTAATAGAAACTTTTTAAAATTTTCAGAGTTTTCTGCCTTTCTCTTTTGTTTCTTTTTAACCTGGGAGGCAAATGAGTTGAAAAAAAATGTATCCTAATTAGCTAGAATTTGAATTAGTTGAGTAATTTTACTCATTCATTTCCGTGTGTTTTAGCTCTTAAATCAAAAATACTTGTTTAAAATCTACACAAACTAATTGGCACGCAGATTTTATTGGTTAAATTCTAACAGTTTGTTTTAACAGTGCCAGAGTTGAAGTCAGTGAACTCCCGAGCAGTTACTACTAATATTAGGGTAAACATCTTGGGGAAAACTGCATGCATAGTTTGTTATTCCTCTAATCCCTGTATGTGACATCAGACAAATTGCTCCTAATGTTTGCCAGACAGCCCGAAATGTTCGGGGTGATGAATGAAAAACATAAAAAGAAAGTCACTGGATGGCTCTTTAACGCACTTTTCAGCTTCATTAATCAGAAATCAGCTCTCCATTTAATCAAGAGCACCAGCGAAGACATAAATACCCCAGTCTGAGCCTGATTAAACTGTATGCAAGCAGCAAGAATTGGCAAATCAGTGCGCAGTCTGTTGAAGGGGTAGCCTACTCGTTTGTCACTGTATTATGACAGCAGTGATTTTGTTGTTTGAGCTGACTGCTCAACATGCGCCCTTCTCCTCTCACGAAATGGAAAGAAAGATGCAAGCGTTCCGACGGAAGACGAAAAGGCTCATATCCAGCTATTAAAAAACGACGGGATATCCCCGTTTGAATGCGTTTAAACTATTTATAGAGTTTGGATTCGTGCGTAAAAGCTTCATCAAACCTAAGCAACGCGCAGAGAGTCAGCACCTTGGATTATGTCGTTTCAAAGATACGAGTCAATGCATTGATGGAACATCTCGATTGAAAATAATAATAATAAAAATCACGCAATCAAATGTTTTCCATTTAAAAGATGTTTCTGGGAGTGCAGGCGGAGAGAGATGATCAGTTTCAGCAACTAACTGTAGATAAATATATCAGTTAATGAATCTGGAATAAGTCAAACTTAAAGGTTCCGGATGATTTTACAACATAAAACTGTGAGACTCTTAAATCCTGAACTTCTTCACAAATGATATCGGGATCAAAAGAGTAAAACTAGATTGCACTGAAATGATTTAAAATCGTTTTTATAAAACAGCAGTAAGGTGTTTAAAAGCAAACCGCATCCAGCGGAATATTCTTCCGCAAAGGAAGCACTTCTTCTTTCTTTCTTTCTTTCTTTCTTTTTCTTTTCTTTCTTTCTTTCTTTCCTGAAATAAATCCACGTACACATAATTTCACGACAGTCCATTTATGCAGTATCTAGTTCAGCTTCAAACACAAAGTCCACATTCTAAGGACGTGAGGCCGTCCATGATGACGCTTGAAAACTTTTTTTTTGCGGCACGAATTTGAATTTCGCAGCAAAAACTGAAGTCAAAACGCACGCGCGCGAGCAGCCGTAAAGTTTATCCTCAGGACAAATGAGTTCACGTCGCCTGCAGGATGTCCGTTCACTTCACATCAGCTGCGGCCTCTGCATGGCGTCCTGGTGAGGATGGTGGTGGTGGTTCGGGTACCAGTGGCCAAAGCTGTTCATGTAATTGTTCGGGTGCATCGGGGCTCCCTTGGTCGCCATGGAGACCTCCCAGAGCTGGGGTAGAGCCGGGGAGCAGGGGGAGATGGAGCTGGAGCTGTGGAGATGTTCCCCCTCTGAGCCTCCGCCATGTTTCATGATCTTCTTGTACTTGGAGCGCTTATTCTGAAACCATATTTTCACCTAAAAATGAAAAGAAGGATGAAAACAGGTTTTTATTATTATTATTTTTGGGAGGAAAAAAAAAAACCTCAATTCATTTCTCCAGCAGGGATCCAACTTCAAAGTTACTTTTGTAAATCCCAGACTTTTTATGAGGCAAACAAACTTAATAGTTGAGTGACTCCAAACTTATTAAAACTGAGATCCTCTATTGTTGGTTGTTTTGTAAAGCCAACGGTGCGTGAGTGTAACAGCTTCAGACCGAGATCAGGAGGATTAAGAAATAAAAACAAGCCAAAGGCGTTGGCGGCAAAAGGAGATGCAAACGATTATATACAATATGCTTGTTTTATTTCTAACAATTAATGCGAAGAGGTGAATATTACAAATGTTTAAACAGCCAAGCTCTGCTTTCTAAAGAAAACTACAGGAGGCGGCTCAGATCAAAAAAGATCGATCAGTTTCTGTCTATCTCTCTCTCTCTCTCTCTTGTGTGTGTGTGTGTGTGTGTGTGTGTGTGTGTGTGTGTGTGTGTGTGTTTCTGTTTCTCTTTTCTGTTGAAAGCTGATCGCCAAATAAAAAGCGCGAGGACACCTGAAGATGATTAGTTGACATTGCACCTGCTGTTTTATGGGAACACGTGAGAACCCGCGCATGCACGAGACTGACACCTAAACCAACTAAACCCCCCCAAAATGCAAAATAAATAATAATAATAATAATAATAATAATAATAATAATAATAATAATAATAAAGTCAATGAATAAATAAATACATTTTTTGACTCTGACTAAATTTGGTATTTATTATTAATTTGGGGGATTTGCGGTGCGGAGGCCCGCATGTCTAACAAAGGGAAAAGCAAGCAGCAAATTAAGCCCAGCAGATGAGAGCTGCATTAAAGGATAGAGGATCAGGTTTGTTCTGTGATCCCTGATAATACTGCTGAATAAAAATGTCCTTTCTTCAGTTAGCAGAGCTCTACATTATTGCTCAAAGCCACATAGCTGCACACACCTGATCTGATAACACAGTGAAACAACTCAGCCGCAAATTGAATATCACTGCAACCAACTGGATCCCCTCGCAAACTCTTGGCTTATTTACTGATATGTGGACGTAGATCAGTGAAGATCGGCGGAGGAGCGGGAAACCCACCTGAGTCTGCGTGAGGCCCAGTTTGGCAGCCAGATCTGCGCGCTCGGGCAGAGCCAGATACTGGGTCTGCTGGAAGCGCTGGTGCAGAGCCTGCAGCTGCAGGCTGGAGTAGATGGTCCGAGGCTTCCGCATCTTTTTCCCCTTTCCGTTCACCAGACGGACGTCCCTGTTCTCAGTCATCCCGGATTTGTTGGGATCTAAAAGAGACCACAGAAAAAAAGAAAGACAAAATAAAGATCATTAGCAATGAAAACCCAAAACAAAAATAAAAATAACAATAAAGTTTTATTAGACACATTTTGCCGTTTTATTCAAACAGAAAACTATATATATATATATATATATATATATATATATATATATATATATATATATATATATATATATATATATATATATATATATATATATATATATATATATATATAAACTCACACCTTGGCACCTTGGCACTGATTTTTTATTCCTATTTTTCCAGTTTCTCTCCCATACCTGTCCTGTCTAATCTGCTGTGGCTCAGGCCGCCGCCGCCGCTGTGGCGTGCTGGTACGGGTTCATGTAGGCGGATGGCGGGTGAGCGTTCACCGTGCCCGGGTAGGCGTATCCCAGCGGGGGGCCATAGGACGCGTTGCCAGGAAAGGGACCTTCGTGCTGGGAATGCCCCGCAGCGTGGAGGCCATGCACGGGTAAATGTGTGAGAGTCCCGGGGAGTGCTGCTGGTGCGCCGGGTGTCCGTGGCCGAACTCCAGAAAGGCCGACTTGGAGGGATCGGAGCCGTTCACACTGTCGGGCATGAAACCCATAGACATCATTTAGCTACTGCGCGAGTCCATAAAGCTGCGGCTCTGAGGAGGAATTCATGAGTTTCTGTCAGAAAGCAAAAGAAAACTGGAGCAATTTCCCGCTTGAATCGAGAGGCAAACATCCACGCAGGACGGAGTCGCGCCGGGCATGTTGTTTTGGCAGGTGTCTCCGGGAGGTAGAAGGAGATGAAAAGCGAAAGGTGTCCCGGGTTTAGGTCAGAAGAGGAGCTGACATGGTTGTTCAAACCGATCGTGCGTGCAGAGCCTCAAACACGCAGCCTTCCATCACAGAGCGCTCTGATTGGTCTGCAGCAGTCGGCCGTCACCGGAGCTGCACCATTAACTTCATTAATATGGGATCCAGCCAGGGAAAACCTCCTCCCATTGATCAGCGAAACATCGGTCCGGGTTAAACACACAGCGCTCCGGGAGGACTGACCAACACACTGGTCAAGATCAAATAAATTTAACAAAAATAAAATTCGGCAAATTTTAAAGGAAAATCCATATTCTGTCATGGAAAAGTGTAATAACATATTGACATAAATTTCCACATACACACACAAAAAATAAAACTAAAAATAAAAAAATACATTTAAGGTATTTAATAATCAGTTTTGAATTTTATATTAAAAAAACCTCTTCAAATTGTAAATAAAATATCATCGGTACTCTACAGTATGTTATTTTCATCATCATTTTATTTGTGCAACCTAAAAGGTTTATGTCAGTACAAAACATGGCCAGATAATATGGCACTCTATTTTTTGAGGAATATGAATATTTTTACTTAAATGAAGTTAAAAAGCAAACTTACGTCGCAAAGCGAGCAGACATGCAGACTGGAGCTCAGACTCATTACACCAACACACAGCAGAAATGAGAGAACAGATTTTTCAGGACACCTTCTGCTTTTTAAATATATATATTTTTCAAATCTACAACTCAATTTATTCTGTATCAGTTATTTCACACATTTATCTCCAGAACAATTTATCAATTATTTATTTATTTATTTAAAAATTACATTTATCTTCATATCAATTAAAAATATTTTCCTTATAGAAAAATATTTAAATTGACATTTTGTTAAATTGAAGCATTTTTTGAATATTTTTCAGAGAACTTTTACTGTATGATTTTCTTTGTTATATTACAAGTCCAGCATTAAATTCCACTAAATAATAGAATTCATAAAATTGTGTATACTTAATTCATTGTATCAGAGTAATCTAAACCATTTATAGTTATTATAGTTTCTACTTAGTGTGTACACGCATTAGATCAGTATTCACCATTTAAAATGCATTATGTTTTTTGCTATAAAATAAATTTATGTGTTATTATTGTTAGTGCCTTTGTTGTTCTACTTTAAGCATTATTTATTTTTGTTTCCTTCCAAAATTTTGCTTTCATACACTCTTTCAATTTCGCATTATTATTGCCTACTGCTAAACATTACAAAACTTTATTTACAGTCACTTTGTTTAAAAATATTAAATAACATGCAAATAAGGCTAATATTTTATGACTCTTTGATGCATTGCATTTGTAATACAAAAAAAATATTATGGTGGCTAGCACAGATCCCTGTGGTACACCACCACTGACCTTCAGTAAATCTGAAGCAGCAACATTCATTTGTACATACTAATGCTTCCAGTTCCAGTATTGCCTTGTTTCACTATTAATATGCTGAGTTTGCAGAAAGTCTTCTTCTATGATCAAGTCTTAAGACAGCAGGAACAGAACTATCCAAAAGTGCAAACGTCTCATTTTAATAAAAGGAATATGACCCATATAACTCATTAGTTACTGTTTCTACTTAGAATTAGCAGAGGCAGGGCAAAAACTGCAGTCGCAGCAGTGAAGAATGCCCCTGTGTCCACCTCTCAGCCTGGATTTACACTCTTGGAGGGCTGAACAATTCCACAGGTGGAGTAAAATTCCCCCACAGCGTCTGGACGCACCGTCACATCGTGTCCCGGCTTATTCAGATACCTCCTCTACTCTAAAATAAATTACTCAGCCTACGATGTGCTGCAGCAAAATTACTAACAGAATTTTGGTGGGTTGAGCGGCAGCGCCGAGCCGCTGTCCAACCCCGTCATTTTGGTCATGTCCTACCCTGTGTGCTGCTACTGGGAACCCTTTGGCATTAAACTATGGTCCTCCCAAGAAGAGGAGGGGGCGATTGAACCGTTTCCAAGCGTTTAAGACAGAACAAAACCACAAATTATTATCATTGTAAAAAATTTAGCCAACTTAGAGGGAAGGGGAGAGATGATTGTGGGCGACAAATTTCTGACTTCATCCATACGAGGCCTTGTAGATGTAACCCAAACCCGTGGCTGTGGGAACAGTGGGAATAACACTGGTACAAACTAGTCTCTGCATCACGTTTTGTTCAGCGGAACACTGTGAGCTGAAATTCCATTTCATACACATGCATTAAAAGCAAAATAGAACTCTTTGAAGACTGGGAAGACTATGGTGACTATCCTGAGGCGTCTTCGACATCTGAAAGCACAGGAACCAGACTGTGACAGCCAAACAGCATGCAGAGGAGGTGTTGGGACAGAGACACTGAGGTGAGGAGGATTTTTCTTTTTTTAAGGCTTGTAATTATGTCAGCATTACGGGTGGAGAACAAAGATGAGCCCTGCAGTCATGATGCAGGGTTGTGTAGGATCTGGCCCCGGTCGTTGCCCTGCCAACACACCCCGAAAAGGGCTGGAAGTGTGTAACAGTCACAGTCCTGAATGCAGGTCAGACTTTCTGGCGTCTGTTGACTGCAAAGTTGGCATGGTTCATACAGCTGCTGGAGGTGTGTTTGATAGAAGTGCTCTCTCTCTCTCTCACACACACACACACACACACACACACACACACACACCACCATCACCACACACCGCAGCACGCACAGACCCACCACAACACACACAACACACACGCATGCACGCACACACCACACACACACACACACACACACACACACACACACACACACACACACACACACACACACACACACACACACACACACACACACCAGTTGATGCAGAGTGACAGCATTCTTTGTGTACAAACTAAAAGCACATTCCCATGCAACTGCTGCATCTTCTTCTCTGGTACGTCATGTTCTACAAGTAACCCTCTGTTGCTGGGCCCGAGCTTGGGCTCCCATTATGGACACATATGCAGCCCTGCATGTCCCTCCTGATGCAGGACATTACCATGGTTTCTAAAGCAGAGGTGCATCTCTGTGAAACAAACTATGAGAAGCAGGAAGGTATCTATTTAATCACACACCAAGTCTGGCTATGACTATAAAGCAGATAAAGCCTGTCCAATTTGAATGAGTGTGAATATCCTTTCTGTTCTCTTACTACTTTTTTGTTGTGTATGGAGGAAGAAAAAAACTTGACTGGCAGTGAAACACACTAAACAAGGCGGCTGTCAGTCCTTTATGCATCAACAAAGCCAAGGAAAACAAAAGGGCTGACATTTTTCTATGACTGTTTTCTGCTGCAGGCAAAAGGAGCTGAGGAGCTGAGGAGGAGCCGCAGTAAGGACAGAGGATGATCGGTACTAATCTGTCCTCCGGGCGTCTTCACACTGGAACACTCATTCTTCCATCGGTTCCAGTCCCATTCCTCAAGTGCAGCCATTTTTATCTGCAGAAATAGTTCTGAGCTGTGAGCCTGCTGGCATGTTGGGCCGAGGGCGCAAAGAGTTCAGCAGAATCAGATCATCACTTCTGCAGACTAATGTTTTTTTTCTTATACATTCTGACTCATCTGAGTAAAAACAGGAATACGTTTTATTATTAGATCATGTGTGATCATGTAATGTTCTTCTGGAATCTTGCTTTACACTGAGAGTGACAAGTTTATTACCAAAGAAGAATCCAATTAATTCCATGAACCCAAATGTAGTTCTTTTAATTTTAATTTTTAACTTTTCTTTTAATTCTGTTTCCTCTTAGAAATGATTATGTTGAAGAAACAAAATCTTCATGTTTATATCCATATGGAAATATGTATATAAAAGTCTTAGTTGGAATTTAATTATATGATTTCTGTTTAATTAGATTTTTCACTTATTGTTTTATTTTGTGAACTCAGTTTAATTTATGAGACCTTTTCTGTTTTTGTTTATTACACGCACACAGACGTATGTATGTATGTATGTATGTATGTATGTATGTATGTAATGTATGTATGTATGTATGTATTGTATGTATGTATGTATGTGTATAGATAGATAGATAAATAGATAGATTGATAGATAGATAATATAATTGCTATATGTACGTCATTGTTTAATGATTATTATTATTGTTAATAATAATAATGAACAATATCATATTCATAATATGCTCTGTGTACCTAAAAGAAAAAATAAACAAAAATATAAAATAAAGAAGAGAACAAAGATATATATTTGATCTTATATTTCATATATTATATATATTTATATTATTTTAAAGTCAAATTGATAATAAATAACCCATAGCTTTATTCTGTCAATACAAAATAAAGTAACACCGTGAACATTAATGCTTGCAAATATCCGGACTTTGTTCATGACTATTATTATTATCGTTTAAGTGAGGGCCGTTCGAGGCTTGCAGCTTTAATTTCTGTTTTATTTTTGGTCCAGTAGTTGTCAGGCAGCGACACGCGCTGACGACGCTCACTGTCGTATTTAAACTCCTGACTGGTTGAATGAAGGCCTAACGGTAATGAAAAAAGAACAAAAAAAAAGAAAAAGAAATAAAAATCTGGATTCTATTTACCGTAATCGTAAACTCAAGTCCGTCGTGCTGAGTCTGGTGTCACGCGGGGGAAGCTGAGTAACATGGCGTCATTAGTCTAAACTACGCGGGATTTGGTGTTTTGTGGAACTCCCGCACACGCCTGGTAAGGCCGCTACAGGTATGGCTACAGGCCGTCACCCGCCCCTGAGACCGCGGCAGGGCGCCGGGAGAGTGAGGGGATCACCGAGGGGACAACACTGGCAGCGCTTTGGGGCTTACAACTCTGGGCTCCACAAACAGCTGTGTGTCTGCTCCACATCTGGAAGAAGGAACCCTGTCTGGGACCATACCCTTGGTGTTTACAGCCCTGTTGTTTTTTCACACTCACATAAAAAAAAATCTCGCCAAAAAAAAACAAAAACAAAAACACACACATTCCAGACTCATGCAGCTCAACATGGGAGAAAAACTATAGGCTATTTTCCACTGTAAATCCTGTCCACGGTCAGTGGCGCAAAAAGTGGTTTTACAGCGCATGTAACGCATAGGGGCGCAGCACCAGAGGGGGAGTCAAACCCCGTCTGGAGGGGGCGGCGCGCAGATGATGTGTTAGCATACACTTTGAGCGCGCGCTTACGCAGCTTCGGCTCGCGCACATAACGAGGTAAATGTAGCAAGTTTAACCCTTCACGTATCGACGCCCCCCGGGGTGTTTGTAGAGCGAGCGTATGTTTTCTACGCTCCTTCACCCTGACGCACCTTCCTCCGGGATGGGGGGGAGGGGGGGGGGCGATTTATATTTTTGCATCCACCTGAATAATATGTTGTTGCGACCCTGTCTACGGTGCACCACGAGGGACTGGGAGGGAGACCACAAAACGCTTCAGCTGCTCAGGAGAGAGTGGTGGCAGGAGACAAAGTGTGTGAATCCTGCTCCTCAGTGGGACTGAAGGAGAGGCATCTCATGCTGCTGCACATCGTTCTGAGAACTTTATGGCAGCATCACAGCAGGGTTTCCTTCAAATCACCCACCAATATGGAAATCAGACTGAATAGTCTATAAATTTGCTCAGTAGAGGCAAGAAAAAGATTTAACTGTCTATAAAATCATTCAAAAGATGGACATTTTTAACAAACTACATATGTGCGGATAAGAAAGTTGTTCAGAGTAAAACTGTCATCACTTTCTGCTCTTTGGGCTAACAGGTGGAGGTGCTAATGTTAAACGCAAAGATTTCCCCAGGGGAATCACACACACACACACACACACACACACACACACACACACACACACACACACACACACACACACACACACACACACACGTGCACACACACCTACACACACATCAGCACACAGTGACATACGGTTGAAGACCGGTTTACCAGGTCCCAGGATTATTCATCTGAAGTTACCTGCCCCTTTGGTAACGTGAAGCCCCCTCTTTTTATGCTCTGCAGGGTGTTAGGGTGGGATGCCAGGGCTCGATGTGGGAAAACACTCTGGATGCTGTGTGTCAGGAGCGGGATGGGTCATCTGTGAATTGTTTCCAGGTTAAGTGACATGGCTGCAGATCATTAACATCTATCTCCACACATGCATAATGATAAAAAAATACGTTCTATGGAAAGACAAATGCCTTTACAGGTTATTGGTTGAATAGTACACAATCTTACCCATCTGCAGATGATACACTAAAGATATTTCTGAAAGTGGATAAATATTTGGTTGCACATAGAGCTTTCAAAACTGTGAGGTCAAAGCCTTTTCTTTATAGCTCTTCAATGAGAACAACTTGACAGGATCAAGTTCAGCTCCTGACAACAAGGCCTGACTCTGTCAAGTGTTAAGTTCCATTGTGACCTACAATGGAAAACAAAGGCCCCACAGGGCCCAGCAGCTAACATGCTCCCTATCAGGTGTCCCCCAGAAGAAGAAGGAAAAAAAACTTGGCAAATGGATATCAAGATATGCATGTATATGTTTAGGTTTGAAACTCGTGACAATGTTTGAACGTTTTACAAAATAAATGTCTTTAAGATGCTAAGTAGTCTCAGATTTTCACCACTGGACACAGTCTACATCAATGAAAGTTGTTTTAGCTAACACACATCAGCGGTTCTGGAGAACTGATTGCTCTCTTAAGTAAGAAAATACCAAAAAAGTGAAAAATAGAGTTAAACTCAACAAATTTAATGGCGTCTTCGAGTTGATTAGTTATATATAAAAAAGAATCTTTCCAAAGATTTACATATCCGTCAGTGTGACTCTGTACAATCCTAATATGTGTTCAATTACAATATTTAAGTAATATGCAAGCAGACTTACTAGGTTGTCATAGACACCTGTTGCATATTTACTAAGAGGAAAACTTAGGATGAAAAACACTGAAAATTTCGTAAAGATCCCTACAAAACATTGTGGACATGTTTTTTTATTTAAAATTAAGTTTAAATATTTGTTTTTCTTCTTAGATATTTTTGATCTGTATAGACTGCTGCATTGGGGGAAAAAAACTGGCTCCTTAGTGGCCAAGGGGTTTTTTCAAAGAGCTATACTTTACCTCTAGGTGACAATAATCCAGATATTAAAGAAATCAACATTTGAGCAAGTCAAGCATGGCTAAAGCAGTGCTAAGTTAAACGTTCTCACAAAGCTTACATTTTCTTCCATCCACTTTAGCATTTCTTCTCAGTTTTTGACATCTTCTGTTGAACTTGCGTGGACAAAGTGATTCAGATGGTGAAGACGCCCCATCTTAGCATACAAGACTTTGTTTTTATTTTTTACCAATGAATAAAAGCTGATTGATCAACATGTCAGATGGCTGGACAAACCAAGAATCTGAAGCATAAACAGCGTAAACAGGGTGTAGTTAAAAATTATTGGAAAATAATAGACTTTTTTTTCTATAAATGACATTAGGCAAATTTAGCTAACGTCATAATTTATGACTACCTACAAAAAAAATTGGTTTGCAATGGGCATGACACAGAGGTAGAAACTAGTAGAGAGGGACAATGCCTCAGGTACAAAATGAAGGTACAATTGACAAAGAGGAAAGTTAATATAGAATCAGCACTTTGACAGTGTGACCAAGTTTTCAGTTTTGCTAGAAAGATAGATCTGTCAGTTTGTTTAAATGATTCAATCTGAAAGATCTGAAAGATCCTGGATTCCATAGAAACAAGTTTAAAGATGTTCCAAACAGCCAAAAACAAAACAAAACAAAACAAAACAAAACAAAACAAAAAAACCCGGGCAGGGCTGGAGCCCCCACCCCTTGTTTGGGAACAAGTGACTAACTTCTTTGGAAATTAGTCACAACCAACATCTTCATTTAGTTTAACACTAACCATGTGATCCAGTATTTATCTACAGAGTACCAGTGGTTGTAAGTGAAATGAAACTGAAGACAAGTTATCAGTGATATTGAGCTCCAGAGCAAATTGAAGGCGCTCCAGTGACCCTGGCTTCATCAAAACATTCTGCTGCAGTGCTTCAGGTGGTTAACCTTGTCATATTAAAGTGTTTGTCTCTGGAGGGGTAGACGACATAGGCCGGCATTCAAGAAAGACATCTCCTCCCCGCCCCCAACCTCCCACACCCCACGCTCAGATCAGTGGATTGTCAGCGGCTGCCTGAAGCCTGCCAAGGAACATCAAAGCCTCCGATACTCACTCAGTGCATCTTTGAACCTCACCAAAGCCACGCCTTCCCAACTCCCCTTCCTGCCTGTATCCATGTGCCACCAACTGCAGAACATTCAAGAAGAAGGAGAGAGGGGGGAATGCGATCGGAGAAAGTCCTTCACGGATTTTGTTGCTGCTTTTTATGTTTTCTTGTCTGAAAAACAAAGTGATTCGGATGGTGCCGTGTTATGGCGAGGGGACGGCCCAGGTCTGAGCAAGCCCATTTCTAAGGGGGTGGGGGGCCCATCAGGTCCCAGCCAAGATTGATGGCTGTGGAAGAAAGACCTGAGGCAGAGATCAAAGTCAGACAGGATACATAAGCCTCAGCGTTTAACTCTTCCATGTCTTGCCTCTTTTACACAAGTCATGTCCGTCTCTACCCTCTGGGTGCCGAATGCTACTGTCATCAAACATCAGCAGACAAAAGGTAGATTAGTCTAAAATGAAGTGATATACACGTATATAAACTTGCAATTTATTATATTTATTCAGTTTCCACCATTTCAGTATGAGGATCTTTTCTTTTCACAGAGGAGCCCAGCAGTGGCAACTATTTGCATTCCAGCTGTAAGAGAGAGGACAATTAAGCCATTTCCCCTCCAATCTATCTCCTGCCAACCAGTCATCCCGGTATCCCGGGACATCAATGGGAAGCCCAGCTGCACAGCTCATGTGTGCCAGGCTGTGGGACGAGAGAGAGGAGAAGATTGGGGTTAAAACCTCCCCTGGCCCCAGATTGGCTCCATACCTGAGTCAAAGCTCCGTCAAGCCAACAGCTGTTGCCAGACAGAAGTTCTCACCCCATCTGTGAAAGCACAAGTCTGTTTCTGGATTTCACTCATTTGTTTTCTTTAAGACTTAAGGTTAAAACTCTGTATTTCAAAGATAATATATTACACCTGAGAGGAGGGTGCTAGAGAAGTTGAAGCAATAGGTTAATTTTACCCAGGGTCCCAGTTATTTCCCTGCGCTTTCTCCCCCTGGAGGCGCTCTAGATTGGCCACTCCAAAATCAATTAGCCAAATCAGATTTCACAAAAGTAGTTCTGCTTTCAGTGGCCACAGGCCCTCAGGTGTCATAAAATCAGCTTAAAGTTGCAGGCTTGGTTTTACTTAGGTCAGATTAGAACCAACAAAGAGCCACAGATATCTCACCACTCCTGTGCAACTTGCTCCTCAATGGGCTTTAGTAAGGAGGAGCTTTGCTCGTTGCACAGAAGTTAATCTCCAAGCTCTTTATGGGCCATCACAGGCACTATTCCCAGTGACTGTCCAGGACTTTGGCCATAATCGCAGAGTCATCCTGTGGCAGGGACTTCCATCTCCACCGCTCCTCCGGTGAGCTCAGGTGATCAATCATTTACATGTGTAATTAGGAGCAGGTGTCAAAACAGAAACTGTACCCTCTCTCTGGGACCCTGTGTGTGTTCTATCCTAACGTCAGACTTGGCACGTTGGAGGTAAACAGGCTCAGGGAGGAGGACACAGAGGGAAACAGCAGGAGAAATCAGATGCTGACAAATTCAGCTTCCTCTTATGCATAATGACCAATGTAAAAACATGCACTCACCTGACATTTTATTAGGTCCATCTTACCAGTGAGAGGTTGAGCTCCATTTTGCAATAAGAACGTCCATTATTGTTGTCTGCAGCAGCAATGTAAGGTCATGCTATTCATAGCATTTAGCTAATTTTATTCTAATTTTTAGAATGCTGGATGGAGTCAACATGCTAGTGATAACATAATGTAGCATTTGAGATATTAGTATTTTAGCTAATTTTACCTTACACATGGTTTTTGCACACTAGATACTGTTACTGTAGGTCAACATGGGGCTATTGGAGAATTGAAAGGTGACTGCCAGGAATCTTGGGCCCCCTGAGAAAAAAATTAATTGCCCCCCCCCCAGCAGCTACTGTTACAATTTTTTGAGTGTATTTAACCCATAAAAAGCGTCACAATTATAAAAGCTTGAATCTGCCTTGCTTCTTTGTTTCAATACTGATAATTAGCACAATATTCACTGCTCATGAATTTGACATCCAACAGTCCACATCCAGTATGCAAGTAGGTTGCTTAATTTTTCTACTAGTTTTAGATTACTGAAATGTCTCTCTCCATGAGCAACAGTCAAAAGCAATGTGCGACTACACATAAAACAACCCAGACTTCTCAAAGATTTTATGTAGTTGCATTTTATTCAAGCTGCAATATATATAACTTTAATAAAAATATGTTTTCTCCATATTTGTTAAAGATGTCACAATGTTGTAGCAGTTTGTTATGAGACAGATAATCTGTGAAAACAATCAATCTCCTCCACCTCCTTCCTGAATTACTATTACTGGTTAAAGTAATGCACTGTTCTGACCAAAACAACCAATCAGAACTAGTAGGACGCTCTTAGCACTGTCAATCAACTTCATTTACACATGCTAAATGTGTGAACTTATCTCGTAATGATAAGTTGTTGGAGAAACAACTTATCATTAACAACTTGAATCTGCAATGCACTGTGCTATGCTAGCTGCAATATGGCACAAATCAAGGGGGAGGAAGGATGAGCAGCACCACATGAGATTGTGATTGACAACACTAAAACTCTCCTGCCACTGACTGGTTGTTTCTAGCACTGGGAGAAGGCAGATGAAATAGATTTTTCACAGATTAACTCTCATACTATACTGTCACAACATAATGACAGTTTTAAAAAATGTGAAAAAAATATTTATATAAAAGTGACAAACTGCAGCTTTAGTTTCACTCAGGAGAGAACAGCAGGGGGGATGTGGATTAGAGCTGCTGCTGATCGACTCATCTGTTGTTAAGTGGTAAAAGGTACAAGTTAAATATGTAAATATGTTGGTAAGTTTTTTTTAGCTCATTTTAGTTTATACAGAGATTTTGCTTTATTTATTGATTGAATCTGAGAAGCATGTACAGCTTGGCAGCTCCTTTTAAATTCCTTTTGAATTTTTGCACTTTCAGAACCATTTCTTAGAGAGTTTGTTCCATATTGATATGATAGCATCTGTGAATTGCTGCAGATTTGACTGATGCACAAGCATTCCACCACATCCCAAAGATGCTCTGATTAAATTATGGTGACTTTCTAGCCCATTGGAGTACCGTGAACCCATTGTTGTTTTAGATCTCAGGATGAGAAGATCTGAGTTCTGTATTTTGGGGTGTTATCCTGATGGAAGTACAGTAGTGAATGTTTCACTTTTATTATAATGGTCAGCAACAATACTCATACAAGCTGTGTCATGCTCAACTGATATTAAAGGACTCTAAGTTTGACAGGAAAGCATCAACCACATCAAAAGCACCAGTCTGA
Organism: Poecilia picta; assembly: GCA_033032245.1. NCBI lineage: Eukaryota > Metazoa > Chordata > Actinopteri > Cyprinodontiformes > Poeciliidae > Poecilia > Poecilia picta. Next base: position 1,027,355 of record CM065371.1, read on the forward strand.
ACTAGTGATGCAAGGCAGGCTGGATCAACACTTTGATTTTGTTTTCACTAGATTCTGACATGTTGCAGCTAAAATCATAACTGATCACACCAGAAACCGTTTTCCAGTCTGCTAGTTTTGGTGAGCCTATTTGAATTATAGCCTGTTGTTGTTTTCTACTGCAGTGGTCCATCTATTGATTTTTTCTTGTTACCTCAGTTGTATCATCTTCTTTCACCTTGAACAACACTGTTTATTTTTTTGCCTTGTGATGAATCTCTGTACAAAACTGAAACCCTTTCCCCCCAGTGTTTGTTTAGGACAGCCTGTCTAGGTCAAATGAAGACAATTACTGTTGACAAAGTAGCTGTTGGTGGACAGCATCAATAACAGAGTAACAGAGGTGTTACACTGCTTCTGTTTGACTCAAGTGGCTCAATTGGCCACAGAGTGGCTGAGAAGTCAAGCATCTGAGGTCATAACAAAGGATTAAAAAGCAACAACAAATATGCAGTTGCAATGTGATTTGATTTATTGTGGTTGCACAAGAATGAGGAACTAAAACTGAATTTCAGACAACTATGTTAATCTGCCTATAACATAGCAGCGCAATATGAGTTTCCATTTACAAGCTGGAAAAGCAAATACCTCAACAGGTCCCAAGCTTTCCCACACTCTGTAACAGTGGGTGGTGTGTGTGTGTGTGTGTGTGTGTGTGTGTGTGTGTGTGTGTGTGTGTGAGGGAGCTTTGGGGGGTGGTAGTGCTCATACCCAGGCAGGATAATGCAGAAATACCACTGCTCAATAATACACCTGTCACCTGAGGGGGATAGGTGTGGTGCTGCAGGGTTCAGGAGGGGGGTGGAATATGTGCAGGCTACCGCGACTTATGTGGACTCATCCAGCCACCACCTCATCGCCCAGAGGGTGGCCGGGGAGAGGGGGGTGAACAGGCATTTAAAAAAGCCTGTCTGGGGCCTAAATTTAGTGACTCCCAGTGCAGGGTGGCTGAGCTTTGAAGAGGCAGATCTGGTAATGAATTAGAGTATTGTCTTCTTGTGAGGAGAGGCCTCTGGGTGGGACACGACATCAAAGGAGGCTGAGCTTTATTAGCTACTGCGCCAATTAAGGCATGCAACTGGACAGGGCAGAGGGAGGACACGCTGACCCTTAAAAGTGAACTCCAAGCAAGTGAACGTTTATGTCCAGGATGAGAGACATCAGAGTGCCTCACCTTGTTTTAAATTTTCATGGATATTTTTTATATTGATGATAGAATTTCTTTTAAGGCTGCTTGATAATAAGTGGGAGCTGCTAAGGCAGACATTACGACCTTTTCTTTCTGATGATTAAGATGACAAACTACTTCTTGTCTTGCCTAGCATCTCAAAATGTTAATGGTATGTTGGTCCAGTAAACACATCCAGAATCTGAACAGATTCTTACTTATACAAGGAAAGACAAATGAATTATTTTTTAATCTACCAGGTCTGTCCAGTTTCTGCTCAGGTCTCTGTTGTCCTGGGCCTGGGGCAGGACGATCATTCTCCTGTGACATTCTTGCGGAGTGTGCAGAGGGACCAACATAATTGAGCTTTAATACTGGACTCAGAGGACAGGGCAATGTTGCTGGAGAGACTAAAAGCTGGATGCAGCAGGACTGCAGAGGAATGCAGTTCAGGCTTAAGAAAGCAGATGTCATATCTGTCAGGTGTGGGGTTTCTGCCTGTGTATTTCTTAGTTTTCTATGTTTATTTTTAGTTCTGTTCTGTGAGCCCCTGTGTTGTTCTGTCTGCTCCCTGATTGTCTAATCTAGTTGATTACCCTCTGTATATTTAAGCCCACCTGTTGTGTTTGGATCTTTGTCTACCCTGTCTACATACAAGTATGTGTGTGTGTATATATATATATATATATATATACTGTATATATATACACACACACATACTTGTATGTATATATATATATAATATATATATTATATATATATATATATATATATATATATAATATATATATATATATATATAACACACACACACACACAATACTGACAGTATTTACACATGTAAATACTGTTAGTGGGTTTTCTTTTGGCTTTCTTATCAACATTTTACCAGTAGTCGTGAGTTCAGGTTCCTGGAGTCCAACAGTGATAGTTGTTCAGATGTTGGAAGAAATTATTCTTCCAACATCTCTGCAGCTCCTCCAGAGTTAATGTGTGGCTGTAAGATGAGAAAATATCAAATGAACAATCCATTTACAACTGTGGTTTTTCTAACATTATTGCTTATAGAATACTTGAAAGAGAGCATGTGCATGAACTACAACAAATGACTTTGCAGAAGTCAATTCTACTCTGTAAAAAAACTCCATAAATTTACGGTAAAAAATGGTAAAATACCAACAGTTTGACTGCAAAATCCAAAGCATTTTGTTACCGTAGAAAATACATGGAATTACCGCAAGTCAACACAGCAAAAAAAAAAAAAAATCCATAAATCTATAGTAAAAATGGTAAAATACCAACACTCACTGACTGTAACATCCAAAGCATCATATTACCGTAGAAAATATGTGGAATTATCATAACTCAATAAACATAAAGTAATTTTGACAGTCATGAAATGTAGAAAATACAGGAATATATTGTAAAATTCATAGAAAAATATTGTAATTTTTATTTAATTATCAGCACTAATTGGCCAAAATTACAAATTTTGCTGATATTTATATCTACCATGTAAAACCGTAATACCAGACTGCAAAAGTCATTTTTACAAAGAATAGAATACTGACGTGATATTTTGGTTACTGTTTTTAATAATGCCTTTAATACACCAAACTGATATCTCAAAGGTAGACCAGGGATTGAACTGGTAATCCACCAATTGCAGGGAAAAAAAGCACTGCAGCTAGACATGTTTGCTATATGAAACATTTACTGTTAATTTTCCCAGACCCAACACTTCCATTAATGTTTCTGTAGGAATGACTGTAGAGATATATTTATATTTCTGGTTGACTTTAGACTACATGTGCTTAAAGTTATAGTTAATGGCAGAAGCAACTTTTTCCAAGTTTGGTTCAGTAATTAATTTGAATTAATTTGAGTGCGTCATGCATGCAAGTTAAAACTGTGAAGAATACATTAGCTTTTGTTTACATACTTTGGTAATACTTGGAAGTATAAAGCTTGGCATCAGAGCTAATATTTAATATTTTCCTTTGACCTCTTGACTGTCACCCTGAGAATATTGAATTAAAGTCACTGGTTCCATGACAGTTAAAAGGTTTTAAGATAAGGAAATTTAATTTTTTTTTTTCTCTCAGTTTTCCAGTTTGGGTGCATTTCTCAGAAGAGAATTTAAATTCTTAAAACTACTTGTTCAAGCTTCAAATTACTGTGTCACTTCTGCACATCAAAAAAGGGGTTTCTCATTTCTTTGAGCAAGTTGCAAATGCTTTTGCACATCATGTAGCTGATTATATGCACTTCCCTGCTTTTTCCCCAATTTTAATTTACTTTAATCGTGTTGATCAAAATGTGTTAAACGTGTCTCTGTTGAATTGTCCCAACTTTCAAACAGCATAAGTGTAATTCAACCTGGAGAGACTCACGCACAGAGAGAGGGAGTGGTATTAGAAAGTTTAAATGACAAATGAAAGTCTTTGGCGCTCGGACCCAGGAGGAAGACGTTGCGCTGAAAACCGCTGTCAGAGAGAATGAGTCGCTGAGTATGAAAATTAGACACGTCTTCCCCCCAAAAATAAACTAAGGGGACCAAGCCAGTGCCAAAGACGCAAGGGAAACTGAAGAGAGAGATCACGAATGCTTGCTAAGGAAATTACTCTGCATGATTAAAGATGGAGGGATGGAATACGAGATTTTATGAAGGTGAGAAAATTATCTGAAATTGAGAGAAGACTAGAAGCAGAAAGATGGAGGATGTGAACGAAGCACCAAGAAGTAAAGGGGAAGCTCCCGAGAAGTCGGAAGAGAAGAATTGTGGGAGAATGTGAAGATATCGGAGAAACTGAGAATGATTATGATAATTATGGTGATATTGGGTTGCCATTGTATCCGATGACTGTGCAAGGATAGGAAGACGTTGGAGAGGAGGCAACAAAGGGCTTGAATAGTCAGATTCTGCCCGGAGAGGAGAAATGGATTGAGTCTGAAGAGTAAACGAAGAGTTTGAGAAGAAACAGGAGAACGATGCAATAATTTAGAGGAAGCTGAGGCGAAGCAGAAAGGTAGGAAGGAAAGTAATTTCTGAAAATAAACGATGGGGAAAGCCAGTCGGGCATTGGTAAGGTTGAACATGGTTATGATGACTGTTGTCATGATGATGATGATGCATGAAAGCAGTCAGTTGCCTGCTAGGGCGTCGATAGAGAGAGACGGGGAGAAATGCCTGCTCGGGCAGCGAGTTGCCGCATGGGGCATCGGTTGCCTGCTAGGGCGTCGATAGAGAGACGGGAAGAGATGCCTGCTCAGGCAGTGAGTTGCCTGCATGGGGCGTTGGTTGCCAGCAAGGGCGTCGATAAGAGAGAGACGGAGAGAAATGCCTGCATGTGCATGAAAACGCCCAAATGGGCAATTGACAGAGAGAGACAAGAATGCCTGCCAAGGCGTCGAGAGCTGCCTGAAATGGTGTCAAGGGCCTGTGAAGGCGTCGATGAAACCTTTGCTGTTGCCAAAGCTAAACCACGGGCAAATCGTGACTGCAAAATGCTCTAAAATCGTAAAATTATTTACGGCTGTTTGGAGCCAAATGCCCTGACGAAATCCTAATTGAGAAACTTTCTAAGAGAGCAGAACTAGTATGAACTAATTATGATGTGACAAAAATCACCACAATTATTGGTAACTTAAACTTGCCAGAGTCAGTAATTGCCACCTTGAATTTAATTAATTTATATTAAAGTTAAAGCCTATTTATTCTGACCCCTGATAAAAGCTAATGGCCCTGGAAGAGTTGCTCTGGCATCAAAGCTGCAATGATTGTTTCTGGCTTCCGCAATAAGCAGTAATAGGATTAATCAAAATACTGCGGAAATAAAGTAATGAGAAAGCATCTAAAAGAGAAATCAGCTTTGAAACAGGTATGTTGGTTTTATAGAATCAGTCTTCCCAATACTAGCTCCAGATTCATGAGGACTGGAGGCAGCATTACGCGCATGTTTACCGAGATGGCGGAGAAATAGAACCAGGTCTAAAGATGCTGTTACAGCACTGATGCACGTGAGGGTTCCGAATGGAAAGAGACAATCGAATCACTGAGTGCGGACCGATTAGATGCCTAGATGACCCGGGGTAACAATGAAGCCAGGTGATTATTTGGATCTTTAATCAGCAGGTTAGAACGACTTCACAGGCTGGTTCAGGTGGACTGGAGTATGAAAATGTGTGCATGTTTCTCTACAGAGAAATTGGATGAATAAAATTACAATCCATCGTGAAGGCAGATACTCATTTATGAACGTATTCCTAACGTGCTGCTAGTATGTCTCATTACTATCAAAACTAAATTAAGTAAAATAAAGCAATTTAACGTGGTATGGTTTACCATTTCAGCATAGAAATTAGCTTAGCCTAGCCGTCCCTTATTCCAAAACCTAACAGAAACGTTCCAAGTAGTAAAACACACGTGCAGTGTCGCTCAAACATAGGCTACGACCCACCACTCAGATGGACGCAAGCTGGGATAAAATCACGGAACATGCTGAAAAAGTCTGCTGACCTGCGTGGCTTCACGAACGATGGTTGGTATGTGAACAAAATACTAGTCACAAAGCGGCCGCGCCACCTGGTGGCGAAGCTAGGAACTGCGGTACGGCCTTCGGAACGGATGCGATTTCACCAGTTGACCTAATGGCGATGGGGAAGGCGCGGGGAATAGGAATTTAAAATTAGAGGTTCAAAGCCGGGATGTCTAAAACAAGCGAAGGGGGAAAAGAAAATAGGTCCGGGACTTCAGACAATGATGAAGAACGTGATTAACTAAAAGGATTATAATCTAGTGCGGCCCCTTTAACATAGCCTGTTTAGCACAGAGTAAAGCTATGGGGGAGCAGCAAGAAAGGCGAGGAATAAATACTGTTTGAGTGGCCAGAACTACCCAACCCACCGGAAAGGGAGGAGCAGGTCGAGGTACTGAGTCTTCTTAATGGAGTTTTCTGGAAGAACTGAGGAATGTCCTACGAACGTCCTGCGGCGGCGTAGGCGAAGGAGAAGGTGAAGAGAAGTGCTGAGCGGTGATCTGCGGCCTCGAACGTGAAGGAGTAAACGAGGTAGGATGGTGGCGACATCTTCTGAAGGAGCCGAGAAATGATGTGGAGCAGCTGAGGAATATCCTGAAGCGACGGCCGTGACTAAAGAGCCAAGTAAAAACAGACGAGCCGAACATCTGCGATGAGAAGAAGGATAATGCTGGAGACGCTGAAGGGGATCCGTGCTACGAAGGTGCAACCAGAGCAATTAAGGATAGATCATCTCGGAGCCGAGTGGGATTGGCCCGGTAAGACCAAAGTCTGAATCATCTCCGCAACGGGAGCTTTTCTAAGCCTGGAAAAAGGAGAAAGAGTCCGGTATTTCCATGAAAAGCGAGGACATGTGTGACCGATGGATTTCTGCGTTGTGTGTTTTTGTGTGGTGATCAGACAAACCACAAGACATCAAGTCTGGGCCTGAAGGTGGTCTCCGTTTATTCAATCTGTCAATCGGGAGATATTAGCATTAGCACCTAGCATGTGCTCCAGTTCTCCAACCCGATCTATACAAAATAATAGTTAGCATGCATCAAATGATGATATAAAGGTGTAATAGCAACTCAAATGAAAATATCCAAACATTTGTTATTAATACAGAAGGAAAAATAAACATTTGAACAATATAAATGAAAGTATTACAATAGATTATAAAACTTGCCTCTTCCCAGTGGAACAAATAACAAAAGGGAAGAGGAAATTAATAACTTAATATTTATAGAAGTTCTGGAGGACCATGAACAATAGAAGAAGAAAATAAGGCGGAGTTGGAGGACAAAACCCCTTATAGTAGACACAGAGGAACACAGCAACAGTCAAGCAGAGGCAGACAAATACACTAAAGAACACATTTTGTGGAAATATATACAACTATTAATATAGACCCAGTTACACATGCATGAAACCATGATGAGGTTGAGCAGCAACTTCCTTGAAGCTCAGCCAATGAGCGGGTGCCAATGAACAGCTGGACCTTATCAAGGAAGTGACGCTTGATGATTGGAGGAGGAGACCATCACCGATTGGTTGGAATCGAGGTGCAGGAGGACATCTTGGTTGGGCAGGTGGGATGAATATAATAGTCTTCCAGTCTGAATTATAAGTTACATTTATAGATGCCAAATGGAGACTCCGACTTTACAATCCAGAGTCCCCATTTGGCGTCTGCCAGTCCCGAATAGCGGTACAGTAACCGCTATTCGTAATCCCCCCCACCTCCCCGGACATTAGCTGTACGGTGACCCCCGTTCGCCCCCGCACTTCACCGACATTAGCTGTACGGTGACCCCCGTTCGCCCCCCGCACTTCACCGGACATTAGCTGTACGGTGACCCCCGTTCGCCCCCCGCACTTCACCGGACATTAGCTGTACGGTGACCCCGTATTTTTCCTTAAATATCCCCTTCTCCCCCACGGCTCTTACATTAGTTTTACTGCCCCCCTCCTCTGACAGTTGCACCGCACAGATTTGCATTCTTCTCAAATCCAAAATTTGACAGGTATGGGCGTATTTGAAAACATCTATGTTTGGAAATTATATTGACAATAAATACATTGTTTACTGCAGTCAGTGCATTAAGTCTACTGATTTTTCAGTTATAACTCTTCAAATGGCGGCGTGATGGTCGTCGGAGAGGAGACCAACAGGTTGCGTTGTGAACCCTAAGGGACTGGAGACTGACGGAACTTGCTACGAACCTCTGGAGGTTCACTTCTTCATTTAGTCTCATATTTCTATCCAATACCTTAAAGTTCCTGTTTGGTACATTTGCCGAAAGGTATTGTAGACACTTCCAATAAGACGTTTGAAAGGATGTTGCTTCTTCTCTGGGTGGTTTGAAACCCTTTGGCTGTCTTTCTGGGTTTCCTCTTCTGATGGCTGTTCCTCTAAGTCCCTCAGTCTCTTGTTCATCTTTCTTAGATAAAGCTCTAATTTATTGCTTTCTTTCTGTAATACGTGGTTTACCTGTTTGAGCTCAGAGTTTTCCAGCTGCAGGGCGGTGTTCTCCTCCTCCAGGGCCGTGGTTTTCTCCTTCAGAGTGTTGACCATCATGTTCAGGTTAAAATTATCCTCCTCCAGAGCCCTGGATTCCTGCTTCAGGGTGGTGATTTCCTGAACATATTCAGCATTTTTATTCTGTGCTTCTTCTTCCAATTTCCCAACTTCAGTCTTTAATTTCTGAGTTACTTTATTTATTGACTCTGTCTCAATAGCCATCCTTTTGACATCGTTCAAAATTTTATGGAGCTTCTGTGATCCTCGCAATAAAATCTCTTGCGTTTCTTCATTGCCTGAATCAGAAGTCCACGTCTTGCTTTGTTCATTCATTGTTAATGCGGTCTGATCAAATCGTCTGCAATTGCTGTCTCGTGTGGATACGATCCTTCTCCTTTCTCTCCAGGTTTGGTTATGACGGTAGAATTGCAGCTTTTGTGCATCACTCTTTGTGACATCATATTGCATGATGTCGCAAATTGATGTCACTACCTCAGCAGAACGACTAGAAAACTGCTGAAGTTTGAATAAAAACAACGGTGCTAACGGCAACGAAGCATTGAAGGAGCTATATGACACCGTTGGCTCAATGCACAAAAGACTTTTATTAACCAACTCCAAGAAACTGGTTATGCTTGATTTTATTGAGGGATACCAGAGCAAAGGAAGCTGACTGGAGATGTTTGTGAAATTGTGTTTAATTTTCCTTTTAGTGTCAAAATGATTCGCTTTTCTGGAAGTCAGTGAACCTAACCATGTGAAAAAATTAGCAAGAAGGCACTAAAAATCCTTTATATGCATGAAACCATGACGAGGTTGAGCAGCAACTTTCTTGAAGCTCAGCCAACGAGCGCAGCCCACGGCACCGATGAACAGCTTGACCTTATCAAGGGAGTGACGCTTGATGATTGGAGGAGACCATCACCGATTGGTTGGAATCGAGGTGCAGGATGACATCTTGGTTGGGCAGGTGGGATGAATATAATAGTCTTCCAGTCTGAATTTCCGCCAAGGGCTTCATGTCTTAACAATGAAGTTGTCATAATGTAAATCATATTTTAATTTATTTATTTTAGATTTTTTTTATTTGTCTTGAATTGGTAAATTGCTCCCAAGTGAGTCCTGGATTCTCTTAACAGGTGAATGTATGAACCATTAGCTCAACCAGCGATCAACCAGTTTTCTGAAACAGATTGAAGGTGGATCTTGTGAACCATCAGTTGGCAACAATATGGTCTATATATATCTAGTCAGAACACAACACAATGTTACATTTCTGAGAACTGATGAACAAGTATCTGGACAGAGTGAACAGCCAGAGAGAAGAAGAGGAAGAGGAGTGAGACTGAGGAGGAAATAGTTGGGAGGAAAGCAGAAGAAGAGTCAGAAGAGGCTGAGGACGTCTGCCAGTTTCCATCAGCCAACATCAGGATATGGCTGCGACCCACAACATGATGCTGATGGATGTCCTCTCACCCTAATGTTCATTCCTTAACCCCACTGAGGAACCTTTGTCAGCATGACAATGGAAATTAAAATGTAATGTAATTTCTACAGCACTGTACAGTTTTCCATGAGGAGATTGTCCTGTATTTCCTTTTCTATTTTTTTTGTTCTCTGCATTTCTGTCTTTTTCTCTCTGAATCACCATGGCATGGTCCGTCAATAAATTACAGCTAAAGCGTAAATGTGAATTTTGTAAAGTCCCTTGCCATGACTAATCAATTTGACTGTCTTATCTGTAGAAACAATAACTTATTATTTTGAGTCACTGATATGTTAACTGACAAAATTTTTAGCTGAACTAAGAATTTTTCAAGCAAACATGCTATTTTTGCTGTTTCTACAAATTGTTTTGAGAAATGCACTTACTGTTTTGCAAATGTCTTGAGCTTGAATAGCTTGAGAAATGTACCAAAAGTGACTGAGAAAAACTAACATAGCATAAATTGTCTTAAAGCTATTGTTTGCCTGTATGAAAAGTGTACACATTTTCAGCTTTGTTTCTGCTAGCTTGCAGGTATTGTAACTTACATAAATGGTTGAAGACCACTTATTGGCCTTCATGAGACTCAAATGGTTAATATCTATTCATAAACTGCCTAAAACAGTTATGTTTGAAACTTTTAAAGTCTATTTGTATATTGAAATTTGAACGTAAGATTGTTTAAACATGTTACAAGGAGGGTTCTCTCTGTTTGGGGATATACATTTGCAAAAAGAAGAAAAATCCAAAGGCACTCTTGCCAAACAATAAAAACCTTGATCAAGGTGTATATTTCATTCATAAAATGCAACATATCTGTGGGGCGGGCGCTCAGCAGGGGACTGATGCTCCAAGATGGATCTATGTATAAATGGGCAGTGCGTTGCATGAAGAAGCATTGAATCTTTACCGAATGGTTGCCATGGAGGTCCGAGGTTGTCACAAACATGTTCTCATGAGGAAATGACTCCTCATGAAGATGGAATTATAACAAAATATGAAACTCAAATCTAAACAATTGATGGCAATATACACACCAAATAAGGGCTGTTCACTTCTTAAATGATCAACCCTTTGTTTTTGAATTTTTGTGAATTTTTTCTGTTTGACATTCTGCATTGAGATTATCTTGTGTCATCTATCCTGAATTACTGGTCAAAAAGTAAAAAATTGTAATGAGAAACACGTTTCTCCCAAAAGGAAGGATGAAAATAGAAAATTCCCTGAAACAACTGAAATTGTTGTGTTTTTTTATCAGGTTGCAGAGAGAATCACACTTGTCGATAACAAAGAAAGGTTTAAGAACTACTGAATTACTACCCGGTTGAAGTACCAGTCTCCATGTGCAAGTCAACAAAGGTGAAACAAACATTTACGCATATGCTGAGTTTATATGATGTTCATGTAGTGCATCTTTTTAACTATTGCTTTGTTTCTGTTTTCCAGTAGAGAGGAAACACATCATTACAACATGCAAGTCTCAATCTCGACCTATAACGGGGAAGACCATAACCATGACACACACCATCCTGAGCAAAGTCTGAACTCAGTGACTTGTTACTTTCAATCCAGAGCAAAAATCCTTTTATCACCGGTTTTTCTTCTACAATAGGTTATTCCTTATATGGACACATATAAGTGGATTACTCGTAATCTGTATTTTTGTTTAGTTTCTACTTATTTTCTTTATAACAGCTACCCGCAATTTACCATAAAGTTTTTTTTGTTTTTTTTTTACAATAAAATGTCAATCATACAGTCTGTCCATGTTTTTCAATTATATAGACTAATCTTTACGGTATATGTGTTGTTTTTATAGTAAGTTGCATGAAAAGGTTTACAGTTCTGAATGTCACGTTTGGCAAGATATTATGCCTCAGACAGTATGACCGTATTTACTACGGCAAAACCACATTTTCGTTTTTATTTTATCATATTTTAGGAAATATGGTATTTTACAGTATATTGGGAAATACGGTAAAATACCAACACCTACCGTATTTTAGCAAATATGGTAAAATACTCGCAGTTTTGGTTGCCAGAATTTAAACATATAAAGACAGCAAAGTTCTGGCAAGCACAGTATTACTGGCAGTAGCTGCCAGTATTTTACCATAAATTAGAGGCGTTTTTATTTTAATGTGTATAAATATACACTTTAAAACACAGGTTGTTATTATTACTGCTTGGAAACTATGTCAAGCTTACACACTTTCTCTAACACAGAATGCAAAGTCTCTTCCAGACGAACAGCAGGAGAAGTGCCTGTAAACTTAAGATAACAAAAGGAAAGTTAATGTATTATTTTTAACAGACATTGTGGTGCCTAGCTGCTTACTCTAGGCATAAACAATTGAGTTCACACCTCTTACTGTCGGCAGCATCTGTACAGCCACGACTTTTGCAGCAACAAATTACAGGTCTGCCACCTTGGAGAGAATAATAACTTATTATTATTCTCTCCAAACAGCTTCTCGAACAGGATCGAGAAGCTGTTTTTAATTTAGACCTGAAGTCCCTCAGGTCTCAATTAGTTATTATTTTTATTATAATAAGAATAATATTATAATAAGAATAACTTGGAAAATAAGTTATTCTCCAAGTTAATAACTTATTAACTTGTTACTAACAAGTTAATAACTTGTTAATAACAAGGCTGTAAAGCCTACAGTACATGTAGTGTAGGCTTTACAGTACATGTACTTTACAGTACATGTAAAGCCTACAGCATTTACATGTACAGCCTACAGCATTTACATGTACAGCAGTACATGTACTTTACAGTACATGTAAAGCCTACAGCATTTACATGTACTGTAGGCTACATGTAAATGCATGTAGCTGTAGGCACTAACCATTATTAAATGATGAAAGAGTTCAAATAAACACAACTAATACAATACATTGCATAGTCAATATAGATGTTAAAAGGAGAACAAAAAGACAAAAAATTCAGGCCACTTCGATATCTTTAGAAAAATACATTCCCAGATCTTAGACCCAAAATCATTTGCCTAAATGTAAACTACCTGAATATAGATGTATACAACATCTGCTGTAGCCAAGTGTCCAACAGGAATTGTCCATCTGGGATTAGTCTCACAATCACAAACTGTATGTTCATGCAATGCATTGTAATCTATGGATGAGTTTTAAATTCACTAAAACGGCAAGAAACACCAAAAGTGTTTCTTGCCGATGATATGATGTAAAATGTTACCATAACAAGAAACATCAGACACACACACACACACACACACACACACACACGCACAGAGAACTCCTGTTTTTATACCAGCTTCATAGTGCTGATGTTATTTTCTATCTGCTGAACCTGTTGGGCCAGTTGGAGATCAGTAAGAGACAGTAACACTATCTGTAATCAATCAATCAATCAATCAATCAATCAATCAATCAATCAATCAATCAATCAATCAATCAAGTTTACTTGTATATCATATTTCAGCAACAAGGTATTTCAAAGTGCTTTAATTACATCATAAAACACTAAAATACAAAGTCGTAAAAACAAGCAAACAGCTGAAACTTTAAATTTTGACAATTGCTGTCATTACACATCAGAAAAAATGTTGTAAAAAATTGTAGTGTGTGTGTGTATGTTTACACATGCACATCATTCATTCTAAAATAATATATTTGAAAGCTACTATTCACTTTTACTTGAGTTAAACCTTCCCTATGTACACATTTTGGCTCCTTTACTTGCCTCTGCCTGTGATATTATTTTCATCCTACGCCTTTGAATTTTTGGCTGCATTTTGTATAACCTGAATTTTAAATGAATTTTAAGCAGGACTCTTTAAATCCAGTTAAATCTAATAAAAACTCTAGTTAAATCCATTGTTGACAACGGGACATAAAGTGAAGAAGTTTCAGTCGTAATGCAGAGCCACAGAAACAATCTGACGGCTGATCAGTGTCCATGTGGTGGATTGCTGTCCTCAGGGAGCCCTCGCTCTGCTGCTCTTCCCAGCTGGGACTGCTGGCTGCTCAACCACCCAACCATAATGTCATAATTGTCTTGTTCCTCTGCTCCTCCTCAACATCCACAACACAAAGCAGAACAGCTCAGGGAATGTGTGAATGGGGGCTCCAGGTTTCAGATTATTCCCCCACCTGCTGCTCGCCCGTTAACAATATTCACATCAGGTCAAAACTGAGCCAAGCTGCTGTGTTGGTGTTAGGCTCTGGTTATTTGGTTCTCCCACAAAACACAGAATTATAAACACCTTATTAATTATTATCATGAATGCTGGTTAAACAAAAACCATGTAAAAACTAAATCATGTTTGGGTGAAGTGCCTCAGGTCTCAATTAGGCCTGATGACCCACCCAAGGGGAGTTTGTGTTCAAACAACAGAGCAATTTAACACTAGGGAGGCAAAATAATTGATTTCTGGCAACAGAGCCTCATAACAATTACTGATCACGTCTGCCTGTCAGCTGCAACAACAAGAGGAAGCAGCAGGAAGGCAAAACACAGGGGACAAAAACCCACCGAGGAACAATCAGCCGGTCTGAACATCACAAGTGTCTCATCATGTTACAGAGCCTCGGAAAAGTATTCACACCCCTTCAACTTTGGCCCATTTGTTTGGTAACGACCTCGCCTAGTAAAAACCAGCCTCTTGTTTCGTAGAGAGGTTCTGGACCAGAGGTCTGCAACCTGCAGCTCATGTGGCTCTTTGGACCGTCCACAATGGCTCTTCATAACTTTGGCTAAAACATAAAAAGAACCAGCTAACCTGTTACATATAGATATAACAAATGCAGAGCTTTAACAGGTTTTTGTGCAAGAATTTTCATTAAGTTTTCATCAAAAAAAGAAACCAGACACTGAAAGTAATAAGCTTTTAGAGCTGTTTGTCTTATGCTAGAATCTATGTGCTTTTCCATCATTTCATCATTTTCCATCCAACAGAAAAACCTATCCATACTCTACTTGCAAAATGTGATGCTTTATTTTTCCTGACCCTCTGCTATTGAAAACAATTGCTTGCTGGAGGAGTGGACTCTGTTTCATAATTTTTTTCATGTGGAATCAAACTTTTGATGTGTTTTAAATATGTGTTAAGTTGGACAAGAATAAAGTCGTAATTTTATGATAGCTTTTCATCATCCTGTGCTAAATTGAGGGTTTGTAAGGCTATAGTTGGTACTGCTTTAACAAATGAGTAAATACTAAATGTTTTAGCACATCAAAAGCAAATTTTCAGCCCCAGGACTTTGAAATGATTGTTTAAACAACTTTTTATTTAATAGAAAGAACCAAACTGAATGGGTCACGTTACATATCACTCTATCGAAGCTTTTTAATTTAACGACTTTCTTCTGGCAATATTGTGTCTTTATTCTGCCAATATTTAAACCAGAGGTTACCAACACGGTGCCCACAGGTAACTGGTCACCCGAGGGCACATTGTCAGTCGCCCACGGATCAAGTTCTAAAAACAGCCATTGTCATTGAGGAGCACTGCCAAAACATATACATATATATTTAATTAAACATTTTCACATAGAAGTAATAAGTAAGATGTATCTGATAAAATATTCGGATAGAGCCAATATCTGATACTCCGTTTTATTTTTTTCTCCTCTGTTCCATTTACGACAGGGCTGTGTAGCTATTTCTACTTGCTGGAACAGGCAGTCTGTTGATTAGTTTGAACACTGATGCCACCAGTGACCGGAGGCTTGTTTTATCAGTTAAGAATGAATAAAGACAATTTGTGACCCCCTGATACTTAATGAACTTAATGAAAATGCCACACCCACCAGGGGGGCTGGCCCCACTATTTAAGAAGTAGTGTCTTAATACAATGACACTGATCACACTGTGGTTTAGACAAACAAAGCACAAGCAGAATGGGGACATCTGAGGAACGTGTAACGTTGGAAGATGTGGACGTCCTGGGAGCTTCGTTTCAATATTCAGAAGCTTAGTGTGGAGAAACTTAAACGATGGTTAAAATGTAGAGTGAGTAAAAAGTTAACAACATTGGTTCAAAGGTAGGATTTTCTTCAGCTATGGACATTGTGGTAGCTAGCTAGCACTCACTAGCACTAACTTTTCAGGGCCTAACTTGTCAAGTTTCTGCTTGTCAATCAGTGTAGGTAAAAATATTGATTTAGTAATGCTTCTCAGTTCATTTTTCCAGTTAAACATCAATTTCAAAAACATGTGAATTGATTACATCTCCCGTCGCACCATGGTGAGCAACACCTGTGTGAGTTGCTCGCACCGTCACTGCATCATATGAAGCGGTTCTTCTTCTTGAGTTTATTTGTGATTGGCAAACAAACGCAATTTAATGCCCACCAATTGGTGGGCATTAAATTGCCCACCAATGTGCAATTTAATGCACATTGGTGCATTAATAACCTAAATCAGCTGATCACATTTCCCCAAAACACAGCTCACTACCTACAGAGTATTGCTCTTGTTTGTCCCAAGTTAAATGGCTGTGGTTTGCTGTTCTTATGTAGCAGTTTGACGTCTGTTGCAATCAGTGCTACTGAGGAGCTGTGAGAATCGAATTGTTCACTAACAAAAGTACATGTTCCACTTTTTAAATGTTTAATTGGAAAACCATATACCATTTCCTTTCAGAGTTATACACATACTTTGTCTATCACTAATACAAAAAAACAACAACACATTTTGAGATTTGTAATTGTAAAGTGAGAAATTATTAAAATGTTCAAGGGATGTGAATATCTTTGGAAGGCCCTGAAATCCTGAATCACAAATGAAGCAAACTGATGAAGCTGAAAAAGAAAACACTGTCAAGACAACAACAACAGAAAACAATGCACTGTTCACCCTAATCATATTTTCCAAGATGTCCTTCTAAGTCGTCTGAGGTCATTTATAGCAGACGTAACTGGCGTCAGCAGTGATGTACTTCCTGTGGGTTTGTCCCTCAATCTGTTCCCTGAAGAGATCTTGTGATAAAAGCTGAAAACCAGGGCCAGATTCTCGCCGGTCATGTAAGGTTGGACCTCATTAGTCGTAATATGCTCCTCAGGGATTGTCTTGAAAACCTCAGCAGGGCAACTGCAAAGATATGCTTCAAGAGAAACATCCTAACCCAAAGACTAAGAAAAGAAATAGCTGGAGCGACATGGCAGATGTACAAATACAAACACGACGTGGTAGTTAGACAACTGAGAGAATGTGTTACATTTTTTCAAAATAAGGCAGGCAAACCACACAATTAGCCAAGCCCATGCATGCAAATTATGTCATTATTAATAATTATTTATGGCGACTCATACACATGCCTTTAAAAATAGGACATGAAAACAGAGGAACAGAAGCTCACCTGAGCTGGAATTTAAATGAGTTTTAAAGGGCATGACGGACTGCTAGCTAGAACACCGACAGGCTGACGGTTCCTACTCGTACCCAAACGTAACGGCTTCGTAAGCCACGTAGAAGCTGAAGCACTTAAAATGCATTCATATTTCTGTGACAGAAAGCTCTGGTGTTAAACAGTTCATTTAACTGTTACCTGTTAAAAATAAAGAAGAAAGAGAAAACAGCTAGCAAAGGCCAAACGGGCGACCATGATGCCTGATGAGCTCAGCCTTGGGAAACCTGTCAAGATCTGAAAAACAGAAAGACAAGGAGTTTGTTAAAGTGTTAATTGGCTAAGCTTTTTACCCATTAGTCCAAGCCAAGTCACTTCAGGCAAATGGATGTTTTTTTTTTTAAATTTTTTTTTTTCGTGGTGTTATTGTTTTCAAGACGGTGATTTGAAAGGAAGCTTTTCAAAGTAAATTACTAACCGCGCCTTTAAAGAGGAGCAGTAGGTCCTTTGAAGAATAATACCATGTACTTGGAACAAATTCAACAAGTATAACTGGTGTTACTGAACTGTCTATGTCAAAAAGTATCATAACTCATACTCTTGTTCTGAGATTATACTTTATAAATTACCTGGAAAATAATTTGGTTGATCTTTTTTTTCACATCTCCTGTCCTTTTTCATGCGGCAATATATATTAAACTTTATTGGAAATTGCTTTGGATTTATTACAAATATAATTGACATAGACATGAAAAAGAAAGGAGCAAAGAAAGGAGGAAAGACAGGGAAATGTTTCAAAGGGAGAAGAGGAGATATGATTAGATTACAGAAAGAAGCATAGAGAATACAAGTCAACATCACCTGCAGAAAGAGAAAAGAACAAAACCAATCTGAAGATATGAACTCAAAGCATATTTTATGACTAACTCACAAGAAGAAATACTCCACCTTATTTGGATTTGAGATATCTCCCAACTAAAATCCTTTATTATGTTTGATTATGTGTTATGGAAACATAACACATAATCTGAATCACCGCTGACGGCATAAATGGACAAAATTAACGAAAAGTCTCTTTTCCATTTGACAGCTCAATGACTGAACCACTCTACCAGGTTAACATTACTTCCAGCCAGAAGAATCATGTTGATAAAATTGAAAGATTACTTTAAACTTAAATCTTCTTGGGCTAAGAAACATTCCAGGCTCAACTGTGATCTTTTCCTACAACATGTTACAAGGCTTGAGAGAAGGAATGAAGACCATTTCCTTTTTGTACAGTCCTTGATTGTACAAATAAAAAATGGCAAAAGGCCTACTTGGGCCTTTTACCCCAAATAGGTTATCCTGTAGTTGTAGTTCCAGTTAACTGGAATTACAACTACTAAGCATCAGTTCCTTGTGTTTCCACTGATATAAAACCCTGGTTCTGACCCAACTAGAGGTATCCCATCTGACTGCCAGGGCAAAAATCATTTTGCACCAGCAGCTACTGGTTTGCTCATGGGGGAGCAGGAGTCCATCAAAGCATAGTGATTGCTATGTTTAAGTTTTTGGAATTTAGTTTCATTTTGACATGAAAGCCGTAAAAGTAGCAAGGATGATACTTTGGAGGAGAAGATGACTGTCTCTTATCTTCCTGGTTTATTTTTTATTCACACATCAGGAAGTTTTAAATAGGTCAATGAGATGTGTGTAATGGTGTGGCTCTGATTTATTCTTGGGTGATGGAAAAGCAATCAGTTTTTTTTCTTGTTGCAGAACCAGTTTAGAACTAGTTAAGAACTGGAACCTCTTTCATGGAAAAGCCCCAACCAAATACTTCCTTCTCGCCAGTTCAGCTCACAAGTTTTCTAAATAATTTATTTGTGGTCGTGTTACGGCAACAACCCAATGGTACCATAATTTCATGCTGTACTATGCGGAGGCATTACACATCTTGGCAAGTGTAACCGGGTTCTGCTTCTCTCCACTGTACCAGGCCGGCCCAAGTAACCCCTCGACTCTGCGTTGTGTATTTTTTATTAATGAAGACAAGGAGTTTCTGGGTGATCTGCAGTTTATTTCCTGAATGACAACATATCGGGGATCGAATCAGTGCAATGGCTCAGCTTCGTTCAGCCACTCTCGTACAGCTTTCACAGACTGGCCTTAATTACAGTAAAAATCATGTTTCAAAGATAATACAATGAAGAATACAATAATAAATGATGTACCTGAATGACAACATATCGGGGATCGAATCAGTGCAACGGCTCAGCTTCGTTCAGCCACTATAACAGAGCGAGCGTTTTGTTAGCTTCTTAACTTAGCACATAAAGTGTTTTATCATTGAACTAAAAGTACAAAAAGTGGTGCCAAACATGTATCAAGTCAATATCAATTACACACTATTTATCTAAGTCAATAAAAATTATGTTTTATCTGTTGCTAACATTTTCATACTCGCTGTGCTGAAGAACGCGACTCACCTCTCGTACAGCTTTCACAGACTGGCACCGAACACGGAAGCCAGCAGTATATAACCAGCACACAGAGAGGGGGGCGCTATTTCCCCATTGCACTGATACATAAAGCAAGTGGGATTCTACACCCTAAACACTGTTACATTCCCCCTGCTGAATTCCACTTGCACCCCAAAATAAACAAATATCACAAACACAAGTAACACTCCCATAAAAAAGTCAGATACACCACAGCGACCAAAAGTGAAAAAGAGAACCAAAACACAGTGAACAGTCTAGAGAATTTCCAATAGCATATCCAGAGCTATTGAGATGTGAGAAATCTGCTCAGCAAATTCCAGGCGGTACAGTTACAAAGAAAATCCAGTCAGATGACTATTCTCAAAAGAATCAGTATAAGAAGAAGTTGGCCAGACCCCTTCATCACACATGTGGGAATCAGTAAATAAAATCAAAATATGCCCATTACATATTTTAACTGGTTATAACCATACACCATCCTGATACACACAAATGAAAACAAGAGTACCTTGTTTGTTCTGAAAGACCATTTCCTATTACAAGTACAATAAAACAAACTCTTTCGTCACAAGACTCAAACCTTTTCTGTTTTCTGGTGCATCATCTCAATCAATCTAGAAACAGGTTTAAGTAACCTTCCCACCCTTAATCTATGGTGGTTCCCCACCGCCCTGTTAACAACAGTGCGCTCTCCAGAGGGCACAACATTTTCAGGTGAGACATGAACCTCAACCAAAGGCAAAGAGTTTGGATCATGCACAGTAGTGGTTGCTGCCTCCAAAGCAGACGAGCATGTAGCTGGATCCATGGACATGACCAGGTCAGATTGTTGATCATCACTGGTCGAATTCTTTTGTACATCAGGGTCAATAGTGGAAGGGCATCCAGAGGCCAGTTGATGGTCCACAACGGTGCCTTCTGGCCCAATATCCTCAGTCATCAGGTGCTCACTGGACACTTCAGATGGCAAGTCAGAAACCCAAGCTTTTGTCCTGTACTCAGCAGATGCCACAGACATTTCGCCCACAGTCTCTCCATCGCCATCATCGAGCCAGATTCAGAAGGCACATCCACTTCTTCCTGCAGCAAAGCATCCTCGAGAGGAAGAAAGTTCACAGGCATCAGCAGGTTGCGATGTACAATCTTCACTTGACCTGTGGAAGCATTCTGAAGCTTAAAGGTGTGACTTGTGTCATTCTTGTCCAAAACTGTATAGACATCATTCTCCCAGCGATCTGCAAGTTTTCTCTTGCCACGTCCCTTTTTGTTGGCTAACAGTACACGGTCTCCAATCTCCACTGGGGATCCCCGGATCTTCCGGTTGTAGAGATCTGTGTGGCGCTGCAATTGTTTGCTTGCCGTTCTTTGTGCAATGTCCATTGCCTCCTTGAGGTCTTTCATTAGTGTCTGGACATATCTGTCATAATCTGTGACATCATGATGGTCAATGACCAGAGCCAAAGATTATATCAATTGAGAGTCTTGGCACCCTGCCAAACATCAACAGAAATGGAGCAAAGCCGGTCGTCTCGTGAACAGTGCAGTTGTATGCGAAAGTGAGGGCTTTCAGTGCATCAGGCCATCTCTGCTTAGCTTTCGGAGGCAAGGCACGAATCATATTGCCCAAGGTGCGGTTCATCCTTTCACAAGAACCATTACCCATTGGGTGATATGGAGTCGTGTGGGACTTCTGGACACCAGCAACACTCAACAGTTCAGAGATTAGTGCACTCTCAAAATTTGCTCCCTGATCAGAGTGTAAGCGTGTTGGAAATCCGTAGACACAGAAAAAGTTATGCCACAGTTGGTGCGCCACTGCCTTGGCAGACTGGTTGGGGAATAAAAATGCATGTGCCATCTTTGTAAAATGGTTTGTGACCACAAGCACATCCACTGATTTGTTTGCAGAGTCTTCAGCTGACTAAAAGTCTATGCAGACCAGTTCCAGGGGCGCTGTTGTCTTGATGTTCTCTAAAGGTGCTCTAGCCTCTGGTTCAGGCGACTTGCTAACAATGCATCGCTTGCAGCACCTCACATACTCTGCCACATGTTTAGCCATCCCAACCCAGTGAAATCTTTGCCTAGCCAGATAAAGGGTTCGTTGTTGGCCTTGGTGGCCTGCTTCATCATGGACTCCCTTCAGTACAAAAGGACGCAGGGCAGGCGGGACAACATACAGGTAGGTTTTTGTCTTTGTTACAGGATTCTTGGAGACTCGATACAACACACCATTTGTCAGTCAACTTGTTCCATGCCCTCAGAAGTCTATTTGTATCAGTCCCTTCTTTGGCACGCTCTCTCCTTGATGGTCTTCGCCCTCTTTCTACATAGAAGATTGCCCTACACAGTGTGTCATCACACCGCTGCTGCCTCACTAGTTCATCATGCGATAAGATTTCAGAACCAGTTTGGTTCGGTGTGAGCAAAGTCTGAGAGAGTTGAGGCAGAAGGAGAGCATGTGGCCACACTTTGGACTCATGTTCTGTATGAATCTGAAAGACAGCTCCCACCTCAGAAGATGTCAGCCCCCCAGCCCGTACAACAGCTGTGCACTAAGAAACAATAGGCTGGTCACCACCTGGAGTCTCCTCAGATGAGTGAACCGTCCATCTGAAGGCCTCCTGCACCCCACCTGTGGCAACTGCCCCTGCCTCAGCCAACAGATCACTGTATGGCACTCTTATTAAACGATGGGATGCGGTGGGTTGCACAAAGGGTTCCCTGCTCAGTGCATCAGCAACCACATTTTTAGGACCAGGGATGTACTTTATGTCAAACTGGAAAGGTGCCAATTTTGCAATCCACCTCTGCTCACATGCATCTAATCTTGGCTTAGACAGTATGTAAGTCAGAGGGTTATTATCGGTCCATACTGTAAACTGATGACCCCTCAGCCAGTGATGAAACTTATCACAAACTGCCCACTTCAAAGCAAAGAATTCCAGCCTATACGCTGGATACTTGGACTGGGCATGACTGAGGGTCTTACTGGCAAAGGCGATTGGCCTTGATGTCAAAGCTCCAGCCGGAACTTGTGATAACACAGCACCAAGGCCACTGCTGGAGGCATCAACAGATAGAAGGAAGGGCTCCTCAAAGTTTGGATGGGCCAGAAGCACTCGATCCAACAGAGCCTGCTTCAACTTGAAGAACGCCGTCCTGCAGTCAGCCGTCCAATCCCCCTCACACAGTTTTGCACAGGCCTGCCGGCACCTTCTCCCTGGACCACGTGGCCCTTTCTCTCCAGATGTCAGCCGGAACAGAGGTTTTGCAATGGATGAACAGTTCTCAATAAATTGTTGGTAATACATGACCATTCCCAGGAACGAGCGGATCCTCTGCTGGGAGGGAACCTTAGAACCATCCTCCATGAGGTTTGCTTCTGTAAGGGATGTAATTGATGCTATTTTGTCAGGATCTGACCTTATTCCATCAGCATTAACAATGTGCCCTAGGAATTTCACAGACTGCCTCAAGAAGTGGCACTTCTTTGGAGCCAACTTAAGGTTGTGAGCCTGCAGTCTCTGGAACACCATATACAAGCGCTGCAGTGCCACTTCTTCAGTGGGGCAAAAACCAGGACGTCATCAAGATAACACAGCACACTGAAGAAGTTCTGATCTCCGAAAATGCCCAACATCATTCTCATAAAGGTCGCAGGACTGTTGCACAGTCCTTGTGGCATACGATTGTATTCGTATAACCCAAATGGTGATGTAAATGCTGTGTACTTGCGGTCCTGGTCATGCACCTCCACATTATAGTAGCCTGAAGTCAGGTCCATTGTAGAGAAAAATCAATTTCCTCCTAAAGCAGCCAGTGCATCTGCTGGATGCGGAAGAGGATGGGCATCTTTGACAGTTCTAGCGTTAAGCCAGCGGAAGTCATTACATATTCTTAAATCACCAGACTTCTTCCAAACTAAGACCAAAGGTGATGCAAATTCACTGCAAGACTTTCGGATTATTTCCCGTTCCTCCATTTCATTCAGAGCTTGTCTTAATTTGTCATACCGAGTTGGTGGCACCCGTCGGCATGGCAACCGGAATGGCTTGTCATCTACTACTCGAATCCGATGGAGATGGCCTGTAGCTTTGCCGCAATATAGCTCATCTCTCGAGAAAATTGACTCAAACTGAGCTATGAGGTCAACTAGTTTCTCTTTGCTACATTGTGACACTTCACAGGAGTCAATATCAATGTCAGACAGCCCCAGATGTTGCAGCACTGCTTGTAAGGAGCTACTGTCACCTGTTACTCGCTCTGAAGACGAATGATCAGGTAAGGTAGAAATATCAGTAACTAGACTCTGCTCATCATTGCACTGTGCTGAGTCATTAGTTGGAAGCTGTATATTCTGTTGTACGCAGGGGTCAGTGGGGCTGAAGCTCTCCACTACTGCACAGGTAAACACATCAGCCAGTTTCATGTCCGTTTTAAAGTCATTGGCTTGTCAAAGGGGGTTAACACTTTTACAGGGAGCCACCCATCACTTTTAACATGTGCCACAGTTCTTCCAACCATAACTGATCTTGGCCTTGCTGCTGTGGGTTCTATCACTACAGCTCTCCCCATTTCCTCATTACCTCCTAGCTGCAGCCTGCCCCAGACCAGGTGCTCTGTCAATGGTTCCAAGGTTATGGCTCTCTTTAGCTTGACAGTTCCAAACTATCACTGACAATCTCTGGAACCACCACTTCTGACATTAAACTCAGCACATTGTGATTCAGACATGTCTTCTGCATTGAAGATCTTACTGCAATTCACCTCCAAACCATCTTTAGCCTTTAGGCGATTGACCAAATGCCTCATAAGGTTGCTGCCTATGATAAGTTCCTCACTTTGTCCTGCAACCACCAGCATAGGCACAACTTTGCAGCCATACATGTCCACTGTAATCTCACACACACCAGATGGGATTGTCCTTGAACCACCACAACCAATAAGTACAACATCAGTGGGTTGCAAGGTGGGGGTCTGCAACACTGCATGAGCTAAGAGGTGGGGCATCAGATCAGTACTGAGAGTGCAGGCCACAGAGCCACTATCGAGCATTGCTTTAACAGATACTTTGCCACCAAGGGTCACATTTTCATAGAACAGTTCATCGATGTTGTTTCAGTCTTTGAATGTTCTGAAGTACTGGTCGATGACCAAGCTGTCGTTCCTCACAGACAGTTTGGTACACAGAGTCCAAATCAAAATCAGTCTCTTGGGGTTCAATTTCAGGCCTAACATTTGCCCCCTCCACATGTAGGCCAACTAGTTTCCCAGCTGCTGGGCACTGATTCAGGCCCTCTCACTTTGTTAGATGCGGCCTGGGGCACCGAGCACGTGTGTGATCAGCAGCATAGCAGACGAAGCACAGCTGATTGGCTCTACAGTGGTAATAGGTAGTGTTCAGTATCACCACAGATCACACAGGGTATGACTTTGTGTGTTTGGTTTCGATGAACTCTGGGATCATCTTTAGCAGGTGGCTTTGCTTGTCGGGGTTGACCCTCCAGAACTTTCTCCAACAGAGCTATCACATGATCAAGACGATCAGCAGGCGCTGGTGCATTAAGTCCAGTAGATGGCACTGAAGCAGAGGTCGGTGATGGTGTGGTACATTTACTGCTGCATGTCACCTGTGGCACATGAGGACCCACCTCCTGTCGCTGAAAACTTAAAGCACTGGATGAACTCAGCTGAGGGCCACACTTCTGATCTCGACTATGCTCCAGCAACTTTTCGTGTACATCAGCAGGTGTCCACTGCTGAATGGCTTGCATTTGAAAATAAGAGACAGTTCTGAGTCTGGGCAGTGGCGAATGAACATTGTAGTCAGTTCTTTTGTCAGGTATGCGAAGGACTTATTCTGTCTTTTGAGACAGTCCTCTGTCAATTCCATGGCTCTGTTCAGCCGGAGCCAGTAGTCAAAAGGTGTCTCACCTAAGGTAGGTAATGTTGCATAAAAATCAGCCAGAGGCATGCTTTAACAGGCAGTGTCACTAAAGTGCTGTTTTAGAATCTCAAAAATAGGCTCTGGGCCTTCCTTAAGACACAAGGATGGCTTACTACGTATCCCCACCCTGACTATCTCTCTTGCCCTCCCTGCCAGTTTACTAAGCACTTCATCGGCTTGTTCAGGTACCTGTACTCCTCTTTTCTTAAAATAGGTAATTATCATTTCCTCCCATTCCTGAACACTGCATGTGTCACAACCATCCCCTCTAAAACAAACAGGTTCTTTAACATCAGATTTCACAATCACATCAAAAGTGAAGGGCTCTGAGAACACATTTCGAAGCCAAGAAACCCCAAGAACACTGTTTCCCAGTCCACAGCCCAAGTGGACTCATACAAGATGCAATGCTTTCTCCGAATATGAAATCCCCAATTTGTGTTTGCATCTCTGCATCAGGCTCTCCTTAGGTTTGGTGTCTGATCAGAATGATGGGGATCATCACAGTCACCATCAACATGTTTCATTAACCAGGATAGATAGGTCGAGGTGTGGATGAGACTGGGGCTGCCAGCAAACCTGCTCACCCTGCCAAATGACTGCAGAGGGGTAAAGCTAACTGTCCCCCTCCCCTCCCAAAAGGAGTTAAGTCCGTCATGATACAGATTTGCGTCGTTCTTTTTTTTTTTTTTTTTTTTTTAATTATTTTATTTATTTATTATATTATTATTATTTTCAACCAGACTCACAGAATCCCACCTCAGTGTTCCAATAGCAAACCAAAAATGGCGGAAAGGAGGGAAATTCTACGGGGTTTCCCATAGTCCATGTAGCGACTCCAACCATTGTCCAGGACAACCGTTGTCCGTTGTCCAGCGACTCTACCGCTGCAGTTACAGGATTGTAGAAGCTCGGGTCACGGCACCAATGTAACCGGGTTCTGCTTCTCTCCACTGTACCAGGCCGGCCCAAGTAACCCCTCGACTCTGCGTTGTGTATTTTTTTTAATGAAGACAAGGAGTTTCTGGGTGATCTGCAGTTTATTTCCTGAATGACAACATATCGGGGATCGAATCAGTGCAATGGCTCAGCTTCGTTCAGCCACTCTCGTAAGCTTTCACAGACTGGCCTTAATTACAGTAAAAATCATGTTTCAAAGATAATACAATGAAGAATACAATAATAAATAAAGTACCTGAATGACAACATATCGGGGATCGAATCAGTGCAACGGCTCAGCTTCGTTCAGCCACTATAACAGAGCGAGCGTTTTGTTAGCTTCTTAACTTAGCACATAAAGTGTTTTATCATTGAACTAAAAGTACAAAAAGTGGTGCCAAACACGTCAAGTCAATATCAATTACACACTATTTATCTAAGTCAATAAAAATTATGTTTTATCTGTTGCTAACATTTTCATACTTGCTGTGCTGAAGAACGCGACTCACCTCTCGTACAGCTTTCACAGACTGGCACCGAACACGGAAGCCAGCAGTATATAACCACAGAGAGGGGGCGCTATTTCCCCATTGCACTGATACATAAAGCAAGTGGGATTCTACACCCTAAACACTGTTACACAAGCAGGACACTTGAAACTGGTTGTGTGACCGACCTACTTCAAAATTATTTCAGTGATAAATGTCTAACCATTTGAAGGCAGAGAACTGGAATAAAATTTTTCAGGTGATCTATAATTTGTAAACAAAAGTAATAAGAGGATATGGGTCTGTTAAGGCACAATTAATATCCGCAGCTCAACACTGAATACCACACGGCTGACGGGATTATTTGCTACGGGAGAGCATCAAAGGTGACACAGCTACAACAAAGATGTGACTTGACTTTCCATAAAAGCTTATTGATTTCTTCAAATTCATACCCACAACCCCACACCTGTTTGTAGGTTTTGTGTACAACCCACAGTCAAGATAATTGATGCCTAACTTTGGGCATCAACAATCTAATGGTTTTATGGAGACTTGGTGACTCCAAGTTGCTAGTCTTAGCTGCAGTTCTCTGACAGTGAACTTCTACCTGATCATACAATAAAGCTGAATCCTCATCCAGCCTTGATTATCCCAGATACAGATGTTCCAGAGTTTGTAGTTGTTGCTCTGAATATAGATATGGACATGCTCAGGACAGTAGATTTGTCTTTACTGTCATCTTTGCATATCTGCCTCATTTGAATTCAGTGCTCTTTTTTTGTTCTAATTTTGAAAAATGTCTATGAAAAATGATTTATGAATGACCTCTGGATTATCAGTCAATTTTTGTAATGTTGCTTACCAATAATAATAATAATAATAAAAATAAAAAAAATCTTTACACACCTTTAATTATTTATTTATATTTTTTAGAATTTTTAAAATGTTTGCCCAACAAATAAATACATTTGATTGATGTATTTACCTTTTTACTGGTCTCTAAAATGTATCTGCCTATTTATTGTTATTGTCATGCAGTTTTCTGGTTGAGGCCCTGAGGCCCACAGAGGCCCAGTATTGCTCGAGGGGCCACCTTCCATTGTCTCCAATTAGATTTAACATCCCATTTGTTTTGCCATCCCCCCCCCCCCTGACTGGTATCTTTCTTAACTACACACTTGCTGTGGAATGTTGAATTAAGGCCTGGCCAACAATGACAACAAAAAATTGACAAAAGGCAAAGGACCAAACCCAACTAAGTCACCTCCTCTACATATACAATGCCCATGCTTACCTCAATGCTTCACCCTGCTCTTCCATTTCAGCCCAGCCCTCACCCCCCTGCCAAGCAGGAATGCTTGGGGGGCGGTGGGGTATTGACCCTTTCACCGAAGTGTCTCACCTTGGTTTCTCAGGGAGATTAGTGGAGTGGAGGAACTGGGAGTGTCTCGTGAAGCAAACTGCTGATCCTGTTTGGGGAATATTTTGGACAAGGACCAAGCCTGGAACACACAAGTCTTAAATTTCATGCTGTACAGCAGCAACCTTGTAGACTTTTTCATGCTTTACTGGTTTGGCGATTATTCAAAAATGTGAAGCCCATGCAACTGCTGCACAGCAGTTTTATATTATGGAGCCTGCCATTATGCATAGCTGAACGCAGCCTTATTAAGAGCGGGCCCTCCTCAGTGGCAACACTGTGAAGGAAAACATTAAAGTGTGACTTGCGATTTAATGAGGTTGGTTTTCAGAATTTGGTTTCCCTTGACTTCCATGTTGATGTTGGAGCTCTGTTTGAAATCAGCATTCCAGCTGTCTGCCAGGCTCCTGAATCAAAAGAACAGCAGCGCACAGCACCAGGTGTATGTTCCATTGCTCAGGTGGGCTGGGGGTCCGACAACACAGATCCAGGTGGCAGCAGCGGGACGCCGTCTGCTGATGTCTTCTGGTCCCCACCGGAGGCATGACATCCTAGTCACAGTGTTAAAAATCATTGTGGGTGTTTGCATGTATATAGTTTTACACTTTTTATGAAGATTTTATGAAATAGATCAGGCGTCTCCCACTCTATTGCTCGAGATCTACTGTCCTGTAGGTTTTGCATCCATCTATAATCCAACACACCTGAATCAAATCTGGGCCAAACCAGATGAAATACTAAAGAGGTAATTCAGTCATTTTGGCAGCGGTGGTAGGAGTTGGATCTGGAATCAGTGGGTTCCACTGGGTGGGTTTTCATGTCTATCGACTGGGTTAATACTGCTGGAAACCTTTTACCAGTGTTGTATAAAGTACTGAAGTCTCAGAGTCAAGTAAAAGTATAGGTACCTCTCCAAAATATGACTTTGGTAAAAGTCCAAGTCACTGACTGAAATGTTACTTGATTTAAAGTCTTAAAGTATCTGAATTTTCTTGTACTTAAGTATGGAAATTACTATACAAATTTATGTACTCAAGTAATGTAATAAAAAGTATAAGTAAAAAGTAAAGCAAGGCAAATGCAGTTTGAATGACAATTTTTATATTTTGGTAAACACAACCACAACTCCACTCAGCATTATGTGTTTAGTAGGCAAAATGACGTATCAGAGCATTTAATCGATCATAACATGTTTTTTTGTTACTGGGAACTATATTCAAACATCTATCAAAGCTACATTTATAAATAATTGTATTATTTAAGTATGTTTGTAATACATAGTTCAGTATATTTAAATATGATTAGTGGCTATAAAAATAGAATAGGAATGGAATATTCTGATATCAATGTATGATGAACATATTACAAAGCACAGCCGTGAATAATTTATTGTGAACGGCTGTGTGTATAATATAATAGAATAATATATTTAAATAACTATACAAACACAAATAAATAATGATTAATACTGAATAATATATATATATATATATATATAACATACATACATATATATATAGATTCAGTTCAAAATCTGATGTGATCCATCCGTGCTGCAGTGAATCCGTCTCTCTTTATAGATTCTCCCTCTTCTTCCTCACATCGTGTCTTTATGAAACTTTCAAAACAAAACGGAAGATTTAGGATGTATCTTACTAGTGAAAGAATTAAATAATAATAGTCTTTACCACCTGTGTAAACTTTGCTGATGAATGTTATCCAGAGGTGTGCCGATCGATCGGTAACCGATCATTTCCGTGAAATCGGTGATGATCGGGATCGGCGATCATTGGCTCTGTTACCGATACTGATCACCTGCATCTCATTTCCCAGCCTGTCTGTCCAGCTGGTCTCGTCTTTCCTTCACTCTGCCAAACGCGCAGCAACAAATCCTAAGCGATGTGTAACTATAACGCACTGAGATGAATGAGGAAAATAGAAGCAGGTCAAAATGCATCAACACAACGAAGCTAATAGACATAAAAACAATGACGGAGTTTGGCTACATCGAGTCTCACTGCAGTAAAAAGACATGGAGGATCAGATAGCAGGTAAAGCAGCGCAGCTACAAACACTCACCAGGATTAGCATAACGGTCAGAAAGCTAAACAAATAACCTGGAAAATTATTTAAGTCTTGGAGCTGCGATGTAAGACGTTGGTTCTGCTGTTGAACCGCTGCTCCGCTACAGGTAGTAATATTTAATATTTAGTATATTTGACAGGAGCCGCTTCTGCTCCACCCGGTAGTAACTCACACCGAACCTGTTTAAAGCTGCAGCATCTAACCTAAAAAAAATATATTTTACATACGTATTAAAACTTTCGCTGTCCTACCATGTGACAGATAATCTTTAAAAAATAATCGATCTCCTCCCTGTGACTCCTCTCAGTCAGAAACAGCCAATCAGAACGAGCAGTAATCAGCTAGCCGCCATGCTAACAGGAAGTTTTCCTTCGTAACTCAGGATTGTTTTCGCAATGGATCCTGAATTTTCCTTTGAATGTTAAGTTTTATACTTGAATTTTCTGCAATGTTGAGAGGTTTTATTTTGGCTTTTTGCATTATTTAGCCTCTTTAGAGCCTTCATATGTTATCAGTCTGTTAAAGATAATATTATTGATAGCAGTTCAATTTGCACAATGCCTGTTTTGTTTAGTTTTCTTCTTGAAAAAGTTATTAAAAACAAGTTTTTGTCTAAATTAAGGTGAATTCATGGTTCCTTTTTTCACATAATGTAACGGTAGTGTTCATAATTAAAAATAAATGATCATACTATGTGATCGTCATCCCTCAGGGGTGATCGGTATCTGTATTGGCAGAAAAAAACCTGATCGGCACATCCCTAGTTATAACACATAATATCAGTATTATAATATATGTTACATTGTTTCATTTCTAATATAGGCTCTTGTGTCAGATAATCTAAGTCAATGTTAGAGAATAATTAATTTTTTTAGATTTACAGAATCTCAGTTATCCTTCATATCGGAGCTGAACCCGTATTACACCAAAGCACTGTAGCTAATATTAGCTGGTATCTCGCCGATAGACATAAATACAGTAAAGTAATATTCTAATCACAAAATATACACAATAATATGTCCATCTTACTTGTGAAATGTTGTCTGTGGAGCCTCACATCAATAGTTCATCGATCCGAACAACAATATCCCTCCGTGCTGAGGCATCTTCTGTTGTTTTGATTGAGCAAAGTAGGAGGGACTACAGCTCCAAGATGGCCGCCGTATTTCCTGCGCCGGAGCAGCCAATGCGGGGTCTGCTCTTACTATTATATTATGTCTATGGGTGTTTCCTATTGGTGGTGATGAACAAGCCCAGGCAAGTAGGCTAAAGACTTTGTAGCAGTCAATCAGTAGGTGGGGTCAAAACACGAGCGTTTCTCTTTTTCGCTTTTTTGTAACGAATAACTAAACCACACATTGAAAATGTATCGGAGTAAAAGTATGAAATTAAGTTCGAAAATATAGTGAAGTAAAAGTGAAAGTTATCAAAAATTTTTATACTTGAGGAAAGTATGAAGTAGGCTACTCCAGTAAAGTAGTGAAGTATTTTTACTTCGTTACTATACAACACTGCTTTTTACATGATGTTCTCACCTTTCTAAAACAATGACCTAAGTCATTTTTTATCAAAAGTAAAAAATAAAATACAATAAAAATCACCACTTCTGTCAGGAAGGTATGTTGTATGTTGGATGGGATTTCTTATGGCTTTCTTTCAACAATGACTTTTCAGTCCCTGCTGAAGATAAGAATCAAATTATGTGAACACAACTAATTGTATTTCTGTCAACAGGTCCTTTGTTGGCCACATTTTCTGGTCCATCCCCAATGCATAATGTTGCCACCAAACTAGTCAATATTTATAAAAAAACAAAAGCAAAAAAACAGAGGACTTGACAGAGCAGCTGTTTTTATACTGGGGTTAAATTGGACGCAGGTGGACTCTATGTGGCTTCTGAATGCCATTCCTCACTCTGACTTTTTAGAGGGGTGTCAGAGCAAAAAACATAAAATAAGAATGCCTGGCACACTTTTTATCAGTAAGAAGAATTTTAAAAACGGACACTTGTATAATTATGTAGCACTTTGTGTTGACTTTTCACATAAAATCCCAATAAAATGAATGGAGGTTTGCTGTTGTAATTTTACAAAATACAGAAAAAATCCAAGTGGCAGGAATACTTCTGCAATAAAGCAATGTATATAACTTAACGTATTATAGATGTTTAGATACTAACTTTAGGTATCTTTGGTAAACAATGAAACAAAAAGATTTTAGTGAAAGAAAGAAACGTACTGCAAGGAAATCTACTGTGCATCTGCACTGCACATTTAGGAATTACCTCAACCTTATAAAGTCACACCATGTTCCTCACAAGTGAAAAGACAAACAACAGCAATAGTGGCAAGAAAAGCTTGTGATGGAGTCCAGATTTTAAGACCCCGACAACAGCTGGGTGTTAGTTTAGTAAGCCCAACTGAAAAGGAAAACGTCAAATTTTTCTACAATGAAAGCTTTCACAGAGTCTGAAATTCCAGCACTGAGATAAAAGAGTAATTCACATTGCCCAGTCCAGATAACCAGGGTTAGCTGCCATTATTACAAATTATTGCCAGATGCTGCTGCAACATATTCATGTGTCTGCAGGTTATCGCTCTTCATTGCCTTCCTACCTTATGTTGCTTTTGTGTCCAACAGGCATCATTTAAAGATGCAGGTGTTTTGCATTGTTAAGTGTGACAATTGATAACTATTTTGATTTTTGTACATACATTACAGAAACATTCCTAAGGCACATACAGGGTGAACACTTTAAGAGAGGACATGTCGGCTTATGAAGGGAGAAAACCTCAGCTCTCAGTCGGAGTTAGATCACTGGGAACGAAGATTGTCTCCTGTTTAAATCAGTCATAGCTGTTATAGCTTGTAAAGCTTACCAAACCCTAAAAGGAACCACAACAAAACAGCATGTTATTGTTGGGGATAGAACTGTCACATTTATAGTAATAAGGCTGGTTGGAAAGTTAACAATCAAATCGTTTTCCAAAGATTCTGTGAGTAAGCGTTACCAGGTTACGCTAATAACATTCTTGACTGTCGCAGTTAGGAAGAAGACTCATAGGTCGACAGAGTCGTACTTAAAACTGAAATAAAGGGGAAACTCAAAGTTTATGAAGTTACTTAAAAAGGAAACTGTTGTCTATTGAGATGCTTCATTCAGAATGCTGCGACTGAAAGCCAGACTTTGGGAGAGATTGGTAATTTCATGTTAGTACTCATGCAGTTTTAGTTTTTTAGTGCCCAACTTGAAAACGTGCTTTGAAATGATTTCAGGTTCAGGTTTATTCAAGTCCCAATGGAAAGTAGTGTGACAACAAGTATATATATGTATATAAAAAAGGAAATAAAAACTAAGAGACAAACAATCAAAACTTACAAAGTGAGGGACAATACAGGGTGGCAAACCAACATCAAATTTAAGTCTATAGGAAGAGGACCAGCAGCAGCGACAGTTACTACTGAAATCAGTAACATGTATGGAACACATAGAAATAGAAATCAGCCCCAACAATCAGATGTGAGTCCTTCTACCTCGTCCTGCAATAAAAAGATAAATTACTGAAGGACGAAGGAGAGTTTATCTGCTTCATACAGACGTTTGATCCGGAGGCGAGAAGGCAGAACCTGGAACTCAACATGGAAAGGCTGAAAGCCGTAAGCAATAATGGCTCTAGCTTTAATTTGTCCCCACCTCGGGTACAAGAAGAACCAATTGATCAACTTAAAGATTTTAGGCAACTTGAACCTATTACACCAACTTTGCTTAGTTTGATTTTTTTTTTACTGTTGAACCCTCTGTTCACAGTTGAAGCTTTCTCTCTCTCTCTCTCCCTCTCCCTCTCCCTCTCGCTCTCTCTCTCACACACACACACACACAGTGTGACATCTGCTCTGCTTCATGGTGGGAATGCCAGAATTTATTTTATCAATATTTAACTATATATAAATAATACATTTTTTTAAAAGAGGAATAAGAATTAACTAAAATTGGATGTATATAACAAAATCAAGATGTTTTTATTAATTGTGACCAAGTAAACTAGATGATGAAAGTTAGTTTTAT
This sequence comes from Poecilia picta, assembly GCA_033032245.1. Taxonomy (NCBI): domain Eukaryota; kingdom Metazoa; phylum Chordata; class Actinopteri; order Cyprinodontiformes; family Poeciliidae; genus Poecilia; species Poecilia picta. Next base: position 1,061,857 of record CM065371.1, read on the forward strand.
TACCGAAGCATAAATGTAACGTTGATATTTTAGATTAAAAACGGTTTTTAATTAAACTGTTGTGTCCCACTAAGATAAATGAGAATAATCTAAACAAGACCCATCAAGTTTAATTAAAACCATTGTGATTTTATTTAAATGCAGACGAAGTTTAAATAAAACTCCATAATTTAAGAAATAGTTATTTTTAATCATTTAAAATTAACTTCTCTAATAATTTAAGATTAGCAGTTCTCTGTGTCGTCTGGCAGGCCAATATCAGTTTTTACTGATTCCAGTATTAAGTTTAAGATAAACACATTTACCTCAGGCTTATTGATGGAGTCACTTGTTTTGAATTTCAGCTGAAAATGAAAAGAAAAGATTTTCCCTGTAAATATATATGCGTGAATGTTCCCAACCTTCTTCTGATTTGTATTCAACTCAAGAAAGTCATGTTGACTTTTATGTGCTGGAAATGGTGGGAGTATCTAGTTTTGAATGAATAAATAGAGAAGTAAAATCTAATTTACCTGGATTTGATCTGATATTTAACAATTAAAGTCAATCAGTTGAAGAGGAAGCTGGCCGAAGCTGATCTGAGGTCAGTTGACTTGTGCATCTCTTATCATGTAGCAATAAATGAATCCGGATACAAGCAAACAAGTAAGCACACAAATTTAAAACATAATGCAGGACTTTTGAGGCTATTCCAAACTTTTTTTCATGGCTGTTTCAGACGTTGCAGAAGCCCTGCTGTACTGCTGTAAATCCTGGTATATAAATAAACATAGAGTCATAATTATTGTCACAATCCTTTTAAATCTTTGCCATTGCTGAGCAAATACCTTCCGTTTGGTCTGCTCTAATCTTCACTGTGATGTTTTGAAAGTCAGGAAACATAGCAACACATAATTGCCACCTAAAAAGTGTTAATAGTATAATGCATTGCTGTTAAGTGAATATCTATTTTCACTCACCCAGTGATTCATGTCTGCAGGAAGCTGCAGGTTTGTGTTCATCTGGGTAGAGATGAAACTCGATCCATCACGGCAAGGCGAATCGGGTGGGCTTCTCTTGCCTGACGAAGTCCAGAGGCCTTCCTGACAGCGCCGCGTTCACAGCTGACACGCAGAGCTTTCTGAAAGCTCTCACAGGAACAAGGAGGAGGCAGGAGAACGGAGCAAAACCTACTTTTTTTACACACCCTGTTAAAATGTTTAGCGATATAAAATATTTATCATTTTTGATGTAAGATATGCAGTCTGTCTGAAAAACAAACTCATCTCTTTGAGGGAAAGAGTATAAAAATGTATTTAAAAAATGGTGACAACCTGATTACAGAAGCGTGCACACCCTCAAACTGACACTCATTTAAAGGACATTTTAGTCTAATGTCAGGATTGTGTTGGAGTCTAACAGCATGCCACTCTACCTGGCAAATGTTTTCAAAAGCTATCCTAAACAGGATGATCTTGTGTGTAGACCATTGTTTTGTGGATTTAGATGCATGCTTTGGGTCACCGAATAAAATTACCTCTCCTCTTCATCTTTCTAACAGATGTCAGAAGGATTTGGATCCAAACTGACTGCCAATAACCATTAATAATTCCTTTTACCTTAACCAAAAGGTATGTTTTTAAATGTATAATTGAATGACAATAAACTCCATGTTTATGTCTATGTTTATGTATTCTCCAGCCACAGTGCAAAATTTGGAAACTACAGCTCAGAGGAGCTGCCTCTTGAGAGCGGGGCTAGGTCCACCCAGACATTTTGCACAGCTGAATGGTTGCCACGGAGATTCAAAGTTTTCTCAAACATGCATGATAGAATCAAAGCAACACTCCAGGTATTTTTTTTAAGTTGGGAATATCATTATAACATGATGTAAAACTACAAAAATGTTGATTTCACATGAAGTCACAGTGTTGCCGTGTTCATAGGAAGTTCTTTTGTTCCTGCTTTTATGGTTTTTTCCAAACAAGCTCAAGGAAATTGTAACCTTAAAACTTAGCCTTGGTTTTATTTAATTAGATTCAATTAATTTATATAGACTACAATACAAAAAGATCTAGGTTATACAGAAACATACTGTTTCAGATAGATCTTAACATGAAATCTTTTCCCACAAGGTTTTGGGAATTTGGGTTTATATATACCACGGCAAAGGTCATATATATACCTTTGTGACTCTCAAAAGGACGTCTTTAGTTACAGGATGTAAGCATCCAGAATCCTTCTAGGCTAACAGAACTTGCTTCTACATGCAGCTCCTTGCACGTGCTGCCGTTAGTCTAATCCACAGAACCAGCTTCCTATTGCAATCAAACCTTTGTAAACTTCTCATCTCCAGAAAACTGGCATCCTTTGCTGCTTTATTTCAAACTCCTTCTGACCACAAATGGGCCTAAATCGACCCAATTACTTAGTGCTTCCTTAAAGATTTTCTGATATTCCCCAGTGCTATCTGCTCCGTCTGTTGTCTTGCAGTGTAACTCTACTTCCTGTGTGAGCAGTGACCTGAGAAACATTCAAGGCAATGTGATGAAACGTTGATTTGCCTAAGCTGTGCATTATTTTGTCTTCTTAAAGAGGTTTTTCAGCTGATACTAATGCTGATTTAGAGGATTTTGCTTATTATTTATAAGACATCATTGAAGTCATGTCAAGAATACATTCTTGCTATGCCGTTCCATCCAGCAGAGTTTTGTAAGCAGAGAAACACAGACAGACAGTGAAGGTGACAGATGAGCGTCCTCTTCGGGTTAGCATGTGGTAACAATTGGGGAAAGTGAGGGTCTCCTGGCCCAGCAGTAATTAGCAGACAGCCTCATGTTCATGTTTCTTTTAATAGCTTGACACGGCCCACTGTGGACTAAAAATAAACAGGGCAATTAGAGTCAGCAAGGAAGGCCATCATTTGAGGGTCTGACCTCTGAACCCAGGTCAGAACCCATATTGAGGTGTCCGTGACGGCCACCTGTATCCCTCTGGGTCAGTGAGGAAAGAAGCCATGTTGTGTTTATTGTAGGGGTCAGGGGCAGTGGTAGACTGATGGATGCATGAGTGAACAGTTTCTATTTTTATCATGCAAAGAACTTGTAGAACCTTATGTTTTGAATCTGAAATTTGGCAGATGCTCCAGTTGTTTGGATATAAACATCACCAGAGTTTATTTTTTACTTTTTTTATTGTAAGGTTCAATATAAAAATCTAGTGTTTGGATTTTTATATCGGAGGCGCAGTTGGTAGAGCTGTTGCCTTGCAGCAAGAAGGTTCTGGGTTTGATTCCCAGCCCCAGTCTTTTTGTATGTTCTCCCTGTGCATGTGTGGGTTTTCTCCAGGTACTCCAGTTTCCTCCTACCGTCCAAAAACATGACTGGCAGGTTAATTGGCCTCTCTAAATTGTCCCTAGGTGTGAGTGTGTGTGTGCATGGTTGTGTGTCTCTGTGTGTTGCCCTGTGATAGACCAGTGACCTGTCCAGGGTGACCCCGCCTCTCGCCCAGAACATTAGCTGAAGAGGCACCAGCAACCCTCCCGACTGCACTAAGAGACACAGGCTGTAAAGAAAATGGATGGATGGATGGATTTTTATATCCAAACAGTTCAGTTGTGGCTGCTGGTGTTTGGGGGATGTCATGTCTGAAACTGAAGAGCTTGGTGAGAACCTGGGACTTGGCATTTCAGCTTAACTGAATATCTTCAAGTTTCAGCGTCCACAGTGTTAAGGATTAATAAAAAAACATGAAAGACATTCCACACAGTGGGACAGAAGACATGGAAGAAGGCAAAAGTAGCTCTGTTTCCATTGACCATATAATTGGACAATTTGACATTTTGAAAATTAATCTGCTTAATGGAAACACCCCAATTTTGAAAAAAAAAACCCTCACTTTACAATAAAAAGTTTGGCCCTGAGATGTGTGTGTGTTTTTTTTTTACCTTATTGAAATTAGTTCATTTTGCTAAACTGCAATGAAAACACATTTTTTACCACGTCATGGGAAGCATTTTGTTGCTGTCAGAGCTAAAACAGGCTTTACCACTGAATATTAAAAAAGTGTGATGCATTTTTGTGTTTGTTCAAATGTAAATAAAAAACTGGAAAGTTGTCTTTTTCATATTATGGGAGACACCTGTGTCGTTTCAAATCTGTAACTTTTTCATGGTTGAATGGAAAAAAATGTAAATTTAAATCTGCCAGTGATATGAATGAATTGGAGTTTAATTGTATTGTATTTAACTTATAACACATATAAGTTAAAAATCATTCAACTCCTATGAACAGGTGAATTTGCCTGTTTAGATTACTATCTTACCATTTTGACTGCACAGTGGCGCAGTTGGTAGAGCTGTTGCCTTGCAGCAAGAAGGTTCTAAGTTCAATTCCCGGCCCCGGCCTTTCTGCATGGAGTTTGCATGTTCTCCCTGTGCATGTGTGGGTTTTCTCCGGGTACTCCGGTTTCCTCCCACAGTCCAAAAACATGACTGTCAGGTTAATTGATCTGTCTAAATTGCCCCTAGGTGTGAGTGCATGGTTGTTTGTCCTGTGTGTCTCTGTGTTGCCCTGCGACAGACTGGCAACCTGTCCAGGGCGTACCCCGCCTCTCGCCCGGAACGTTAGCTGGAGATCGGCACCAGCACCTCCCGACCCCATTAAGGGACAAGGGTGTAAGAAAATGGATGGATGGATAGATTACTATCTTACCATTTTGACCTGCAGATGAACTGAAACACCACGGCATACTAAAATGAACTACTAAGCAGTTTTACTAAATTTCGCATCACTAAACTGTTCCAAGTTATGGAGCTTTTCTCAACATCATCAAACCCCTCAGCGAGTTCATCTTTGTCAACAAGCAAGACAACCTCATCTTAAGATACATAAAGCATGAATAATCTCAGATGTGTCACATTATATAATACTGAAGCCTAACATCAAGGCACTGTATTTCCTGTCATCCTCTGCACTTATTAATGTGCTTTTCTTTAAACTACTGTGTCTGTGTGACGGTGAGGCCTTGAGCGTTCTGTTTCTGTCCACTGGCTGTTTAGCGTTGCACAGATGTTCACATGGGCCCAAGAAAAACAAGAAAAGCTTTTCACACCTGGCAACTCTCAAACAAAACTTGGCACCAAAAGAATCTGTGAGGTTGGCCCAGACTGACCTTTAACTTTTCTGTGATGTCAACGAGCCTTTGGACCAATTAGATGCTGGAAGCTGGCCTTGGACTTGCCGACTCCAGACGCAAAGACAAATGATTCTATCAGATTAAATGTTTTTTAATGGCAGGCAAAGAGGCCAAACGCGGGTCTTTCACTAGAGGCCACATGTTCGTTTCTAAAGTTATCGTGCGAAATGAGGCTCATTTGTCGCCGATATGCGAAAGAGAGGCCAGCCTCTTGTTTCATGTTTGTTCGCAGAGACAAAACACACGAAACAACATCAGTGTAAGAACTGATTTCCTTTGGTCAACATTGTGGAATGGACATGTAGCTGGCGGCCTCTAACAACATATCATACCTCGCAGCTTTGGATATGAAACAAACTGAGGGTAATATTCCCGGGACTCTGTCTGCCAAGAGAAACAGGGAAAGCAACCCACACTTCCAGAGGCCTCTCTATTTATAACCCCACATTTAGACTCTGCACTTGGTGGCCACCACAGCAAAGGTTGCTCGAGCCATTATGGAGCCCAACACAAAAACACTGCGCCTCAGGCTGGAGCTTCAAAGGAGCAACAAGGTCAAACTATTTATTTTTATTTTATTTTTCCATTTCAAGTCTTCACTGCAGAGTCAGCTAAGACCTTATTTATTCATACAGTGGCATCCAATGATATGGATACCTTTGTATTAGTATGCAATAAAAATATGAATATAACATCTTTTGTTTTGTCATTTCACCGCCACAAGCTGCAATGCATTTTATTGAGACAACAGAAAACTACAGACTCTGTTGTCAAGTCTGACTGTAGTTGGTTAATGTTTTCTTCACCCAATTTCTGTGAAATCTGTCAGGATATTTGATGGTTGTGAATTTCCCTGTTCACTACACGCTGTACGTGTTCGTCCACCACAATTGATGTTTGAGTGTGGAATCTTTGATTTACAGCTCATCATCTCGCCAAACACTACGATCTTCCACGCATTCCACAGGCCGGTCAACGGATGCAGCCTCCTGCCAATCAATCTGCTTCCACGTAATAACCTGCCTGGGTCCGACCTGTACCACACCTGAGGCAGGTCCAGGAAACAGGGAGGAGTCACACTGTACCTGCAAATAGAGACAAATCTGGAGATCAAAGCAATGCTTGAGGAGATTTCTGGCAGGACCGCCCTAAATAGGGGTGCTGTGGTGGCATAGGGACAAAGCACAACCCAAGTATTGAGGCCATAATCCTTGTGCTGGTGGTCACAGGGATGATTCCAGGCCTGGAGACATTTGCTGCATATCTTCCCCCTCTCTCATTGCCCTGTTTCCTGTCAAACTAGTTTAAAATAAAGGCCACCAGAGCCCACAAAACCTTTAAAAAACAGAGGATTGTCCTAAATGTCACTCCATCTATCTTTCCATTAATACTGACCTACTTCCTGGTCCCACCTGAAGGAAGAAGCCCCAAGCATAATGCTGCCACCACCATGTCAGTGTTTTAGTTTGTGGGTGTGACAAGATGAAATGTAAAAATACAAAACAAACAAACAAACAAAAAAGTCAAACTCTTCATTTTAATATTGCTTACAGTATTTGTCTGTGAAGGTCTGAGGTCTTCACAAAACAGCTGGTGTCTATAGATTAGATTATTACTCAGCAGACTTAACACAGAGGTATTAGAGTAATGGTGTTAGAATACAAATATATGGTACACATTCCAAGTGGTTTATTTTTTTATTTTATTTTTTTACAAAATTGTAAAAACCATGAATGTTTTTCTTTCCAGTAAACATCTGAACGGTACTTTGAACTGCGGCTCATGTTAAAATCTATCATTTCTGGGTGTAATGTGAAAAAATGTGGAAAACATTCGAGAGCTATGGATGTCTGAAAAGCATTGTATTCATCTTCATGATTGGTGAAGTGTAAACAAGTTGCCATCCTTCTGATGACCACAATATGACCTGTTGTCTTGACAACAGGGTTTCTCAGCTGTCCATTGGGTTTACCTGGCCACTCCTCAGGTATGGAGTGTCTGTTCTCTCCTGTTAACCTTCAGATCGAGGATAATTGTCCCTCTAAGACTTCGAGGTTCTGTGATCTTCCATCCATTGAACTCACAGGGGATTCAGTTTCACTTCAGGTTGGTGGAAATGGGCACAGATCCAGATTAAACAAGAGAATCCCTTGATATTTGATTAAAACAGTTAATCTGGATTCCTAAGCCAGGCAGTTATCATGTGTTGTGCACACGGTGCCACTCAGTCTGAGGAAAAGCAGACAAACTGCCACAGAGTAGCTATGAGCCTGCTTTAAACTTTTTAAGGCAGGCGTGCTGTGCTTTAAAAAGTATTTGCACTCTTCAGATTTTGCTTCTCTTGGATATTTTTGTCGCTTCAGATCATCATGAAGCAACGCATTTAATTGTCAGACGATACCAACCTGAGTAAAAACCAAAAGATGTTTTCAAATAATGATTTTATTTAAAGAGGAAAAATAACCCAAATCAACCTGGCTCTTTGTGGAAAAGGTAAATGTCCCTGCTCTGACCTGGACATCTATGAAACTGTAACCACTAAGAAAATTCAACTGTCTTCAACCCAGATAGGGCAGCGCTGTGATGAACTTCTAGTGGGTGTTTTATAAACCCAATCTTATGCATTCACCGTATAAAATGATATCCCTTCAGCAGTGTAACAGCTTTAGCTCAAATCTCTGGCAGTAGAGGAAGGATTCCTGCTCTGTCTTACTTAGCCTCTCCACCTGCAGCTGGCGGGTCAGATAATCAGCTCTCAACAGCAGTCCTGTAGCAAAACAGCTGCAGTTCACTGAGAGCACGGGGAAATTAGCATAAGCTAAGCCCCTCAATTGATCTGTGCGTCTGCACAGCGTAACAACATAATCATCTTCAAGCCTTTTAAATGCAGCCTGGTCACCGCCACAGCTCTCAGGGGTCAGACATGTACCCACACCGCACATAAACACACCGCCCCTACTTCTTCCTCTCTATCACTATATCTTCCATACAAACACGCACACACACATACAACACACACACACACACACACACACACACACACACACACACACACACACACACACACACACACACACACACACACACACACACACACACACACGCACACACACACAGGTCTGATGCGTGGGTCAGCGCCTCATGTGGTGACAATGTGTGTGCTGTGGTGGTGGATGGTGCAGCCCGTCTGTAAAAGGAGGAAGTGGTGCAGCGTACCCTGGAGGAATAAGGTCCTGGGGACGAATGTTTATCCTGTCCGTAGCCTTTGATCTTTTACTGTTAATCGCTTCCTGAAGCCTGTAGATGAACCAACAGCTAAAGAGCAGTAACAGTGCTGGAAGTGACAGACAATGAAAAAGGAAGGGTTGAAAGGTGACGTAATGCTCACACAGGTTTGATGAGACCAAAGTACATCAAAGTTTGGAGCAACTGAATATTCCTGTGACATGTAGAAAAGCGTAAATCCCAACATAGTATTTCCAGGAAGAGCGAGTCCAGACAGCTGATATGAGACTTAGAAGACCCTTAGGTTTGTCCACCAGGCAGCAGCTTTGTTTCTGGCACAAATGTAGAAAACAACACTATTTTCCAGTGTTACAGAACTCTTCATTTCCAAATGATGGTGTGTTTCTTAACTTTAATCAGGACTTATGCTGCATTTCTGTTGAAATTCCAACTTGACAGTTGGAAAAATCAATTGGAATATCAACCAAAATTGTATTTCTGGCTGGGAAAATATGATCAACTCCAAAAGGTTTTACAGTAACAACCTAAAAAGGCAAACTTCACTTTTCAATATGGCTGCTCCTTATGTGAAAAGTTGTTTCTATATCTATACATAGATATAGATATCTATATATAGATAGATATCGATATCTATCTATATATATCTATATCTATTCACTTAATTTGTTAAAGTTGCCATTATATTATGACAGTACGGCATGAGAGATCTTCTGTGAAACATCTATTTCCTCTGCCTTCTCCCAGTGCTATCTAGAAACAACCAATCAGTAGCAGGAGAGTTTTACTGCTGTCAATCACACTCTCATGTTGCTGCTCATCCTCCCTCCCCTCGCTCTGTTATATGCTGTAGTTAGCACAGGCTGTTGTGAATGCTCAGTCTGGTTAGCATAGTTACCAATGATGGCAGAAAAACAGTTTTCCTTTAATTATAAGTTGTTTCTCCCCCATTAGCATATTTAGCAGTGAGTGAATTAGCTTGATTGACTGCGCTAAGACTGTCCTACTGATTCTGATTGGTTGCGTTAGCCAGAATGTTGCATTACTTTAGCAATAGTAGTTCAGGGAAGAGGTGGAGGAGATTGATTGTTTTCACAGATTATCTGTCTCATAACAAACTGGCACAACATGATGACAGCTTTAACAAATGTGGAGAAAACATATTTTTTATAAAGTTATGTACTGCAGCTTGAGCAAAATGCAACTACATAGCATTTTTTGAGAAGTCTGGATTGCTTTATGTATATTTTGCACATTGCCTATGACTGTGGGGAGAGACATTTCAGTAATATAAAAATGTAAGCAACCTACTTGCATACTGTATGTGAACTGTTGTATGTAAAATTCATGAGCAGTAAATATTGTCCTAGTATCAGTATTGGACCAAAGGAAGCAAGGCAGCTGCAAGCCTTAAAATTATGATGCTTTTTGTGGGTCAAATAGACTCAAAAAATTGTAACAGTAGCTGCCCAGGGGGGTCCAATCTAATTTTTTGCCATGGGGCCCAAGATTGCTGGCAGCGCCACTGGTTGTAAGCTGTGGTGAAACATATTTATTTTACATGACAAACATGTAACGTGTGTCTATAATCAATGTTCCATGTAACGCCTGCAACTATAAACTGAAAAGTGATGCTTGTTTATGGAAAGTAAAGCTTAAAACAATGGTTGTAAGACGTTCTGTGAGCCATGTCTATGGGCATCATAATGTTGAAATTCCAACTTCGTAGACAGAACACTGTTAGCTCGACTCTGACGTCAAACCCAGCTCTGAGTTCCCACTTCCAAAGAAACTGGTTCACAGTATCACTACAGACCAGAGCTTTCTCAGGTTCACCTCTGCCATTGTATGTTTTTGACCAATTCAAGAATGACACTTTGAAAATTTTGGATCAACATTTAAAATCAGACTATTTTAATTGTTCTATCAAAATATTCTTGGTTTATTTTTATGACTGTTTTAAGGTGTAGTATTCAACTTTCATAAGAAATTGTTTTTACTAGTTTTTGAAACCGTCTATGTTTTGACAGTTGTGACAGTTTAATATGAGACAGATGTCCTGTGAAATAAATGATCTCCTCTGCCTTCTTCCAGTGCTAACTACAAACAACCAGTGAGAGCCAGGAGGCAGGTTGTTTCTCCGACATTAGCACATGATCAGTGAGTACATGAGGTTGATTGATTGGCAACACTAAGCCCCGCCTTCTGGCTCTAATTGGTTGTGTCTGACCTGGAATAAGGTGGAGATCAGTCTATACACATTTTATCTGACACACAACGTGGTGAAAGTTTTAAGAAATATGTTAAAAAACATGTTTTATTAAAGTTACATTCAGCAGCTTTAACTTTAATCGAGTACTTTGCACTCGATCAATTGTGGTTCCTATAACTTGTGGAAAACTGCAAATGGACTTCTTTTAGTTTTGCAATTTTCTTCTTGTGCAGAACTAATAATGTTAAATGTTCATATTCCCCCTAGTTCAACACTGTAGACAGAAAAGAAAGAGAACATCCGCTGTGACAGTGTTGTTTCATGCAACTTGACTTAGACTTGCCCCCTCAATGACTTGAGACCTGACTTGGCCTGGAAAAAAATAACTTGAGACCAGCTCTGGTCCCCATGCGGCCCACCTGACCCCTGCCCATCTTAACCTCTGTCCATCTGAGAGTGTTTATGCTACTGCGGGGTCCAGAGGGGCCTCAATGCCACACCTGGCATCCCAAATTACAACAGGCAGCCAAGGACATTCAAAACTCAAAGAGGACCTTTTCTGACCTCCATCCAGACCTCTGTTTGTTGTCTGGCAACTTCTGTATGCAACAAAATTACACAGGCGCTGTCTTCATGTTCAGTGACACAAGTTTGTGACAGGTTGAGAAGCTCTTAGTAGTAGCAGAAGCTTCTTTTTTTCTTTTTTTTCTGGCGTATGCCATGTGGGTGGAAGCTGCGCTGAAAGACGAGCTCTTTGGTGATTGTTGTGAAGCTGCTGCAGCAAGTCGCTCTGAGAAAGAAATGACATGAAGAAACAAGGAGACATTTTGGGGGATTTATGGATCTTCTTGATTTTCTTTGTGTAGGGCTTCATCTACAGGGCTCTGTTTTGAATGGTCTCATCAGTCACTCATTCAGCAATGCCCTGTAGCTTGTTCTGAAACATGCAGCCTGCTCTCTCAACTTTTCTCTGTCTTTGCACACACACAAATTTGTATTTCCATAAATAGAACTTTATGTTACGTTGCTCATTTAGTAACTTCATTTATGTCCAACACTTACCCCAACATTATCAGTGTATTCCTAGCCCTAAAATGAACCAAAACCTGTCTGTCCACATCTCTAAACATAACCCTTGACCCTAAATAAGGAGGTCCAGCACTTCACAGGCTTCGGTTCCCCAAAGGTTTCAGCGCTCTTCAGAGGTTTAGGAAACATTTTTGTTATTTTTTTGTGGATTGTGTTTTTATGATTCCTGAAGCTGTTCAAATTGCAGCTAATTCCTGATTCAGGCGTCGGAACGCTGCTTCGGGGTCTCAAATAATGAAATGAGCGGAAAAAAATACGCAAATAACTGTAAAAATAAGTACAAAAAGAAGAAGCTACAAAAGCCACATACACCTACACTAAAGCCTTAGACATCATATAATTTACCATCAGGTTGTTCACTGACTCATGCTGTTTAAGGGTAAGGTTTTGGTCTGTGTGTGTGTGCGTGTATATCTGTGTGTGTATGCACCTATCTCTGACAGGGCTTGCGTGACTAGTGGAGAGTGTGAGCACATAGTGGGAAGGTTCCTCTTCTGCCTGAGGGAAATAGCAGTGCGTTGTATGCACCTAACCTCATTTAATCCCACAGAAACCTTTTAAAGAGCATGTAAAACAGCATGCCCCCTCTGGTAGCAGCGCACACATGCAGTATCAGAATGCTAACACGCGTGAACGCTACAGTTCTTCCAGAAAGCCTTTGAGCTACTGTGTCAGACCGGCACAAAGACGGCATGCTCTCCAGATTTATGGTTTTAAAACTCAGTTTTGAGATCCGCACGTATTATCTTCAAGTCAGCATATTAAACTTTAAATAACTTTTTTCTACTTAACTACTTGACACATTCGAAGTACACAGCGTGCTCATCTCCTCACCAGCAAAACCTTATTTATTGCTTTTAAAAGTACCAAAGAGAGGCCATTTCAACTTAACTACTTGACACATTTGAGGTACACAGAGTGCTCATCTTCTTAACAGCAAAACTTTATTTATTGCTTTTGAGAGTATCAGAAGAGAGGCCATTTCAAAAAGTTGGTTGGGTAAGACAAAGCAACGGTTATATGAATCACCCTGTGCTCATTTTTAGCACAACGGCTAGCTGCCAATGAGACCGATTTGAAGAGGGAATCAGTTCCAGTTTGCAGCTATAAAACTCTGAATGCAGTTCTGCATTTCAAGCAGTTTCCCAAAAATCAGGTCACGATCACATTTTATCTGCAGACACGCTGATCATTGTTTAAAAATGGTCAGACATTATTAGGTGAAAACTTACAGAACCTTGCAAAAATATTCATTTTCTAAAATTTTCTCAAATTGCAACCACAAACTTTTCACAAATAAAAATTGGAAGTGAGAAGTGCACAGGAATCATCGCCTTCCTAAAAATAATGGCGCAAATTTCTTTTTTTTTTTTTTGCCAAAGTGATTTGGGCAATAAACAAATAAAAACAGAAACACCACCACCTTGATGTTTTAGCTAAAAATATTACTTTTGGCAAAAAATGACTTGACCACTATTTTAAGAAAGTCACAATATTAAAGTTATCATTATCATGATCATACTAAAGCACAGAGCGGTACAGCTGTAAAAAGAAATCAGATTCTCACAAAGCAAAGTTACACAAAACACACTAACAGTTGAGAGAAGAATAGGATTTCATCATAAACCAGCTGTAGCCACTTGTACCTCATAAGATTGTTGAGAGAGGAGTCAAAAGAACAATCAGCAGTGTTTTTCAGTTCTCCCTGGGAATGCTGCAAAATCCAACGTTTATTGCATGTTTCATAATTGGAGACTGTGTAATGTTTTTATGATGTAAAGCACTTTGAACTGCATTGCTTGTGAAAATGTACTTTACAAATAGATTTTACTTAACAACACGTCGAAAGAGTGTCTTTTTTTCTTCTTCTTCCAAGAAAGCAATAAACAATGCCCAAAACGTCAATGGTCTGAATGACCACTGCACAAGACTCCACTGGTGAAGAAAACAACACGTTGAAGCTTCTGTTTAGTTTTCTGAAGAAGATTTTGACAAGCTACTGAAATACTCAGAAGTAAATCTAGTCAGACACCAGGGTGATGCTGAGCTCTTTCTGCATCATGGACACATTTTGAAGGAAAATGATTCTGCACAGGAATTCCCAAAACTCCTCACCAGGCATGGAGTTTGGAATATTGTTGTGTTTTCTGTTTTACAGCACATGTTGACTTGGAACTTCATGAAGGAAGGAAGCAGAAATATATCAGAACTTTCGTGATCAGTGTATGAAGACGGAAGTAGGGTGGATTCCCAAGCAAGATAATGATCCCAAACACACAACTGTGGAAACATTTAGTTCGTTCCATAGAAAGAAAGTGAAACTCCAATCTGTCACCTGAACTACAAATCTAAGAAAAGAGCAATCACTCACAAAAACAATCACTCTAAAATGAACCCACAGTGAAACATGGTGGTGGCAGAATCATGCTGTGTGAAAACGTCTTTTCAGCAGAGACAGTAAAGGCCCTTTACTGTCTGAAGGCTGATAGTTGATGGAAGAGACGGATTTAGCTAAATAGATTGAAATCTTACAAGAAAATCTTCTAGACGCCAGGGAATAACATAAACATGCAAAGTCCAAATCTAAATCACATCCATTATTTACAGTGAGATTTTACTGAGCTGATGTTCACAGGCACTTTTCATTCAGTGTGACTGAGCTGCAGCTATTCTGCAAGAAAGAGCTGAAAAAAAACTGATTCAGAAAAACTCAGAGGAACAAAAGAAATTGTAAAACTTCCCTTTATTTTGTTTTGTTTAGAGACTGACACGATAATTAAAAGAAAACAATGTAATCATCCTAATCCGCTTTAATTTTAAAGCACATTTTAAAAAACAATTTGTTTAACCAAAGTGCTGCTCAGAACCAAACACATCAAACCAAGACACAAACAAGAACAATAATAAAATATAATGAAAAACAATAAACTACCAAGACTGTAGTAAAACAAAAACAGAAACAAACAGACTCACATTGTGTCAAAAGCTACTGAAAATAACTTTTAAGAGAGACTAAAAAAACAAAAAACAGCAATAAAAGGAGCCAGTCTAATACTCAAGGCTGAAACGACCCTATCCAACAACCAGCATCAGATGGCCTGAGGGCTGCCGGGAAATGGGTCAGAGAGGGAGGCCAGGAGTCAGATGAGACAAGGGAAGGATTCTAAAACTGATGCTTTGGTACACAGGTGGAGAAAAGACAGAGCAGGTGAGATTTGGTGTGAACTGGAGAGGATGAGGAGCAAAGTCTGGTCTCAGCATGTCCTCATCAGTATGAGCCCCATCACAGCTGTGGCACTTTT
This sequence comes from Poecilia picta, assembly GCA_033032245.1. Taxonomy (NCBI): domain Eukaryota; kingdom Metazoa; phylum Chordata; class Actinopteri; order Cyprinodontiformes; family Poeciliidae; genus Poecilia; species Poecilia picta. The sequence continues at coordinate 1,076,878 of CM065371.1, forward strand.
TCCTACACACGGAATCAGAAATATTAATGTGAGCACAAATCATTTTGTCTCCTCCATTTTATATATTATTCTGTCTTATATATAAGACCGAGAATAATACATTGATAGCAGAAAAAGTAACTGGCCTACAGATTCAATTTCAAACATTCCATTGCCTGTTTCACACACAACACAGTGACACAGTGACAGTGACCTGTGACAGGAGTTATTTGAGGATGGCTAATTACATTTTAATTATACAACTGGTTTTATCACAACGATCAGCTCATAAAATGAAGGCTAATTACCACACCCTGTCCTCAGATGACTTTATTTCAAATATTGCTGATGCACCAGGAAATAAAAATACTAAATTTAGCTTTTGTAATTTTAGTAGAAATCGGTTTTTAAACTGACCAGATATACCCAAGATTCCTCCCTTCCATTCCCCCAAAAGAAGAAGAAAAAATAATCTAATCTAATAAAGGAACTACTTTACTTAACATGTACAGGTTCCATCTCTGTTGTCTGGTCGCAGATATCGTGTGATGATCAGATAAAATGCCCATGCTGGCATTTCCTGGATGCTGTTTACGATTGATTTTTGGATCGACATCAAGTTTCTTCATCAAACAACTTCTTTACAAATACATGCACTGCTTTGAGATTTTATTGAAAATATTTAATTTTGTGTCGTCTCTGTGTTCACAGTTCAAAACAGTGGTTGCAGTATGTTCATGTTCACACACACGCACACACACCACACACACACACACACACACACACACACACACACACACACACACAACAACACACACACACACACACACACACACACACACACGCACGCACACACACACACACACACACACACACACACACACACACACACACACACCACACACACACACACACACGCACACACGCACAGACCCACACACACACGTTACCAGGGACGGACTGCAGAGAAAAATGGTCCAGGACTTCCTGACAGGCTGGCCCACCTTTAACCGCTCGCTGATGTGAACATAATTAATGTCACTTCTAGTGGCAGTTATTAACACATAATAACTAAAGACACATAATGACAAAGACAAAGCAGAGCAAAGGAATAGCAAACTAAGCACCTGCTCAGGGTCCCCAGACCATCAGGGGCTTCATAAACGCTTCAGTTCTAACAGAATACAGATCTAGAATGTTAACATTATTTATTGAGAATAAAACACTATTAAATTTGATTTCGTGGTTAAAGCAGAGATAAATGAAATATTGAAATAACTAATTTAATAACTTTTAAATTTCCGATTTAATTTGTCAATTTACTTTGCAAAAGTAATTTTCATATTTTTAATTATTGTGTCAATCTGATGCTGTATGAGTTTAAGATCCTTTTGTTCACAAACATATTTGTAGCAAATAATAACCAATTATCACTGATTGCTTTTGAGCTCGACCGTGTCTCCCAGATCCCACTGAATACGTATTAAAACTACTGGTGTTTATGTTCTGACAGCAGGAGACATGGCAACATGGCGACATGGCCTTGCATGACGAGTTGGAGCCATTCCACTGGATCTGTTTGTAAGACACACAGGGAGATTTAATGTATGTGGCACTAGGACATGAGGTCACTGATTCACTGGAGGAGGAGATAATGTTGACTGAATATGAAAATGTCCTTTGATAATAACACTGGGTTACAAAAAAATCTATTATTTGGAAGTTGTTTGTTTTTTTCTATTGAATCAGGACTATTTTGCAATAATAAATCCAAATGATGCAATGATGTTGGTCTTTTGTGAAGACTTGTACAAATGTAATGTGTCTGATAAACATATGTCAAAAATATGCCTGGAAGCGGATTAGTTGACGTGAAACATCCTTAATGCTGTTCACACAGTGCAACATAGTTCCACCTAGAACCCTTCCCTGTGAACAAGATAATGCAATTTTTGTCATGTGACCATGTTAATGAAAGCCAATTTCTACACTTTGGATAAAGCCTGGGGACCCTTAATACATTACTGCACAGGCCATCAACTGGAAATGAGATGAGTTTTAACAAAGACACAGACAATAGACTAACTTTGGCCTTTAATGAGGCAAGAGGAAAACCATTTTTACAGGAACACCACCAGACCTGCTTTCAGTTTACTACAAGACATGTGGGTAACACAGCAAAGCATGCTTTGGTCAATAAAAATCAAAGACAGCACAACAATGAAATGGCACTGACTACTGACCTGTAGCTGGATGGATGGATGGATGGATGGATGGATGGATGGATGGATGGATGGATGGATGGATGGATGTCATGAGGGAGTAAAACAGGGTATTTCAGAAATGGTTATTCTGGGATCAGCCTATACCTGAATTTTTAAAAGTGTTGCTGGTAAACTCTAAATTATTATCAGAAGGTAAATGTTCTTTGTTATGCCTCACTTTCCATACACGGAATCTCCCTAAAAGACTCCCTGAGACATACTTTAAAGATTTTCATTAAAACTGTTGCACCAGAAAATGTCTTAACTTAAGGACATAGAAAACACTCAGAAGAGAAAGGGTGTAATCATCACAGGGGCTAGCTGTAAAGCTAGCCCCAAGCTATGCGGGAAGAAAAGGGCCGGGTGAAACAGAGACATGTCGGTAAAAGGCGGGATGGGTGGAGGGAGGCACCCTGCTGTTTCCCTATCCGAGTAACAGGTGGAGGGGGCTGACTTCAGTGTGTTTGTGAGTTCAAGCAAACAAGAAAGGGGCCTTGGGGAAGGGGGTTTACCTGCTGCACTCATGTCCTGACAGGTAACATTCGCCTCCCACCCTCTGCCAACAATCCTCCCAGCCAACTGCTGCCATCCGTTCTTCACACACAACCCAGGAGTCCTTTTCTATCCATTCAACCTGTTTGGTGGAACCTCCCCGTTATCCTCGGGTGTGTGGGCAGATGTGAGGCAGCTTTAGGATTCCCATCTGCTGCCCCCGACTCGGAGAAGGCCTCGCTTCCTGTGCTATACTAAGCCAAAGACCGTATTTTCTGATGTCTGAGCGGAAACAAGGATAAAGGAGATGAAAATGAATGAACAAATCAACATAACTTGTTTTCTAGCATTTTAGCATACTAAACCACCTCAAAGTGAAAAAAGAGTGCTGACATGAAGACCAATGTTTAGCTAATACAGTTGCCAACTTGGCCAATCTGCAGATGGGTTTTAAGAGTCTTAAAAAGGGAACTTCTAACAACTTATTTGGTGATGTCTGGTACAATTTTAGATTTTCAGAGACTGACATAAGAAGTTGTTCTCCTTCTCACTTTTCTTTAAAAGATGTGAATGCTGCCATGAACACACACTCACACACCAATACACACACTGCTAGGCAGCTTAGGGTTGAGTTACTTGCCCAGGGGCACATCAATATGTGATGGGAGGAAGCTGGAATTGAACCAACAACTTTAATTTAAGGCAACAACTTTTCCCATTTTACAGCTGCCCCGTCCATCCATCCACTTTTTATATCCATTTCATTCTCACAGCACGTTGAGGATTATCTCCAGCATTTCATTATAATTTTTTCTTTCATTCATTTGTTTCAAACAGGTTTTTAAAAACAAGAAAACAAGCCAAAACACGAGCATGCATAATAATTATCTTACTGCTATTGTTCTGTTGAAAAGGAACAGGGAGATGTGAACACTGTTTTAATCTTACTCCTTATCTCAATTTAATGAACTATGTTACTTACCAACTCAATGATTATCAGACATTTGTAATTAAAACCATGTTGTGGTAATCATGTGCTTGTACAAAATAAAAGAATCAAGAAAAAAATCACATTACATAAATGATTACAAACTAACTTGAAATATACAGATCCATAATAATAATAATAATAATAATAATAATAATAATAATAATAATAATAATTACAAATGTAAATAACAAATTGACATACAACATCAGAATAATTAGCAACTCCTTGCCCATGCACACCCTATAAATTTTCAATACTCTGTGTTATATAACAACAAATAAAATTAAAAAAACCTAATGATAATATTGATAATAAGGTAACAGTAATAATCTTCTAATAATAGCAGCCAATAGTAAGAGTGGGAATACACCCTGAAGAGGCTCAACACTGTCAGTGATCAGGACTCTGAAGCCTGTTAAAAGACTTGCAGTATGATTTAGAGCTGGGTGTTAATTGGGCCAATCAGACGTGTGTATGCTTAAGGCCAGGACTGTTGTTGTAACATTGGAAGCATGTTTAGCTCAGTGAACCTCCACCCGAGTCTCGAATGTTTCTAAAAGGTTTAGTTTCAGGATTGCCCAGCAATCAGCTCCATCCATCTTCCTATCAACTTTAACAAACTTCCCTGTTCCAAAAACGCCCCCCTCTCTTTATTACTAACATGGTTTTAGGATTTGAGTTGTACAGCTTAGACACACAGTGGTGTGAAAAGGTGTTTCAGGTCACCAACATGTGGCACTCAGGAGAATTCAAGGTTTCATTTGTCACAGCAAGTGGCAGCAAAGCAGCTGCAGACCATCACACTACCTCCACCATGCTTTGATTTTGATGCTGTTTTAATAAAATGCCTGGTTAAATGCGCTCCTGCGGTAATTCTGGCTCAAAATTACTCCAGTAGTTTGCATCACCACTGTTCCATGTTTTCTCAGTGTGTGGCTAATGACTGTCTCAAAGCTTTAGAAGCTTTGTGAGCCTTTACAGACTGATAGGTGTCAGGTTCTTTCCTTCTCACATCCTCCTGAAGGTCTTTGTCCACTTTAAGGACATTTTGCTGTCCTTCACTTTGTCGATCAGGGTCAACTGAGGTGATGTCTTGATTGAGAACAGGTTGGCAGTGATTAGATCCGATTGTGTCTAGTTAAAACACAACAAATAAGTTATGTTTTACAAGGAGGGCAATCGCCTTTTCACATAGAACCATTTAAGTTAAATTTTTTTTCCATTTAAAAGCAGCATTTTGTGGTTACTTGTGTTGTTTTGGTCTGATATTTAAATTGATTTGATGTTCTGAACCCCCCCCCCCAAAAAAAACATAGGAAATCTTCAAGGAATTGAACACTTTGCACACCACTGTGTCAATTCAGATTTTTTAAACTGTTTTTTAAACCTCCATTTTGAGGAATGTGTCTCTTTTAACGTAACAAAAAAACAACAAAACTTGAATTTGGCGCTTCAGTTCACATCTGCTACTTTCTTCAGAACGCGTCTTGTCTTGATTTTAATTATTTTTAGTATGTTGTGTATTTATAAGAAAATGAACTGTCAGCATCAAAGTGTGTTGAGAAACTAGAATAGCTCTAAACAATGGCTGAGGTCATGTTAATACTTGAACACACACGCGTGTGATGCTGCCAATAGCTGCCTCATCTGGGCTGCCTTTGTCCTGCGTGTGTTCCAGCTCTCCACTACAGGAGACAGGGAAGTGGTCACTTGGTGCCAGTAAACAGAACTTTTGTTTGCGGGAATCACCCTCAGGTGCAGTTGACCCCTGACCTGTGGGACTGCAGGTTGAACAAAGGACCATTAAGACTGAGACAGAGAGGTCTACATAGGGTCAGGATATCAGAGATAAAAACACAACAAAACAAAGCAAAAAATATTCTGCACACATGATTCTGTACACATGACTGATTCAGAAAAATAGCTAGAAAATAATAATAAAAAAAATTTATCTGAATAAACAGACACACATTTGTAAATGGTTTTTGTGGGGCAGCCATCCATCAAATGAGTGCAAACAGCTGCCATCAACACTTGTGAATCCACAGCAGGCCTTCTCATCATCAACTGATCACTAAAAGAGGTTCCCTTGGAAGTCTCCTCTTGTCCTCTTATCACTGTTATAGGAAAGTAGAGACAGGGTCTTTCTTCTCCAGGCCAGAGGTGCTGAAATGTAAGTCCTTCAGAATCAAGAGCTACACACACACAATGCTCTCAGTCACTATCAGGAGAACAATAGGGCCATCCAGTCAGAAAAAAGGGTTTCTGCGTAAGGACTGGACTGCACTCTGACTGCCTCAACACCTGGAAGTGACAGGTGAGCTATTGTTAAGAAAAACATGGAATCAGAATTTTCTCAGCAGTTTTCCTACGTGGATCTGGTGTTGCGATGCTTATCTGTAACATTTCCATCAAGCCTGTGGAGGACACACTGTACAACCAGGACAGAGCCACAGCTCAGTCCTCCTCTCAGCTCTGCCCACCTTCAGCTTTCAACACGGTTTTGGCTCAACACTGCCACCCAGTGATCTTGGAAGGTAAAATCCCATTCTGTGCTCAGTCATCGTTCCCCCATCATAAGGCCTTACATTGACATGGTGATGCATAGAACAGACTGGGATTTTCCATTGCACCCCAGAGGAAGAACATCCAGACCCTAATCAACCCTCACATGATGGGCTAGTAAAAAACAAACAACACAGCCACATTAGTCTGCTGTGGTCACATCGTGTACGAAAGAACAATAAAATGCTGACTAACAGTTGGGGTGTAATCCTTAAGAAGATAGGCCAAATATAGAAATGACAACTGCAATATAAGATCTAAAACGTAATAGCTAAAAGAAAATAAAAGCTAAACAGAAATATTCAAATTTATATTCTTTAAATCGTCTATAGTCTTTTTCTAAATAATTTAGTGAGCTGATTTCTCTATTAATAAAAGGTAAAAACGTTCCATAATTTTAATGAATTGTTGACAAAGGCTAAGTGTCTTTCTTCCTTTATCAGGTGGAAAGATTGGCTGATCATCAGTAGTCGACTGAAACGATCTACAGGGAATACGGCTGAAAAGAGAGGTGGTAATGTTGCTTCATCATTAAACAACAGGAATATCAAATTCATCGTTTTCAAGCACATATAATACAGTAGGTCATACATTTTTGCTCTTCATAGAGTGACACAACACTAGCTAATATTAGCTGGTTAGTTAGTCAGGCTATCTGCTCTGGTACCCAGTCTGCAGCCTGAAGTTTCCGTCTTGACCAGAAACATTTCCCAACATTGTGTGAGTGTATGTGTGTGTGTGTGTGTGTGTGTGTGTGTGTGTGTGTGTGTGTGTGTGTGTGTGTGTGTGTGTGTGTGTGTGTGTGTGTGGCGTGTGTGTGTGTGGTGTGTGTGTGTGTGTGTGTGTGGGATGGGAGGAGGTGGGAGCAACATGTTGCTCTATGATCCATGAAGTTTAGGAGAACTATGTAGAATTATTTTAGCACTTTCTCTGCATCTTGTTAAAAAGCATTTAAGTCGTACGGATGGTCTGACGGAATATTTTCGTGGTTTTCCAACTAACTTCTCCCTGTAATCAATGACGCTTGGTGGGAATTCATTATTCTTACATTTAAACGACCCGTCTCTTACTCATCAAATACAAATAAAACCATGAGCATTTCTTTGTACACATGAAACAGATAAATAAAATGTTACATATTATATAACACCTTGTTGCTAGAGCCACACATCGTCAGGTTTGGGTTCTGGTGGGTCGGGGGAACAGTGGCAGTATGATGGGAGGTTCTAACATTTTAATGACACATCAATCTTGTCTTTTTCGATACTTTTAAATTTGTTGAGAGTGCATTTAATTGTATTGACTTTTGGAAGGGAAGTTTTCAGTTGTAGTCTGATAATAATTATTTCTTTAACCAAAACCCTTCACCTAATCTCTTAGCAGTGCTGTTAAAGCTTCTTCTCTGATTTGGTCTTCAGTCACATTTGAGTCCCCTTCTGAATCAAAGTAAGCCACATAGCAGTTTGCTTCATATTGACACAATCACAACATTGGACGTCACGTTTCCAAAACTACTAAAGCAACTTATTGTTGCTTACCTTCCTGTCTGTTAACTAACAGTTTTGTACTTACAGTAGATCAAATTACAACATCAGTCATAAATACAGTGTAACAAAGCTTGGTTTAGTATGAAGAACTGAAGAATTTGTTTTGGCACCCTGTATTGACGCTTTCCTGTTTGGAACTATTCTCACTGCTCTCATGTTGTTGTTTTAGCCTGCAGCATTAAGGTGTCTTAAGCAAACTCCTGCATAACACTACCTGTCATGAGCGACCTGTCAGTTTCCTCCTCACTGACTTCTTCTGGGAGAGATTATTAGAGAATAAATCAAAGGGAGCTCACGCTATCTGCAAATCTAAACTCTTAAAGGGGCAGTATTATGTAAAAACGACTCTTGGACTTTATAGCATGTTAGAATGTTCATCCTAAACATACCTGGATGCCTTGATTCTTTCATGCATATTTGAGAAATCCTTTAATCTCCGTGGCAACCATTGAGCTGTTTAAAATGTCTGGTTGGACCTAGCACCGCCTTCAAGACACAGTTCCTCCTCAGAGCTGGAGTTTCTAAGCTCCTCCGCTCAGCTTGAAGGGTTAACAGAGGAGCCACTTTCTGATGACTTCCTGAGTTTCAGAAAGAACAGGAATTTTTAAAGAGACAGAAGCCCAATTTCAAGGCTTAAATTATGAAGTAAGATTACTATTAAGTCGTACTTGATATATACAACATTTGACCAGCTTTCTAAAATGATGACCAAGGTCATTTTTTTGATAAAAGCTATTTTTTTATTTCCTTTAATCACTTTTGGCAAAAAGTGTCTTAGTCCAATATGCTAGGAAGGTAGCAATTTTTATAACTGAAATGAACATAGTTACTTGATTGTGCTGTTAAATGGCACCATGTGCCTGGAAAACACATGGCCCCTTAGGTTAAATACACTGCAAGCAATGATTATGAAGTATATGATGATTCTACAGTAGGTTAGTTCATCTGAGCTGTTTATTTTTAATCAATCTGTCCCCTACATGTTAAAAACTGCTCCACCTAAAAACATACATATCTTTGCGTGCGTTGGAAGCCGTTTAACAAACAAACCACTCACCCTGATCCCATGCTGCCCTACACCTTGTAGAGATTACTGGTGTTGGTTTTCTTTCCACTGTGAAAGAATAACCACGGCCTTTCCACCCTGCGCCAGGGGATTTGTATATATACGACAACAGCCGAAACCTGATCATATTTAATAATTCACAGCGACTGTGAAATCCCTCCAAGCCCATCTATCTGTCCCTCTTCAGAACTCTGGCATTACGCTGCTTTGTAAGTTCTTGAAAACAAGAGAGCGTGTCGACTACCAGGGCTGCTCTCTCTCGTTAATATCCAAGCACTTCAGCTCTGAGTGTGACCGACCGCTAATCAGCTGCATCTTCACGCACTCTAACTCGTTGGTAACAGAGGCCATTAAAGTGTCAGTGTGGTCTGAGGACATTTTACGTCCATTTCCTTAATTAATTTGATCTTCTCTGTCCTGGTGTTTCACACTGGGAGCATAAATCCTGTCTGGAGATGACAGTGAATGCGACGTTGGGCTGGTGAGGAGTGACAAGCGAGCCTGGCGATAAATAATGCACATGCCACACCTCAGAGTGTGACTAATCCAAACCTATTGACACGAGATGGCCCAGGCTTAGCGCCGACATCACCCCTGACACCTCCACTGCTCCGGTGGCTTTGAGACCTTGAAGTACTCGGATTTTCTATCCGTGTGTACGTGCATGAAAAAGTAAGTGCATGAAAACGGGGGCGCATGCCATAATAGAAGCAAAACAAAACAAAAAAAAGGAATATTCTCTTACAGGGATCCCTTCTAGAGTAACAAGCTATCGGCACAACAAAGGAAGAGCTAACTGGAAACATGCCCTGAGCACAAGGCGATCCTACAAGCTGGGTTCATCTGAGGTGAAGACATTGTGTTTGCTTGCTGGTTGTTCTCCAGAATGCCGCCACCGTTGTTCTCTGTCAGTGGTGATGGTTCCTTTGTTGGAGGGAAAACATCAAAATCATCTGAACCACAGAAAAAAAAAGAAAAAAGAATACTAATCATCTCATTTCACTGCCTGGATCTTCAGTGTTAAGATGGCTCTTTTATCTGACAGGAATATCTTCAATGACTTTCTTAAACACTTTATCCCTCTAACGTTCCAATATGTCCTCTGGCAACAAACCCATTATGGACTTGACAGACTGTAAGAGACCAACACCAGAGCATTGATTCTTCAGGAGTCCGTGGTCAACTGTTACGGCAGTTTCCTGTTTTGTTAAAAAAAATACTAATTCTGGAAAAAACTATTTATTTAAACTAATAGGGGAGCTAAACATTATTTAAAATTCATTGAAGAGGATTTATTTGTAAATTAATGAGGACAGATTATTAATTTACATCATAGATTTGTGTTTGTTTTTGTGATTTAACAAAAATAAACGCGATGTTTAGAGTTTAGGCTATTTGTACATTTAGTGGGCTGTAGTCTACTACTTCAGTAAACCTTGTCTGAGTTGTTTGCTCATAATGTCCAAACAATGACAACTGCCTAAGAAATGAATTCAGCATCATTCTGTAACCCTCTAGAAGGAAGAGGGTAAAAATTCCACTTCTAGAATTAGCAATGTTGGAGATGAGAGACCAGAAAAACTGCAGTGATGGTGAACTTACAGAGACGGTGCTATTAGAGTACAGGACAGGTTGGTAGTGTGACTCTCGCCACTAATTCCTTAAAAGGAAATATGAAGCAGGTGAATCCAAGGGAACAGAGAGAAAATTTCAAAAGGTACATTTTTATAACTGCATACTAGCAGTTGTGCTCAAGATAGCATCATTTGATTAGAGCAGATTGCTCTAGTGGATGTGGTGACTGTGGAGGTTAAGGCAGTACATTGTGATGTGAGAACAACAGAATGGGGATGGAACAACACTCAAGTAGGGTCTAGTGATTAAAAATACTCAGTAGGTACCAAAGGGATCAACATGTGCTCAGAAAACATCCTGTGCAACATTCTGAAACAATGACAAAGCAGTGAATGCGTCTTAAATGCTTTGGCAACAAAACACAACAGAGCAACTCAAGAATTAGTGTCTGTTTTGCATCAAAATATGAGTCTGAAACAAGAGTTAGACTTGAAATCAACGATCAGATCAAAATGAATAAATCAAACCTCACCTGGCAGTAAAGCAACTTGTTAATAACATCAGGTTTGGCTGATCTGGTGTCCAGCAGTCAGTAATCAAAAGGTGGGGTACACCTGGACAGGTTGCTAGCCTGTCACATGGCAACAAAGATACACATAGAAAACTATCATGCACACACACATGTTCAGACCTAAGGATATTTTGGGATGACCAGCTAGTCAGGAGGCGGGTCTTAACGCTGTCAATCACAATCTTATGTGGCGCTTCTCATCTTGTCTTAGCCTCCTGCTTTACTCTCTGCTAGTGTGAATGCTCAGGCCAGTTAGCCTGACGGTGGATAAGATGTTTGTCTGTAACCGGGAGATCTTTTCTGCCATGAGAGCACAGAGCAGTGGGTACATGAGAATGACTGAGAGCGTTAAGCCCCTCCTCCTGGCTCTGATTGGCTGTTTTTGTTCAAGTGCGGAGCATTTCTTCAGGTAGCTGCAGCAGATCATGGAGGAGGTGGAGCAGATCAACGTTTTCACAGATTATCTGTCTCATAACAAACTGTAACAACATGATGAGAGCTTTAACAAACATATAAAACATTTTCTTCATAAAAGCTACTTCAACTTTAATAGACTGAACACATAAAACAGAGATAAACACATTACTTGATGTCAAAGTCTGAACAATTAACATTTTTTTTTTCTAATTCTCTAAGCTAAAGTGCATTTAACTTTGGCCTGTTGCTAATTGAAGGGAGAGCTGTGGGGACTGTCTTGTCTGCATAAATATTTAGTAAAGATAAAAAAAAGTTAAAACAACATCACTGTCACAGCCATGGAAAATCCTGTTTCACCACGGATCTGTTCTACAGCTAAATAAACCAAAAATACTTACATACATATACTGGACAAATATATGTTCTTGCATTTTTTCCAGTGAAAAAAATTTATTCGAAACCTGAGTTAAACAATATTCTGTAACTGCAGTTACTAATAGTATTTTTTGGTGTCAACAGTCATCAGCTAATGGACCATGTAATGACACAACATCAATCAGGGCCCTGCTGGCTCTGCCCTCCCACGAGAATACAGGTTTCCCTTGATAATTAGGGCAATTAGAGATTCCCCTACTGCACTATCTCTAGTAATGGAGGAACCCTGCTATTGTTATTACACAACTTCAGTGAAAAGACTACCAGTTTTCCTTAATTACCATATTGGGATGTCTTCGTTTGGCTCTCCTCGAAGCAAATACACAACAAAGCAGCACTAATGTAAATCCTCGACACTAATCAGTTTTCATGCCTCGCCTTTATTAGCCCAGGCTGTTCAGCTGAGAAGTCACATCTGTTTCAGGAGGGAGACTCTGCCAAGACTGAAATGGTGAACACAGGTTTTGATTTCGTTATTTGGTGATGACAGGTGAGGAGGAATTTTGTGTATGGTTCTTTTTGTGGCCATATACCGTAACTGAGGCAACAAGCATGTAAGACAACCTGTTTACGATGTGAAGCAAACAGTTCTGAAGAGAAAAAAAATGAGAATAAATCTAATCCAGTTTTATTTTTATACACATTAAAACACCACACAGGACCAAAGTGACATAAATACTGAAAAGACACCAAAATGAATGAATGAACCAATGAAGTAGATAAATGTCAAAGTCCCATGAAATTCAGCATATAGACAGTAAACAGATACATTTATAGACAATATATCTCCACAGTGACTGACAGAAAAATGTTGATTCCAACTATTTCAATTTTACCAGAAAACAAAGATGATTTTTTAAACTTAGTTTCTACTCCAAATATCTTTGTACACTTTAAATAAGACAAAACTAACTTATAAGCAACTTTTTAAAAAGTTATATGAGCTTGTTTTAAGTTAATAATTCCTTAAATATTGATGAAAAAGTTCTAAATCTACAGCCGATTATTTCACTTTCAACAAGGGAAAAGTGTCTGGATTTAAGTGAAATAATGTCATAAATTATTGATTTAAAACAAACTCCTACATCTAGCTGAAAAGCTTCTTGTAGGTTAGCTTTGCTTAACTTTGTATTTTTGCAGTGCAGGTCTGGCAAACACTGTGGTTAATTGGCCAATTAGGAGCAAGTTTGTTTGGATAGCTGTTTTCCCTTATTGATGGAAATCATTATTTTGTATTAACTCAGGTTATCCTTCCTTTATTTAAATAGTTCTGTGACTATCCGTAACATTTCAGTGTGACAAAGACAAAAAGAAGCTAAAACAACAATGTCTGATTGACAAAGACTGCAGTGCAGCCACTGCAGCTACAAAGGCTCTGTGCCTTCAGTCAGCCAGGGCTCTGTAGGTGTGGCGCTGTGAGAACCGCTCAGCTCCTGAAGAACCGCTTCATCTTCTGACAGATGACTGCAATCACTCGCTTTTGTCTGACATGTGCTGCAATGTCAGTCGAAGACCCCACAGATTCTCACACGTAAGGCTTTTCTTTTGTCTGCAGACTGACACAACACACACCTCACACACACACACCTTTACCTCCCATTACTGCTTGGGATAGGGAATGACTTCAGACAAAATGGCATGGGAGAGAGAGGGAGGAAAAAAAATACAAGAGGAATATTGTGAGCAGAACCCAAAACAAACAAGAGATATGGAGCAGAAAGCTCAGGGCCTGGCAGTCGAATCAGAGCAACTCCTCAGATCCAGTGTTTCAAGCAAAGCTTTTGTTTTCCAGTACACAGTGACGGAGACAGCAGACGCGGTGGGTAAGTGTTTGTGTCGGGCCAGGCTAAGCCCCTCTGACTCCCTGTTAGTCCTTTGACGTCTACTCAGGTTCCTCGGGTTCTCAGGCTTGGACCGACGCTCGGTTCCCTTAACGCCGTCATGACATTGGCCCTGAACGGCCACAGACACAAACAGTAATTGGGATTGGGCTCACACAAACAGGCCAACAAACACACGCAGTCTCGCGCGCAGGCAAAGCGGTGTGTGTGTGTGTGTGTGTGGAGGTGTGTGTGCGCGCGACGCCCCTCCCTTTTGCATGGAGCATCCTGATGGAATGCAGCGGTGTGCGCGTCTGACGCCACGCTAAGCCACCTCAGTCCCGCTGAGGAGTCTACTTTTGCAAGCCTTGTCGTCTGCGTCTGGCCGTCACAGTCATGAGAAAATCACTAGGTGCCTGCAGGGCGCATCTCCCAGGTTACAGGTATGCCTGTTGACACATGCCAAATCCCCTCTTTCTCCCCGCGCGGCAGTGAGCGCGCTGGAACGCCCTGTCTAAACCGCAGACATCACATAGGATGCGAGGCAGGGCAGGACATGTTGGGTCACGTGACGAAACCGCTGCCTGCGTCGATGCCTCGTAAACACGCATGACTGCAAGCCCAAGGAGTCGGCTTCTACCTGCACGGCACAAGGAGAAGAAGGAGAAGAAAAAAATCCCCACGGATTCATAGACACAAACATTCTGGTGCATCAGCCAGGTAGGGAGGGCGGTGTTCCCCTCAGGGCTCTCCGTGCCCCGCAGTGAGCTTTGACTAGGCCTGATCAAGTCGAGCTGCTGATGGATGGGAGTGCTGGCACATTCCTCTGACAGGTGATGGGAGCAGCGCCTATTTGATCTTTCTCAAAGTGCAGAGAGAAGAGGAAGAACCGCAGAAAAAAAAACACTACACTAAATATGTTTGTGCTAAAAAAAGAAGAAAAAAAAGCAGTGATGGTGTGAGTTTGAAAATGAAAAAGGAGACAGCACACTAAACCATATTCATTTTTTGGAAAATTGGACATTTATTTATCAGCATAATGGGAGCTACAATATAAATAGATTTTTTTAAGGAAGAACATACAATAAAATTCTAAACGTGTCGTTCTTTTACAATTAAAAGAAACAGGAAAATATTGTTCAGTACAAAGAAACATAAAAGAAAATAAGTTCAAATTAAAAAAAATATATAAGCATTGATGTGTCAGTGATAAAAATGTGAGTAAAAATAAGTGGTTTCAAAAAATCAGTAAAGAGTTGCAAGATGTTCTAATTGTTTTTTATTTTAAATTGAATTATTCATACTGCTGCTGAGATTAGCCAAACATGATATTAGTCAAATCTATTACTTTGATCAAAAATGTTTTTTCACACTTGTGAATCCAGTCAGAGCCAGGAGGAGGGTCTTAGCGCTCTCAATCACAACGTGGTGTGATGCTACTCATCCCTCCTTACTGCAGCTTATAACAGAGAATGTTGTGAATGCTAAGGCTAGTTAGCAGAGCCACCAATGATGACAGATAAACCGGTTCTTCTGTTATGGGAAGTTGTTTGTTTGCCATTAGCACATTTAGCAGAGACTACATGAGGTCGACTGACAGTGCTAAGACTCCTGGCTCTGATTGGTTGTTTTTGGTCGGAGGTGGTGCATTTGTTCAGACGGTAACAACAGCTCAGAGAAAAGTTGGAGAAGATCCATCTTTTCACAGATTATCTGTCTCACATTGAACTGTCATCACAGTGACAGATTTAACAAATATGTAAAAAACATTTTTTATATAAAAGTTACATCTTTAAGCATAAACATAAGATAACCTGGCGAATGAAATACTACAGTATATTACTATTTCATTCTCCTTTCGTTTCCACATCTGTCTGCATTTTAAACAATCACATTTGTCTTTCACTTAGGCAAAGAAGAATCAAACAGGCTTTTTTCTTTACTCAGTTGGTTGATAATACACAGCAACATGTGGAGCCGGGGCTGTCTTTGAAATGGTTCAACAAGGTGGAGGTTCTCGAGTGGTCCAGTCAAAGCAAAGACCTCCAGCTCCTGACTGAGTTGGAACAGTTTAGCTGATGTGCAGTCATCAGGCCACCGTTACTCAAATGTTACACAAATCAGGACTATCGAAGTTTGTTCTTCATGTTGTGAAGCTATTAATATTATTATGTTTTATGAAGTAAAGCTCTTCAACATTCTGCAGACGTTGAATTATTAACAACAGCTCTCTTGCTTGGAAATTTGCATTCTTGTATAACTAAGATTTTTCCTATCGCAATGAAATGAGCTTCATCTCTGATGATATCTAGAAGGAGTCTTGCTGTCATTTCAGTTTTCTTTCTTTACATCTCAATTATTTAAATAGGATCATTTTCTTTCCATTTTGGAAAATGTGTCAATAACTTTTGATGTCAACCATTATTTTCACAAATATAAAACGTTTATTCTTGTACAACTACAGCTATATTGTTGTATTATAACAATATATATAGTTTAATACAACAATACAACAATATATATATTTATTCTTGTATAACTACAGCTATATTGTTGTATTATTAATACAACAATGTAGCTGTAGTTATACAAGAATAAACGTTTCTTTATTCTCATATTTTTTTCTTACCATGCCCCTAATGCACTGATATAGTTGCCATCTTGATGATGGATTAAAATAGTTTGA
Organism: Poecilia picta; assembly: GCA_033032245.1. Classification (NCBI taxonomy): domain Eukaryota; kingdom Metazoa; phylum Chordata; class Actinopteri; order Cyprinodontiformes; family Poeciliidae; genus Poecilia; species Poecilia picta. Next base: position 1,093,286 of record CM065371.1, read on the forward strand.
TGACTTTACTCATTATAATAATTATATTTTATTTTCCTATTTTGTTTTTAGCAAAACAAACTTCTCATTTTCACAGGGCTGAAGATGAAAACATTCATATGGATAATTCTGGGACATATACAGAAATGTTAATGACTGTACATTACGCCTATCAAATAAATTAATACATGTCAAATTTCAGCATATTGTACCAAAACATCACAACTGAAATGTTTGTCAAACTAGTTTATAATGCCATGCAGAGCCAATTTTGCATTCTTTACAGATATTTTTGTGGACATTATGATTTAGTTTTTTTGTCTAAACTTTGAACAGTTTTAGATTAAGTGAAATCAGCCTGAATAAAACCGTAAACAGATGTGTCGTTACAGTACTGCCTTGTATCAGTGGTGTTAACTTCGCCTGTTGGTGGTCATAATGTTATGGCTGATCAGTGGAAATGCATGGATAGGAAATAAAAAAGAAGCAACAGGATGTAGATAAATATTGACTTAGCCCAGACTAAAAATAACGTGATTATGTCGTTTAATTCATAGATAATGTCATTCAACAGTATTTGCATACATTAAAAAAACACAACTGAACACGAGTTAGCCCAGGCTGAACTTATGAAGGGAGACAACGCACAGCCATGTGGAACAATCACGGCTCTGTCAAAGCATATCACAGCCTGTGGTTATGATTTACAGTCAGCTCGTATTACAGAAAGCCTTCCACTGGTTAAACTGGCTGCATCCTAACAGTTCACATGTGACATCACAGAATTCTCCCATTTATTCCCAGTTATGCTTGAAACCGCAGTGTGTACATCAAAAATGCTCCTTAAGTCTGCCGACCACAAACACGAGCAAACACCGCGGAGCCTCTGTGTACCGTAATGCGCCTTTGTCTCTGCTCGGCCACCATGGTATCCCTTAATGTCTGCAGAGAACGCAGCTTTTGTGACTGAAACGCTGCTGCTAATGCGCGTGTTTGTTTTGCCGCCATAGTGACTAAAACTCAGGCGTAGGTGGGAACAAGACCAAGCAGGGGAAACAGGAACGAAGAGATTCAGGTGATCAGTTTGGAATTAGGAGGACTGGGGAATAAATGTCATAACGTGGCACAGACTGTATGTGGATCCGTCAGCGGCGGCTCCGGAGCTGTTTGTTTTCCCCCCTCGCAGGTATCCGTCATTCCCATTCTCAGAGACACAACAGGCTCACAGCCCTGCAGATGTATTACATTTCAAAGCCAGGCATGACATATAGACAGGCAAGAGCAAGTCTGAAGCAATATAAAGTTCAGTGGTAAGAGAGAAAAAAAATGCCAATAAAAGTCTTACATCCGCCTCAAAAGAGCTACCTATTGTGTTTGCTGTAGACTGGGAAAGATGTGTTTAATTAAATTTACTCTCTTGTGGCACCAGTTTTTTTTTTTTTTTTTTGGCCTGTGCAGTCCCTGAATTACACACAGTCCTCGTAAAGAAGCCAGAAGTATATTTTCTTTTGCTGCTGGCCTGGCATACCATCTATTTGGACCGGAGAGCCAGAGGGAAAAAGATGAGGAGATGATGTAGTTTAAGCGTCTGGGTGAAACTCCTTCACTCAGCTGGACGTGAGATTGGGGAGTTCGGGCCGGGGGAACTGTGGAGGGAAGGTGGTTCAGCCTCCACCCTGACTGACTTCCAATCCCCCCACCCCCTTTCTCCTCCCAGCAGAACCACAAACCCTCCGCTCTGCCCCACCACCCCACCACTCCTCCACCCCTCGGTTCACTCCTGCAGGGGCCAACGCCAGATTCAACACAGCGTCCCTGAAACAAACACAAACTCCCACTGCTCTCCTCTACGTGGCTCGCTGTGGTTGTGCAAGACGTTTTGGTAGAAAATCCTTGTTTATGTCGCAACCATAATACAGCAGAGCTACAAAGAGAAGCTGGAGCCCACGCTAGAACCACTCAAAACATTACTGACCAACTTCTAAACACTGAAATTGAGCCTCGCTGCGACGAGAAGGCCTGTTGGCAACGTGAGCGTGTCAACCTGTGTAGTTTCCTCTTTCAAACCGGAGTCTTATGGTGCACTATGATCTAGGTGTGAGTCACCTTTTAGCATAAAGTCATGGCATTTTGAGTCTATAGATCAGATTGGATGAGGCTCTGGAAGGCTGGTCCCTTCATGTCCCCCTCCATAAACCTCCAGCACGCCTCCCAGTCTAAGCACTGCCACTCTGTAATTGTGGGGAAACCACAGCACACAGCCCCATATATAAATACTCTATTCTCCTAGCCTTGTCAAAATAAAAGTTGTGTGGAGGGGGGAAGAATGAAAGAGAACTTTTTAGGTGGCCTTCACCCCTACTTTGGAGCTATTTTGGAGCCAAGTAACTCTGCACCTATATGGGCGAAGCGCCACAGAACAAGTGTGACACACATAGACACACTGAAAGAGGTTCCTACTCTTGTTTGAGTTTGTTTGAGCACAGCGTCTAAAAATAAGGCCTCCACCTTCTCTTGGAGTTGTGAAATCTCCTAAACTGAGTGACTAAAGGCAACTTACTACAAGCACATATGTTGACACGTATTGTAGCACTACCGACTTGGCGCCTTAGTTGCAACACACTGATGTGACGAAGTCAAAAAGGCATGAAGGCAAAGACAGACACAGAGAGCCAGATTTGTGTACACACGACAAGCCGCTTGACGAGCCGGCAGCTTTGATCTGCACTTCCAGGGAGAGGAGACTTCCTTGTCCACTTTACATCCCACTCACCTGTCTGCCCGCAGCAGGAGGCGTCTCTTGTAAGCTACTGAAAAGAGCTGCAGTGATGATTCTTTGTTCATTCATAAATGCAAACACCATCAGTGTTATCTGACCAGGGTGACAGCAGCTGTGTTTGAATTGAAATTATAAAAATAAATTTGCTTTGTGGAAACATGGCAATTTCAGACCCTTTTTCCATTAAGTGCTGTTGCTCTAGGGCAGAGGCTCCCAAACTGTGGGGCGCGCCCCCTAGGGGTGGCGCCGTTCCATTGCAGGGGGTGGGGGGGCGCAGGAAGCTGTCTGGATGGGAAAAAAAACCCCGAACGTTGTATGCGCTGGGTTATTACCTTAGAATGGCCAAGTCTCTGTTATTCCTCTGTCAATTTGATACAGTAGGAGTTTCCACACTTCCCATATCTGTGTCCTCTGTCACTTTTATCAGCAGTTAAAACTGTTTAATCCGTTGTTAACATGTGGTAACCTGTTTTTCCGAGCCGCCTTTAAACACAACATGAGCACTATGACACTCGCACTGGGTTTACATCTGTGTGGGAGTGAAGGAGACCTGCTGCTGCTGTGCAAAGCTGCGCAGGGGTGTTAGAATCATGGCAGCAAACTAGCAAAACGCAAAGAACTTTTAACAGTTTTCCCCCCGAACTAACAGACTGAGTTGAGACATAATAATAATAATAATAACTATTATTATTATTAATCATACTGTCTATAATATGTATGCTATATGGCCAAGGTAGACAACCAGTACCTGTTCAGTACTTTTCTATTTTGTATCTTCTAAACAAACGCTACCTACGACTTTCATTAGGTCCCTGAAAATAAAACTTCTCCACCTATTCCAACTGCTTCATCTGTTCTTTTTTCATCTTGAGCCATAACTACTGAATGACTAATGCAGAAACCTGGTAAACTGCTTTGAATTTGCTTTACTTCAGTATTAAAACATGTTAAAATAGATAGAAAATTGTCAAAAGGACACTATAGATTTGTTTTTGTACCTAAAAGTTCCCTCTTTAATGTTTTGTCATTATTTCTGTAGTGTGTATGTAAAAAATATATGTTTTTTGTTCAAACTGTTTCTTTGTTCCAAGAAAGTACTATGAGAGAAAATCTGTGAAAAATATTGAACTCCTGCTTCCACTTGGCAAGAAACAACCAATTAGAGCCAGGAGGCAGGTCTTTGTGTTGTTAATCATGCCTCGTCCTAGTTTTCTACTATGCTACAGCCATAGTTCCCCACAGCATAGCCTACCACAAATGCTAAGCCTAGTTAGCATGGCCACCAATGACGGCAGATAAGCAGTTTTCCTGGAATGATAAGTAATTTTTCCACCATTAGCACATTGAACAGTGTATACATGAGGATTCTCCTAGCACTGATTGTTTGTTTCTGCAGATGGAAGCAGAAGCACTGGAGGAGGAGGAAGACAAGGAGGAGGAGGAGCTCCATCTTTTCTCAGATTCTCATACTGTCACTACATGGTGACATTTTTAACAAATATACTGTATATGAAACATATTTTTGCTAAAGTTACACATTGCAGCTATAAAGAGCTGAATATGAATACAGTCAGACCAAGCCACCAGGAAACTAGTCTGCTGCTTTGGGCCCCCAAAAAGGGAAAAAAGAAGGAAACACAGACAGAAGTGAGGCCCCAGTGTTTGGTTGTCTGTCAGTGACTTTAGGTAAACTGCTGCTGCCTCACTAGTTAAAGGCACAATCACGTAAAAAGTCTCAGCCTTGTTGTGCCTTCAGGATGCAGATACTCCTAGGAGCTTCTGAGCAGAGCAGCCCTCCTCTGCCACTCCCCCACTCAGCTCCTCCAGACTAGCCAGCAGCAATTAGCAATTAGCTGAGCTCATTATAAGATCTACTTCTCAGTGTAACACTGGTAAAAACATTGTTAAAGAGCAGCCATGTTGTTATGACTTCCTGAAGGCAGAGCTTCAGAAAGAGCAGGAGTTTTTAAAGAGACAGAGACCCAATTTCAAGGTGTTAATTTATAAATTCAAATATTTTGTAAGTTATATTTTACATTTAAAGCATTTCTAAGACTTCTGAATGTAACACTTGATTGTGCTATAAAATGTTGCTATGTGCCTGGAAAAGACATAATACTGGCCCTTTAAGGACTCATTCAAGGCTTGGATGACCCTGAGCATGAATCAGTCGCAGGTTATTAGAAAATAATTGAATTCATATTCTTACATTGAGTTATAATATAATTCTGCATGTAAAGAGAAGCCGTTTCATTACAGTCTTACTCCCTCCATAGGGGCTCCAGATGTTCTATCTATAAGACCAGCATCCACAACATGAGCACATTCTGCCTGCGTCCCTTTAAAACCCACGAACACACATCGCATCTTTCACACATCTCCTTTCCTTACTCTTCTTCCTCATACACATACAGGCAGGGGAGCCATGGGAGGAGGGAATGCATGGAATGCTCCAAACCCCGGGCTGGTGTTCTGACTCGTCCCAGACTTCATGCCGTCACCGCCGGGGTCTGTGGCCAGACCTCCCTGTGCCAGACCCACTGGCTCCAACACCCGCCCAGGCCAGCCGAGCAGCAGCTCGCGACCCATAATTAACCAGCAAGCCCACTGTAGAGCACATGCCTCCCCCTCCCCATGCTAGTACAGCAGGGGCCCCTCAAAAATTCATAGGAAGACTGCATGGCCTTGCACTATGAACAGCTTCACATGTCAAAACTCAAGACTTTTGCTATCCAGTGTTGCAAATTCCTTGGTAGCCATTTAATTACAGCTGATGATCTTGATCAAAGTGACAGAGTTGAAAGGTTTTTTTTTTTGCAGACCTTGAGATGACAGGAGCACTGTAGTTTTTTGAAGTAATTGTGTTTGAGTCTCACTGTGTTCTGAAAGTAATGCCAGGGTACCTGTAATTCTCCCAGACTGGCATAATTACAGCCGAGACACAAAGGGCAGGCGGTGATCATCTTCATTCTTCTGACGGCTCTTCTCTCCTGTTCAGGCAGGAAGGACCTTCGTTCAAGGTGAGGCTTCCTCAGATCAGTCTCGGGGAATCTTATGCCAACAAGGTCTGGTATGCATGAGGATTAACATCAAAGCACGGCATAAACGCCAAACCAAAACGCAGCGTTTTCATCACATGCAGTCAGAGTCGTAGAGACGTCTCGTGGCTCTACCAGGCACCGGACACCAAGGGAAAAACTTCAACCCAAACGAACATCCTCTCTCCTGTCAGAAGAGAGAGGTGGGGTCATGGCTTGTAAATTTAACAGGGTTTCCTTGAGGAATACCTCATGCTTTGAAAGAGAAACAGGAAAATTGCATGGTAGACAGCCCACTTGGTTTTTCACCCCCTCTCTTGCACTGTAATTTGCTGCTGCAGCAGGTCGGCCTAAAATAACCTTAACCCAATATTCACAACATAAGACTACTTTGAGTGACGCTGGAGGTCTCCCCTTGGGTGGCGGTGGACTCTCCTCATCCTGTGGGCATTAAGAGATTCTTCACTTGCTTACCTCTCTTAAGGCGCATCAAGAAGCAAGCAGCAGAGCTAATTGTTTGATCTCCTGTCCATGAAGCATTTGCCTTATGTTAGTGCAGCCATGGCCCACACTGCAAAAACACAAAGTGTCACCAAATATATTTGGTCCAGTTTCTACTGCAAATATCTTAATACAATTGAAATAAGACAAAACTAACTTACAGATTATCTTTCAGTTTGTTTTAATCATCTTTTAATATTCATGAAAAAAATATGTAGTTCCATTGTATTTCATTTATAACTTGGGAAAAATCTCTTCTTGCAAGTAAATTTATCTGCCAATGGAACTAGCATCTTTTCATCAATATTAAAAAATGATTGACTTAAAACAAGCTCCTGTTCTGAAAGTTATTTGTTAGTTAGTTTTGGCTAATTTCAAGTGTAGTAAGATATTTGCCTTAGAAACCAGACCAAAAATACCACCAATAGATTGTGTTTCCAGTCAAAAGGTTTAGTTTTCCTAATATTTCTGTAAGACATTTTTAATGGTGCTGCATAATTAAGACCAAAATTGTAAAATTTGTAAGTTTCTAAGGCTTTCATTGAGAAAAACATCAAGTTTTGATAGATTGTTGATGGGTTTAATGACTTGGTGAGCCCACTCCCTTGGACTAGAGGAAACTCCACACATGAACGTTCTCAGCTGTGAGCATGAGACATGACTCATGGTAGTGAAGCTTTTTCTTTCAAGCCTTTTTTGCAGAAGATCTAAATAAGCTGAGGGAAGCCCTGCTGGAGAAAGCAGCTGAACGTTTTTCTTGCGTTGAAATGGTTTCGTTTCTGATCTGCTTCACACCAGACAAGAATCCACAATCCCCTTCCTCACTGTGCACACAGACACACTCACACCTGCCTGGTGCCGTTCCTCAGCTAGCTCTTGGCTTGCAAAGTGATGATGACCACTGTTGAAAAATTAATTCAAACAACTTTATTCCAGAGGTGGGTAATCGAGTCCCACGATTTGGATTCAAGTCAGACTCAACTCATTAATATGACCAGACTTACTTGAATAAATGTCTTGGACTTGACTTTGACCTTTACACCAGTAGCTTGGGACTTGAATTGGACTTGAACCTATTTACTAGAAAAGATTTGATATTTTATCCAAAATGTTGACTTATAAAGTGGGCCCCATTACTTAATTCCACTCGTTCCGTATTAACAGACTCAGACCGTCTGTCTGATTGTCCATACTGTGTACGTGTTTGTAAGCTGCAGCACAACCAGTCAAATTAAGAATATTTAAAAAAATTTAAACACGGGGGTGGGGGGGAACAAAAGATGAAGGAAACACTCAAAGCAGATATGCTTCCAGTAGGGATTTCTTTTGGGGTCATCATTTATGAAGTATCCAACACAAAACGGAGTGTAACATGCGAAACATGCAAGAAAAGGATCTCAGATGGAGATGCAACAACTTCCAACTTTGTTCGACATTTGAAGTTACACAAAAAATGGTACGCTGTACATTTCTTTTGCGGTAAGATAGCTGACTTTGTGTTGTTGGAGTCTCTCAAAATACAGGAGTTTCACTTTCATCAACTCCGTGTTAAAACTGCGTTTTGCAGTCTTGTAGCTGTCTTTGTCCCCGCTCTTGACAGCCATGTTTTATCAAGAGATAAATACAGATTTTAAAAAAACATGGGTTTTTATTTACATTTAACAAATAAAGGACTTGAAATTTCAAGTTTCAGACTTGAGACTTGACTCAACTTTTGCCTGTCTTGATTTGGGACTTGAGGATAAAGACTTGAGACTTGCAAAACACTGACTTGGTCCAACCGCTGCTTTATTTGTCACTGAGGGAAATTTTCAAGGCACATGAGTACAAATAACACAGGAGTGATAGCTCAGACAACAGAATTCATAAAATTCACATAAATATATACATATGTAGGTAGTAAAAAGTGCAGTGTGATTTGTGACTGAGTAGCAAGAGTTCATGGTTGTGTTAGGAGGGTCAGCTGGCCCCAGGTCAGTGATGGTTGAGTGCTCAGAGGAGCAACAACCCTGAGGACAAAACTGAAGGATTTCTAGCACTAATTCTTCAAATGAAAAAAGGAATCACTCCGATTCTTTTACTAGTGATCAACCAAACAATACCCAGAGTTCAGAGTTTTTTTTGCCACAGTAAAGCAAGGTGTTAAATATTGGGGTGCCAGAGCTTCTTCAAATTTCTGGAAAGCTTACGCATGTTGCCTTCAGGGGCATGTAAGATGTCAAAGCCATGGAAAACTTTGAATGTTTTGGTTTGATTTCCTGCAACAGGGTCAGCATATTTCCCTTAGCCACTCGGCGTTGGCTGAGTGTGTAGATGTTTGAGGTCTCAAGACGTTTAACCTTTATGAAACCAGGATGAAACTTCTACAGATCAAAGATCTCTTTCACAACAGCATCCCGACAGCAACACAATTAAACATATCAACACCATAAGTACATCTGAATATTCATCTGCACACCTCTGCTTTTATTCCAATCACTAAGACATCAGCTGCACTGTAAAACATGAAACAGTTCATTTTCATAAACCTTACTTTGCAATGTGATCTCTACAGAAACCCAGACTTAATACAAACTATCACACAAACAAATCAAAGCAGATCAATTTGAGAAAAAACAAAACAAGATTTTGCAAAGTCTCAAACTTTTTGGTCCTGGCTGCTTGCATTAAGGGTGATGAAAGTTACTGAAAAAGCATGATTGATTGTGAATGAATCCACAGACCCATTTTGGGATACTTTTCAAGTCGGAACAAGAAAACCACTTAATCTGAGTGATGGGCATCAGAGCAGAGTGCCCATGATCTCACTGGAACCAAAGTTTCCAACAGGAAGGTTTCTCATCTCTCCTCTCCAGATCCTCACTGGATTGCCACCATCAGCAGTCACCAGCAATGTGTCTGGATCAGAACGTTTCTCTAAGGTTGGATTAACACATGACATGCTGGATTTCTGCTCCCCTCCTTAAATAGTCCTAGCCAGGTAAAATCCAAAAAGACGAACATTGAAATGCACAGGTGACGCATGTGTTTGCATGTTAGTTGTGGTATTGTGGATTCTGACAAGTGAATCATTGGACTGGATTGAAGAATTTGTTATTCGTTGCTTCAGGGGATTACAAACTTTAAAAGGGGCAGTATTATGTGTTTCCAGCCAGAGTGGATTTTAAAGCTATGTTAGCCATGAAGTAGCTATGTTACCTTCAGATGTTATAACAATGTTGCATATATCAAATATGCCATAAAAATTTACCTAAACACCTGGAAATTGGGCCTATGTCTCTTTAAAAATTCCTACTGTTTATAAAATTCTGCCTTCGGGAAGTCATCATGTGGGGCAACTGATGCTCTGTAGCTTTCTTGTGAATGGAAGGTTGTAGGTTTAATTCCAGCTTTCTCCTGCCATGTCGATGTGCCCCTGGGCAAGGCACTTCACCCCAAAAGCTTTAAACTGAAGCTTTGAGGAGTACCTGCATGTTGAGGGTTGTGCTAGGTCCACTCAGGTGTATTGCACAGCTGATTGGTTGCCATGGAGAGTCAATTATTTCTCAAACATTCATGAAAGAATTAAAGCAACACTCCATGTATGTTTTTCATGACATTATAACACAATCTAAAACTCAAAAATGTCGATTTTACATAATACTGCCCCTTTGAAATACTATTGTTCCTGTTAATATCAATAAAGCTTTAAATGTTCACTCATTTGTATGCTAGAATATACAACAAATGCCAGTAAACTCATATTTTATACCAGAAATCCCTCATAAAGTCACTTCTCATTCTCATACACACCGACTACCTCACTCCCCCTCCCCATTCCACCCTCCCTGCAATCCCTGATACTCACACACACCGCAGGCACCACACGCACACTGGTTCTCATATGGAATATCGTGGGTGGTGCTGGACCGGTAGAGGGCTCTGTAAATAGCTAGGGAGCAACCCCTCCATTTCAGCGACCCAAATTTCCTTTTCTGAGGTCGGCTCCCTGGGTTGGAAGTGCTGTGCAGCAAGCATCCAGTCGCCACGGCAGACCACAGCGGCCACGCTGACAGCACTTCACAGGGACCACGGCATGGCAGGGTGACCAGATGGCCCTCCACACATATCCAACAGCATGAGCCGACTCGGCCGCCGCGTACACACACTCCATGCGTGAATCCTCTGCATGCTCGGCTGCGCCCAGCCATGCATTGCTGCACTCTCCTCACATGTGTGTACTCACGAAACTCGCGAGCCATGAATACAAAAGGAATGCGGCCACGATCTGCCTGAGACATGTCAGGGACAGAGACAGCGTGTGGGAAGATGGGAGGAAGTGGTGCGTGTTTGTTTTGTTTGCATCTGACTGTGAATGAGGAAAATCCTTTCAGCACTTACAAAACCAGGAACATGTAGAAGAAAACTTTACAGAATAGAAATTAACAAAGAAACATCCGTCTGTCCATCCATCCATCCATAGGGGGTGCAGGGCCAACCTCCAGCAGTCACTGGACAAGAAGCAGGATACATCCTTGCCAAATCACCAGTCCATCAAAAACCCAAAGACACACAGGACCAACAGTGATGCACGCACACACACACACACACACACACACATACACACACGTGACATGTAGAGAATAGGCCATTCTGACAGAGAATGCCTGAGAATGGCAGCATCATGTGTGAAGACAGAAACAGCATTATGGCTTGACAAGCAATCTGCAAGTGCAATGTATGGTGGTTACATTTTTAAAGGGGGGTATTTTGTATTTTCCAGAAACATAGTGCCATTTAATAGAGCAAATATTTTTAAGAAATTTGACTTTCCCTCAAAGCCTTAAAATTGGCCTGTTTATTGGAAACCATCCGTAAGTATTACCTATAAACAACCTGACCAGCTGTTTTCTGCCTCTCACTGGTTAGCGCTAGATGTGTTTGTTAAATTGCTTAATTCAGATTAGCAAAGTCCTGCATTTAAAATGACAGTTTTCTTTTTTTTAATCAAGTTCAGTTTTTTGTATCCTTCAAAAGAAGACAGTCTCTTATTTGAAATCTCAGTGTAGTTAATAATCAGGGAGTGAAGCTAAGAGTTGCTAAGAGTTGGACGCATTCAGAAAAACACGACCCTAAAAGAAGCTCAAACTCCAAACTGAGTTTCAGTAAAAGCTGCGTTTTCCAATAACTGCTGAACAGTTTGCACTGAGGCTGTAAACCTGTCATGACTAGTCTGTTCTTTTCTCTAATCCTAAAATAAAATTTTTCGGTTTTGGAGACGAGGTTTATGTGTTGCTAATCCTTAGAGAAAAATAGTAGAGCTTGTGGAAACAATGCTTAATTCATGCTGAAAAGAGAATAGGTCAAAAGCAATTATATGAATGAAATCTCTTTTTTTTTTTAAATAAAAAACTGTTTAGTGTTTACAAAGATATAACAAATATAGAAATGCATCTAGAAATTTCCTCGTAATCAGAATCGGGTGATTTTCAATTGGAACATCTTTGAACCTGTTGGAAACGGAAAGATCAGACAGGGCCATGCAGAGACCACTAAAGGGGCAGGTGCTCAAAAAAAAGGGGCACATCTTACCGCATTCTAGGACAGAATATTAACAAAGCCACACAGCTTTCAGAATTTAATAAACAATGATAAATTACAAAATTGTGAGATATACAATCAAAGCTAAAGGAAATCTCTATACAGAGCATACAACCGCATATGTAAGATATTTATTAGTAATTTCTTTCTTCAGGTCTGTTTTGTTATAGGAAAGTATTGCAATATTCAAACCCGCAATTTAGCAAGACATGCAAATCAGAGCTAGACCACCAGACATATTTTGTCTTTACAGAATTATACTATTAAAAATATAAACAAGGGCACAATACAACCTTTTAGTGACTGTAATCTATAAAACAAAGAGCTGCCTGATTGCTGCATCGGCTGACCAGAGGGCATATTATGTTGTGCAAATAAAAAAATTATAATTTTAGTACATGTTATTATGTGTCAGAAGAGGGCTGAGAAAATAATACCAAAAAAAAAAATTGACCAAAAGGGCACATGGGGGCAAGGAGCAAAAGGGGCAGGTGCTCAAGCACCCCAAGCCTCCCCCACCCTGCACGTGCCTGAGATCAGATGTACAGTGCGTTAGTGAACGCACTCTTCTAGTTAAGTAGAGTCGCAGTTAACTACTTTAAATATTACTGAGGTTTGAATACAAATATGAAAAACACAAAAGCAGTAAGAAGTTATTTAAGCAGAAACAGGTTCTCAATCTAGCACATGACTACAGATAATTCCGCAAACACTGGAGGAGCTGCAGAGTTACCGCAGACCTATGACAATCTGTTACCAAAGTGACTCACAGTTGGCCTTCAGAGTACATTTGGAAGAGGAAAGAGAAGTTTTGTTTGTAACATGACAGACCAGTGGAACCACATGATATCAAATAAACAACAACAAACAAACAAACAAAAACTGAACGTGCTGAACAATGCTATATGACAGACTATGTCATACATTTACATACATTTCTAAATGTTGCAGTTCCAAACTGAATATTTAATTCACAAGCTAAATATTTAGTTTACAAACTATTTAACTAAATATTTAGTTTGCAAACCTACAACCGAAAATCAAAAGTAGAAAATTTAGAACTTTTCAAATTCAGAAATTCCCTATTTTTTCTCTAGAATTTTTTTAGATTAATCTGAAATTTTGTTATTTTTTGGCAGATATCTACTCCTCCTTCTTTTGATTTTTATAATAAGCTCCTTGTTTTCTAATGTCATTGTGCAAACTAAATATTTATTTCACAACTAAATATTGTCTTTGCAAATGTATTTAGACTACAATAATATTCAAATTCAAATTAAATATTTAGTTTGTCAACTAAATATTTTGTTCTAAAGTAAGTATTTATTTTCTAGCCTAAAAGTACATATTTAGCTCGCTAACCAGATATTTTGCTTGCTAAATATTCAGGTTGCAAATTGGCTTGGAAATAAGTGGAAGTGGACTATCAAAATAAAAGTGTTGTCTCACTTTAAATCACTTATTGTGAGTTTTTAAGATGTTAAAACCAGAGTTGATATTATTATGTGTTTTAAACTGATTCAAAAGTCTCACTTTGAAGAACAGCTAAGTGTCTCTAGACTCTAGAAATGTCTCTAGAAATGCCTCTACAGTTTGAGGTTTGTTACTTTATACCCACCATGATTAGAATGTCTTCCAGGAAACAGGTCTTTTCTAAAAACACAGATGAATTACGAGAAACCATAAAAGACAAGAGCCTGGGCATCGAAGCAGCAAAAAAACAGAAGAAAGAAAACATGAGTGACTACCTCATGTCTGTCCTTCAAAGGCCTTTTGTTTGCAGTGGAGGAGCTGAATGTTGCCATTCACGTCCGACATTTTTACCCGAGACAATATTTTATGAGCTCTTCAGAGAGAACCTTTAGCTTCCTTTTCCTGTGGTTTGGCCGAGGCTAAGCTGTCGGGCGAAGGGAACAGCCAAACCCAAATGTAGATGCTCAACTTGGCAGGCTCTGCTCAGAGCGTCCTGACCAGACAAAAGCAGGGAGAGGAATAAAGCCATTTATTTATATTCTCTGTGGTTTTGCGCGTTGGATACTAGACTTCCAGACCCTGAGTGAACACTCTGTCTGAAGACAAAGACAGATGGATGGCTTTCCGTTGACACACTTGAAGGAAGTTTCTGGATTAATGTCAGATCCATATGTGTTAATGGTGTGTGAGCATTTGATGTGTGGTCCGCCTCCGTTTACCAACTCCCCCATCCCCCCTTTCTTCCGTTCCATTCTCGGCTTTATAGACCCAACTTTCACAGCATCACATGGAGGGCACACACCTCCAGTGATGATCCACACCGGCACATTAGAGATCTGATGAAACCTGATCAGGTCTCTTCTGTTTTTTTTTCCAACAGGGATGACCTCACTGCTGTCAGCCAAGGTATGGAACCAATTTAAAGGAGCTCCCAAGAATCACTGGTGTGTTCAGATTTGTCAAACCCAACTACATCAGGGCCAACTTCCACTTCAGCTGCACACATACTGTACTGTTAAGGAGACTTGGGGGGGGGTTGTGTGACAAAAAGCGTATTCCGCCAACGGAAACTGCTCTTATAGGTCTGTCTTACTCACACCCAAGCGCTATGTGGGAGAGCCCATAAATGAGTCAACCCTAGCTGTTTCTATACAGTCTTGGAAGCTGCAAGGGGAGTTGGGAAGGTGGTGGTTGGGGCTGAGGGTGAGGGAGGGGGTGGGGTTATATATGTTCACACAAATCCACACACATATACGTTTGCTGTGGCTAACTCAACCTCTCTGGTCAGGAGAGGAAGCCAAGAGCAAGCAGAGCAGTGGAACACTGGGAGTCTTGTGCATGATTTTGGAGCCTCTGGCTCTCTCCCGACCTCGCTTCAAAATACACTGTGGCTTCGAGGAACAGCACTCTCAGCAGTGGGGAGGCCAGGCATGGAAAATTCAAACACAACAAGAAAGAAGGGAAAGATGGGGGTGGGGGCAGATGAGGAAGGAGACAAAATTTATGTGCTCATTCAGTTTCGTGGCGGTGAGCATTTTCCTAATGCTTTTAACACACTTTCTGTTCAAAGCGGGGCTTGCAGAGACAGTTTCCAAATCTGAAAGTGAAAGAATTAAGAAAATGCAGCGTAATTGCAGTTTGTGACTATGGAAATGATTCAGAAGTTAAAGCTGCAGGACGTCACTTTTGTAACATTTGTTCAAGCTGTAAAACCTGTGAAAAAAAAACAAACTCCTTTGCCTCCTCCATGTTTTCCTGCAGCGCTCCCGCTCAGAAACAGCCAATCAGGAGCCAGGAGGCGGGTCTTAGCGCTGTCAATGAACGTCAATCATCTTACTGTTTATCCACAGTCATCGGCAGCCATACTTACTAGCCTTAGTATTCACTCTAGGCTCTGCTATGAGGAAGGATCTGTAGTGTAGCAGAGAGCAATATTATTATGTGTTTTATTATGTGCATACATGAGCATGACTGACAGCACTAAGACTGTCTTCCTGGCTCTGATTAGCTGGGAATTTCTAACAAATATGTAAAAAACATTTTCTTAAATATATGTTACCTTGTGCAATTTTAAAAGATTGGGATGTCTAACAATGTTTTTAAATAAATGACAATTTATATACTCTAAAAAGAATACTAGTCAAAACAAAGAAATCCTCCAACTGTCCATTCAGAAAAGTTTGATCCTGCTCTGCTCTGTGGATGTATTTGTGTTTCTGAGTTGTTGCTGCTGATCCAGTAATTAGAAGCATGACAGGTTGGTTTCTCTGACATCTCACCTGACCCCAGCAGCATAATGACACCTTGTCTGGCTAATAGTGTGTGTTGCTACTGCTGCACCCTGTAATCGCTCCCCGGTCTGACGCTGTTGGATATGACTTCAAATATGAAACTGGCCAACAGTGACACGATCCACACAGGGACAAATATTGTGTTGTCCAGTGACAGAAACATCCAGTTGTGTTTGCATCACTTATGGGGACTTCACATTGACTTCCATTAATTTCTACAATCTAATCCTTAGCCTATTCCTAACCCTAAACCTAACCATCACATACCTAACCACTAACCCAAAAACAACAATTTTCTTCATGGGGACCAAGAAAATGTCCCACAAAGGAGCAATGGTCCCCATAACCCCACATTGTAGACAGAAATAGGTTCCCACGAGGATATGAAAATCTGGTACACACACACACGCCCACACACACCTACACGCACACGCACACACACACTCACACACACACAAATTGTGCATCTGATGAGCTCAGCTGGAACTTTCGTCAGTAAACAAATGACAGATTCTTTGTTGTTGACTCGTATTGTCGTGTTATTTTCAGTCAGTGTGTGTACATACACTCAAGTTAAGCCCATAATGATTCACACAGCTGAAAGATTTAGATTTAAAATGATTTTTTAAGAATTGATTCAAGAAGTTTGTTTATGATGTGATAGTATGAAATGAGACAGAAATTTGTGAAGGAATAATGGATTATCAACTCTGGAAAAACATTTTATTATTGAAAAACAGCTTTAATAAAGCTGAAAAAGTGCTAATGTCAATGAAACCTTTTTATACTTATTACCAGGGGAGCCAAGCTTTACTTGATCCCACTGGTATGTGTGATCATTTTTGGCCTCATTCCCATCACCCTTATTTTAAACCACGTCCACAGATTCTCGGTCAGGTTCCAGTCAGCTCTCCAGGATTACTATGAAAGAAAACTAGAAGATTACTTCAAAGCTAAACTTGTCAGAGGTATGAATACTTCTGGTCTTAACTTGTCACTTGAAGTCAGATGTGTCCTCAGGTGAACTGTGCATTTTGAATTTTTTGTTTTTCTGTTTTCACTCAGAGGACAGAATTTCCAAGTTTTGCAGGTGGAAATGCGACAAGAAAGCCACAAAAATGTATATTAATTCTATTTGGGATCTTAATTCTATTTGGGATTTTAGTGTTACACATTGTATCAATTAGTATTAATAAGCTTTGTAAACTATCTTAACATAAATCCATTTAATTTAAAGGAGGCTGTATGGATTAAATCACATTTAAAGGAGGAAGAAGATGTTTTACTCTTATAGTAAGATTTATTGATCATTGATTAAAATTAATTAAAGAAAAAAACTTTAGGAAAAAACATTAAGAACTATGAAATTATGTAATAAAAATGTATTTTATTTGTTAATACTTCTTTGCTAAAGATTTGGAAACAAACAAAGTCAGACGTAAACCTACAAACTAAAGAGAATATGAGACATTTGTGAGTAATTGAATATTCAAAATGTTGTTCAAACAGAAAAGTGTTTGAGGAAAAGAATGAGGCAAAATTAAACAACACAAAACCAACTGCGGTGTGTGACACCAGGAGGTCATTTCATTTTCACTGGAGATTTTTTATTCATGTAGATAAAAACCACAGCAAAGGCTCTTGCTGTCCTCTCATGGTTTTATTAGCGTGGCGTATCTTGGGTTTCAGGCATAAAGCAAATAAAGGCCGACGCCTGCGACTCACCCAGCAGAGCATCTCTGGCCGGATGTTTGATTGTTTCTGTGTGGCCCCATCCTGTCTACCTCGCTGCTAATCCCACTGCTTTGATACTCAATTAGAGAACACAAACTGCATTCCTCCAGCAGGAATAAAAACACATGAAAGAACAGGTTTGAGTAGGCTGTATGGATGTCTTAGCTAACAAACTAACTCTAATGAGTTTATTTGTTTTGGGTTTTTTTTTACAGTTTCATAAGCCAAACTCAGACCCGACTACTGCCTTAACCTGTAGAATGGACCTTACCACAGGGGCCGCGTTTCATTGGCTAATGCCAATTTTACGTCACAGCACAGCTACCACGTGCATGACCGTCTCACAAACACAAGCTACAGTAGTAAACACATGCTAATATGTACATTGTGGACTAGCAGACCGGCAGACAGTTTTTGCGTCAGGACTCGAAAAAGAATGGTTCTCCACTGTCAGTGGGGTATCTGAACAGGCGATGTCAGGTATCCTGATCGTATTTGTGGAACTAAAATTTACAGATTTCCAAAATCTGAAACGAAATGTCTTGCTTGGATTCAAGCTTGTGCACAATCACATTTGCAGCTCAACCGTCGTAGAATCAATAAGAACAAAGGATTGTCTGCTGGTGTAAGTATTATTGCTTTGCTTTCTTTGTGTTTAGTGAATGAACAAAATAAAGTCAATAATAAACACATCCATTATGAAAACCTTTTAGCCAAGTACAGCATAATGGCAGTACCGATACAACTTCTACACCTTGAAGCCTGTCTATTACAGTCTTACGTTATCTGAACAGATCAATATGCAATGTGTACCGTATCTGACAGAAATTAAAGATTTAATTTTACCTGAAAAGGCTTTTTACTAAACTGTAATCATGTTAGCCACGCTAATTGTGTTAGCCACCGAGTACCGTATATCAGGTCTAGACACATTCGAATATTTGCCAACAGAAATCACCCTCAAAACCATGAATGTCCGATTTACCCAACCTTACAAGAACAATAGGAATCAGTGAGCTTGTCCGCAGCTATATTTATGCTGAGGGTGTGAGGATCTGCTGTGTCCCTCATCGACCGGTAGCATTTAGCTGTGATGCGCACAATCGTGGAGGCATCGCGTGGCTCAAACACCTTGATGTCGTCCAAAAAAGATGACATGAATTTGCTGGTTCCCCTGTCCATTGTCGTGGCTGATATTTTTTGAAAATCTGGCAGAAATGCTACACTAATAATAGACTCAGAAATACTCTGCAGAGAGTCAGTCAAAATGAAATTACACATAGAAACTAAGCACCGTGAGGCTTTGTTTGTGAGACATGCAGTCACGTGAGACTTTCAAGGGGCGTTTCTGGGCGGAGCTTGGTAAGGTCCATTAAGAAATAATTTCAACAGAACCTCTTAGACAGCCTGAAGTAGGCTTAAAGCTCTCATCATGAGGAGATGATCTACAGGAAGTCAGATGTGTCTCTGCTAGGAAAATAAAAATGACCCCATTACTGACATCACTTCCTCTTCAGCTAAACACCCCATAATCATTCACTGCATCACAGTCACTGCCACATGGCCAAAGACCATGTGACCAACAATCTGTGAACCTGAAGACTTTGGACAAAATATTTAGTAGACTGAAAAGGCTAAAGTGTAAAAGAAAAACTAACACAGTGTTTTAGAAAGAAACCATACTGAGAGTAAAACTGTAAGGAAGGAAGGAAGGACAGAAGGAAGGAAAGAAGGAAGGAAAGAAGGAAGAAGGAAGATTTGTTTTAAGCATATGTCTTGACACTCGCCATTTATTTACACAAAAAACATGAGACAGATAATTGTGAAAAATCCAGCTCCTCTGCTTTCTCCTGTGGTCCTAGTGCCATCTACAGAAATACACCAAAACAACCAATCAGAGCCAGGAGGAGAGGCTTAGTGCTGCCAATCCTGTTCTGCTGCTTAAAGTGCTAATAGGAACAACTCACTGTTACAGGAAAACTGTTTACCCACTGCTGTATATGGCTATGCTAAGTATCCTTAGCATTCACAGTAGGCTTCACTGTGGGCAGTTAGCTGTAGTGTAGCTGAGAGAAGGGGGGGAGGAAGTGAAATGAATGAATTTTTTTTCCACTTTAGTCACACGAAATGTTTGGACCTTATTGAACATGAATCACTTCTGTCTTCCAGGGAAAGCTGCACCCTGAACTAGTTTTTGTGATACTCTGCATCCAGTGAGACCTGATATGACATCTAATAAATAAAAAATGCTGCTGCCCTCCGCTCTCACGAACAAGATGAGTAATGCCCAAGGATCTGAAATCAAACATGTTTTGTCTGCAGCTCAGTCACAGTTTACACCTCAGCACACCTCAGCACACTTCAACGCAGAGTGAGTTATGATGAAGGGGCACGCCTGTGGGCGCCCAAGACTCACTGACTGACTGACTGACTGACTGAGGAACAGTGAGAGAGAGAGAGACGGAGAGAAAAACCAGTTTGGGAAATTCACGCGACAGAAACTAGGAACAGACAGGAGAGAGAGAAAGAGAGGACTGGAACATGGGAATGGGGAGGAAGGAAAATGGAGGGGGTATGACATGAGGGCAAGTGAGTGAAGAGAGGATGAATGGAAGAAGGACAGAGGAGGGAGTTGCTTCCTGTCGCCATTCCTGCCCACATAGACAGGCGAAGAAAAGAGCGGCAGAGCGAGAGGATCTGGGCGGACTGCAGGCCACATGACATTCCCTCTCCGGGTCCCTCGCTTTTCCCTCCACACTGAGTGATG
Source organism: Poecilia picta (assembly GCA_033032245.1). Lineage (NCBI taxonomy): Eukaryota > Metazoa > Chordata > Actinopteri > Cyprinodontiformes > Poeciliidae > Poecilia > Poecilia picta. The sequence goes on from CM065371.1 coordinate 1,113,428, forward strand.
TGCACCCTCCCTCCTTCCCTTCCTCGTTCCCTCCCCCTTTCCCCTCCCTTCTTCAGCCCTTCAAAGCTTCGACATGTCATCTTCCACCACAAAAACAGAGGTGGGAAGACTTGCTGGCGCTACCGCTGCCTCAGGGTGTCTGGCACTAAAGCTGACTGCAAATACAGCAGGGAGAGGAGGATGAGGAAGGAGGAGTGGGAGGAGTGAAGAGACAGAGAGAGAAGAAGAGAGAGAGAGGAAGAGAAAGAGAAAGAGAGACATGAAGGGGGGAGAAGAAGATGGGAGACAGAAGACTCAGAAGAGAGACAGGGACTGGAGTAGCAAGCAGGACAGCATGTATTACAGAAGACTCATAAAGCCCTGGGCGTCAGTGTGTGTGTGTGTGTGTGTGTGTGTGTGTGTGTGTGTGTATGTGTGCGTGTGCTGTGCGAGTAAGTGTGCATGTAGCGAAGCTGTTATTAAGGTGGAGAGACAGAGATGAGTTCTGTCTGTTTAGTATTTTTTTTTAAGGTGACACTGTTCTGTCTCTGCTCTCTCACACAAACTGAGCCGTTTCCCTCACTGTGTGGCCCGCCGCCACAATCACAGCCACAAGAGCACAATGATACCCAGAAAGGCCCGATCTCAACCAACGCTAATGGGAAATGTATGGAGACCGCAGGCATGTAATTGAATTTATCTTTCCTAATTCGTAGATCATTTCCTCCAGAATGCCGTCACATTTTCTGCGCCTCTAAATGCGCGCCTGCGGACAGACGGTGCAAGTAAACTCTTCCAGGCCAGGCTGTTTGCGAGCCTGGATACCGCGAGATTTGCAGATTGATTTAAAGAGCAATTATGCACTTGGCTTTTGAACCTCTGAGGCTTTGGGAAAGAAATGGTGATTGGCTCCTAGACAAAGTAAGCATATCTGACCAGAAGGAGGCCTCGCCATGAGGAGAGAGTGCTGGAGAAGCCACAAGAGCCCAGCAAACAAGAACGTTGGTAACTGGGATAAGTACGGCCCTCTGGGGACCTCATGACCTCACAGCCAACAGATGAGCGCTGCACAGAGGCTGGTAAACACCAGGCATGATCACACTGAGGCAGTGGTGGCTAATGTACAGCCTGAACCAGCAAGAGAGCCAAATTTAAACACTTTAGGAATTACTGCCATGACCTAGAAGCAGATTTACACCGCTCTTATCCAGATGCTAAATATGAACATGCATCACATGGACACATATGATGCCACATTAGGTTATATACATGCAGTAAATTCTTAAAATTGTTGGTAACCAAAACAATCCAGAAAATTGTGTGGATTAAAATAAACATTGAAAAGCGACCATGACAAAAATGTATGATGGCCTAGCAGAGCCGTTGTAGATAAAAAAAAACTGAGAAATTCTCCCAAAAAAATTAGAATATTTTTTTAATTTAAAGTCAAAAATTTGAGAGAAAAAAATCAAAAAATCTGAGATTTATCTCAGAAATTTTATATAAAAAATTAACAAATGTTCTACTTTTCAAACTCAGACATTTCCCAGCTTTTTTGTCTGAGACTGACACAAAAATTTCTCAATGTTTTGGGTGAAATTTCTTCTTCTTTTCCATCTAAAATGGACCTTCTATGCCATCATAGAAAATAGTTTGTTTTGTAGCCTTAAATTTTAATAGCCCAAAGCAGAAACGTTAGCCAACAATAGCCATATTGACCAAGTTTTTTGTAAATTTATGCTTGTCAGAATATTCCAGATTGTTTTTCTCATTAGTTAAGGAACATCAGATTTTCCTCATCACAAGGCAGTAATCATTTTAAAAAGGTGCTTTATGCTAACTCTGTAGGCAGGCGAGATTGCTAGCCTAAAAGTTAGCGTTAGCATAAACGTTAACATACAAAAGACAAAACATCTATTAGTTATTACTAATAGAAAAGCATGACGGCACACCAAATAATGGGTTAAGGTAGGGTTAAAATTCAAATTTTCAAGTGTTTTATTCAGTGGCTTAAAAAATAAAAAAATTATAAATTAAACCAGTAAACTCACTGTTAACAAATGTATTGGAATTTGAGACAACAGCTAAAAAACGAATGTATTGAAGAACGCTGTCATTGTATGCTTTTTATTTGAACCTAGTCAGTTATTTGTTAGGCCCCCAGGGAGGAGGGTTGGGTACTCAGTGAGGGAGGGTGGAAAAATGACAAGACACAATGACCTGCTCCTTTATCCATGCTAGTCAGATGTGTGATGATTTTCATAAGTCAGGGGTTTAGGCACAAAATAACTACCAGTCACATCTGCCCTTTATTTGCTTAAATGAATCTGATCAACTGGGACTGAGACAAATGAGGCTGAAGGAAAACCAAAGTTCATAAGAAAGCAGCATACCTAATCTTGACTCTTTTCAATTTGCTTTCTATCAACTTTCTATCATTCTGTTTTAGCCTTGCTGATTAAAACAAAATACCATAAACAGTGTAAGGCAACTCTTATTGCCTTGATGTATGATTTTTATTCACTGCCAGCCTATGTGATTAAAACTGATTTTTAGTTTAAGTTAAACTAAAAATTGTACAATACGAATCAATATTGGTTAAATTCATCATGCTGGCTTTGCATTTACAGGTTATCATTGACACATGGAAAGACAGAGGCTCTCAGCTCTATGGTACAACCAGTCCTCCAGACGTCACCAAACCGGATCTGTAGCATAACTAGAGAATCAGTGAGAGCATTTAACTTTTATTTAGCCGTGGTTAATTTCTTGTCAATGGAAATTATGCAGTTGTTTAAACAAAAGAAGAAATCAGTTACTAAACAGGAATCAGCTCTTACCCAACACATAATCTACTGTCTCCATCCATCAGGTCTTGTGAATAGATACATGTTTATTTTTGTAGCTCAGGATGTAAATAGAAGATTTTCTCCTTTATCTTCTTACATATTTTCTGATAAAGCACACAAACCAGATGGGATAACGATGCAGTCAGGCAGAATGTCATTGTTTAGTTCCTCTCTCCGTAGTCATTTGTACACAGCCAGCCATCCCTTAGTCACATGGTTTTGTGGCAGCTGACTGTCCAGCACTCAAACGTCATCTGTCAGGTCTGGTCTAACCCAGCTGCTCTGCTGCTGCCGGTGTTCAGGTACCAGAGGCGTGGAAGTGTTCTGTAAGTGAGACTGCGTCCAGGTTGTTCCTCTTGTCACCGACTGTAAACGGTTCATGTCATAGCTACATTTACCTAAAACAATATCAATATCCACAGTAGTGCAAACAGTAACTGGGAGGTGGAAGAAAACGGAAGCCTGATTTGCAGCAACGCTACTATTTAATCTGAAAAGTACGGCATACATTTGTATTCAATTTGTAGTGTGTAACTTCCTTGTAGCTGCTTTAAAAACACATTCCCACAGCATTATTGTTCCACCATAATAAATCACCGTGGGAATGACGTGTTCAGTGTTCTCTCTGCAGCACACACAGATGCAGCACGCCTGAATCAATTAACTGGGTCATTAGCAGAATTCTAGACAACTTGTCTACAAATCTACATACTGATGAAGTGATTCAGTCATTTGATTCAGGTGTGCTGGACCAGGGCCACATTGAGAAAATGTAGGACACCGTCTATCTGGAGTTGGACACCACTGACGCAGTGTTTTGCATTTAGGACCAAATGTTTCACGTTGGTCTTGTCTAACCAGAGAACCTTCTTCAATACGTCATTACGTTCTCTATGTGACTTTTGGCAAACTGGAATTCAGATTGTTTCTTACCACTCTTTCTTAAAGGGGCAATATTATGTAGAATCAACTTCTTGAGCTTTATCTCATGCTATAATCTTATTCACTCATCAATAACATACCTGGAGTGATGCTTTGATTCTTTCATATATGTTTGAGAAATCTTTAAGTCTCCCATGGTAACCATTAAGCATCACACATGGGTGGCTCTAGCCCAACCTTTGAGGACAAAGCTCCTTCTTGGAACTGCAGTCTCCAGGTTTCCAAGCTTCCACCTCACAGAGCAGCCATCAGCACCACCCATCTGCTCCTTCAGACTAGCCAGCAGCAATTAGTAAACACCTGGTGGAGCTGGACTTCTGTTTAGCTCTTTATACAAACCACTTCTCAATTCAATGCTGGTAAAACGTTGTTAAAGGTTTAATAGAAAAGCCATGTTGTGAAGACTTCCTGGAGACGGGGTTTCAGACAAAACGGGAGTTTTTAAAGAGCTAGAGGCCCAATATCAAAGCTTTAAATTACATTTATTTTAAGTTATATTTTATATACACATAATTTTTATAACAACTTATGGTAACAAAGTTGATTGTACTATAAAATGGCAATATGTGCCTGGATGACATATAACACTGCACCTTTAATGATGAGTTTTGTGAATGCTCCCCCACCTGAATTGATTAGTTCAAAGTTTTGGATATACTAGAGTGTTGCTTTGATTCTTTTATGTATGTTTGAGAAATCATGGATGATTTCTCAAATATTTTATTTACAATAAACTTTTAATTAGGCTTCATTAAGCCCAATGAAGTGTCTACCTATTTCAATGAATGCTCTACATGTATGAAGGGCAGCATGCCAGTACTGGTAGTCAGTTTACCAGTGAAAAATACCATTAATGGGCATAAACAAGAAAACACTTTCAGGAATTAACAGCAAATGCAACTGAGACAACCTGTGGTGTAACTTAGTGGCTGAACTAATTTTGGAAGTCATTATACATTTAAACTTAGCAAGAATTAAAAAAAAGACAGTATATGCAGCTATTTGAAAAAGCTTCATCTCAAACTTCTTGAAAGAAAGACAAGTGTGTGGAGGAGGTGAAACAGCTCTCAGATCTCCCCTCACCATTCAGCTGTCATATTTAAGAAGCAGCAGCTTCCTCTAGAGAGCCTTTCCACGGAGGAACTCCGGCGCTTGTTGGCAAAACGAGAAACATCCCATACTCCTTGTGGCTGAGCTGATCCCATGACACCAGCCAGTCTCATGGATCCGTAGAGACAGAGCGGGCCACAGTACCAACCCGAAGCCCCCAGTCTGAGCATGCAAGAGCAGACAGTGGTATTTCATCCTCGGAGAGCCTTGGGGAGCCGAATTTATGCCTCTCTGTGCAGAAACCACACTAAAGTGCCACAGGGCAGCAAATGGGAAAAACAACTTGAGGAGCTAGCTAGCGAGGAGAATTTCAGAAGAAGTGCAAAACTGAAAATGCCAGACTTGATTTATGGTTGCTTTAAAAAAGAAACAAGGTTGACTTTCACAGCTGTAAAGAAGAATAAGTCATTCTTTGTTCTGTTGGGAAATCCTTCAGCACATCAGCCGACAGCAGAAGTCTGTTAGTCTTCAAACTGCAAACACATTAAACACTAAGATCATTAGTATTAGGGAACCTAGATTGGAATCATTTAAACATCATCACTGTCTTTGGTCATTTGCATTTATCAAAATGATGTATCATTGCTAAATGCCAGATTATTTAGTACTTTCTTTGAATTCAGAAGTTTCCTTACAGTAAGACTTGTACAGCTCAAGGCACATCACGGATTTGTACGCTTCCGATTCACAACATCTGAGTGAAATGTGTTGTAGGACATCACATTGTTGTAGACTCCAACACATCGTTTTCTTCTGACATTGCAGGAAAATCAAAATAATTCAGTCTAAATGATTCAATCTGATCATTCAGCCTAATGATGACACTGCTCCTTTCCTCTGTTAAAGTGTTAACCAACACCAGAACAAAAGCAAAAGCCCTGAAGAAGACCAAAGAAGAAGCCATTATGGTAAACACAGCATTTCAAATTCAAAACGCAGTTTGCATATGCAATGAGAAGCAAAGATATTAGCTTCTGGAGATTTATCCTGTGTTTGGCTTGGCCATAATGACAAATGCAACATCTGAAAAGAAAAGGCAGAAAATGCAAACCTGAGTAGATTATTCTGTCACATTTTTTGCTGCTGGAAGGATTGATGCACTTCACAAAATAGATGACATCAAGAGAAATGAACATTATGTTAAAGCAGCATCAGGACATCAGCCAGGATGTTAAAACTTGGAACCAAACGGTTCTAGATGGGCAATGACCCTCAGCATGCCACTGAGTTGGTTAAAACTCAGGCTTAGGGACAACAAAGTCAATATTTTAGATTGGTCATTTTCAAACCTTGGCCTTAGTCCTACCAAAAATGTGTGGTTAAAACAAAAAAAGGTTAAAGAGCAAGACAGCATACAAACCTGACTGAGTTACCACAGAACTTTAAGGAGGAATGTGTCAAAATTCCAGGAAACTATAAACTGGTGGAAGGAAAACCAAAATGTTTGACCCAAGTCAAACAGTACTACCAAATTGGGAGAAATATATATATTTTCCCCAAGTATTTAAAAACAACCACTATAAAGTTATGCGTCATTTAACAAAAACTGATGATTGCGGTCATTTTAACTGGCCTAAAAGAGAACAAATCTTGTTTAGAAAATAAAAGGTTGCATCTTTTACAACTATAAACAAGGACAAATAAACAGCAAAAATCATGTACATTATAAACTATTACTAGAAGGGCTAAAAATGTGTTCATAATTTATCTGTCATGTGGTTTTAGCTAATTTCACATTTCGCCACAATCATGTTTTCAGCTTTTAATAAGGGTTATTTAATGGCACTCAAACAACATATAAACACATTTGTTTGAGGTGGCAAAATATTGCATGTTGGCGCAAAGAGAGAAAAGAAAAAATGAACAAAAGCAGACCACAAAGATTAACCACAATTTGCAACATGTGTGACATTGATCAAAACAAAACAGGCATATTCTTTCATTTTCCTGCATGTCAGTCATGGAGACAAAGCAAAACAAAAAAGCAAAATAAAGTTTTCGGACTCAGAGTCTAGTAAGGTGTTAACAGGATTTTAGCTGTGTGACCAGAAACACGGAAGATGTTGAATTTATATGTTGGGCAACACTGCCACCTGCTGAACAAAATACTAACTGCAATCAAGAACATCTAGGTCTGCATCTCTAATAATAACAATAACAATAACAATACCAATCATTCAACAAATTAGTTACCGTACTTAGTTCAACTTTTATTTCACAAAAGGAAAAAACAATTTCTTACTTGTAATTTTAACCTGAAACACTTTAAAGTGGACAAATGGGGAAACATTTAAAACTTATAAATGTGGCATATAATGCCTAATTCATTCATTCAGGAAAAATACTTTCACAGCGCCTCAAAAAGACTGTTTACACTGGGACACACCAACAGAATCAATATCAGTGGAGAATACAGAACTATAAAAGGTCAAAAGAAGACCTGGTTTTGGGGATTTTCAGATAGATAGATATACACACACATATAGATAGATATATGTGTGTATATCTATCTTTATGTAGATAGATAGATAGATAGAGAGAGAGAGAGAGAGAGAGAGAGAGAGAGGGAGAGAGAGAGAGAGAGAGAGAGAGAGAGAGAGGGAGAGAGGGAGAGAGAGAGAGAGAGGGGTCCCTATTTGACCCACAAAAAGCATCATAATTTTAAAGGCTTGCGGCTGCTTTGCTTTCTTTGGTCCAATACTGATACTAGGACAATATTTACTGCTCATGAATTTTACATACAACAGTTCACATACAGTATGCAAGTAGGTTACTTACCATAAATTTTTCTATTTCTGAAATGTTTCTCCCCACTAGCAACAGTCATATGGTGCCCCTGACTGTGGTCAACTGGGAGCAGTTGATTAGCATCTGAAAAGCTCATATTATACCTGAACAACAACCTCAAATCCCAGAGAGATTTAAAAGGAGGCTTCATGGATGCAGAGCAGGAACCAAAGAGCAAAGGTGGCTTCAAACTCTAATGTCTACTCGGCTTTCTAACTATACGGCCAAACAGAGGATTAAAGAAGAGAAGCAAAAACAAATGAGGCAGATTAGCAGACCTTGCTAACAGGTGGTGGCATCATCCAGGACAGACTGCTGTGGAATCTCGTCTCTGTTGCCAGGAACTTGAGCTTTTAGGATGTCATCAAAGTCATGCGACTGTTATACAGAAACAGTCTTCAGTTAGGTTATTCTGATTTGTTACAAGATTGACTGTAATTGGAGATTCTTCCTGCCCACAACATCACCTTCTATACTAGATTCTTGGATGATACAAGTTACAACATTTAATTTCCCTTTGGGATAAACTGAACCAAGTAAAAGTTGATTTGAATTTAGTTTAATTGTAGTTCGTTTGGAACTACAATTCCAACAGAATATTTTTTGTAATGTGATTCTTATAATCAATCTGGGCAAGTTTAGAAACTTCTAGTCAGAGGCACTGAAGAATAGTTAGAACCACAAGGATTTCAAACAATGAAAAGGATCAGAACTGTCCAGAGATGAAAACCAATCAGAAGTGAATATACCACATTAGCTCCAACATTGGCTTCTTCTGCCACCTAGCGGTCACCTGTAAGAAACATCCAACTTCACTGTCTGAGAACCGGGCTGTCGGTTTCAGAGAAGCCCTGGTAAACAGAGAACATGGTGGCCTGTTGATGTCACACAAACTCACTGATGTAAAGCCATAAACGACAGAAAACACACTGGTTCTTATTAGTTCCAGCCTGAGAAAAACCATGCACAGATGTTTCATATTTTTCATCTGTCATGTACTATTTCCTTTTGTGTTGATGATCAGCAAAACACAGTAGACTATGGGCTGTGTTGCAGCTGCAATACGAGAAAAGCCTACAGAGCTGACTCACTGTCTGCATGTCAGAGGAAAAGGAGATATATAGAAGTGGAATGGCATTTCTAATTGAAAGGAGAAACAGATGACTGAAGGGTTCAAAGCTAACCATTAAATCAACAAGGATTTATTTCAAAAAGGACAAGCAGTCATATTAGAGACTGATGTACATTCAATAAGGATATGAACATGGCTTCCATTCATTTTCTACAACCCAGCCCTAACCCTAACCTCAAAAACAGCATTTCCCCTGATGGGGACCAAGAAGTGTCCCCTCAAAACTGAGGATATTAAAACAGTGATTCTTGAAAATAGGGACAAAATGGGTTTTAATTTTCCCATAATTTTTTTTTATTATTTCTCAAATTTATTTATACAAATATGTCAAATAATGTTGTGTGTGCATGGTTGTTTGTCCTGTGTGTGTCTCTGTGTTGCCCTGCGACAGACTGGCGACCTGTCCAGGGCGTACCCCGCCTCTCGCCCGGAACGCTAGCTGGAGATAGGCACCAGCACCTCCCGACCCCATTAAGGGACAAGGGTGTAGGAAAATGGATGGATGGATGGATGTCAAATAATGTTTTGGAAATGCAAAGATGCTGAGGTACAGGCTCACAACACATTAAGAAAAACACAACACATTAAGAAGAAAAACAACACATTAAGAAGAAAAACACAACACATTAAAAACACAACACATTAAGAAAACACACCACATTAAGAAAAACAACACATTAAGAAGAAAAACACAACACATTAAACACAACACATTAGAAAAACACCACATTAAAGAAAAACAACACATTAAGAAGAAAAAACAACACATTAAGAAAACACAACATATTAAGAAAAAAACACAACACATTAAGAAAAACAAACACATTAAGAAAAACACAACACATTAAAAACACAACACATTAAGAAAACACACCACATTAAGAAGAAAAACAACACATTAGAAGAAAACACAACACATTAAAAACACAACACATTAAGAAAACACAACATATTAAGAAGAAAAACACAACACATTAAGAAAACACAACATATTAAGAAGAAAAACACAACACATTAAGAAAAACAAAACACATTAAGAAAAACACAACACATTAAGAAAACACAACACATTAAGAAAAACAGCACATTTTTTAATGTGTTGTGTTTTTCTTCTTAATGTGTTTTGTTTTTCTTAATGTATTGTGTTATTCTTAATGTTGTATTGCTTTGCACCTCAGGGCCACCGTACATCATGGTTGTGACAAAAAACTAAAAAGGAATAAAAGAAGAAAAAACTAAAGAATAACATAAGCTAACCGGAGCTAACTAGCCCTCCTAGCAAAGGAAGAGAAAGGAAGTGGTCATGGGTCCTCAGAAGTTCTGGTGCCCCCCAATAATGCCTGATTTTTTTACATTCTTTTCATTTCTGACGGTGTTGACAAAAACTAAGGACAAATTTCAATGGAGTTGGAAAATATATAAAAATGGTTTTTAATTCAATTTATTGATACCTTTATAATTATTTATTTGACTACTTACTTAGACACTGAGGACATGCAAGGACAACTACAGGAGGAAGCTTGAGCAGTGTAGTGGTACTCGGGAACGGTCTTGGTCTCGAGTCCGGTCTCGAGACCATTTTTTGATGGTCTCGGTCTCTCAGACTCGACCCCATTTGGTCTCGGTTTTGTCTCGGTCTCGGTCGCTGAGGACTCGGCATTTTATTTCAAGACCGGTCGAGACCGCAACTGTGAAAATATCACTAAACATGCAGCAGACTGTCCAGTTTATTTGTTAACATCTTTGTTTTCAGTGGATGCAAAAGGTACCGATAAAAACACAACCAATAACGTGACTTGCCAATTACATGTTTTTGTTACTCCCCCATCCCCCTCCTACCCTCTCTCTCACCTTTCACTCACACACGGCGCTCTGAGACATGCGCAGTGGTTTTCCCTCGGCGCAGAAGATCTGTCAGTAATAGAATAAAGCTGCATAAATCATAATAAACCCGATGGTCAGCAGCGATTCGCTTTCACAGACGGTGGGGACTTTTTTCGTCACTTAGAAAAGTAGCTCAAAGTAGGTTAAGCTCCGTTGACGTGACGTTAGCAAAGCTAGTTGTATAGAGACACATAAGCATTTGTGATTAAAAAAAGTTGTCACTCACTGCGCTGAATTATTGTGCGGAGATGTTGACTGACTTGTTGCACATATGAGACAACGATGTGTCCAAAAGTCTACGTGGTGATGCGACACTCAGGAGCAGTACGAATCTTCTGCACGGGTCTTTACTTATTAGACAGGACTGGAGTGTCACTGAGAGCCTATCAGATTACCACACGCTGTCAGAATAGCATACATCAGAGGTTCCCAAACTGTGGGGCGCGCCCCCTAGAGGGGCGCCGTGTCATTGCAGGGGGCGAGGGGGTGCGGGAAGCCGTCAGGATGAAAAAGAAAAACGAATAAATATGAACGCTGTATGCACTGGGTTTTTACTTTACAACGGCCAACTCTCTTGTTATTCCTCTGTCAATTTGATACAGTCGGGGTTTCCACATTTCCCATATCTGTGTCCTCTGTCACTTTTATCAGCAGTTAAAACTTTAATACGTTGTTAACATGTGGTAACCTGTTTTTCGAGCCGCCTTTAAACGCAACATGAGCGCTACGATCATGGGTTTACACCTGTGAAGGAGACCAGCTGCTGCTGTGCGGAGCTGCACAGGTGTGTTAGAATCATGGCAAAAAACCAGCAAAACGCAAATAACTTTTCACAGTTTCCCCCCCAAACTAACAGACAGTTTAGTGAAGCTGTTTGATGCAGGTAAAGTTAGCTAAAAGATGACTAGCTAGGTAATATCAATACATCACCTTAAGCTTGTTAACAAGTAGCTTATAGGCTAAGTTGTTTTCTATGTTCAGCTACATAGATTCATTATTGCTTGTTGCTCCTTGGCCAGTGTTCGTAGCATCAGGGCTTTGCCTCAATTGCTATGTTTAATGGTGCAGACAGTGGTGGTTTCTGACATGAGCAACATGGGTAAACACCCAGGGCGTTATCTTTTCAGGGATGGCACAAGACCACCGAAAATTGTAGCACGGAGATGGAAGCAAAGCAGAACAAAGAGTGTGTTCAATTTAATATTGGTTACATTTATCATGTATTTAATATATTTTTATGGGAATATGGATCTTTGAGATCAATTTGAGAAGTAATTTTGATCATATTTCACATTTTATCATATCATGTAGAGCGCGGTGCTGGTCTTGGTCTTGATTTGGTCTCGACTTCCCTCGGTCTTGGTCTTGACTTGGTCTCGGACCCTAAAAGTCTTGGTCTTGTCTCGGTCTCAATATACTCTGGTCGTGGTCTTGTCTTGGTCTCGGCTTAGGCGGTCTTGAACACAACACTGAGCTTGAGTCCAAACTTGAGCAGAACTGCGTGAGAGATGTGTGGATTGGTTTAAAACACATCACTGGGTGGAAGGGGAAGGACACACAGACAGCAGGGAGTCTGGACAAGGCAAACCAGTTTAACCAGTTTTTCAACAGGTTTAGCTCACCCCCTGCTACTCCCCTGTCACCTCCATCTCCCCACACATCCACACCGTCTCATGCCACTCCACACACCTTCAAGCTTTCTCCTGCATGACACCCCCCCATCTGCCCGCCCCCTCCCTCCTCCCACTCCCTCACCTCCTCCCCTTCCTCCACTACAGACAATAACACCAACCCTCAGCTAACGGTGACCGCAGGCCAGGTTAAGAGGCAGCTTGAAAGACTTCACCAGGGGAAGGCAGCAGGCCCGGACGGCATCACACCATGGATCTTGAGGACCTGCACCAGCCAGCTGTCTCCTGTACTGGTACATCTGTACAACCTGATGTCTGGAGAGAGTGCCGTTGCTGTGGAAGACGTCACACATAGTTCTTGTGCCCAAGAAGGCGAGACCATTCGACCCAGAGGATTACAGACCAGTTGCTCTTACATCCCATGTGATGAAGGTTATGGAGAGACTGGTCCTTGCCCAGCTGAGGCCCCGGGTGATGACGTTTCTGGACCCCCTACAATTTGCCTACCAGCCCCACTTAGGAGTTGATGATGCTGTCATCTTCCTGCTGCAACGAGCCCATATGCACCTTGATGGTGGAGGAGACACGGTGAGAATCACATTCTTTGATTTCTCGAGTTCCTTTAATACCATCCAGCCCCTGCTTTTGGGTGAGAAGCTGCGGGGGATGGGTGTCGGTGACTCTGCGATCTCCTGGGTTACTGACTACCTGACGGGCAGGCCACAGTTTGTCTGTCTGGGCAGTCTCCTGTCTGGTGTGGTGGTCAGTGACGTAGGAGCTCCACAGGGAACTGTGCTCTCTCCTTTTCTCTTTACCTTGTACACCAATGATTTTCAGTACAACTCTGAGTCATGTCATCTACAGAGGTTTTCTGATGACTCGGCAATTGTCGGGTGTGTGAGAGATGGAGAGGAGGGGGAGTACAGGACACTGGTGGACGGCTTTGTGGAGTTGTCTGAACAGAATCACCTGAGGCTCAATATTAGTAAGACCAGAGAGATGGTAATCGACTTCAGGAGGAGGAAGACGCCTTCACAGCCACTGAAGATTAAGGGGGATGAGGTAGAGGAGGTGGAGGACTACAAATATCTGGGAGTGGTGATCGGCAACAGACTAGACTGGTCATCCAACACTGACGCTGTGTACAAGAAGGGGATGAGCAGACTACTTTTTGAGGAAGCTGAGATCCTTCAATGTGTGCAGCAAGATGTTGGAGATATTCTACCACAGTGTTGTTGCCAGTACCATTTTCTTTGCTGTTGTGTGTTGGGGAAGCAGCATCAGAGCCAGCGACTCTAACAGGCTGAACAGGGTCATCAGGAAAGCTGGCTCTGTACTTGGACTGAAACTGGAGACCCTGGAGAATGTGGTGGAGAGGAGGACATTGAATAAGCTGTTGTCTATCATGGTCAACAAGCTGCACCCTCTCTACCACACAGTGGACAGACAGCGGAGCACTTTCTCACACAAACTGCTTCAGCTCCGTTGTTGTAGGGACAGATACAGGAAATCTTTCCTGCCACAGGCCATCACTTTGTACAACAATAGTTAAGTCACCATTGTACAGATTTGTCCATAAATCAATATTGTACAGATTGTACTGATTATTAATATTCACTGTTCATATTGTACAGAACCTTACATCTTACATTTTATAGTATTTTATTTTATTTTATTTTTATTGATAACTTGATCTGTGTTTATGTGTATGCTGCAACTGCACAGTAATTTCCCGGCTGGGATGAATAAAGTACTTCTATTCTATTCTATTCTACTTAATTGTCATAATATATAATTTTAGTATTTCTTTAATTATTTTAAACTATTATAATGTATTGAGTTCTGCTCCTTGACAAGGGCTTTGACAGGCATCATCCACCGACTACAATGTTTAAAATAAAAAAATATTCAGCAAATACCTGGAAAATATACATTGTTGTGCTCACATGACCCAGGTTAGTTTAGTCAGATATTTGAAAAAATTATATTTTGTGTATATTTTATTCAAATTTTGTGCTTTATCCATAGGACCTGTTTTTTCCCTATTCTCAAGAATCACTGAAAACCAGGTTAAAACTGAATCTCAACCTGTCAGGAATGTCCAACATGAAGACAGATATCTATTCCTTTTACTTCCTTTGCCTCCATAAAATGATCTAGAAGGAAATGAAACATCAGGCTAAGCTGAGCCTCAGCTCTCTGAGAAGAATCAGAATTGGGGGACATGGCCCCCCGTTAGCCCCCCTCAATGCATCACATTGAATTGCGGCGTCCTGCCATTACAGGGCCTCTTTTGTGACTCAGCCATTTCATATGCAGATCCTGCGGATGGGATTTCTTTTGATTCACCTCTCCACGTCAAGACCGCACACACACACACACACACACACAAACAACACACACACACACACACACACACCACACACACACACACACACACAAACACACACACACCCACACACACAAGGGCTGTTCAGGTGTAATTGCCTTTCAGGCATAATTGCTGCGTGCTTTTCTTGTTTGTGGAAGCACCTGTGTGGGGATCAAAGCATTTGATGTTTGTTCTCAGCTTTGTTTCAAGTGGGTGTCCTCACATCACACACATTGTCACGTAATTACCTCTCTAGAAATTTCTATGACAGTATTATTTAAATTCTAGGCACATAGAGCCATTTTACAGCATAATCAAATTACTGTTACCTTCAGTTGTTATAAAAATTTTATATATACCAAATATGACCTAAAAGAAATTTGACTAGGTAATTCAACACCTTGAAATTGGGCCTCTGTCTCCTTAAAAACTCCTGCTCTTTCTGAAACTCCGCCTTCAGAAGGTCATCACAACATGGCTCCTCTATTAACCATTTAACATTTTTACCAGCTTGTTCTGAGAAGTAGCTCCTATAATGTGCTCAGCTGAAGCACAGTTCCACCAGGTATTTGCCCATTTCTACTGGCTAGTCTGGAGGAGTTGGGAAGTTGCAGAGGGCTGTCAATCATGCCTGAGCACTCACCCCCTTGCTCTCTGTTATGCTACAGCTTCTCCCTTTCAGCAGAGCCTGTTGTGAATGCTAATGCTAATTAGCATGCCCACCGATGACAGCAGATAAAGTTTTCGTGTAGTATATGTTGTTTCTCTGCCATTAGCACATTTAACAGTGTCTGCATGAGGTTGATTGACAGCGCTAAAACCTTCCCCCTGGCTCTGATTGGTTATTTTTGGTTGGAGAGGTACATTTCTTCAGCTCAATTTTTTTCACAGATCATCTGTCTCAAATTTTTTTTTTCATTAAAAGGTACAAACTGTTACTCGTGTTGGATTTGTTGCTGCCTCTCGGCCAGGACTCCCTTGAAAAAGAAAGCTTTAATCTTAATGGGTTTTGATCCTGGTAAAACAAAGTCAAATAAAAATTATTTTTTAAAAACACATAGTGGACAAAAAACGTTTGAGAAACTTTGCCGAAATGTGCCATTCAAATAAACTGACTTGCATTTGATCACAGCAGCAGAATAACACTTCAGATCAGATGACATCAGTTGACTAAGTTAGTCAATACAACAATAAAATCTATAAAGATAAATCATATAAACAGCAAAGCCGGGCGTCTGCCTGTCTCCATGAGATTAAAGGAACAGTGAACACAAGGAACGACTGGATATTTAACATAAGCTCCAGATGTCTAATAAAACTGGAAATGAACTTAAAAAGTAAATATTTGAGTTTGGAGATGGTTTTTTTCCCTGTTGTTAATAAAGCTTTAAACGACACTGTCTAAAGCAGTATAACATAACCTACATGTTAAAGTTTTTCACCTTTACTAACTGTAAGGACTGAATTAAGAAAATCCAGACCTTATACAATTGAATCAATGTGACATTTATAAAACGTTAAATGTCTAAAATGTGATGCGTGGATAATTATGATTAAAGGGGAGGGGTTGCAGAGCGAGGGGCGTTTAAGAACATAAATACAGCCTGGAGCAGAACACTGGTTCATCAGACATCGCTGCGTTTTGTTTAAAGCATCACTGAGAACCTGAGCAGAATCATTTCCTCCCCCGACCAAAACATGGAGAACTGGAAGATTCAGCTTGTCATCGTGACTTTTTGCGTGCTGATGCAAACTTCCAAAGGATCAACTAGTGTCAATGAAGACGAGAGAAGGCTGTCCAGACACTGGCAGGTGAGAACAGGTTTATTTCAGTTATTTTAAAGATTCTTGCATCATTAAGCTTAAGCCAATGCCTGATTTTCCTAGCAGTATGAGTTTGTGGACAGTAGCCCTGCAGACAGCCTGATGAAAAGATCCAAAGCCCTTCGCTTCTATGGCCTGATGGGAAAAAGAGCAGGTAGCATCCGAACACTAACAAATCACATCCTGCAGCATCATTCAGATGATCTGCTTTGATTTCTTCACAGTGACGAAGAAACCGTTTCAAGTGAAGAGGCGTGAGTAATCTGAGCTCTCCTTTTTAAACTTTTTTTAAAATGATCTTTTCCCCTCAACATTTTTTTTTATGTTTTTTTGTTGTGTTTTGTGTAATCTTAAGTGGCTATTTTTAAACAATTTCTTTAAAAAAGATTTTTCTTTTTTTTTCTACTTGTAGGAAACAAGGGGGTTGCATTTGTGGGTCTGATGGGGCGAAGTGTTTCCACCGAAGGTGAGCAACTATTAACAAAACAAGCAAAGCAAAAGTGAAAATATCAAGGCAGCTTTAT
This sequence comes from Poecilia picta, assembly GCA_033032245.1. Lineage (NCBI taxonomy): Eukaryota > Metazoa > Chordata > Actinopteri > Cyprinodontiformes > Poeciliidae > Poecilia > Poecilia picta. The sequence goes on from CM065371.1 coordinate 1,130,461, forward strand.
TGGTAGAGACGGTTTTCAAAAGCACATGATCACCAAGCGCATGTGGTCCCGTTCAGATGCGTTCTGTTTGTTTCAGAGTCTGTGAGTGGAGTGAATCCTGCTGCAGCAACCAGAGAGACCCAGCATCCAGAGGAACCGTCCCAGCAGGGTATGACCGGAGCAGTACAAAAAAAACCTGAGCTTGGCTTACTTTCAATATCATATTTTTTTCCCTCTCTAAGCAAATTAAAAATCACATTTTTCCCATTTATTTGGCAGGTTCCCTAAAGGAATGGATACACTTCTTGCACTAATCAGACATATGGGGAAAAAGAAAAACATCTATACAACGTTTACACCAACCAAAGACTATAAAAAATATTTTTTAGTAAAAAAATTTCACCCTTTTTTTTTCCCCAATCATGCCATACAGGAATAACTACCATCTTAATGAACACATTATCTGAAAGAAATAGTAATAAAAAAAAGAATGTCTTTATGTCTTCAATTCATCTGTGAGCAAAGTGGAACATTCATGTCTCTCCACCAGGCCAGGTCAACCCATCTAACATTCACAACAAAGTGAGACGAAGACCCTTTAAAAACACAACAACTCTTCCTCTATCTGTAAATGCTTCAACTCATGATGCTGAGGATAGAAATGGACATAAAAATATGCAGAGAAATGATCTGGATACAGGAGTAAAAGAAAAGTAACACTGATCTTCACTGACGAGTCAAAGGTCTTAGGCTACTTGTGGTTTTGGAGGCTGGTAGTGAAGGTTCAGTAGCCTGAGGGTGTTGTGCTTTATGTCCCTTTGGGAGGCGTCCATTTTAGCGAGCTCGGGTCGATAGTTTTGTTGCTGTTACCTCGTTTGATCTCCTTCGCTTTCCACTCGTCGATCAGGTCCTGGGAGGAAACGGAGGCGGCGCTCAAACAGGTGGAATAACATTTATGAAACGGAATCTGATCGTAACTCAACAGGAGATTGGTGTCACTCGGTGGAAACGAGTTGATCTCACCTGTCGTTTCAGTACTAAGTGCTTCCCCTTCCAATACTTGAGCATCTGGAGGGACTGCAGGGTGCTCACAATGTCCACCGGATTCACTGCCGTTTCCTGACTGATCTCTGAACACAATACAAACTTACATCAACGATTTCATTTAGAGACTTGTTATATACATCCCGGGTTTCCCCCAGTGTATTATAAGCCTGGCGGGCCACTAGGCTTTACTTGTGCCCCACCAGGCTATGCATTGCTTATTTATTTAAGTCTTTTTAAAATATTTGCATACTTGGTGTTCAGGCATTAATCTTCCAGTCTTTCAATAACACATAATTATCAAGTGATATTTTAAAATTTCAACAATAAAACATGTTTTAACTCAAAAACACGAAGGCCGCTGGATGAATGACTGCTCTAGTGCCCAACCACTGGCTTAGCAAATTTTCTGGGGCAAACCTTGTACATCTATTCATACATGAACACCATTTTAAGCTTTTATTTCTATTTCTATATCATGATGATTATGGCTTGCAGCTGAAAAAACCCAAAGCTTAGTATTAGATTATGGTTGAAATGATTAATTGGATTAAAATAATACATTAATTGAATAATTGCCAACTAATTTATTAATTGATCACTACCTGGAGTATACAGACTTAAAATGCTGCTGCTGAGAAAACAACAAACTCAGAACAGCAACTAGACCAAAAACTATAAACATTTTGCATTTAAGAATTAGTTTCACCTAGTAGAGCCTTTCGTGTTAAAATTTATTTACAATAAATGATCCCAGACTATACTTCCTTCACTTCATACACTCCTCACCCGTAGATGGCAGAACAACAGAGTGTTTTACCTGCTCTGAGGACCAAAATTCTGTTTTTAAAATGATGCTGTAAAACAGGAAGTTAAATTAAAAGGGGGGCTAAGAGGATTGGTCAAAATTCAGCAAGGGAAAAAAGGAAATATAGAAACCGCTAAGGTGATTGGGCAGATTTGTGAAATCCTGTCACAATAAGAAATAAATGGATTCATCACAGGAGACAGAAAAATTAGCTCAATAATTTCCATTCTGCTGATTGATATATTTTCGGAAGGGCAATTTTGTTTACATCGCCCATTTCATTTATGGTTTCAGTTGTGTGTGGCATTCATCTCAGCTTTATTTATCCTTTTTGGTTGTTGTGTCATATTTTGGTTATTTAAAAAGTCTTCCAGTTCCACTGTTAAATGTTTGTTAGAAATGAAAGATTATTGATCTTTGAGAGAGCAAACTTGCATTATTATCACCGTATTAGTTGAAATTTGTCTCAAAGCAACAATGTTACCATTTGTCATAGTAATTGCTGGTGAAAACTGAAAGTCTATGCAAAATTTATGAACAATGAGATAATTAGCATTAATAGTAGCAAATTATAATTCATTATATCATGTACTTCTCAGTATGCTAACAGTTCAGCATTAAGAATCGTTTTTTGGTATAAGATCTCTGTGTGGAATCGATCTGGATTTCACCTGAATGACTGAAATGAACTCAGTTTTTAATGCTATTCTAATTCATTCAGATGTGCCTGTATAAACTGCTAGGAGTTCATGGAGAAAGAGTCCAAAGCTGCCCAACATGTCACCTTTAATGGAGATCTCCTTGCCCTGAAAGTTGTGCATGTATCTGAGTAGCACTTCCTTCCAGTAGCTACGGTAGCTGATGAGGCCCAGGTCGGACAGAGGCCTCTCTGGCGAGCCCACCTTCTCCTCCACTTTGGACAGCAGGTAACCTGGACAGCACAAAGGCTTGGTCAGCGACACAGCAACAAGCAAAACAAAACTGCTCCTCAGGCTATCCCCTGAGGAGTGGGGATAACCGCTCCTCCTCTCTACTGATGATGCTCCTCAGGGGAATATTTGATAATTATTTCATTAATAATGAAACGATTATTGGAGCAATTGTTTCATAAATAATAGAGAACTATAAGAAAAGTCCAGGTGCGTCTACATACTGAAATCGATGAGCATCTTGCCAAATCCCTGCCTCATGTACTGCGGCATGGTCAAGATACAGGAAACGTTGTAGTTCAGGAAGGAATTCTTCTCCTTGAAATTAAAAAAGTCATCAAAGCAACAGATCAGTGTTAAGTTTATTTGGCCATACATCTTACATTTAAAGAATATTACAGGAAGTGGTTTTGTTTTACCTTAGAGAAGTAGCCCACTAGGTGGCAGCCCGTGTTGTCAGCCTCCGTCATCACGTAGAAGAGGAAAGGCTCCACGTCGTAGTAAAGGGTTTTGTGGTCCAAGAAGAGCTTGGCCAGTAAACACAGGTTCTGGCAGTAAATCTGGGCAGAACAGAACCGACACCGACTGTGAATGGAACACGTTCCCTCAGGGTTCCTCTGCAGTCTTCATGTCAAACACTGAACTTTACCAGGAGGGAGGCAGAAGATGGGGGCAGATGAATGTTTTTATTGCATTCGTTTTACAGCTGTGAGCAGTGGTGGAAGACAAAAGCAATACAACACCAGCTGATTTTAGTGAAACTTTGGAAGTAAGCCTGCTTTCTATGGAGATTATTAGCTCTTGTTTTTCCAGTCTGATGTTCATGGAGAACACCAGGAGTCTGACAAACTAACAGGGCCTCATTAACAGGCTGTGTGTTTGGTCAGCTGTCACAGCAGACATGATGGACGCCGCAGACGCTTTTCAAACCTGCTGTTTGTGTGCTGCAGGACGGAAGAGGATTAGAGGAAAACCTGCTTCCTCTGAGATGATACTTTAGCATCCTAGTCATTGTATTTTAAAATAAGTTTATCTTAATGACAACAATGGTAGTGTCTACTTAGGGGTTAGGCACCAAGTTTCCTCACTATGTAAAAAACAGCCATGTGTAGAACGGGGAGAGCAGGGAAGCTCTGCTCTCAGTCAGACCTGACTAGAATGACCTTATTCAGCATCTTTTAAAAGCATAGATGGCATAACTTAAAAATAAATTTGGCTTTGTAATTTAACACCTTGAAATTGGGCCTCTGCCTCTTTAAAATCCCGCTATAGTAAATGGATAAATAGACAAATGGATGAATGACAGAAGGACAGACAGAAAAACGTTAAATTAAAATTTGACGTTTTTCACCTTATTTTTTTTCCCATCCACTTCAAACACAGATATAGAGCCCTTTCTGTAGACCTCGTCTCCTGGAGGATGCTTCCACACACATTTGGCCTGATAACACACAGGATAGAGGAAGTCAGAGCGTTATCACAAAACACTCTACATATACAGAAAGTGTTCAGTATATAGAGAAACGCTCTGTTCTGTGTTGGTGGAAATCTCACCATGTGTCGCCTGAGAATGGTCTGGCTCTTCATGTACTTCAGGCAGAACTCGCAGACGTAGAGGCGGCCCAGGCGTGCGTACTCCTCAGGGTAGGGCGAGTGGTACCAGGTGTCTAACTCGTAGCGGCCAAACACGATAGTTTTGATCATGTTGCTGCCCTCGGTGATCTGACCCTGGATACGCAGCTTCTCCTGCAGAACGAAAAACACCACAACAAACACATTTGTTAAAGGCTGTGTGTATGTGTGAGTGTTAGATCATCTGGGGCTGTACTGTGAATGCTGGGGGTTGAATGTAGTGGTGAGTTAAAGAGGCAGTATTATGCATTTTTCACCACCTGCTATTATTTTATACCACAATCTTGCAACCATGTTACCTTTGTTATAAAAATGCTGAATATATCAAATATGACTTAAGAGAAATCTGATTTCATAATTTAACAACTTAAAATTGGACCTCTGTCTATTCAAGAAGCTTGTGCTCTTTCTAAAAACTCCACCTTCAGGAAGTCATCACAGCCTGGTTCCTCTATTAGACCTTTAACAACATTTTTAGCTGTGTTGCACTGAGAAGTGGCTCTTATAAAGAGTTCAGCAAACAAACAGTTATACCAGATGTATAACCACATGTATTGCTGCTGGCTAGTCTGAAGGAGCTGAGTGGGGAGGGCTGATCTGTGAAGTGAAAGCTCAGAAGCTTGAAAACTGCAGCTCAGAGGAGGACCTGCGTCTGGAAGGCAGGGCTAAGTAAAATGCTTGGGTTTTGCACAGCTGAATGGTTGCCATGGGAGATTAAAAGGTTTTCTCAAACATGCATGAAAGAATCAAAGACACACTCCAGATATGTTCTCATAAAGGAATAACATTATAAATTATGTAAAGCTCAAAAAAGTGAATTTGACATGATACCGGCCCTTTAAGCAGGCGGCAGCAGACAGCAGGCAGCATTACCAGGTCTTCAGATGCGCGGGCCTGAGCTTTCCTGAACAGCTCCAGGTCGTAGTCGCTGGTGATGTTCTCCAGCAGAGGCTCTCTGGTGTTGCCGTATGTCTGCCGATGTTCCTGACGACGGAACAGGAAGTGAGGCGGCAGTTCCACAGCAACGCTTTATAACGAAGCAGTGATCCCAGCTTTAAACAGACAGGAAGTCGGACTGCATGTCGCTAACATACCATGTGCTTTTCCTTCTGTTCCTTCTGCAGCCCAGAGTTTCTGCCCTTCCTTAACTCAACGACCTGCTCTTTGTATCTGCTCTGTTTGGGGGTTGGCGTCTAGAGACCAGGCACAAAACAAACATCACTTTTTCTGCGTGCATGGCAACCGCCTAGTGACAAACGCTAAGCAAAGCTGAATATAAAAGACTACCTGGTGGCGAGTTGCATGCCGTGAATTGCCTTCATCCTGCGTCTTCATCTCCTCTTCCTGTTTCTCCCGGCTGACGGCTTTCACCTGGTAAGAGAAGATGAAGAATTGAAGCTCACTGGGGTCACATGTGCTGCTTTACTCATTTAAACTATCTAATCAAGCTGCACACAAGACACCATGTTGGTCGTTAACCTCACCTTACACTCGTCAGCAGAGAGGTTGTGGTAGAGAGGACACCCTGATATAGCAAAATGGCGCTCATGTTTCCCAGTGAGGTGGCCTACGCAAAGAAAGAGAGGCTAATGATTAGAATCAAACCAGGATGTGATGGTAGAGAAACGAATGGAGCACAAAACATCTGAATCAGCAGCAGAGTAAGAACACCAAACGGTTCTACAGTTTCTGTCTAATATGAGAAATAAGTCAATCATCAGAATCTTAAGAGAATCATAAAATGTTGAGAAACAGAAGAAAACCTAAATACTTTTGTTAAATATTAAAGGACGCATAAAACATTTTTTGTGAACTGCAAGCAATGTAAGTTCCTGGATGTGAACTGAATATATTATACTATAGTTAATTATGTGTTTAACCTAAGATGACATGGATTCTGCCAGGTTGATTTTGTTGTTTAGTTTAATTTCTATAAATGGTTTTAGTGATGAATGTAACTGTAACTACTGTAATTATTACAGTATTTGTTCTCTGCTCTTTAGTTGTAGTTAAACAGAAGACAGAACACAGAGGGTCCAGGACTCTTCCTGGTCTGGAGATGATCCAAACCAGACCGGTCATAGATCTGTCTCTGAATGCTCCAAACTGGTGGAATGTAAGAGAACAGACTCTGTACTATCCTATAAGCAAAATAAGTTTGTGCAAAAAATGTTTTTCTTTTGTTTTGTTTCTTTGGCCACAAATATTAAAGGCAGATTTTATTCCAGTCTGAGATTATGCAACTGCTAGAAAATATTTAGTTATTTTAAGGTTTTGCCTGTTTATCAAGGATTCCAATACTGACGCAGAGCGCTGTAAAAGATCCCCAAGTAGAAAAACGTGCATCAAAGCTGAACTCATACCAAGGGAATTACACCCGGGCGTCGGGCACTTCATGTTGAAGTTGTACGTCTCATGGCAGCGCCGGCGCTTGGGTCGATGGGACAGGTCCTTATCTGAGTCCCTGTTGACCTGATCTTTGGACTGGCTCTCATCATGAGACGCGTTGGGGCTGGAAATGTCCAGCTCGGATTCAGAGGACGGGGCGTTTCCTGTGGGTGTGAGCGGTGGCGATTCATCGTGGTCCGCAGCACGCTTCAGATCTGGAGTATCTAATAAGAGAGGGACGGAAACAAAGTCAAGCATCAGTTTTAATGCTCCAGTTTAAGACTCCTGCCTTCTAGAGATAATAGCCCACCCTGAGAGCTCTGGCTGAGGCGAGTAGAAGCTCTGGTGAGGCGCTGTCTCTTGGGCATGTTTCCATCGCTCTCTGAGCTGTTGGTCTGCTCCCGTTCAGCAGAGGAGTCGGAGTCTTCAGTTCCATCAGACACGCTCCCAGTCAAAGGCCTCTGCCAAGAGAAAGCATTTAAATGAAGCTAAAACGAGATACTAATTATTTTTATATCAATTATAGAGGAAAAATAACCTCCAAAGAAACCCTGTTGTGTACTTTATTTCCTGCTCTATTCCTACATTTGTTAATGCTACTGCTATTTGTGCTCTGAATGCTTGATTGGCGTTTATGCTACTGGCTTGGTTTAGCTATATATGAGTGATACGACAGATTACAGATGAAGTGCCTTAAGATCAACAGCATAAAATACCACACTGTGAATGAAATATTGTATAATCTGAACAGCAGAAGTCATCAATATGAACGTTTTCCCTTGTTGATGACAGAGCTCCTCATTCATTTGAAAGCCAGGGTTCCAAACTTTCCAGACTGGCCATTCTTTATATCCATTTTAAAAGACAAAACAGCAAAGTTCACAAAGAAATAAGGACAGACATTACAATGATAGAGAGGCTGCAAAAACAGGAAAGACTGAGGAGAGAAAAACACAAGAAAGGGAACAAGGGTAGAAGGGAGGAAGGACACAAAAAAGGAAGTACACCAGGGAGGAAGGACACATGTAGGAAGAACAGAGAGAAAGAGGGGAATTATTAAGTCCACATGAGGGAGGAAGGAAAAAAGTGAACACAATGACATCATAACTGTTTCCGCATTATAGTTTATCATAGTATTCTAACCTAAACAATGTCAGAGACAGGACTGAAGGAATACAACCCATACCTACAATACAGTTCAGACGAATAAGAATAAGCATTTAAAGGGCTTGGTTTATGACACAAATATAGAAAACCTTTATGTTCTAATTTGGTTAGCCAACTGCTGAGATCCTTTCATCACATTCATACAAACTTGATCTTTGTCACGCATTGTGTTGCCATGGAGCTGGACAGGAACCATCAGCTGCTTGTCTGTTTATGCTGGATTCAAGTTGCTACTAACTGACAATTTCTGCAAAACTAAACAATTGTTTCATTCATTCAAATTTCCCTGAAATGCGTCTCATTGATTTACCAGACCAAGCAGTTTACAAGGTTAGCTCCGCAACCCATTATTATGGAAGTTAGCCGTTAACCCTACTGTGACGGACTGCACTGAAAAATGCTATATTTTAACTTTTACTCTTCAAAAACACAATATTAACGGCATATAGTTAATAAGACTGTACAGGTTAACTTCGTATGTCGTCCCAAGATAAAATCGGCATTAATATAATCTTTATGCTAGTCTATATTTTAGTAGTACCAAACCCCAAATGTTGCATATTGGTTTTCTGTTTATACCGCCCAGAGGCTACACCATAGCACTATTGGTTGAAAACGTTGACAAAAGCTAAACATAACTACGGGAAAGCGGATAAAATGGTTGTTTTGACGTTGTCTGGTTGAATGAGTAGCTAAAGTTTGTTTCACGATGGCAAATTACCAACTTACTACAAGAAACACCGTGGAACCTTCTAGCTCTCGGTTTGGAGAATGGAGCACTCAGATGCTAACTCTGCTAATGCTAACCGTGTTTAGCAACCCGCTGTATCTGCTTTCTTACCTGTCGCGTGCGCGGCATGTCTCTTTTGATTGACGCTTTTTCAACTGAAATTGGAGCAACAAACAGAAATTCCCTATTGATCTACAATAAAACAAAGGACGGGAGACACTATTTAAAGATTATTGTCATGAATTTGTTTGTGTTCGCCCGGGTAGTCTGGCGCCACATCCCTACGCAGACTGAGCAGGGAATTACACTTCCGGCGACGACAGTAACAGGCCTCCATAACCCAGGGGCTGTCATGTTGCTCTCTCATAATATACATTTTTTTCTTATGGAATACACAAATTACTAATAGGTATGACCATAGAGATGTTTTGTTTATGGTTATGAGACATACAAAAAGTCACACATATATTTTAATCATCTCCACACTTGTACAAAAAAAAAAACAGAGTGCTCACATGCTTATGAAAACCTTTTTCAATTTTTTCTTTATCTGTGCTATTCTAGCACATGAATATGCTTTAATCGAAGACATTTCCCTGCAGCTCTGTAGGGTTGGTGTCAATCAACACCAACCACAGAGTGGTGTGAACCTCTACGCCAGTATCAAGTCTCTTACAACCTCCAATAGGTTTCTTCCATACCATACCAAACCAACTTTATTTATAAAGCACTTTAAAACAACCACAGCTGATACAAAGTGCTGTACATTAAAACACAACATAATAAAATAAAATAAAAAAATAAAAAACTCTTCCAGTTTAAAAACAAAAACATACACTTTAAGACTAGATCCCGCTGGAGTTAAAAGCCAAGTAAAATAAATGGGTTTTAAGACGAACTTTAAAAGTGGACAGTGAAGGGGCCTCTCTGACCTGCAAAGGCAAGTCATTCCATAACTTAGGACCCATGACAGAGAAAGCTCTGTCCCCTCTGAGCTTCCTTCTATATCTTGGTACCTCCAAGAGCAGCTGATCTGCTGACCTGAGAGACCGATAAGGTACGTAGGGGTGAAGAAGCTCAGAGAGGTAAGCTGGGGCAAGATGATGTAGTGATTTAAAAACAAACATAAGAATTTTAAAATGAATCCTAAAATATACAGGCAGCCAGTGAAGTGAGGCCAGGAAAGGGGTCACATGTTCCCTCTTTCGAATTCCTGTCAAAAGTCGTGCAGCAGCATTCTGAACCAGCTGCAGATGTGAGAGCTGCTGGAATTCTTCCAGGATTGTCCCTTCTTTAGCCCAACCAATCATCCCATCAGTTTGGACCATCTTTAATTTCTCTACTTTAGCAAAGCATCCAAACAGCATGAGACCACCACCATGGGGTAAGGATGATGTGCAGGACTAGCTTTCTACCACCTATATATAGGACCAAATAATTAATGTTTAGTCTCATCTCACTAGAACAATGGAGTCCAGGCCAAAGTGGACACTTACAGTCCTCAAACAACTTCTGATCTCAAAAAATATTATACCAGTTCATCCAAAAACATTTGAATGATCAGAATATTAATTTGAAGATAGGGGTAGGTTACTGAAAACAGAAACATGTGTACAATATCAAGTGTACAATAGCTTAACAAAAGCCACTTTAGATGTACTGAACAATCCTTTTAGCAACAAAAGTAAGGAAAAACGTAAGAGTTTAACTGTTTCTGTTAGTTTTGGCCTAAATCTCCCAACCCCTCTGTCCAGTTGGGTGTTTCAGGGTAGTGGGGGATTAGCGGGGGCTTGAGCGAAGTGTTGTAGAACCCAGAAACTGCTTTTGCCTTCCAGAGTGTTCCACAGGCAGCCTATAAAGGGCAGAGAGGGGGCTGTGGGAGGTCTCACTCCCAGCAGCTGATATTGCTCTATTTATAGCTTCTTGAGCCTGGTCGTTGTATTAGAGCATATGGCGTGACATGCGCCTTTTACTTTTCTGTGATTTAAATACATAAAAGAAGTAGCTGCTCTTTTAATTTTTCCAGGAATCAGAATGAACAAACCAAAGATTGTAAGACCAGAAGTAAGGTAGGTGTTGGTTAGTGCACAGTAGGAAGAAGCTGCTCACGCGTGAACCTTTGTTTTGAGCTTTCAGGTTTGAATCTTCACACCGATAAAACAAATCACCACTGACTCTGTGTCTCAACAGTCAGCCAGCACATGCGCTGTGGTTCGACAGGAAGAAATACGTCACCATCAACTTTATTGTTCAAAAGCCGACAGATGTCCAAGTGGACATCCAGCCAGACAAATTGATTTTGTGGTGGGTTTGTATAATTTACTCTGCTGATAACTGCACACGGTTTTCATCTGACTAAACTTCTACCTGTTAAACAGCTGCAAAAATGACACAGATGACGTCTTCTACAATGAACTACACTTTTATGACAAAATCCAAATCTATGTAAGCATTCACTTTTTGAAACTTCTTGTTTTTATTAACTTACGTGTGAAATACAACACTAAGTAGACGTAGAAATGCTTTCAACACTTTCAAGGACTCCAGAGAGAGAGTGCATGAACGCACCATCAACGTCTTGCTCAGAAAGATGAAACCAGACGTTGCATGGCCTCGTCTCCAGAAGGACCCTGCAAAGGTAGCAGCAGTAAAAAGCTCTCATCTCACACAAATTTAATTGCTGTGACATTTTTGTATTGTTGAGTTGAGTGTTTAACAATACGTTGTTGCTCCTCCTGCAGCCCAGCTGGATTTCCGTAGACTTTGATAACTGGAGAGACTGGGAACATGAGGAAGATGAGGGAAAGGCAGAGTACGACCAATACATGGATGTGAGTGGTACCCGCACTCTGCACTGCTTAAGCTATTTTGCGTTGCAACACAAAATCCTGTTGAATTTCATTAGGTTTTCATGCAGCTGTACAGCCTCTGCATCCTGCAGCTCTTGAGCCATGTGTGGCTTTTAATAACCGTAGCCATATATGTGAAAGATCTGAGAAATATTAAAAAATATAAAGGTAAAAAAAAAATTGTAAGAGAATATTTTGGGTATTTCTTTATTCATACTTTGCTCAACATTTCCACAAAGGAATAGTGATACCAGGAATTTGTTGTTTTTTGTTTCTTTTTGTTTGTTTTATTGCCCGCTTATTAAAGTTTGAAGTTGTTCTTTGTTGTTAAACGATAGATTTACACTTGTATTTAATTAATTTAACTGTAAAACAAAAGCTATTTATACAGGTCCTTCTCAAAAAATTAGCATATTATAAAAAAGTTCATTATTTTTCCATAATGTAAATTTAAACTGTCATATACAGTATTTTAGATTCATTGCACAGCAACTGAAATATTTCAGGTCTTTTATTGTTTTAATACTGATGATTTTGGCATACAGCTCATGAAAACCCAAAATCCCTGTCTCAAAAAATTTGCATATCAGGAAAAGGTTCTCTGAACAAGGAGTTAACCTAATCATCTGAATCAACAAAGTAACTCTGAACACGTGCAAAAGATTCCTGATGCTTTTAAAAACTCCCAGCCTGGTTCATTACTCAAAACCGCAATCATGGGTCAGACTGCCGACCTGACTGCTGTTCAGAAGGTCATTATTGACACCCTCAAGCAAGAGAGTAAGACTCAGAAAGACATTCCTGAACAAATAGGCTGTTCCCAGAGTGATGTATCAAGGCACCTCAGTGGGAAGGAAAAAGTGTGTCAGAAAACGCTGCACAACGAGAAGAGGTGACCGGACCCTGAGGAAGATTCCTATTCCAGATCTTGGGGGACCTGCGGAAGCAGTGGACTGAGTCTGGAGCAGAAACATCCAGAGCCACCGTGCACAGGTGTGTACAGGAAATGGGCCACAGGTGCTGCATTCCCCAGGTCAAGTCACTTTTGAACCAGAAACAGCAGCAAAATCGTCTGACCTGGGCTACAGAGAAACAACACTGGACTGTTGCTCAGTGGTCATAAGTACTTTTTCGGATGAAAGCAAATTTTGCATGTCATTCGAAAATCAAGGTGCCCGAGGAGAAGGAAATGCCAAAATTGCACAGTGTCAAGTACCCAGAGTCAGTAATGGTCTGAGGAGCCATGTCAGCTCCTGGTGTTCGTCCACTCTGTTTTATCAAGGGCAAGGTCAATGCAGCAGCTATCAGGAGATTTTGGAGCACTTCATGCCTCCATCTGCTGAAAAGCTTTATGGAAATGAAGATTTCCTTTTTCAGCACAACCTGGGACCTGCTCACAGTGCCAAAACCACTGGAAAATGGTTACTGTGCTCAATTGGCCTGCCAACTTTCCTGACCTGAACCCCATAGAGAATCTGTGGGATATTGTGAAGAGAAAGTTGAGAGACACCAGACTAAAAACTCTGTATGAGCTTAAAGCCGCTATTGAAGGATTCTGGGCTCTATAACACCTCAGCAGAGCCACAGGCTGATTGCCTCCATGCTGCATTGAAGCAGTCATTTCTGCAAAAGGATTCCTGACCAAGTATTGAGTGCATAGCTGAACATAATTATTTGAAGGTTGACTTTTTTGGTATTAAAACACTTTTCTTTTATTGTCGGATTAAATATGTTAATTTTTTGAGATAGGAATTTTGGGGTTTCATGAGCTGTATGCCAAAATCATCAGTATTAAAACAATAAAAGACCTGAAATATTTCAGTTGGTGTGCAATAAATCTAAAATATGACAGTTTAATTTTTATCATTACATTATGGAAAATAATGAACTTGATTACAATATGCTAATTTTTGAGAAGGACCTGTATATTAGGTGTCCATACAATTGAAAAAGCCTCATATATGACTACAGATTATTTTGTTTATTAAGAAAAAGCTCCAAACTTACCCTGTGGGTTATAAAGGTTCCTGAAACCTGCAATAGACCAGCAAAGAGTAGTGCAGGTTTCTAAAATGGAAGGAAATTACATAATTTTCAATTACTTGTTTATTTTTACACATCAAAATTTTGCATGTAGTGTGTATTTGGATTCAGCCTCAGCATTTTTCTGAACCATATTTTACTGCAATAGAACTGCAACTAGTTGAAGCTCAGTCCATCTGGAAAATCTGACATCTGAACATGAAATTTCAAATCTTCTCTAATGGATTTAAGTCTGAACTTGAATAAGCCATGTTAGCATGTGAACCCTGTTTAAACCTAAACCCTTCCATCTAGCTCTAGCTGCATGTCTGGTTGTTTTTCCTGCTGGAAGGTGAACATACAGGTGCTGGTCATAAAATTAGAATATAATGACAAAGTAGATTTATTTCAGTAATTCCATTTAAAAAGTGAAACTTGTATATTATATTCATACATTACATACAAACTCATATATTTCAAATGTTTATTTCGTTTAATTTTGATGATTACAAATGACAACAAATGAAAATCTCAAATTCAGCATATCAGAAAATTAGAATCTTGTGAAAAGGTTCAAAATTGATGGCACCTGGTACCACACTCTAATCAGCTAATGAACTCAAACCACCTGCAAAGGCCTTTAAATTGTCTTTCAGTCTAGTTCTATAGGCTACACAATCATGGGGAAGACTGCTGACTTGACAGTTGTCCAAAAGACGACCATCGACACCTTGCACAAGGAGGGCAAGACACAAAAGGTCATCGCTAAAGAGGCTGGCTGTTCACAGAGCTCTGTGTCCAAGCACATTAATAGAGAGGCGAAGGGAAGGAAAAGATGTGGTCGAAAAAAGTGTACAAGCAAGAGAGATAACCGCACCCTGGAGAGGATTGTGAAACAAAACCCATTCAAAAATGTGGGGGAGATTCACAAAGAGTGCACTGCAGCTGGAGTGAGTGCTTCAAGAACCACCACACACAGACGTATGAAAGACATGGGTTTCTGCTGTCGCATTCCTTGTGTCAAGCCACTCTTGAACCACAGACAGCGTCAGAAGTGTCTTGCCTGGGCTAAAGAGAAACAGGACTGGACTGCTGGTGAGTGGTCCAAAGTCATGTTCTCTGATGAAAGTAAATTTTGCATTTTCTTTGGAAATCAAGGTCCCAGAGTCTGGAGGAAAAGAAGAGAGGCACTTCATCCACATTGCTTGAAGTCCAGTGTAAAGTTTCTACAGTCAGTGATGGTTTGGGGTGCCATGTCATCTGCTGCTGTTGGTCCATTGTGTTTTCTGAGGTCCAGGGTCAACGCAGCCACATACCAGGAAGTTTTAGAGCACTTCATGCTTCCTGCTGCTGACCAACTTTTTGGAGATGCAGATTTCATTTTCCAACAGGACTTGGCACCTGCACACAGTGCCAAAGCTACCAGTACCTGGTTGAAGAACCATGGTATCCCTGTTCTTAATTGGCCAGCAAACTCTCCTGACCTTAACCCCATAGAAAATCTATGGGGTATTGTGAAGAAGAAGATGCAATACACCAGACCCAACAATTCAGAAGAGCTAAAAGCCACTATTAGAGCAACCTGGGCTATCATAACACCTGAGCAGTGCCACAGACTGATCGACTCCATGCCACGCCGCATTGCTGCAGTAATACAGGCCAAAGGAGCCCCAACTAAATACTGAGTGCTGTACATGCTCACACTTTTCATGTTCATACTTTTCAGTTGGCCAACATTTCTATAAATCCTTTGTTTTTATTGGTCTTCAGTAATATTCTAATTTTCTGATATGCTGAATTTGGGATTTTCATTTGTAATCATCAAAATTAAACGAAATAAACATTTGAAATATATGAGTTTGTATGTAATGTATGAATATAATGTACAAGTTTCACTTTTTAAATGGAATTACTGAAATAAATCTACTTTTTCATTATATTCTAATTTTATGACCAGCACCTGTACAGTACCAACAGATTTTCGCCATGTCCTTAGCTCCGTCTTCCCTCCACTCTGATCAGCTACTTTGTCCCTGCAGAGGAAAAACATAACCATAGCATGAAGCTATCTATCCCCACGTTTATTAAATAATGATGGTGTGCTCAGAGGTCACACCATGAGAGAGGGATGCGCACAGACTTTTCAATACATTTTTATAATAAATTTCTCCTCAAAACGCTACCATGAATGCATAATTAAACATCCTGTCAACAGATTCCTCTGAGTTGTGGGTCTCTGCAGCTCTCCCGTTGCGATTAATTTCTTCCATCTGCGATCAATGTTCTGCTTGGTCAGACTCCCAGTTTATCTGACCAGTGCTCACATTTTCATCATACTGCAGCCACAAACTTTATTGTATTTCATTAGGATTCTGAAATAAAATCTGGAAGTTGTGGCGTATATTCAGCCCATTTAGGTATAAAATATTACAACTTTTGGAAATTGTATCTTCCTTCCATTTCACAGTTAGGCACTACATTGTGTTGCTCTGTCACATAAAATCCTGATGAAACAGTAAAATTTGTATATGGTGTATACTGTAAAAAAAAAAAATCTCTAATTTACAGTAAAAGACAGGCAACTGTAGTAGCCAAAACTTTACTCTATTTATACGGTAACATTTACAGTATTTTACTGTAAATTATATTTAACCGTATATATATATATATATATATATATATATATATTTTTTTTTTTTACAGTACCTGATGAAATGTGAAAAGATTCAAGGTTATGTTACAATTATGAAACATATGCATGATTAAACTCCTGCATATGTTTTTTTTCTTTGTCAGATGATTCAGGAAATGACCAGTGAAAACAAAGGAGCCATACCGGACATGGGGGACCTCAGTGATGTAAGCAGAGGAATCTGGGAGCTTTCATTAAAAATTATAATTCAAATTAATATGTACTCAGACATGTATATATTTTTCTTCTCTTGCAGTCTGACTGACACAGATGGCTCCTCAGGATGGTTTTTGGAGACAGATTTTCCTATACAGCCCTAGATTTTAAATGCTGTGCTGATGCTTGTGAGAATTGTTGTGAGATGAAATTGTGCTACATGCTTTTTATATATAAATCTATTTCACACTTGTTTATTTGTGTATTATGGTGTATGATGTTAATGTTCAGTCTGTATTTTTGGTTATATTTTAAAAATGGACAGTCAACGGATAAAGTTGACACGTTGAAAAAGGTGATGGAGACAAATGGAAAAGCGTGGCATTTTTGTGAACTCCAGCAGGTGGCAGCATTGAAGGCATTCAGCATTAAAGGCATTCAAGCGGAATATTTTTTGCTTTATATAGGATACCTGAAGAAAAAAAACATTTATAGTCACATTTAATATTAAATAGAAACAATTTGCAATCAGTAGACATGCAAAAAAACTAAAACTATCACAAAACATGCAAAGATGGTAACACTATATTTTTGAATCTTGACATACTGATATTGTGTTATGCTATATTGCATTTGGTTTGGTAACTCTTAATATACGTTTTTGATGACAATGAGAAAATTTGAAATTGAAAAACTATCTCATCACCAGCAGGTCAGCAGCACAGGAGCACCACACAGTATACTCACATGTCCACATGTCCAATACAAGTCAGACTCCTATCATTTATTCAATAGAAACAGAGTTAGAGCAAATACTATTATCATTACTTGATGATTAGTGGTTGTTGTTGGGAAGTATAAACACCATTTAATTTACCTTTAACATTATATAAGTATTTTTGAATGGAACTGAACAGATAGACACTGATGTATTGTTTCGTCCTAAGCATATAGATACAGGAATTGTTCATCTGGGTGTCAGCGAAAGAGGAAAACTCGAAGTTGTTAAGTTTGGACTACATTGCTACCCGTGCTTCACTGACATCTTCGAGTTGAACAAGTTCAAACGAGTCTGCACCGATTTTAGATTCAGGTTTCACCTCTTAAAACAGCCCGGAATGGCTTTCCAGTGTCAGAGAGACTGTTATATGAAAGAGGTACGAGTCTCTAAAGCGGAAACTAAACTAAGCATCCCGGAAACGTAACCTTTAAATCCTACTGGAGCTTCTAGCATGGCTGCTAAACTACAATAGCTAAAGCTAACTTCATTTTTATTTTCAAGAATAAAAGTGAAGTGAAAATTTTTGTCCATTTTGAGCTTTGAATTGTGTGTTTATATTCACTGTGCATAGCATTTACTTACTGTGTTGCTCTTAAATCAATTGCAACATCGCTATACAAATTAGAAAAGCTTTACTGACTGACCATTTCCATTCATTGGCTTTCAGTTTGTCACCTCCGTGGTTTCCTGCTGTCCTGCGGAACTAAAACAAGAAGTGAATGGAAGGAAAGAAACCCTTAAAGGTTTTAATGTCCTTCTCCAAGATACAATTTTATTCCCCGAGGGAGGAGGCCAAGTAAGCGTATTCATCATTAAGCTTGTTGCACCACTGAAAGTGTGTGTGTGTGTGTGTGTGTGACGCTGTTTTCTTAATGCTCTCACAGCCAGACGACCATGGTCTGATTGGAGAGGTTCCAGTTTTAAGGGTGACCAGGCAGGGACCGGATGCAGTCCACTTTGTGACGTCACCTGTGGAGGCGGGTCAGGAGGTGCGCGTGACGGTAGACTGGGAGAGGAGATTTGATCATATGCAGCAACACTCAGGTGAGGAAGAGGAGGATCAACATCAGTGTTTTAACTGCCCTGAGATACAAATGCTTTCCAAGAATGTAGCATTTTTCTCCTTTTGTCACAATCACAAACATCCAGGGATGTTAAGGTGCTTTTAGTAGGTCAACACCAAAATAGTGCGTAGATGTAAAATGGAAGGGAAATGACACGTGGTTTTTCAATTTCACTAAAAAAGAAAATCTGAAAAGATTGGTGCAAAATTGGATTTGACTGATTTTGATTCTGATACCTCTGAATAACATCCAGGGCTACCAGTTGAGTTCAGAAGTCCTTTAATTGGAGAACAAAGTCCACTTGTGTCCAAATTATTCTCAGCATAAATTCAGCTGTTCCGTTTCTGGCCTCAGAGGTTTGTTAGAGAAACCTCTCCGTCTCCATGATGTTGTCATGGAGTCCGAGCAGCACAGCAGACAGGAAGTCCAGTCCTGACGGAGAGAGCCATTTTGCAAAAGAAAAAAAAGGAACATATTTAGAACCCAGAGCCCATGTGTAAGAGGCATGAGTTAGATTCATCATGTGAATGTAGCCTTGTCACTGGGCTGGTGGAAAGAATGGAAGAGGAAGCTGGGCGTGATTGGATGTCAGATTTTCATATTTAATTGTCCCTGAAGAAATACAGTGAGCTGAGATTGAATGTGAAAAAATTTAATGTTCTAAGATATAGTTTTCTTCTTCTTTAGGCCAGCATTTAATCACAGCTCTGGCAGATGCAATGTTTGGATACAAGACCACTTCTTGGTACGTCATCGGATCAGTTTCACCATCGATAAAGATCTGAGCATCTCCCTGGTCTGATGTCATTTCTTCCCTCCCTCTCTTCAGGGACTTGGGCCGTCACAGAAGCACAATCGAACTGGACACTCCATCAGTTAAAGCCGCGCAGCTTCAGGAACTGGAAGAAGTCGTGAATGAGAAGATTCGATCTGGGATTCCTGTCACTGTTCAACTCCTTGATTTAAGCGACCCTGCAGTGGAGAAAGTGCGTATATACACACACACACACAGGTTGTACTTGGTAGCTGTGTTTCCATCTACCATAAAATTGCACAAATTGTAATTACAAAAATTAATTTGCTTAATGGAAACATGCCAGCACACATTTTTGATAAGTTTTTGTGCAAGGCTTGAGTGGTTTCTCAGTCGTATTGAAATGGATGGATTTTACAAACTGCATAGTGATTTATCGCATGAACAAGCATATTCACGTGATTTTAATTTCATTTCTCATTTAATAAAAACACAAGTGTGAAATTGATTTTTTTTACATTAGCAGAATATAGACAGATTTGTGCACATTAGTAATGTAAATACAGCAGCAGACACTGAGCTCTGTGACTTAGTGACTGAAACGTGATCACTGTTTGTGCGAGGCAGGTAAGAAGTCGGGGGTTGCCAGACGACCATGCAGGGCCTATTCGAATCATCGACATGGAGGGCATTGATGCCAACATGTGCTGTGGAACCCATGTGACCAACCTCAGCCACTTACAGGTGACATCCATCACTCAGACAGACATCCGGCTGAGGTGGTTACGATAAAAACAACTTCTTTCTCGATTTTTCATTTCAGGTCATAAAGCTGCTGGGAACAGAGAAAGGAAAGAAAAACAAAACCAACCTGATCTTCCTTACAGGGAACAGAGTCCTGAAGTACGCGGAGAAGAGCTACAGCACAGAGCGATCGCTGGTCTCTCTCCTGAAGTAGGTTCAAACTGATGTGGCTGAAGAATCCCCACACTGCAAAGGTCAGAGATAAAAGCATCGTTTTGGTCATGACTCCACAGGACGGGTCCAGATGAGCACGTCGAGGCCGTGGAGAAGATCCAGAAGTCTGTCAAGTTGCTACAGAAGGTAGAAGGATTTCAGCTTCTGTCTGAAGCTGCAGCGCTGAGATTTTATCCAATCCGTCACAATCTGTTTCCAGAGCAACCTGAGTCTGCTGCGGGACATGGCTGTCCTTATTGCTCGGGACTTTAAGAACAACCCTCACAGAGGAAACTTCTTCAGCTTTCACAAGTAAGATAAATGGGCACATAGAAAACTATTCATTACAATCAGAAAATAAGGATTTATGTGATAGACTCACTTAATATTGCATCATTGTGTAAAGTTGAAAAGAATAAAGAGAACTGAAAAAGGAAAAGTTGAGGTTTGTTGTTGGGATGCATGATATATCAGCATTCACAACGGTATCGGCCTGATAAGTAGAACTGTGTTGATATTTCCATCTTGTTGCTGTTTGTTTCAGAAAGGGGCAGGGCTTGTCCCTGTGTGTAGCTCCACTCAGATGGAGGCCTGTCATAAGTTTTGCTGGATGATAAATTACAATAAATGATAATATTGATGTTTTGAGACCATTTTCAATTAATCTAGTGGTAATTGTATAATGCAAGTACAGCCTCTGAAAGGTCAACAAACTAATTTCAAAAGTACCTTCAACCCTGGAACCTTACATTTAAATATACCAAAACAATAAATAAAATGATTATTTCATCCCTAAACAAAACTTGGCAAATTACTTTGCATCAAATGTTTGCAGCATTTTTCAAAAATATTAAAGGGCATCACATTATTGCAGTTTCAGTTTGTCATGCAACATGGCTTGACAGTGGATTAATATTTCAATGTTAAAATGGCATAGAAATATCTCAGTAAATATTGGTTATCAGCCTATACTAGCAATGTTATTGGCCCAATTTATCTTTTTTTTTTAAATTGGAAAAGTTTGACAATAATTGAAATCTTCCTCCAACTACAGAAAAGAAGGTGACAATGAGTTCATGAACATCATCGCCAATGAAATAAACACAGAGGTAAGACCTCCACCTGCCTGCTTCAGCCCCGCCTGATAATCCTGGAGTAATGGTTTTATTTGCCTAAAGGAAACTCTGGTTTTCCTCACTGTTGGAGAGGAAAAAGGAGCCGGTTTGTTTCTCCTCGCTGGACCCAGTGGACAAGTCCCCGAATTAGGGCCACGGTAGGAGAGTCTGACATGTTAATTTTGCATCATTAAAAAAAAAAAAAAAAAAGAGCTGTTGAAGACCCCTCTGTTCTCTTCAGGATTTTGGAGTTGCTTCAAGGAAAAGGGGCGGGGAAGAACGGGCGTTTCCAAGGCAAAGCCAACAGCTTAGCGCGCCGAGAGGAGGTGGAGGCTTTCCTGAGGCAGCGCTGCAAACATCACAGCTCAGAGGAATAGTAAAGCCTGCAGCACAGAGCGCCCCCTGGACGGAAGACCTTAAACTCCAGAAAAAGATGTGTACACAACCTTAGAATAAAGTCACATTATTGCAGCGGGATGCTCAGTAGAACATTTAAAAAAGTTTAAGCTTTATTTAGGAGCAAATCTATACATAAACAGTTTACAAAATAACTGGCACAACTGCCGACACCTGTTCTGTTAACACATGTTTATATCCTACATGCTGTTTACACGGCTTCTCTAGATTCTCACAGCTGTTCTACTACCAGATTTTGGTCTGAGGCTTGGCCTGACCCAGAGAGAAGGTTCAACCTGTTTAGAGGCTCATTTCCCCCCTGATGGCATATTTGTAGTTTTTTGGTACAGTTCACCATGATTCTATTTAAAATGTGAAAGTTGTATTTCTAACGTTAATGACGGCCGGTGCTGGATGCTTTGCCCTGAGTATCACCGGTTTCTCACCGTACTGAGGTGGTAACAGCCTGGGCTGTTTGATGTGTGGCTCATCTGAGGACATGGATGCAGCTAAAGCTACAGTTTAGCTTAGCATGCGGACATTTGTAATTTTAGGGGTTGTTACGGCGACCACAAGATGCCACAGCATGCTGCAGCTCTGTGACAGTTTGGGAGTTTTCGTCACCATTTACACCCATAAAAACCAGAAAGTCATGAATTAGACATTTCTTGAAAAGTCAGAGAAATTAAATGTGTTGAATTTGTTGTATTAGTTATTTTGTTAAACATTTCTTATTGTGGACTTTCTTCCATGCTGAATAAAGTTTGTCCGGTATTAGGTTGTTTTTTAAAACATTTTAGTGACATTCTGCAATATATGATGAGTTTATATTAGAGCTCTGTACACATCTTTACCAGAGATGCCAGTTTGTCTATTTCTGTATGTACATATTAATTATTTTTTGTTTGCTGAAATTACTGGAGCACTTTTCTAATGATGTACATATTTGTATGTGGAATACTGACAGGTGGCTCCTAAATTCGTTGAAATACAGGATGATGATTCAGGATAGAAATGCAGCCTCTGTTTAAATCAAGCCGTTTTTACGCTGCACTGTCTGAGATGCTTTTGTTGTTTATTTTACCTCCATGTGAAACATTAAAAAAAAAACAGACCTGGTTTGCAGCGAGATATGAAAGAACCACAATATGAAAAAAAAAAACAATATATCAGCCATCAGGTACATAAAAGCCACATTTGATAAACCTCTAACCTGAATGAGTATTTGATCTGTTT
The DNA here is from genome assembly GCA_033032245.1 of Poecilia picta. Classification (NCBI taxonomy): domain Eukaryota; kingdom Metazoa; phylum Chordata; class Actinopteri; order Cyprinodontiformes; family Poeciliidae; genus Poecilia; species Poecilia picta. Next base: position 1,153,160 of record CM065371.1, read on the forward strand.
TTATAGATCAAGTGGAATTTCAATAAACATCTTTGGGACTCTAAATTTGAAACTGTATTAACCAGTTACCTAATTGAGATCCTTTCATTATCAGTTTCCCATATCTGTCTGCAGATATAATAAATCATATAGTATGGTCCAACCACCTGAGGTTTTAGACTGCACTGCAGCATGAAATGTCAGTGTCCCATGTTTGTCGCCTTGAACCACCACATTTAAAATACACATTTATTATGGCAACAGTGCAAATATACAAAAACACCCGTCCTCAATAATAAAACACCGTCAGCTGTGAAAACAAAAGCTAAACCTGTTTAGTTTGGCTGAGTGTTCATTTTACGCGATCCGTTGTCACTGGAGCGGCTTCACGATCTTCATGGAGATGTAGTTCTGAAACAGAAGTTAAGATGTGTTAGTGCTGCTGCGGTACATGGACTATATTATTTGGAGTATTTGTCATAAAAGATATTTAGAAAAGTTTCAGGTAGAATTAGATATCACTGTAACCGCACTGCAAACACTGCTGCAGTGCTGATGATGAACTTTGTCATGTGGGTCAGAATTACCAAGTCAAAAGTAATTGGCAGCCAGATTTATATTGATTAATAAGCATGCTGTATTTTAATAGAAGTCTTAACATATTTTTTGCGCGTTATGAATATTTATGTTTGCCTTATTAAAAGAAATGACAAATCCAAATTGCAAATTCTTTTTCAGGTCGATTATTTTCCATATTCTGTGCTTAGAATTTGATGTCTAAATTCAGTCATAGCTATGAAAATCCTTACTGTATATAGTTTAATAAATTATTAACAGCAGATTTGGTTGAACTAGTTTGAGTGAAATTCACTGATTATATACATTAAGTATAAAATGACCAAAAAAGCAAATAGTGTAGTTATCAAAGGACATATATTTCATGTTATGTAATTTGCCCTTACTGGTAAAGAGTACAGCAGGATGGCGATGAAGAGCACGACGATGATGAGGATGATGAGTCCAATGAACACCCACTTGAACCTTCTCCATATAATGAACTTCATGGTCTTGCAGGGGTTAGTGAACCAGAAGAAAGAGGTTTCTGGACGGCTGGTGAGGGAATAAAGCAGCGTTTGCTCAGTTGAACTGAAACCTGTCCTGTACAGTTCAGTACAGCGACTTACTTGGGAAAGTCTAGCTTTGGGTTCATGTTTGGTTCGTCTCGTCCTTTTCCAGCAGGTCTCTCATCTGCTTCTGCTTCACTCACAATCTCCAGCGTCATCTCCACTTTACCCTGCCGAGACCAAAAAGTGAACAAGGACTCAGTTTGAACCAGTCTGTCCACAGATTCTCATCAAAACTGCTCTACAAACCTTATTGGTCCTCTTTTTACCTGAATGGTTAGAGTTACACCTCAAGGATTTATTTTTATACTTGAACCAAACTTCAGAAATTTATCTTATAATGCAATAAGGAGTGTTTCTTTTGTTAAAGAAACACTGTACTTACACCCAGTACTCTCTTCCCGTCCTGTTCGATGGAGCAAGGCCACCAGCCTCTGACTGACTGCTGAGCAAACAGAGACTTGGCAGTCATCAGTTTGTCTGGCGTTCTGATTTCCAGATTGTCCATCATGTCCAGGGAGCATTTCTCTGGAGTTTTGGCAGGAGGGACCAGCTTGCGTAAATCCAGCTCCAGCATGCCTGAAAACAACAAGAGTCAACAAGTTTTGTAGTTTCCTCAGTTATGAATGTAAGCACTGCGACACAAGGTGCAGTTTTGGGCTTTTACCCAAGTAATCGTCCAATGAGAACTTGTCGTTATCCCATATCTGAAGCAGCAGCTTGGGAGGAATCCTGAACTCTGTATTGTCGAGACTCCAAAAGTGTTCCTGATGCAGAGCGAATACACAAACGGTTACATTCATTCAACAAAGCTGGTCCACTTTACGAAAACCTTAAACACAAATTACCTTCTTGGAAACTAGGCAGAGCTGTTCAGCTGGCAGGTAGTCAAAGCCAAAGACAAACCGCCAGTTAAAGTTTCCGTCTCCATCCAGAGACCTGTAGTGGACGTCAGTCTTCTGTTTGTCCTCCTCCATGCCCGGCATCCAGCTGCCACAGAGAATGACAGAACTCATGGACTCATGAATGTCCTTTGATGCTTTGATTGGAAAACAAACAACCCTTAGAGAAAAACTAGACAACCAGACCAACAGGTTTGAATTTACCAAGGAATATTTTTCTCACCCACAATTGAGACAGAATTCTATATTCAGTCTCAAAAGTACATAATATTTGATTAAACGTCACTGGGTGAGCGACACCTTGGTCACAGTTAAACTGAACTGAAGTTATTTTTAAAGCTGTTCCAGAAACTCCATAAGATGTTTTGGACTTTAGAATCGACTTTCTGTTGGAACCCAACGACTTTTACTTTTTAGCTTATGAATTGAGGCAAGTTAAAAAATTATGAGGTCATCTTCTTCATTCATTATTCAATCCATTTCATCCAACGCATAACCAGAACCCACAGCTAAGCAAACCCTCCGCAAGATTCCACATTTAAAAGCATGATCTTAACTTTCTCAAGGAAATGTCTCATCACCGTGGCCAAGCTTCAGCTGATGACTGTAAAAGTAGTTTGGAATAGGTGAGGTAAGGTAATTTTGTTTAAATAGCACATTTTCAGCAACAAGACAATTCAAAGTGCTATATACGAGCATAATAGTTAGATATTTCAGCAGAACTTTAAGGTTTTCATTTTGGAGCGGCTCAGCACTCTCCCAGTCCAGATGTGAAGCAGGCAGTGGGCAGTGACACTGGTATTCCATCAGTTTACAGTTCAACGCAGGCTGGATGCTCAGTGGTTCCTGGTACATCCCAACTACTTTCCTTTCATCAGAGGGTGACCGTTTAGTTCTTCAAGATCACGACAAAGTAACTGATGTACTAATGAAACAGTGATCATAAAATCTAGAAACATCTTTCAAAGACTTCCCAACTTTTGTAAATGTACAAGTCTTGTCCCTTTATCTTTAAGGTTCAACATTCTCCTTTTTCAGACTCAATGCCAACCTAATCATTTTTGATCTACCAGGCAGAAGCGTTGGCCATATATAGTCACCAACAGGTACGAGACCTCAACAAGTTCAAATTAATTCTGAAACCTTCAACATTCACTAGTGGAAGACTTCAGTACACACTTTAGCCTCTGTGACTTTGTTCCATTTGTAAAGTCACTTCTTGTTGTGGAAGGACTGACTGTAGCCTACCCTTTCACGTAGATGTCGCTCATGTTCTCTCCCGTGATGCTGGTTTCATCCAGAGTGACGTCGGTAGTGTTCCAGATGACGGCTCGCAGGAAGAACCTGAACATCGGCACAGGTCAGCTTGGTGGCGTAATTATGTGTTCAACGGGGGAGAAACATTGCTGACTTACTTTTTGGGTTTGCGGGGTGTGATGTCAAAGGGAGGACCAGGGAGCCCGATGCTTTTGGGGAAGACATCTACCCACATCTGAAGCCTTCCCTTTAACCAACACATAATGTAATCAGTATAGACACTAATTTGACCATATATTCAGATTTGTTTTCGTCAAGGTAGTCATACCAAAATAATCCTTCACATTTGTTACACCGTAGTATGACTATATGAGATAAATGAACAAAGTAGTGGAAGGAAAACAATTTTTTTAATATGTACACAAAAATGTGACATCCATAACTAAAATAAAATTTCCACCACAATTACCACTTCAGGTGTTTGAGGAACACGTCTAGTTTTGCAAATATAGAAACTGAAAACAAAACCTTAAAAAAATAAATTCAATTGGACTCAATGTCTGAAACATACTAAGGTTTTTGCATAAGGATGAGGTGTTTTTTTTTCAGCCATATCAAAATTCAGTCACAAAACTGCAATAGAATTTTTTTTTTTTTTTACATCACCAGTCACATGATCAACAACCGGATGTTACTACTGGCCAAAACGACAAAGACAATGACAGAAAGCGACAGAAGGATATTTATTTTTAACATTATATAGATACATTTGCACATTGGAGATTGAAATGCAACTACTGTAAGGCTGCACTGAATTTTATTAAGAGGCTGAAAATAAATATAGTAAAAACTTTTCAGATTTTTACTAAAAAACGCTTTCAAAGCTGCTGGGTAACTGATGTCTAACCTGAGACAGATTTGGCTGGAAGGAGCTGTAGAGGGTCCTGGTCTCCACGTGTTCAGGAACGAGTCCCTGAGTTCTGAGGACGTGCAGACAGAGGCGTTCCCGCGGCGGGCCCAGGTGCTGGTGAATTTCCATGTTGTTTTCTTTACGACAAAACAGAGTTTCATTTAAATTGGTTGAAACAAGCGAGCCCTTCTTGCATCATTTTAATCTCTTACCAAACTGAGCCAAAGTGTAATCTTTTCCGTTGAACGTAAGCGACGTGCCGTTGTCCTCCATCCTGGGCTTGGACAGGCCTTTCAGTCGGGCCAGGTTATCCAGGATCTGAGACGGCTTCAGCTGATCCCGCCACTGGTTGATGCCAGAGCTTCGATGACACAGAATCATATTACATCCCTGTCCTTAAAAGCTCTTCAGACGTTTCACTGCATGTCAGGATCATAAAATCAAGCAGGCCGACAGTTTGCTCACATGCAGTAGGTCTGAGGAAGGCCGCAGTAGGAGTTGTATCGAGACAGGAAACGGTTCTCAAGGTCGATGACCGTCTCGCCGACCTTTTCATCACGAGTCAGGAGATCATAGTCGTACACGCCGATTTTCAGGTCCTTGTCTTGAGGCAGGAAACATGTCATCTCAAACATCCTGAACAAGAGGAAGGTTGGAAAATGCTCAGCGTGACACTGGGGGAAGGATGAAAAACAAGGCCAGTAGATTCACCTTCCAAACACAGGGTTCAGGGTGTTGGGCAGGTAGTTATCCCTGTCGTCCACTGTGTTTCTGCCCACTGATATTTTAATGTACGGGTCACACTGAAAAGACATAAACCAAGTTAAAGTGGAAAAACCATGAGCATGACGATTTTTTTTTCCCCCACTACAGCTCCATTCTCACTCTGCCGTTGTTGTCTTTAGGCTGCAGGTCAATTGCACGAACCACATAAATCCTGACCAGACACTCCTGAGGTCCGCTTTCCGGCAGCTCTCGGAACTGCCGGGGCGGGGCAGCAATGCTGGGGTCATCTGGTAGGGGGTACACTTTGAATGCCCCCTAGTGGTAGGAACAGGGAGACACAGATGAGCTTAGGAGAGCGTGGTAGCTTCCATAAAGCTAACCACCAGAACAGGGTTTTTTTTTTTAAAATAAAGTATTTATTATACAACACAGTATGAAAACACTGTGGGTTAATTAATGAATATTGATGACCATGTGTGTGTGTGTGTGAGCAATGACGGTGGACTGAGTGAATCAACACAGACATCATCAGTGTGTATAGAAATTAAAAACAAGTCAATCAAGTCATAATACTGATAAGAATAAATCAGTAAAAGTCAGGTAATCGTAAACATACAATGGATCAATTAACTAAATTAATTAATTTTTTCAACTGAATTAGGACTATTTTGCATCACTGAATCCAAAAATGACATCCAGTTTTTCCTCAATCGGGTCAGGTTTTTATTCTAATTTGATTTAGAGATCCCATCTTGTAACCAACTTGATGACATTTTTGTGGCATCAGTTCATTTCTGTTCATATTTCTCATCCAAAAAAAGTTTTAGTGTATTAATTAAATGTTACAAACTTTGACTTCTGTAAATTGAATAATAAACACTGATAATGGTAAGTTCATATACATTGAACATTACATCTTCACTGTGTAAAATTCTCTGTCTCTTTTCTGTCCTGATGGAATCTCTCCTCCTCCTCATCACTCTTTGATCAGAATCTCAGGAAACCGATCCAGATGTGAGAACAAGTCATGAATTTCGATGCTCATGTTGCTCCATAGTTCAGAAAGTTGACCTGGTTGAGCAAAGCCAGTGGGATTTTTGGATTCAACTCAATCTGACCGTAAAACAGTTGAAAATCCCAGACAGTTGTTTTGGCTGTTGACCAGTGTTTTATTCCGAATATGTTTTGGTACCAAACGAACCTTGAACTCTCCGACCACGGTTGGGTCTTCGTCCCCGTTTTCGTTCTTGCCTCGCTGCAGTTTGAACGTGTTGCAGAAGTCGGTCAGCCCTTTGAAATCGTCAACATTCTCCAACTCGCGGTCATACACCTGAAAATTTGCACCAACATTTAAGACTTGTGCAGCCAGAAACATAATTCTGTTTGCCACATACTGAGCTGTGATGGGCCAGGATCATTTTGTGTGAGAAGAAATCAAGTCTGTGTACTTTAAGGGTGTCGTAGCCTTTGCTGGTGTAAGGGCCGCATTTCTCCTGGTCTCCAACTGAAGCGTAGAATTTACTCCACCAATCAACCGTTTCCTTTTCCTGAAGTGCAGTTGTGTTGTATGATTATCTTGGCACAGTGAAATGTGCAATCAGAACCAGAAAGATAGAAATATTTGTCTCACCTTTTCTGAGTGCTTTGAAGACAGACAGGATGAAGAAAAAGGTCAATAAATGAGTCAGTCATGATATCATCAGAGGACACACATGGCGAAGGCGATGTGGCGAAGGATTAGTGAGCATTCCTGTTTTTATGATTGATGGTACCAGGGTGTAACAAGGAAGGCAGATGCATCTCTGAAAGAAGTCTTCAAATGTTACCAGCACTGACCAATCAATAAAAAAGGTTCAAATTAGAGTTTAGATTTATAGCTGGAGCTGAACCAAAATTCAGATCACGGTGGGTCAAAATTGTCAGGTTGGTGATGGAGTCGGGCTCGCACTTCTGTGGTGCATTTTTCACAAAGCGTAAATGACAAACAGTACAGAGAAAACTAAGAGAAAAGTGTGAAATAAAGATGTGTAAATCTAATTATAACAACCTAAAAAGTGGATTATCCTGCTAAAGAAAGACAGAACGGTGCATTAGTTAGGACTAACAAGCGCAGCACATTAAACAACTAAAGTAGACATTTGGATGTGGATGAGACCCTGCCCTCATCCACATCCAAATGTCCTAGAGGATTTATGCTCCACCACGTAAAAAAGTACATTTCCATCAAAAAAAAAAAACCTCAAATGTTGAGATCTCAGAATTTTATTTTTTTAGAGAAACAAATTAACATTTTGAGATTAATCTAATCTCAGAAGATTCATTTCTGAGAAAAAGAAATTTGAGTTTGAAAAGTTGAACATTTGCTATGAAAAAATCATTAAATTCTTTAGATTAATCGCAATACTTTTCCAGAAAAACAAAACTAAACTAAAAAACAAATGAATGTGGACAAACTGGAAGAGGCCAACAGCCAGTCATCCCATCAGGGAGCGTTTGCTTCATGTTACACCCTCACTGTGATCAAAATGATTCAGTGTGTCAATTAAAGCATTTCTAGACACGTTTGGTAAAATCAGCCACGTCACTGATTTAGTGAAAGCTACAGGAAATAATCATACATACAAATGGAAAAGTTGGGGAAGCCAGTTTGTCGAAAGCTGCAGACATACTGTACAAACACTGCAAGCCAAAGCATTGAAATCTGTCAAAATGTGACACTTAGGAGCCAAATTCTGTTTGTGTTTAAACTCAGTGCTGGGGGGAAAGATACAAGAAGCTAGCATTAACCTGCGCCTCCAGCAGCGGTCTTCCCTCGTCCATCGTTATGGCAACATCCTTACGACGCGCAGTCATCAGAGCCACTGTTGAACAGAAATGAGGAAAGATTTTCTCCCACGTCTGGAACAACTTGTCGACTTTGAGGAACTGAAACTCACTCTTGGAGGCCCTGGCTCCCTCGGAAAAAATGACGTACGGATCGCACCTGAACTCCTCCAGACAGCTGATGGTGCACTGACCAACCACAGGCTTCCTGCCAAACGGCCGGTGGTCAATCACCTTCACCACGATGGGAGGAGTGTACATCTCATCCTTTGGAAGGAGCTGAGAGGGAAAGAATGGGAAACAACCTGAAGCTTTAGAAAGAAGTTTAGGATTTATTATTTAACAACTAAACACTGAGATGCCGAATGCTCATCAATGTCCTCTTATCACTTGTATTATATGAAGCTTTTTTAGACAATGAGGTAGTGATAAACTTCTTAAAGAGGTTTTATCTAAAAAAAAAAAAAAAAAAACACTGGACATAAAGACTATTTATGGGTAAAGTCATGTGACTTTGTTGTGAGCTAAATGCTGCAGACACATCAACATATTTTAAATGTTTTTATGTCCAGTGAAGATTTAACCTCTTCATGAAAAGTGATTTGTTCCCTCTCTTTCTGGTCACAACTATTAAAATAAAAACATCAGTTCATCTGTTTCTTGTTTTGTTTCCGAGTCTAATGGACAGTTTGAGAAGTGTTAATTGTTTGAATATATGTGACTTTTTCTGCAAAGTGTCTCAAGACGACATTTGTTGTGAATTGATGCTTCATATATACACACACACACACTTTTTTTTTATGGGTCCTGGTAAATTATTTTAGCCAAAAATGATACTCATCAAATATCCCTGTTGGCATTGTCCTTTAATGACATCATCATTACCACTTTGATGAAGAGGACAGAGCCGGGGAAGTTGGGGCTCTTCTTCATGTTCTTGATCACAGCAGACTCCACCCGCTGGCCTCCACACTCCACCACCAGGCTGGGGGAAGACACCGCCGCCAGCTGGTAGGTCTTCATGTTCCTCAGACCCCATGCCAGAATCTGGAGGCCGAGAGGAGAGCTGGTTACACAGAGAGACTGAGAGCATCGACGGACCGACGTCTGCGATGAGCCTCACCTCCACAGCTGTGAGCTGCACCACCGGCCGGATCCCCTGAGGGACCATGAAGAGGTTCTCGGCTCTTTTTGGGGGAACCAGGGGAAGATCCCCATCACCCGACTGCAAAAAGACAAACTATGTTTTGCTTCCAAGACTGACCGTAGTGAGACAAATAGGGAGGAGGATGAAATACCAGTTTGAAAAAACACAAAACGTTTTTACTAGTGCGCTGAATTCAGGGTTCATACAGGTTTCACATTTAAAAAGTATGATTATTAAAAATGTATCGAAATAATCAACCAAGTAATCAATTAATCGTTAACTGGAGTATTCAGACTCAAAAAAAGGCTGTTTGCTGAAAGAACATATGCAGAGCAGCAAAAACTTCCAAAAAAATAAGATGCATTTAAGATTAAAAAAATAAATAAATCTGTTCTTCCCAGCTCTCCTCTAGTTTTGGCTTCACCTGGTTCAAATTCTGTAAAAATAAACAATCCTCACATTAAGTATCTTTTACTATCCAGTTATCAATTGGTTCATTTAAATATTAATCAGCAGATCAGCCTGACATTGTTCTGACGAGTCAAACAGAAGGAATGAGTTTTACACATGGTGATTCTTTTAGCTGCAGTTGAATCGTTTGCTGCACATGATGAACAGCATCGTTGTTAATCACTGTTTTTGCATTCAAGGCAATAAAATAAACTTATTTTAAAAGAATGTGCATTTTTATGTTTCACAAAATATTTTTAAGTGCAAGTTAAAATGAGAAAGTTACAGTTATCTGGTTGAAAAGTTTTTTTTATCGGATTAATCTTCAGAATAATCGATTACTACAGTAATAGCTGCAGCCTTGATGAAGAACTTGATCATATCTACTGCTAGATTATCCCAACATTATGAGCTAATCTGTTGTTCACAGAAGGAAAAGAAAATCATTTTCCTGTTGTACTTTCCGTCTTTTCCCAGCATTCCCTATTCCAGTCGCTCCGACTACCAGCTGTGAGAACGCGTCACCTCCAACCCTCTCAATTTAAAAACAGCAAGAGATGTTTGGTGTCAGGAAATAAAACCGTACAGAAACAGTTGGTGAAGCAGGTCATTCAGTCCAAATGCAAAGCAGGAAGGAATGCTTCAGAATTTCTAAGAATGTAAAGCCACCCGTTTCCTAGAGATGTACAGATATATATTTTTTTAATAAATCAGACCTCGTCTTTCAGAATGAGTTCAGCCGCCACGAGGACCTCCCCAGCCCTCTTGCCCTTCTGGATGACGGGATGCCACAGCAGGCGGGGCGTCTGATCCATGCTGGAGTTCAGCTTCACCAGCGGGACGCAAACGCTGCGGCCCAGCTGCTCGTCCTTCCCCTGCACACAGCATCACGTGTTTCACTGCCACAGAGTTCAGCTGGAATCCAACGGCAGAGAGGGAATGGATTTATTCAGCCACAGTCACACATTAGGAGGGGAAGAGAGGGACGCTGTTTTGCAGGGAAATAAAATTCTGAAGAATGTTCTGTTACATATAATAAAGGCAAGTTGAATCTTTCCTGAAGGAAAATTAGACCTTGAAAAGTCAATTTTCTGCCCTATGAAAGTTCAGTGTTTCAACTATGCATTTACAGTCTGAAGTCATTTCATCTGTAAATGGGATCTTTGAATCATTGTAACATACCACCACCATGCAGCCTACCACTTGGTCGCTGTCGTAGAACTCCAGCACCACGTCTGGAGGATTGGCGTCGACGTTCTTGGGGTCTCCGTAAATCACCACGTCGTTGAAAATCAGAGTTTGGTCCCAGGTCGGGTTCAGCGTGGCTCGGAGCTTCTCCGTCGTCTTGCTGACGTGAAGGAAGGAAACATGCGCATACGGATCTGTAAAGTGGGAAGATGTGATTTTACCTCATTCATTTGCATGGGACAGTCTTATTAAAAACACAAAGACTCATCGTGTTCAACATGGAGATCTGTAGCAGACATGATTCTGAACCGCTTTTCTTCAGGTCACTTCAAAACGTGGTTGCAGGTCTGAGATATAGTCACATCAATCTACTAGTTTGTGATTTAAATAGTTTAAAAACTAAATATTTAGTTTCATTTGTAGCTAAATATTTACCTCAGATATATTTAGTTTGCCAACAAAATATTTAGCTCCAATTGAGATATTTTCTTTAAATATTTATCTCAGACCTAAAAGATTTAGCCAGCAAGCTAAATATTTAACTCATGACTAAGTTTTCATGTCAGAGATAAATATTTAGTTTGAAAATGAAATATTTAGTTTTTAAACTATACATTTAGTCTATAGCCTAAACGTGGTCCTGTAGCAGAGCTGCAGAAGCGATCCTTTAAAAGGATTTCACTTTTTGAACTGAAATAAAATACACTTTTTGATAACATTTTAATTTCCTGACATGGATCCACAGATCTTAGGCAAACAAATAAAATCTTACCAGAAAAACTGTCTTTGTCCATAGACGTCAGGTTCCTTGCCTGGTAGAGATAGACCCGGAGGTGGTACATGTACGACTCTACAGAGGAGTTCAGGAAAATAAGATAAATTCACATCTGACCCTTCTGGCCTGTGGTATGTTATGTTCTGACTGCCTGTGGCTCACTGTCGAAGGAGCAGGACACGGTCGGGGTGTTGGCCCCAAACAGCTTGGTGGCGTCGCCTTTGGAACCTTTCTCCTTGCCCTCTGTATCGACGCCCTGCAAACCAAAGCAGAAACATCCTTCAGCAGCGTGTTCATGTGTCGCACAACAAATAGAAGCCAAACTGCGCCTGAAGAGCCGGCCTTCTTTAATCGTGGGTAAATATTTGGTGACTCATTAAGCTCACAGTCAGTTCCTGCTTCCTCTAAATTACCAACAGGACTGTTTGCTGCTCTGAAAGAGAATCTGTCCGTCTGTGACGGTGGATCCTGTTTCACTCACTAATGCTCCCTCCAGCTGAAAGATGGCGCAGGCTCCCAGGCGATCTTCGGGCGCCATCTTTCTCCTCCAGCGCCGTCGACGGAACGAGTCTGAGGACCGCTCGTTTTGATGGAATTTCCAGCCAATCAGGGAGGAGAATTCCCATCCCTCGGGGTCACCGTGATCTCTCCTCTGTGCATTTGAGAACAAACATCTCAAGGCAACAATAATTCCTTAATTGGATTAATGCAGAAATGCATGTGGCAGCATTTCTGACAGTTCCTTCACTAAGCCGTGGCGTTGGGTGCCGACCTCCAGCTCTGCTCCGGTCGGACGCGCCGCTCTCTTCCGGAGCCGGACCAGCCTCCTCCGCCGGTGGACGTGGTACATCTTCTCAGCAGGGACCCAGGATCTGGGCTTATCATCTGGAGGAATGGTCACCCCGTACTCCCAGCCTGTGCAGAACACACACATACACAGACGTGCACACTCAGAGTTATATACTTTTGTCATTCATATTATCCTGGCAGTATTTTGTCATTGTTTTGTTTCTTCTAATGTCATTTCTTTTTTTTTACCCCTGAACTAACAGAAAGCACTTTGGTGCAGAGCTCACTGCTGTACAGCTCTACAGAAATATATGTAGATTTATATACGAGTGATTTATTCACCTGTCTACACACATTAATTTGTGTTGCATGTAATTCTTCATTCATGGGATCTAAATCGCCAGTGATTTTCACTTACAGTATGTAACTTTTATACTTAGAAATGCATTCTTTTTTGTCTTTGTTTTTTAGTCTGCCAATAATGCTAAAGCTAGTTAGTATAGCCACCAATGATGGTAGATGAACAGTTTTCCTGTAACTAAGCTGTTCCTCTGCCATTACATGAGGTGATTGTCAGCGCTAAGCCCCTCCTCCTCCTGGCTCTGATTGGTTGTTTCTGACTGACGGTGTATTTCTGCAGCTGGCAGAGAGCATTGATTAGATCAAAGCATATCCATGAAAAGCTCAGTTTATGGATGTAAAATGACACATTGTGAGTCCACAGCAGTACCTTGATCATCCACAGCTCTGTTGATGTCCACCGTCCAGCTGTCTTCCCACGTCCAGCCCGGAGGACAGTCGAACTCTTTAGGGTTTCGGTTTTTCTCTCCGTTCTGCCCAACACAGAGATCAGGTCAGCTGCATTTTCATAATCAAGAACGTGCATATCTATTTTTTTTAAGCAACTGAGTAACAGAGATGATCCACAGGTTTAAAAGATCCAAATTTATGTATTTTTTGTTGTAGAGATCCTGATGGTGTGTGTGTGTGTGTGTGTGTGTGTGTGTGTGTGTGTGTGCACGCTCTCGCTGCCCTCACCACGTCGGTGTACGGCTCTGAGGGCGCCTTCCACTCTCCGCCGGGGAAACGACTCTCGTTCTGAAACACCTCGTCCATGAACTCTGTGTGTCCAGCGTCTGCCTCGGTTAGCAGGCTGAAACAAAGCCAAACCATCTTTTTAATAAAAAAAAGTATGCAAATATTCAGTGTGGGTGGGTTAAAATTAAATAAAGCCCTAAGGCAGAGGGATCAAACTAATTTTGGGCCACATAAAAATCCTGACTGTTCTCACAGGTATTGATAAAACCCATTAACTAATTACTAAAATATAAATAAATAGCTGTGTCTGCATTCTGTAATGACTTCAACATTGAAAGTTTTTTCACATTGATCAGTTCCTCCAGGATTTCATGTTTGTTTTCATGATTTTTCTTTGCTCATGATTTCATGATTACTTTCAAAATCAAATATTTCAAAGGAATTTTGGAATATTTGCACTTATGCACGGCATTAAATGGGACTGTTAAACTCGCCACATCAATCACTGACAATAACGTGACATTAAGTAAAGCTGAGACATGAGTGTAGCAGAAGTAGGAAATACTGCCACCTGCAGGTGGGAGTTAGATTTTTGCGGAAAATTTGCAATAAACTCACAAGTCTGCATTAGCACGAAAAAAATGCAGGATTCTGCTGATTTTGGTACGAATTTCTACGATAAAGGGATTGCGAAAAATTGGAACTGACTGAGGTCATTTGGTACCAAGAGACACATGTGCCCTGGGGAAGCTTTAAAAACAGAAGCAGTTTCTATGGAAACGACCATGAGGGAGGCAGAAATGTTTGCCGTTTAGTTTGATTCCAGTTAGAATTAACCTAACAGGTTTTCAAAACGACACTTCCTCCTGATGCTTCCCCACAGTGCTGCCTCTTTCCCTTTACTGCTACTAATTAAAGGGGCGGGGCACCAGCTGCTAATGCCTCTCTGTCCTCTTAAATGAGAAGTAATTGTCTGACATGGAAACCCATTTCCACCTCTTTGACAGAAAAAAAACAACTTGTATCTCATAATTATGACTTTGCTATCATAAGATATATTTTTTCTATGACAAACCTGGTTCTTTGAAGTTTATTTGACATTATGGGATTGTTCAAAACTCCCAATATTACAACAAATCCTGAAGATTTGCTCAGTGATGTTGGCAACATCCATGTCTTTCTATCAAGACAAACTCGTCTCATTCATCTCCTTAGAACGCAAGAGAGCTAATTCAAGCTAGCTCTGTTAGCTAAGTCATAATAATGCTAATTTCTTTTTGGGGGGATTTCATTAAACACCAAGACTGGCTATTCTGGAAAAAAGAACTTCCAGCTCAGGTATGTTCTGCTACAGACATCAAATCATATTGATGTGAGAAATGTAAACAAAGCAGAGGAAATGTGGCCCATTAAATTTAGTCCTGGTTAATAAAATAAGTTTACTAAACAAACAAAGACTAGTTTAGACAAACGTTTCTCCTTTCAATAAACTCGTGTGTTCTCACGCTTTCTCCGGGTCGATGAACCAGTCGGACTCCCACTTCCATCCTCTGGGTGGCATGAAGTACTCCTGCTTCAGCTTCAGTTTTCCGGTCACATCAGAGAACTTGTGTCGGCCCACCAGTCCGGTGGTCCCCCAGTTCCCAAACACTTTAGCCTGGTTTTCATACTGCAACACAGCAGACAACACAGCAACTGAAAATGACTGGACAGGCATGAATATCCTTAAACTTTTATCCATTTTCTCTCTCATCACCATGTACTTGTATTTATTTTGTTGATATTTATGTGATTATGTTTGGATGACTGAACAGAGCTTAGTGAATCCACCGCTTAGAATGTTGTTTTATATACCAACTCTGCTTTAAACGTTTGCCCACATTACAAAGAAGAGGATTGTACTCTGATTAGGAAGTGAAACAAACTGAAGGAAGTTGGCTGCATATTTAGTAGCATCATTGTAAAGGGGGCTGAACACAATAATATGCTTCTCAGTTCAAGTGTTGTTGATAAAGTAACAACTTCCAAGCTGGATGAAACTTTATATTAAAATCTTTATTTGAAATAAATAAATAAATTGTCCATAACATATCAGATGTTGAAGTTTCATACCAGTTCAGCAAACACACTGAAGGTTCCCTCTGAGAAGGTGTTGAACCTTTTCTCGTGTGCAGAGAGGCCGAGCCACATGTTGACCCTGACCTGAACTGGAACCTTCAGGCCTTTGGTCTTGTCCATGGGGTACTGAGGGCATGAACACCACAAAGCTTCAACAGGTGATGAAGAAAGTAGCAGTTCAGGAAATCTAACAGCAGAATCTGGTCCAGCGTTTCTTTCACTCCCCCGCACTGTGTACCTTCAAGAAGATGGTCCGAGTCTGGCCACAATGCTGCCCACAGGCCTGCTGGCTGTAGGTGGAGTAGAGGATCTGATGAGCCGGGATGCGGCTGTAGGCCACACGCTTCTCACCGCGCAGCATCCAGATGATCACGTCAGGCATGCTGTTCTGGGGCTGCAGACGAGGAGAACATTAGAATGGAAAACTTTGGACATCTTAAGAGTTTTTGAAACAATCCCTGAACGCCAGCCGGAACCCAGCCTCAAACCTTGAGGCTTTCTGTGTGCATCTGTGTGTGTGTACCTCGTCGGCCAGCTGGTTGAGCTTGTCCGCCCAGCTCTCTATGTCCGGCAGTGTGTCTGGGATTTCCCTGGCCTCCTCCCTCATGCGTTCCGCTGCCGCCTTGATGGACGTCAGAGCGCTGTCTCTTAGTTTCTTGATTTGGATGTCCAGAGATGTCAGGTTGGAGCGGCCCTCCAAGTCAGGGGTGGGGAAACTCCACGAAAACACACACAGTCAGTCAATCATTACCCACACACACTTCCATGTCAATACATTTTCTGGTCTTGTTTTGTGGTTATTCTGATCCTTTAACCTGACCTCCCTTTCATTAAAGCTGAGATGCACCAACACTTGATGTTAACCATTTCTAGCATTTTGTAAAAGGTGTTTAGGCCCTGTTTAAGAGTGAAATAAATAAGGCTCAGCAATATATCTGATATCTCAAGTCAATTTTTGATTTAAAACATTTTCATAGTCAATTTTCATAGCTAATAATTTATTCAGTCAAAAACCTGGATTTATTTTTCCCATCAATTTACTCCTTGGGTTAGAAAGTGAAAGGGGGGGGGGGATAAATGATTAAAATCAGGAATAAAATTGGGTTTGAAAATAATTTTATGTATTTGAGCCCTGCAACACACACATCTGGTTTCTTCAATCTGGAAGAGAGCAAGGCTAGGTGGATAACAGGAAGGCTGAACAGAAGAACTGCTTACCGTTTCATCCTTTTGCACTTTCAACATTTCAGAAAACATGCCAGATTTGCAAATGCTGGCATGTGCAAATGTTGACGTTCAACAACACAAAGATGATTTAGTTTACTCTCAATTATCACCAAGAGACTCTCACATAAAATGTGAGATTCTCTCTCCCAATACAAAATGGAAATATAGTCACCTTTGTAAAATAATGGCCCAAGTCATTTTTTGACAAGTTATTTTTGTGTAAATGTTTTACAAAAAGTCAAGATAATAAATCTACAAAATGCTATAGGATGCATCTCCTGTTAGAAAGGCAGGAAATAGAAACTTCCTTTGTTTACCTGTCCAAGTCTTCAATCAACTGATTGAGTAACTTCATCCACACTTCTGCCAGCTGGTTGTCAGGAACTTTAGCCAATATGGCGGTTTTAAATGCATCCAGGCTGGATTGCTAAAACATGAAACACAGAACAAGCAGCTCCCTTTCATATATTCCCAGATCAACTTCAAAGCTGCAGTATGCAACTTTTATATAAAAAAAGTTTTATTTTTACATATTTATTAAAACTGTCAACATGTTGTGATGGGTCAGATAATCTGTGAAAAAGATTATTTCACCACCTCCCTGTGCTTTTATAGCTGTCTGAAGAAATGCACCACCTCCAGGTCAGAAACAACCAATCAGAGCCAAGAGGAGGACCTTAGAGCTGTCAATCACCTTTGTGTTCTTACTGCTAAATATGCTGATGGTAGAGAAAGAACCGACAGTTACAGGAAAACCATGTAACATTGGATTAGCATTCAGGACAGGCTCTGCTGACAGGGAGAAGCTGTAGTGGTAGCAGGAAGCAAGGTTGGGGGGGGACATGATTGACAGTGCTAAGCCCCGCCCCCTGGCACTGATTATTGTTTCTAGTTGGATTTTTTTCATCTGTCTGATCTTATGTTGCTACGACATAATGACAGTTACGTAACAAATATGTAAAATACACGTTTATAAAAATTACATACAGCAGCATTAACACATCAAGAAATCCCAATAAAATAAACATTGCATCAGGCCTTTAGTTAGCAAATAAAACACTGATGTTACCAGACGGTGTGAGATGTAGAGGATGATGTTGACAGAATCCAGGCGGTGACCGATGTCCTCCCAGAAGGACGTGAGAACAACCACCGGCTTAGTGTTTGCCCAGGGCAGGTAGTAGTAATGGTTACCTGGGAAACAGAACCACATTTGAGGTCGAGTGAAGCCTTGAAACGTTTAATTTAAAGAGCTTTAGACTGTCAAGTTACACCAGTGACTGTAAAACAGAGAGCTTAATCACGTACCATCAAATACAGCACAGCTGTACTGGGTGGTGGAGGCCAGGGGTTTACAGGTGGTGTCCAGTTTGTTGCCGTAGTTACCAATGCTGACCTCAAACTGGATGGGTTCACCAGGTTCCTGAATCATGGAGGCGCTGTGGAAGACTGCGCACAGACAGTATTTTCTTCTTCGCTGGTACTTCTAAAGAATGGGGAAGAAAAAACAGTATGTTAACTTTCATATGATGAAATGCTAGCTATGTTGTGGAAATGATGAATAAGTTTTAATGGTGATTGGAATGGGATGGTTTTCAGCTTGCAACACAAATCTAATCATTTTTTGCCAGGAGGTGATTAAAAACTAAGGAGCACAAAATCTGTTAGAAGCCATTTTAAACTAAACTTTCCTGCCCAACAAGAATGTCAGTTTTAACATAATTCAGGGCATTTTTCCATGTATCTTATGGTGTTAATATAAAGCAGAGCTCTCCAGATCCAGTCCTCGAGGGCTGGGGTGCTGCAGGGTTTAGATGTGTCCCTGTCCAACATACCCGAGTCAAATAATCAGATCACTACCAGAACTTATTCACCAGTACGCAGTCAACTTCCCCAGTCGTTTGATTCAGCTGTGCTGGAGCAGAGACCAGCTGAGGGACCATGGCCCTGCAGGCCTGGATCTGAAGACCCCTGTTCTAAAGCCCGTGTTCTGATTAAAGACCAGGATTTAGCCTGATCTAGGAGAACAAAACAATGTACCGCTCTGCTCATGTGCAGCTCTATCCAGCTGAAGACAGAGTGGTGGAGCATGAGGGGCCTCCAGAGGGGCCACATGACTGCGGCTGTGATCTGGTAATCTCTGGCTTTAGGTCTCTGTTGTTCATCATGTTGGAGCCCAGGGGAGGGGTCATGGCTGTAAAGTTCATGTTTTGTTGCTTTTAAGTTTTTAACCTCCATCAGAGTTTAAGAGTTCAGTAAGGAATGTGCTTACAGTTTACATTCTGTCCTTAATCCTCTCATCTCTGTTAAAGAAACCCATTTTTCACACAATGTGACATTGCCTTTGATCCCAACTGATTAGTAACAATACATTATTTTTGTATGGCACTCAAACATAATACCTAGAGCATAAATATTTATGTTAGTCATAGCTCTTAAAGAGAAGACATTATTATCTAAAATCAGTTTTCCTTCACAAAATAATATTTTGAAATAATGTCTGATTTTTCCACTAGAATAACCATTAAAAACTCCAAAAGAATGCTACATGGTTATCATAGAAAAAGAAACAGCTAACTGTACTATGAAAGCTCTAACTGGCAAATATAATTTCCTCCATAAACTCATTTCAGGCAACGAACTAGCAATTTAAAGGGACAATATGCATTTTCCAGGCACATATTACAAAGGTAATACAACACTATCAAGTAAATGTTTCCTTCAGTCATAAAATCATCAGTTGCCAAAAGTTGACAAATATCACTTTAAAGAAATTTGACGCCTTGAAATTGGGCCTCTGTCTCTTTGAAAACTCCTGCTCTATCTGAAGCTCCGTCTTCAGCAAGTCGTTACAACATGACTCCTCTATCACTTTAATAATGTTTTCACCAGCGCTGCACAGAGAAGCAGCTCCTATAATGAGCTCAGCTGACATTCAGTTCCAGCAGGTGTTTGCTAATTTATGCTAGCTAGTCTGAAGGAGCTTGAGTGAGGAAGGATTCATCTGTAAGGTCGAAGCTCAGGAGCTGGGCAGAGCTAGGTCCACCCAGGCATTTTGCACAGCTGAATGGTTGCAATGGATATTAAACAATTTCTCAAACATGCATGAAGACAACACTCTAGGTCTGTTTTTGATGAGGGAATAACATTATAACATGATGTAAAGCTCACAAAAGTCAATGTTACATCATACTGTCCCTCTGAGATGAAGAGCTGCAGTACCTGAACCACAAGGATGTCGTCACTGTGGATATTGTCAACTGCTTTGTCTGCTTTCCCCTCCAGCTTCGTGGAGAGCTCCACCAGCACCCTGCCCCTGTACGCCACTCCTTCTCCCTGTAGTGAATTCAAATGATTAGGATCTCAAGATTAGTGTACAAAAGAAAGGAAAGGCTAAAAGCAAAATGGTGCCGGTACCTCGCCAAGGTTCAGAGCCTCGTAGGGGTCTGGGAGCCCCGTGAACTCTCTGGGACTGCCATACAGATTAATGTAGCAGGGGCCAAACACAGGCAGGAAACCCACCTGAGACTCTCCTGAGTCAGCTGGGGAGATGACAGCAGAGTTCATCTCTGGACAAACTTACAGTATATGAGCAAAGTTCTTCTTGTTAGTAGGTCATGCTGGGAAAGCAGGCAGCAACAAACTGAAGTGACAGGGAGGTGTGAGGTCAACATGTAAAACTTATCAGGTCAAAACAGAGCGGAGAACAGTGGTACTAACACTATGGACAAACAGGACTTGAAAACAATTAGACATGGGCGGTTAGCCAGTATCGAAATGTACCGAGGTTTCAAAGCATTTAAGTTTCACCAACAGCTCAAGTTTTTCCGTCAAACAGCTTTAAACAGTGAAGTCTGACATTTTACGTTCCCTATTGGTGTGGTAATTATGAATAGTTTATGCTATTATACACTACCTTCATTCAATATTTCATGAGCCCTTATTGTTCTGTTTTTGTTTTAAAATAGTCACCATTGTTTAGCATTTCTAGGGCTAAACATTTTTCTCAATTATGAGAATAGTTAAAATATTACAAGAATAAAGGATACACCAGAAGAAAGTCATTTTAATGAGAGTTAATTTTCAAAAGAGGTTTTAGGATCTGACCTGAGCAGCTCATTCAGCCGGAGGTTCTTTCATCGAATTAGACTCAGTCGTTTACACAAATGTTTCAAAAGCCTGTCTGTGACAATTTGGTCCTCATGAGTTAAAAGATTATGTCCCATTTGTAAAACTGATTACCATAACTTCACTAGATGCTCAACATTCGTCATTTAGATGTAAGATTTTTTATGTTGGAGTTATAAAATGACCAATTAATTTGACTCATTAGCGGAACAAGTCAGCGTGGGGCCAGGGGCCGGGGCCAATTATCGGAGCCCCCAACAAATCACCAGGCCCCTTACGTGCATCAACGGAGGGGGAAGATATATTCCATTGGGGAAGGTAACTTTAACATTAAATACACCTTTCTCAACAGGCGGGGACGCAATTTCTCTGTCTATAATCAGACATTTAAGCAACTTAAAACCATTCCTCCCTCCCTGGCACCTCCAGACCCGGGTCCTCATCCGATCCGGTTTGGGGGGCAGCCGACCCCCCTGCCTCCCCTATAGCTCCGTGCCTGATTTGACTAATACTACTATTTCAATATGAGATTATTTTTGTGCTGTTTAAACTTCTCATTATTAAGACTATTATTAATTTTCTAAGCCTGGTTCGAATTCTATTTCAGTAAAACTTTGTTTAAAAAAAAAAAAAAAAAAAAAAAGAAAGAAAGAAGAACTGAACTTTCCAGGTTTGTCATGAACTCTGGCCGACCTCATTTTACTAATTTTGCATTCAGCATTGTATTATCCTGTACAATAAGCATTTAAATCACTAAAAAAATGCTTAAGTATTTTTGCTGTAGTCTATTAAATGACTTATTCACAACTGAATATAAAATCTATTGTCTTAAATAAAAACAGTTTGTTTTATTCTATGTGCAAAAGGGTAGGCATGACTTGGCTTCAGCCTATTCCTTCTTTGGTAAACTATTGATTTGTTAAATAGTGGGGGGTTTTGCCTCCTTTTGTAAATTTAACAAAATAAAGCTCATCCGAGTCTGAATCAGATGAAAGCTTCATACCGGCCCATGGCTAATCACAAGCGCTAGCACGCTCAATGCATAACATCACATGCAACACAGAAAAAAAAGCGCAGGTGAACCTTCAAACGATGGCATTTTCCCATTATCTGCATGTTCCTCTATTCCAAAAGAAAAAAAGAAGAGCAATTTAAAAGTTCTGCTACTTGGAATAGAAAACCTCTCCAGTTTTTGCACTTTTCAGACATTGAACTAAAACAGAAGTCCCATACCTTCTATCTCTCCACCAGAGGAGGCTATCTTGGTCAGGTTCAGGTATGTGGTGCCAACAGCATCATTTCCTGTCAGCCGATCCCTGCAGCCAAACATCAAGTAAAGACATCTCATTCTTCCCTGCATTTTTTTAAAGTACACACTAAGTGAGTTATTATGGTTTCATTACTAAGAAGGCAAAATTAAAATATTTTTTTGTTGCTTTGAGTCTGGAAGTTTTCTGCATGGTATCAAATTACACAGAGATTTAAATATGTTATCAACACTAAAGAGGCATGCCATTTCTCTAACCTTTTTCTCTTGAGCTTATTTCCCTCTGGCCTTCCTGAACCTGAGCTATGTGAACACTTTTTTTCAGACACTGATGAAAATTAGCTCAGCGCAGCCAACAGAACATGTTATTGAGGGGAAAGGGAAGGGCCACCGCAGTCTGAGTCACTGCCCTGCATTATTCTCAAGTGGTTGTTGCTGGGCCATACACACACACAAACACACAGAATGTCGCTGACCACATTGCAGAAACATGGAGGCACATTTTCCCAGCTGAAATTCACTCCATCAAAACAATACACTACTACAGCCTGAATGCTCTGAAACAGAAAGACTCACCAGTCGAACACTGTCAGCTTGATGCGCTCACACATGGATGGGAACTGCAGCGAAGACAAAAAATTCATTTCCACTAAACTTTTCTAAACTTGATCGTCTTTAACAGAATCAGGACTTCTTACTTTGACTTGAAGGTTCAAAACTTGGTTCCACTCTGGGTTCGCGTTCTTCTCAATTATCTGAGTGCACAACTGGAAACAGAAAAACACCGTTATTAGTTTTTTGTCTCAGCAGTTAACATTTATGCTTTTTTTATTAAAGGACTTTGACTAGGACTGGAAAATAAATAAATATCATATTGTGATAGACAAGTAATTAATATCAATAGATAATATATCAAATATAATATTCAATATAAAAATATTCACCTCTTTTGCTCACGGCCTGTTTTTGAGCAACATGACTGAAAATAACATGCCCAAAATGAATTGAATGCATCTCATGAACTACAGAGTTTATTTTAATTGTTTTGGTATCAAAACAAAGGCAAGACCCTAGGGAATATGTTACAGCTCTAAAAACCACCCTACTTGTTACTGAGGAAAGTGAATTAATATAGTAAACAGCAGAAATTAAGAAAAAAAAATCAATTTCCGCCTAAAAAAACCAATTCAATCTATGAAGGTTCCTTTCAAAGCATGCAGTTGAAAGCCAAAACATGTAGAAAACAACAGTTCACAATCTGACCTTTTACTGTGCCAAGTTTTATGAAAACAAAAGTTAATGAGTTTTAGAGAGGCACTACTTGATAAAAATCTAGGCGGACCTTCCAAATTAACCATTTTGGCACAATTTGTGCCATTTGAACTTTCTTAGTTTTTATTTCTGTAGGTTCTGTTTCAATCATTTATTTTTTCATATAATAAATGATTTATAATAAGTAATTGCATCTAATAATTGTTTTGGGGGTACCTTTGAAAAATCAACATGCATTCATTCATAAAGAGAAAAAATAGACAAATTGTAATAAACTGAAAATGGAACAGATTAACTCACAATAACATTTCAAATAGAATTATATAACAATGAAAATGCAAATAGCAATTAAAACTCATGTTAAAATGACAAGATAACAGGAAAAAACTCACATATATCATAATTACATTACAATAACAATGCGCTCTGCGTTCTGCGCGTAAAGTCGTTGCATTCTGCATTCAGACATTCACAATTACGCAGGGCAGTTTCTCGGGATCCCATTGGCCGATTTTAATGATTGACATATCGTTCGAACCATCAGAGCCAATAGAATCCGAGGGTGTTGACATCAAGACAGAATCTAAAGTCGTTCACCAATCACAGGGGGAAAATCGTATGCGACGTACATTTTCCAGGTATTCTGAAATTTTTTTTTCATCTTAGCGATTTGACGGAAAAAGCTCTGCGCCGAACCAGAAACCATGTGAAATGGACGCAGGGAAAATGGATTATCGAACCAAGTCGAAATATTTACTCTAATATGGATTATGACCACGAAACAGCAAAGGTAGAACTGATTTTGGCTTTGTGAAATGAGCTTTTTCCTTTTTTCTTCTTTAGCTGCTGGTTCAGTGAGTTTTGCACGTAGCCTGGTGACTCTGGTATTGTTGAAAACCGCAGAGCTTCCGCTTTAATCTGATATATAGTTTTTGTGTATCGGACCTCGTTGCTCTTTTGTTGTTCCGTTTTTTTACCGGCTATGCCTCGTTAGCACCTAATTGCATTTCTTTTTATCAATCTGCTTAGTGTTCAAGCTGGGTGTTGTTGAGGTAGAAAATATTGTTTCTATCATTTAGAAGGGCCTTTTCCCTTTACGTGGATATGCAACATGCCTATATTGATAAATGAATAGCATGTGTTTTTAATTGATCTTTTTGGAGCGAGCGGCGAGGACCCAAATTTGGGTCCTCTAGAGAAAGAGCTGAGCCAGAACCGCACAGCATTCTGGGAGATGTAGGCAAAGGAAAGGCTTTAGCAGCTCAATCTTTCACAGCTAAGCTAGCTGAGTGGCATCAAGCAACTCACTCTTTGGTTACCTAGCAACAACATGTTGAATGACTTGTGCAGCAGCAGTTTCAGGTTTTGCCACCGTTCCTCATAACTACTCAAAAATTAAAAACAAATTGGAGGGAAAACTGAATAAAACAGGAAAAGTTTGGTTGTACTTCAAATATTTGAAACTAAAATCTAATCAATTATTAATACCAACTGATAAACACTTCTATCAGGATCTGGATTTTTAGCCATCGTTCATCCCTAAACTGGCCAACAAGACTGGATTGAGTTGAAACCTTTTTGCCAGCAAAGTGCGCCTCTAGGAAAGGATCCACCAGGTTCTTCTTGTTTTCCTCTCCTCCAAAGATCCCTTTCAACGTCTGGACAAATGCATCGTCCACTGAAAACAAGAAAACAACGTGTTATTTTTTTTTCAGACAGAGATTTGTGATCTGATTGATTTTGTCTTGTCTTACTCTGGGGAACGTCCTCAGCCCTGAACACCTTTAAGGACAGCGTGGCCCACCGCAGGGTGACCCCTGCTGGCAGCAACAGGTTGCTCTCTATGTCGTCCTGGTCATCATTTGATTCCCTCTTCTCCACCTACAATCAGAACAGAATCCAAAAATAATAAAATAAATGGAAAATGGGAGCAGATTCTGTGGTTGGTAGTGAAACTGAGGCACGTGTAGAATCAGTGACTACATACCGGAGGCTCGTCTCCTGTTCCCACGACAAACAGGCTGACTTTGAGGTAGCCCTTAGCGCCGGAGCTGGAGTCATCTGGGTCATTCAACAGGAGCCACTTCCTCATCACACAATGGGCTGCAGAATGACCACAAATATGATCAGGACATGAGAATCACAGATTCCCTGGCCTCCTTCACTTGGCAGCAAGCAGAGAAAGATTCAAGCGTTCCTGGCGGTTTTCAGTCCGTACTGACGCGATTTCACAGTCGCTGGAGTTTTATAATGAAATGCTTCCATTCCAAATGTGCTGTGTTGGATTGAAATCTGGTGACCATTGATGCCGTTGGGGGTCAATTTGTCAAGCTCAGGAAACCAGTGGACTCATTTGAGATTTGTGACAAGGCTTGTTATCCTGCTGGACGATAGGATGGACATCAGCAGCACAAACATGTTTAAATGTTGCTTAAAGGAGCCAAAAAAACATCTTCCAGAACACCTGGCTGAACTGTTGATACAAGGCAGGATGGATCCATGCTTTATGCTAAGGGTGAAGTTGCGTCTGAAGGTAAAGGCAGCGTTTTTCCAATCAATCATTATCCAGTTTGGTCAGTCTGTGTGAGCTACTGTCCGTTTCCTGAAACTCTGTCAGGAGTGGCCCCTAGTGTCAGCGTCTGCTGGTACAGGCCATTTGTTTCAATGATGCGTTTTGTTCAGAGATGATATTCTGCATTCTTTGACTGTTTCCCATGTATGATGTTGAAATCAGTCATTCTCCTCAGATAATGATTTTTCATCTTCATCGTTTTTCTCCCCACTGGATATTTTCTCCTCTTTGGACCAATATGTAAAGCCAACAGAGTTTTGGTTTGAAATTTCTGAAACTCCCAAATGACAAATGAACAGACTGCATATCTGATGAAACACCGGTGAGCGCGATGGACGGTTTTGGCTGTTTCAGTAAGCCACAGCTTATATTTTGTTAGAAATTTGTTTAGTTGTCTGAGTTTACACGGTCAGATTAGCAAATATGTAAAGCTCTAAAAGTTGCATTAAAAGTCCATTAAAAAAAATGCCAACTTTGCATTAAGGTGTCATTATTTGCTGAATGACACTTCATGACAACATTCATAGACTCCTTTATGTTCCTAACAGATGTCATGTCAGTGTTATGCAAACCCCATAAAATAAATGTTACCAAAAGGTGTTTTTAAAAAAAAAAATCCTCTTAAATTCCCTCCAGAAGTGACGAAAAAAAAGAACAAAACCTTCAAAATAACATGGACTTGAAAAACACTTATTAATGGTCTGTGTGAACGTACCTGGTTCATCATAAACATAACCAACGTCCAGCTGTGTGAAAAAAACGAGAGGCCTGGTTGAGACACAAACACTTAAAAAAATTCATAAGTATGAGTGGTCGCCACATAATACTTGCATGAATTCACCATAAGGCTGTCTGCCCTCAGCGAATATGAATTATACACCTATAAATAAAACAATCAGGTTTTATGCTGGAGCATCCACACGGAAGGAGAGAAAACCACAACATTTCCATGAGCTGCACCAACCCTAAAGCTGATGTTCTGTTCAAACAAATCCGATGGCAGCATGTGAACGTTGTAGAAGAAGATCTGCAAAAAGCCAACAACCAATCACACGAGGATCTACGAGAGCCAGAGCAGAACAAGCAGGAACACTTAAGCTTGTGTCATCTAAGTTAGATTAGATAAAAGACGAAACCTCATCAAAGAACGGGTTGTTTCCCTTCTTGATTCTCGTCCGGTGGGTCTGTCCACACACATGGACCTTCACCACAGGCTTGATGTTGTTTCCAGACAGCTGACGGGCTTCCAAGACCCGAACACGGATCTGGAGGACAGAGTGGATCAGTTCATGAGTGGACTGCATGTAAAGAAACAATAAGATTAGAAGGAAAGTAGGTAACACAACATAGTCATGTCACCATGTAAGTTCATACAGTCACCGGCCTATTCAAGATTACTTAAATCACAAAACATTTTCATCTTTTTGAACAGAGCGTGTTTAGTCATGGCCAGAAAACAACAAAAAAGCTGCCTTTCTGTAGCAGAATTTTTCAGATGTTTTTCCCTTATAGGGTGAAAGTCGAGATTCTGGGAGAAAGAATTCAGATGTTTTTCAAACTGAAAAAGCTCCAGAAGTGGTTTTCAGTGATTACTGATTTAATCAGAATACTGTTTGATTAAAGCAGTGATCTGCTGACCCAATCTGGGTCATCAGGAGTCCAGAAAATATCTTCAGGATTTAAAAAATCTGCTTTATCTTAAGTTACATTATTCTGCAGATGATAGATGTGTTGACACACACCAGCTGAAAATGTGTAAAGAAAAAATAAAATAACATCTTTGAATTGAATTCTTCTGTAAATACAAGAGGATTGTCTCACAAAAAGAGAAAACAAGTCAACGTTAAATTGAAAGAGATTTATCTAGTTGTGAAAAAAGGTTTCAACACAATCACAGATGCTAATATTTATTTTATGTTTTTCTAGTTTATCAGAGCCACTAATTAGTTATTCATGACTTTCTGTTTCCATGGAGCATAAACACACTGTGACAGAAGCCTCATATCTCTCGGCTCCTGGCCGCTGAGCTAGACAACAACCCACATTTATCCTTCCACCACACAGAGAGGAGTCCTGTCAGGACAGCTTATTTCCCTGGACAATAAATTGTCCCAGATGTTATTGCAGTAAACAATAATATTGTTGTTCCAATACCATTTTCAAGTAATATGATGGAAATGGCATAATAATGCAAGAATACTTTCAAAGATCAATAAAGTTTAAATCTAACACTGGAAGAGAAACATGTTTTAAATATCCAGAATAAAAAAGAAAAACAGAAACAACAAATAAAATGAATTATGAAGTCTGAATAAAACTGAATAGTTGAGGCCAATGAACCATAATGAAGACTTTTGTTGGCAGAATGACAGAAGAAAAACCATCCTGTGAATGGAAGTCATCGAGCTGGCTTTAATTTATCATGTGATTAATTGATTCGTTGCTTATTGTAACAGTAATGATTTGTAACAGACTTAATGATGCGTAGGATGGCAATAAAGCTAAACCTCCAAATTCACCTCAACAGATTCCTGAAAATCTTCACATCTTGGTTTCACCAAGTTTCCATAGCTACCACTGGACGCACCAACAACATGCTTTAGTGCGATATGCTTAAAACTATTTAGCAACAGATATTCAAGGTGGTGTTTTTGGGTGAAGCTCACTGTTAAGTACAGTGGAGGATCTGTGGTGCTGTGGGCCTTTTCCTTTCCCAAAGTTAGAGTCATGTCCTCATGAGTTGTTTGAAATCAAGCAAACTTTATTTGTATAGTACATTTCAGCAGCAAGACATTTCAAAGTGCTTTACATAATTAAAATAAAAACAGCATGTGACAGACAGTGAATAAACAGACAGAAAAATAGAATTTTTTTAAAAAAGAAAAGAGATCAAAAAAGATAAAAACATTAAAACCTGCAGCCCTTGTAGGACTTCAGTTAAACATCTCACCTCAGAGTTTTAGTTAAAACGCCATTTAACAAGGATTCTCAGACCCCTAGATATTGATTAATTTAACTGGGACGTTTTCCAAGGGGGCTTTACATAGACAGTGTGAAAGAGAAATAAAAAGAAGTTAATAGATAGATGAAAAGTAAAGGTAAAAACATTAAAAACATCCAAGACATTAAAACCCGCACTCTAATCCTAATTTAGCCATAAGCAACTCTAAACAGGTGGGTTTTATGTTGAGATTTAAAGGCACCCAGTGTTTCAGCTGTTTTACAGTTTTCTGGACGTTTGTTCCAAATTTGTGATGTGTAGAAGCTGAATGCTGTTTCTTCTCATTTTGTTCTGGTTCTGGGGATGCAGAGCAGACCAGAACCAGAAGATCTGAGGGGTCTAGAAGGTTGGTACAGCAACAACAGATCTTTAATGTATTGTGGTGCCAATACATAAAGGTGATTTATAAACTAACAACAGTATTTTAAAGTCTATTCTTTGAGCTACAGGAGGTCAGTGTAGGGACTTTAAAAATGGTGTTATGTGCTCTATCTTCCTGGTTTTAGTGAGAACACTAGTGGCAGCGTTCTGGATCAGCTGCAGCTGGTTGATTGATTTGTTAGACCTGTGAAGATGCTGTTGCAGTAATCAATGCGCATAAAGAAACGCATGGATGAGTTTCTCTAGATTGTGCTGAGACATCAGTCCTCTAATCCTGGAGATGTTCTTCAGGTGCTAGAAGGCCAACTTTGTGACTGTCTTAATGTGGCTCTGAAAGTTCCGGTCAGAGTCCATCACTACTCCCAGGTTTCGGGCTGATCGATGGTTTTCAGTTGTAATAACTGAAGCTGAGCATTGATTCTAGTTCACTCCTCTTTAGGTCCAAAGATGATAACTTCAGTTTTGTTTCTGTTAAGCTGGAGAAAGTTTTGGAACATCCACACATTAATCCATTCTAAGCATCTATTCAGTGATTGGATGGGGTCAAAGGTCATCTGGTGACATCGTGATGTAGAGCTGTGTATCATCCGCATAGTTATGGTAGCTAATCTTATTTTCCCGTTATAACCTGAGCCAGTGGGAGCATATAAATATTGAAAAGAAGGGGTCCTAGGATTGAACCTTGGGGTACCCCTCATGTGACTTTTGACCTCTCTGATGAGAAGTTTCCGATTGAAACAAAGAAATCCCTGTTTTTTATGTAGGATTCAAACCAGTTGAGCACTGGACCGGAGAGTCCGACCCAACTCTCCAGTCGATTCAGTAAAATGTTGTGGTCAACAGTGTCAGAAGCTGCACTGAGGTCCCACAGAACCAGCACTGTGGTGCTCTCACAGTCTGTATTTATATGTATATAATTGAACACTTTGACTCCTTCCAGACTGGAAGGAGTCAAAGCGATTCATTATTGTTAGGAAGTTATTTAATCGTTTAAAAACTGCTTTTTCAATAATTTTGCTGATGAATGGGAGGTCAGAGGTCGGCCTGTAATTCTGCAGTAGTGATTTGTCTAGATTGTTCTTTTTTATCAGTGGTTTGATAACTGCAGTTTTCAAAAACTACTGAACTGACCTGGAAGTCCTGGGGTTTATTGGCGAGTCGGTGGCGACTCTGTGCCCGGTTCAGCTTCTGGCGAAGAGCCCCAGTCTGACCGGTGGATGAAGGGGCTCCAGCTGGGCCACTCTGGGTCCCGTCTGGAACAGTCTCATCCCCCTCCTCATCCCCACCCCCTCCTGCTAGGCACCAAAGACAGAAATGACCTGAGATTCAGCAAACCAAATTCAGTCAGCCAAAGTTTTGCACAGCAATGCTTCACTATGAAACAAACAGACCGGCGTCCACTGCAGCAATTCCATCTTGGGGGTTGTTGGGGTTCGGCACGGCGTTAGCTGGAGGGTCATAGGCAACCACCAGGTCTATCGTAGCCTGCAGGGAAACGAGAACCAGCTCAGCTCTGTTTCATTCGATTTGTTTAATGTTACTTTTACAACACAACACTCACTCCGATCCCCTGCCCGTTGTCATTGACCAGAGGAACATTTTTGCATGCTAGAGATCTCGATTTTCCAGAGGCAAGGTCTCGCAGTGAAACCTTAGTGGACCCAAGGAATCTACAAATCAAAAACAGCAAACAGAAATGTTACCACATTGTAAGGAAAAAGTCAGCATGCCCGTTTAGCCGATTTTATTCCGTAACGTCCATTCTGCTGACCGGCTTGGCTGCAGTCGTTCAGGTGGTCTACGGTGAGAGACAGTGGATGCGCTGATGTGTGCTCAGCTGAGGTCACATTCACAGAAAGAGCCCAGAGAGGGAAACCACCCAGAGCTAACAAGCCCTGCCCTTCACAGACAAACAAAAATCACCACGAGGAATATCATTTCACTCTTCAATCTGTCCGCTCGGGATTCTGCACACTGCTAGTGTCAAAACAGCTGAGAACTACTAGAGTCGGTGACTTCACCACCTGTTGTACATGGAGGTGAGGCTGCAGCATTGGGACCTCATCGTACGCTGAGCTGTGTGAACAGCAGGACTGGTGGAGTGGTTTCAGTCATTCATGGATTCTCGTGTTTTGTTGGATCATGTGCTGCCACCCTGCTGCTTACAAAGATGATCATCAGTAATGCTTTATATAATACTTAAAATTGAGAAGCTCTTCATCAATTTTTTACAGCTGCAGTATGCAACTTTACAAAAAACTATATATTTTTTTACATATTTGTTGAAACTGTGTTGTGACAACTTGATATGAGAGATAATCTGAAAAAACTGAACTCCTCTGTCTTCTCCTGGAGCCAACTAGAGGCAACCAATCAGAGCCCGGGGATGGGTCGTGGTGCTCGTTACCCCGGTCCCTTCTTCTCTGCTACCACTACATCTTTTCCCTATCAACAGAACCTGTTCTGAAAAATAATGCTAGTTAGCATAGCCACTTATGATGGCAGACAACAGTTTTCCTCTTACAGTGAGTTGTTTCTCTGCCATTAGCACATTTAGTAGAGAACATGGCGTTGATTGACAGCGCTAAGCCCCTCCTCCTGGCTCTGATTGGTTGTTTTTGGTGCATTTCTTCAGGGTGGAGGAGATCCATCTTTTTACAGATTATCTGACTCAAACTGTTACAACATGGTGAGAGTTAAAAACAACATTTTAATAAAAGTTACATACTACACTTTTAATGGTTTAAAATCTTTCATGCGGGGTGCATTTTAATTTAGCCACTTTTAGCATTGTCAATTAAAATACAATGCAGTCAATTGATTTTATAAGTCACCCAGTTAATAAGCTGATCTTACAAAATGTCTAGAACTTAATCTCAGTATAAATCCAGCAGTTCAGTGAAGACGTGAACACACAGCGTCTGCATTTTGAAGCGTCTCTACAAAATACAGAATTTGTAGTTTTAGTATTAATAAATGCAGATAGATACTTTAACAATGTACTGTAAGCCACTTTCCAGGAATGACCTCACACAATTTGTCCCTTGTGATGAATTTCTGTTTCCACCCCGTCACTCAGCCAAAACCTGCATAGCTTAGTTTGCTCTGTTTATGCTTTAATAAAATTTTTTTTTACTTTATGCAAAGCAGAAAAGTCAAAAAACAGAACAGACAAAGAGCTAAAGTCGACCTCGAAAGAAAATCCATCTCAACCAGTTTGCTTGTGGGTGGAATGCAATCTACTGAGTCATGTCCAGAATAAAATATGAAAGTGTGTGTATAAATCATACAGTATCTTGTTTGGTCAGGCTGAGTAACTTTAAACTTTGGCTGGACTCCAAGCAGGAATGCTTGGAGTCCACAGTCAAACACAGCTGTAGAAATTAGAGCAGCAAGCTCCTACAGTACCATCCTATGAAACACACACCGACAACAATTTACTGAAGGAAACACTTCAGGTTAGATTTTATATAAAAGACTAAGGAGGATAAGAAGAAAATAATGATCTGCTTGACTGGGTAGGACATATTGTGACATGACATCACAGAAACAAGAACCCGCCCTCTGGTGGAGGGACAAAAGCTGCTCGCCGACACGCCAACCACTGATTCTAGCTAGCAACCCGCTAACTCTTAAATGTACACCTGATAAAATGAAAGGGGATGAAGTGTTTTGCTACCATTTGTCAACAGTACAACAACTACATAACAAGTTCAGGAAAATGTTTTTATTAAAAGCAAATAACAATGGAGAGGGAAGTAGGTCAGTTATGCTAGCTTGACTTTAGATCTGTAGACCAACCAGAAAGGTTTATATTGACGACTAGAAAGAGAGACAGATCTGTCATGTGGAGAATATAGCAAAGGCTGTAGGGCCTCAATTGTGAAAGTAAATTGGAGCATGAATTTACTGGGCGCAGTCACAACTGGTCACTACACTGACACATAGGACACAATTTTAGACAAAAATAAAGTTAAAATCTTTGAAGCAAAGAGTAACGGTTGTTGTGCATGATTATTCCAAAGTGAGTACAACTGTTTTGTTTGAAAAACAAAAAAGAAGAAAAAAAAAGTTTCACCTTTGTAAACTTTGAAGTGGGGGTATCACACTGGGAAGAAAAATACCCAGAGGGCCTTTTAAAATTGAATTGTGTCAAGAGGATTTTATAAAGGAGGAGCTCCCGGGAGATGAAGCTCCCGCATTGCTCCGCCACCAATTTCCCCTTCAGAGAACAAACCTGGATCACCAGTTCTGGATCGAAACTTGTTCAGTTCAATGAGTTCCTGCTGCGCTGCTTTCAGCTAAAAGAGTTCACTTATTAAGAGATCAAGTTGTACATTAAACCTGTATCCACCCATGATTAGCAAACACCAGCATTAAGACAAGGGCACATTACAACAATTTCCTTCTAAACAGACAGTGAACAGCTTACAGAGAATATTCTGGGATTATGAACTTCCTCTGTAAATATCCAGAGGCTAAATCTTTAGTTGAGTCGTGGTGAGTCAGAGAGAAATATGAGCAGGATATAATACCTTGTATCACTTAATGGCTGAAGGTAAACAGTTCTTCCTTTGTCAACAAGCTGACTTATTCGTATTCAATTGACTGCAGTGCCACTTATCCTTGTGGTCATAACAAAACAGTCATTTGGCTTCTTGTTCTCAGCAGAGATGAGAAACGCTTTAAAAACACTTGACACAAAAAGGCCTCCAGTGTGTTTAGCTTTGGTTAAATTAAGAACAGAACAGATTCCAATTAACTGATGTCCGTTTACTCTCTAAAACCTCTAATCATATAGTTACAATGAGCTAGATATTAGACTTCCAAGTCCAAGACGAAGGATCACTTCCTCAGTGAGAAAAGCAGCAGCCGCAGCAGCCTGAACACATGCAGTCTTTTGAACAGAACTCCATACATCCTTCAAACCCCGCCTCCCGCCCCTCTACACCCCCCACTCCAACATTAGTCTGTTGCTGGAGTGACATCCCTATGTGGGACATAACAGCCCACCAATATATCTACTACACTAGCTCCCTTTTTTCAAGAAGCAGAGTCTCTTTGGCGAAGCCAGAGCGTCAAACAGTCACAATACATTTAGTAAAAGAACAAGAATACTGGGTTTTCTATTGAGCACAGAAGAAAGTAATGTAGAGTCATATTTCTTTTTGCTTAATCTTTTCCTCAGCTCTTAACCATACAGACTTAAATGAGTGGCCCTCTTCCCCAGGGTTAGCATGTTTGGTGAAAAACCAATGCTAAAGGTCTGAGTCATGGAGAGAGTATGAAGTTCTAAACTGAACAGAATTCATTTTTGACCAGATCTTGATCTTCAAGGTGGATCCAATCCAGCTGCTGTTGCTAGGTAACTTTACAGCTTCGCTCCACTTGTAAGGCATTACAATATGTACTTGTGAAGGTTGCTTCCAGAGGTAACTTTGCCTTGAGGTGCTTTGAACTGTTTGTTTCATCTAGATACCAAGACTGTAGGGGATTATGGCAAAAGTACATGACTTCTGATTGCATAAAACCCAGCTTCTATGGATGAGTTACAACTTGCAACATTCTCCCAGTGAGGTGACTGTGGGTGTGGAGTGGTTGTTTTCCATTCCAAAAAACTGAAGATCTGAATCCAGCTTAGAGCTCGAAGGGCAGCCTCAAGTTGACAAATAATCTGTGCATATGTCTGAATTAATGAGTGCAATTGGTTGAATATTGCTCTACCATAAAGGGCTCTGATTGGTTGATGTGACTGGAAAAGTTCAATACAAATTCATTTTTTTAACCATTTAGTAGATGACCTCTGTCCTGAAGTTCAGCTCCAGTTTTTCTCAGTTCCAGGATTTCAGTCAAACCATTTTGCTGCTTCTTTCCAGCGATGAACTATAGAAAGCATAGCATCCTCTTTCTGTTCTGCTGCATGCAGCTCATGGTTACTGTAGAAATCAGCCTCCACTTGTTTCCGTTTCTCTGTTCTCTTTCCAACTTGTTCCACAGAAATATGTCTGATCACCAGAGGAACCGCACAGCCAACAACCCAATCAGACCCACTGTGCTATGTGTGACAGTGAAAGCATTTTTTTACATGGAGGCTCTGAACTTTGCCTAGTTTTACCAGTGATAGTTTCTTGACCCTTCAGTAGCTCACCTTGTTCTGCACTTGCACATTGGCAGTCAGAGTGATCAAAGTAAAATTTATACTTGCATGGTTCTTTAAACCAAGCAGCCAGTTGGACTTCTGTGGCATACCCCAAGAATAAACGTTCTGCCCAGAAGGAAGTGAAGGCATTCTTGTGCATTTGACAATGTCCAGCAGCCCTGTTCCGTTTCAGCCATTATCTTTTTAGTCAGACACACTTGGCAACAAGGAAAGACCACAGCTCTCAGCTGCCTCCATCGCCTCAAGGCCAGAGAAACAGGGCAAACCTGGTCAGAGCTAAAAGACTGAGGGAACAACCCTGAAATAATTTTTCAGGGTTATGGGTCCTGTTATGGGTTCTGTCTTTTCCTCCATCTCTTTTATGTGCGACTGCTGTCAGTCACACATAAACAGACTGAAACTGATTAGACTAACCTTTAGGGAGGGTACAAATCACAGAAGAAAAAAGCTAAACTCTACAATCTTTGCCTCACTTAGTCACATCCCTAAGGTGAGCCAAGTGTGGCCCCAGCACTGGACAGTGATTGTAACTCTATATCCATTTGTACAACATGCATGGCTTGTAACATTTGATCATTTTTTGGCATTATCTCATTATTTTTCAAGGTAATTTACACTGGGGGGTTCTGGTCGGATCCTGAAGTTGGTTAATGAACCTGGGTGGTGCACAGAGACAAAATGAAGTCCAACAGTCCCTTAGATTACACCTTGAAGATCAGCTACTTTATACTACTAAATTAGACTGATCTTAAGATCAGCCTGTCCAGCTCAAAATAACTTCTCTTAAAAAGAAAGTATTGAGAAAATGAGGCCTTTGACCTTGAATAGAGGAGAAGTTGTAGAAATATCAGTGAAAATGACTGGATTAATGTCACAAAGAGGTTGAGTTTTAGAAAACAGTCCAGCCATGTGGAAAGAGACAATTTCCTGATGACTTCCTATTCAGGTCAGCATGTCAGAGCTTTATTTATTCAGTTTCCCCATCTTACAGACACTTCCAGAATTATTCTTGAGGAAACATGGTGGATCCATGGTCGGGTGTGTATGCCATCTGAAAAAGGAAACCCGCTGCAGACCCCTGACTTGCAGGATAAGAAGGGTGTTGGTTTCAGCTTTACAGCATTGTTTTTGGCAACATATCTGCTTTAAAACATAATATTCTTCTGATTTGCTAATGTGAGCACAGTTGCTGCGTTCTTTAAGCCACCACAGAAACAATCTGGGTTGTCCATTTTCATGCCAATGCTCAGATCCCACTGGGGTAATTAAAGGAATTCCATTCTCATGTTTAAAACGCTCTGATCTTTCCTACAAAGACATGCTAACAATTACATGTACAAGACTCTGCACCACAATGCTCTTTAAAAAGAAAATCTGGTTATCAAGACCAACCTGTTGCCATGATAACAGGAAATAACCCATTAGAAGCTGGAAAACTATTTCAGAGAAAGCACAGCTCCCCTCTGCCAGCACTGTTTAAATCTTCTGGGAGTGTGTCAGGCAGGACAGCAGAGTGGAAAACTGAGCTCATGCTCTGGAAACGCACCTCCCTCCAAATGACTGCCCAGACACAAGGGAAACTTTTACTCAGCAAAGCACATGGAAAGAAAATTTAAATATAGCTTTACATATTTTATATTTATAAAAACAATTCTCTAACTCTGCGAGGTTCTTGCAGTATCAGACGAGGTTTTGTCGCAGTAACTAGTGATGGTCAACAAGGATAGAAACAGTCTTTTGTGGTTGGCACAGATTGGGCCCACATGTTTCTTTAATTAAAAGGCAACATCCAGTTTACGGCTGTAGTAGTTTGCAGTGGTTGAGTTTCTTCCTGTTTGCAGCAGAAATTGTCAGCGTTCTGTAGACAAATCCTACTCTGAGACTGAAAACTAACAGAGAGTCATTGTTACTCAATCAAATTCTGTCATCCCACACCGTCCAGCAAGTCTCAGCATGGTGAAGCGGGTGTGATCGGGTGGAGACAGCCAATAACTTCATTTCTCTGAAATTTTCAAACTTTCCTTGAATACTATTCATTAATCTTATTAATGCTTTTAGAAGACGAATTATTGCTGCAGAGAGAAAGAAAGGTTTCCTAAAAACTCAGATTGCACAACGGCAACTTTAAGGTTTCATCAAAGGAAAGATGTGATGCCCACTACCTCATTGCTGAAATCCCTTTGTTGTGTAAAACCAACAGCAAGCCCAAGAAGCTTTCAGGCTGTATTTAACTCACTTATCTTTCCCAATCGTCTCGTAATCTTTCACAACCACGTCTAGCTGGGAGCCGGAGTCCAGAGAAACGCCTTTTAGATCAAACTCCAGCACCTGAAGGAACACGAAGAGTAAATACTGCTGTACTGGGACAATCTCATGATGATATTAAACTATTGATTGGTGTTGCTTTAAAGTGAGGGGTCACTCTGATGGGGTCACAGTAATGATGTGCGAGTAGGAGAAATGATGAGTGTTTCTGCTGATTACCTCATTCCAGACAGGGTTCACTTCATTGTCGATCGATTTGGTTTTCTTCTTCTCATCTGGAAGAGAAACGCTTCATGAAAACAGGAAGGTTGTCATCATTGACAGATGATGAATTTGGGAGGAGTGCCTGAATGCAGGAAGCATCCTGCAACACTTGTTGATTGACATCAACTTTAGCTCAACTAGAATTAGCAGGTTTAAAACTTTGGATCAAACAGCTCAACGTTTCTGCTACAGTTACAGTAATTTTGTTACTTCAGGATCATTTTTTCCATAATTTCCAGCTCGTTTCTCTTAGTCATCACAATTGTGTGTGTGTGTGTGTTGTGTGTGTGTTCCTGTGGATCTAGGATCAGCCACTCCCCAGCTGGCAATTTTTAAGTTTTTGTTTTACAACATAGGATCCTGTTAAGGTCATCAATTTACCATTAATGAAATTTATAAATATAGCATCTAAAATTGTACATCAATCATGATCAAGTTTTAAATTAATAGTTGTAATTTTTTTCTTTAAATTTCACCTAACTTTTTACAAAAACTAAATATTGGCTTTCAAATCAGTCTGAACATGGAACATTTGCCTTGAAATGAGACGTACCTTTGAAAGTCACATAAACGATCGGGTCAGGACTACCGAGTTTCTTTTTGGGGAGACCCGTGGCAGACTCTACTATGACCCGCAGCATGGCAGCGAACAGGTAGGACAAAAAATACAAGTTAGAAACAAAAGTGGTTGTAAAAAAGGAAAAAGCTCTACAAGAAGTCCAGTTTCTGTATTCTCATTGCTCCATCACCGAGAACAACACGAATGAACGTTTTATTTGCTAGACTAGTTAGAGGAGGTTGGAGGGGGGAGTGAGAGGGCGGGTCACGAGAGTCTAATTATCCAAACTACATGAGCTGCTGCCGGCGTGGGGGTCCGAGGAGGAGGAGGAACAACGTGTCCGAAGCAACTGCCGCTTTAAATATATTACTAATTAATTAAATGATGTCATTATTGTTGTCAAATCCAAGATTACACAAAAACTAACTGGTTAACTCGCTCACTTAAATGTGTTGTCATTTGACTCCATCTAGCGGTCAAATTGGGAAACGCACCACTTGAAAAATGTTATACAGAAATGAGTGGAAGAAAAAGAGATTTCAACGTTAGGACTGCTGATCAATAACAGTAGGAGATCTAGAAAAAATAATGACGAATTAATAATTTAGACATCACCACACGAATTCAAGATTTAGGTTGAATAAAATAAAAATAAATGTTTATTGTTCTAGGTCACTGAGCTGCTGTTTATGAGCGAACTGCAACTTAACTGGAGTTTAATTTGGGTTTTTGGAGGAGGGTGGTGTTGGTAGACCCCAGAAAAACTCACCAGACACATCAGCAGCAGCTGAGGCAAATTCTAATGATGCCCCAAACACAGATCTGAGTTCTTCTCAGTCTCTCGCTGCTGATGCAGTTAAGGATTGGACTATTCCAATTCAAAGCTCTCACATGTACATCAACATTTCCTGTTCTGAAGAGGCGGCTCTGCCTTCCAAGGCGGCTAATCAGGTAATGCACAACATCTTGCTGTCCTTATGTTAACTGGGTAGGGACGTTTAGGGGCCTTTCAAAATAAGAGAATACCGGAAGTCGAACAAGCTTCGTCAACAGGATCCATCTTTTACATTTTTACAAACTTTGTGCTTTGGAAATGGAATAAACTCTATTCAGATGCTCTGGATAAAAATCACTTTCATTGCATGTTCCCCACTGGAAACATTTGACCTTTTTTTCCCCGGTAACTTTTCACCAAATCTCTACGACCACAATAATGATATCTTAACTTTGTCTGAGGTTCAGTTCCTCCAATTAAGGGGCGGTTCCTTTTGAAATCGCGACCACTGATTGGTCAGTTGTTGATAAACCCGCTGTATTGATTGACATGTGGCGTCTTCTCCATTCACTATTGTTTCACTTTCAAACTTAACTGCTGAAATATATTTACATTTCGATAGCATATAAATTTATTGAGATTCATTTGTTTAGTTTTACAAGGAACTAAGCAGCAGATCCTTCCAAAAAATGTTAGCCCTTTATTGTACTGTTGCAGAACTACCACATGGGGGCGCTGCCTTCTCGCGAGAAGGTATCGCTTGTGCCTTAAAGGTTTAAAAACGGACGTTGTTTTTAACCTCCCTAAAACACTGTAAAGTAAACAACGTTTTAATTGGTTGACATCAATATGTCAACGTTGTTTTACATTTTAATATTTGACATGTATATTGCTTCAGTCTGATCTACTTTACCTTCACTACCGACATTTGACATTGCACCAAAACCACCATGTATGGGTAGAGATTAATCAGTCGCTCACCTTTGCTTTGCAGGAAGGAGTTCTGGTTGCTGTGTGCTGTGAAGTCAGAACCTCAACCTGGGAACATCAAACACAACCTAACCAGTCTGAGTTGAATAGAGGCCAATTTAACCTAAATTATCCAATAATGTGTGACTCAGAAGGTGCAAGCAGTCTTTGAAAAATCAGATCAAGAAACCAAGGTTAGGTATAGTAGAAAAATCAACTAAAACCCATAAAAAAGATGTAAAGAGCTAAAATCTAATTAATAATTATGACTATAATTCCCATTTAATTCAAAAATACAGTGTTAATCCCAAAGTTGTAGCTCATAGTTCTTCAAAGAGTTATTGTTGATGGCTGTGGGCAGGAAGGATCTTCTGCAGCAGTCTGTGATACAGTGACATTGAAGAAGCCTCTAACTGAAGATACTGTAATAGTCTCTTGAAGAGGATCCATCATTTCCTTGATTTCATGAAGAATCTGTCTTGTATCATCTTCTCCAAAGGTCCCACAAACAGAACTAGATCAGAATCAGAACAGAACCAGATCAGAACCAGAACAAAACCAGATCAGAACCAGATCAGAACCAGAACAAAACCAGATCAGAACCAGAACAAAACCAGATCATGACCAGAACAGAACCAGGCTTCATCATGTTGCTGAGCCTTTTCAGCTCCCTGGTTCTGGTTCTACTGCTCCACCAGATGATGGAAGAAGAGACGATCCTGTCAACAACAGACTGATAGAAGATCTTGCTTCAAGAGAATTTAAGCTCAAAATGAAATCATATAACTAATATAAAATAACAGGAAAATGCAAGAAAAATGTGAACAAAAATAAATAAAACCCAGATTTAAAATTCCTAAAACTCCAGGCCTCCAGCTCTGTTTGGTTCAGAGCCCAGAACTGGCAGCTCTCTGATATCTGCTGCTGGGTTGTTACTGGTTTAAATGGAATACATATTTATATTGGCCCTTTAACCAGTCATGTGGTGACACTACATGAAGGATTTTATTCATTTCCTCCTTCCTTATATGATCTAACACTATAATGTGAAAAAGTCCAAACCCTGTTGTAGTTCTCCTGTAATCAGGGGTTTTCTCATAGTTTTAAAATGTTCTTTGAACCACCGGTTTCATTCATTTGTTCCTCATGCTGCTGAGGTTCCTGCGTGATGAGAACAGGACGAATGTTTATTTTGACACATCTTCATTTGGCTTAGTAAAATTTGAATGAACTTGATTTTTTTGTATATTTGCTCTATAATCTTTGCAGATTGTCACCGTGATTTTGAATAAGTGGAGGAACATTCCCATCTACTCTTTCCTTTATCTCCTGGTGGCTTTCCAAAGAGTCCCACTGCAGGCCGCGTGGAGAAATGTGACACTAATCTCACTAATAATATAACTGGCTAATTTTCTATTTACCTCCACCTTTGCATGCTTCCAAAAATAAATTGGAATCATGCAATTGGCTTTCATTTTCTTGCAATATTTACTTTTTATTTGTTTTAGTTGTTACAATTGTATTTGTTGATGAAACTGTAATTCTTCATACTTCCAGTCATTATCCTCAAGTTTTCAGGGTTGTTTGTGAAAACCTTTTGTCAGTTCTGCCTGTTAATCATTAACCTACACGTCAGAAAATATCAACAACTGGACAGCTGGAGGTCAGGGTGACTCTGACCTGACATGTAGAAAAGTTATTTTAACCAGCCTCAGATGTTGTTGCTATTTTATAGAGCATTTCTTGATTTAATTCTGACTTCAAGAAGAACTAAAGAGAATGAGATGATTTTTCTGATGGTTTTGACATCTTGGGAGACAGTGAGTGAAGACATCACTAAACTGGGTGGTGATGCTGCTTTTTATGGACTGCAACAAGTTTAGAATTAAGACTAAAACTTCTATCCTAAATATTTATTTAGGTTATCAAAATAAATGTTATAAAAATTGTTTGTGTTTAGATATATTTTTTTCAGTTTGTTTGTTGTAAGGACAAATTGTTTTAGGGAGTGAATGTACCAAAGAAAGTTAATGAATGACATCTTTCATTATTAGTGTTTCTTTAGGGAACAGTCTGGCTTAATAAAAACCAAACATGTGAAGCTCAGTATTCTTGTTAAAAATGTTAGCAGCGTGAATGTGCCAAAGTTCACTAGATTTACAACTTTTTGGTTGAACCTCATCTGTCCTTTTTTTGTTTGCTCTTTTTCTTTCAAACTCAGAAATAAACCCACAAATTTGCATGTTCAGACACTGATCCTCATTTTGCAAATATGCAAACATCTGTGAGTTTAGTCTGTAATTTTCATAGCTTAAATTCCTCTTTAACATTTGAAACTTGTTACTTCAGTTTGACTTGTGGTTTGGCTTCATACCTTTATGTGCTGAAGAACAGTAGTAGCATTCATTATTTTATGCTTCTCAGCCACATTCTTGTTTCAGTTATAAAAAAGACACATATACACACAGCTGTGCTTGTTTTACATCCAGAAAACTGAAGAAATGGCATGAAGTCAGCAAATAGTTGAAATTACAAATACATTTAGTGGTGCAGCTGCTGAGATCAAAAACATGTGTGGACGGATTTCTGACCGTTCACCTGCTGAGCCTCCAGATGGACTGAGATTACGAGCTCACGCGCAGCATGAGACCCCAGAGGAGGAAGTGGCCTTTTTCTCCAAAAGCCATAAAAAGCAGTATATGTTCATTCAGAACATTTCTATATGTTAGTGGACAACAGAAAGCACCAGGTCAATTCTGCTCAATCTTGGCTGCTACATACAAATTTCTGCACTATTTTAGAATTGTTGTTTAGTTCAATTTATTTTTGCACAATTGAAATGTAGCCCTAGGCGAAAATTCAACCTGGAAGACTCTTCCGGCATCACATATCACCACGCCTTCATCCCAGCCAATCAAGATGTTCCACCTCTCTACCTCGATCCAATCACCTGGCAAGAGCTCCTTCAGAAGGCGAAGCAATCACAGATCCACCCGCTTCAGCCGTGCTTCAACCCACCTCCTCCCCATTTCCACCACCAGCCTCCTGGATGCCTCCAGGTCCCCTCAGACTCTCCTCTTTCCAAGCTCCGCTCCACCACCAGTGACTGGGCCCGGGGGAAGACCTACCTGAGCTTCGTTCGAGCCGATCATTCAAGATCGCTGCAATTCTCGGCTCGCAGGTCTTCTGCCGGTGTCCGAGCGCCAAATTCTCAGTCTAATAAAATTGTCTAACTGCTGTTTCTCTCTCTGTGTGAGTCTCTACAGATTGAAATACAGATCAGATATATTAAGAAAAAATAACAGTACTAATAACAATTCAGGAAGAAGCTGAAACCCAGTGGGCTAACATAAAGCCTCCACCCAAACAGCATAAAAAAATAATATAATCCAAGAATAATCCTTCATCAGTTGATCATAAATTTATGAAATACAATCATTTAAAAAGAAAATGCAAAAATACATATAAAAAATTGTAAAGGAAATTTAAAGGAAATATGTAACAATAATATTTAACTAAGTGCAGTTTTAAATGATGTTTAAGCTATTTTATAGCTAGAGTTTGCCTATAAAGAGTTGTAGGTTTTACAATGGTAGCAGAGGAATTTAACAACGCTGTTCAGTCCATTTTGGTCATATTTCCATAAATTGTAGTCAACCAATTTACAGAAGAGTTCTGGATTCAATACGATGGAATGACACATCTTTTTATTGTC
Organism: Poecilia picta; assembly: GCA_033032245.1. Classification (NCBI taxonomy): domain Eukaryota; kingdom Metazoa; phylum Chordata; class Actinopteri; order Cyprinodontiformes; family Poeciliidae; genus Poecilia; species Poecilia picta. The sequence continues at coordinate 1,196,941 of CM065371.1, forward strand.
TGTGATTAAGTGAGAGCTCTGGAGGAGTCGACTGCAGACTGTCTGAAAAAATAAAACAAAACCGTCATCCTGCTACCACTTCCTGGTCTCTTCTTCATTGTCAGTAGTAACATCTGACTCATTATCATGTCAAAAGTGTTTCCATTACAGTTTTGATAAATTCACCTATTTCAAAATGGCTCATAAGTCACATCATCCTAGCACAAAATCTTTTCCTTTTTTAAAATGTATTTATCTATTTATAGTTTAATTGCCGTGTTTCCATTAAGCAAACTTACTTTGGAAATTTCATTTTGCTCAGTTCTACGGTCAATGAAAACACAGTTATTGTATTCCTGGTAAAGATGTTCGGTTCAGGACTTTGTCTTTGTTCCTCTTGGTTCTTTTCCCTCTTCATAGTGTTAGCTCCCTTCATGTTCTCTGTTTCTCAGTCTTATGTTCTTGCTTTCTGGTGAGCTGCAATAAATCAGCTGAGAATCAAAGACATCCTGGTGTCATCACCAGGCTGGTTGTTCTGGAAGGAAGACTTGGAAAAAATAGAATTACACACCAAGATTTATTTGAAATAAACCTACACCAGCTGACGAGCGAATGTGTGAGCTGAAGTGATCCTCCTGCTGTATGGCGGGTTAACACAAAGCAGCAGTTCAGCCGGCAGCGAGGCTGAACCGTCGACTTGGCCTCCAGCCGGTCCGATTCTTGGCTGGCCACAACTATGTCTCTTTCCAGATCCCATCTGTGTTTAGCGGTGAGGGATTCAAACGCTGTGTGACCGCTGCATATGTGTGCGAGCTTGCATGGGAGGATTTGAATGTGTGTGTGTGGGTGTGTGTGGGTGTATGTGTGTGTGTGTGTGTGTGTGTTGTGTCAGTGGACCAGGGCAGTGTTGTCTATCTGTACAGGCTTGAGTTTTATTAAATTTTTTCATTCAAACAGGGAGTGGATTAAACTGAAAAACTTCAGGAAAACTGAAGCAAAATAAAGTGCTTTCAGAGGATTAAATACAATAATCATGAACATGAATGTCATTAATTTTTGGTATTTAGTGATGTATTGGAGCCTCTCTTTTTCCAGTATGAAATTAAGTTCAATTCAGTTGAAAAATACTTTATTTATTCCAAAGAGAAACAAAATGTTGTCCATATACCTTCAAAAAGTTGCTATGGATGTGATACTGAAGGCAGGAAGGATATCTGGTAGCAGTCAGTGTTGAAACGATTCTGAAGAGGACTCTGACTGAAGACTGTTTCTGTATGACATTTCATGACTGTTATAACATGCAGTATGCATTCAGCAGAGGTATTTTGCATTAGCATGTCCTGGTTGACTCCATCAGTTTTCAAACTCGAGTCAGAAAACAGCCTTGCAAATCTAAAATAACTTAATGAATTTAGTTTAGTTGTACATAAATCAAAAAGCAGAGACATCTTGACATTATGTGTTAAATGTAAATAAGATGTTTGGTCAAAACTTCTCTATAGTTAATGATATTCTGCAGTTGATCTGACGTGTTGTTCTCAGCTAATTTCTTTTTTTTCTGCCTGCATCACCAAAAACAGCATTAAAAAATGTGATGTCATCAGGGTATATTTTATTTTGTATTTATTGGTGGAGTATCTGACCTCAGCAGAAGACTCAACCTGCTGGTTTAAAATTCTGCTCAGACTTTGAATGTCCTCCTGCTGACCCAGCCTGCCGCTCACAGGGAGCGTCCCATTCATTTTCATCTGTGTTTATCTTCAACAGAAGGAAATTCATTCAAGAAAGCCTAAAATGCTTGAGGTTTAACTGGCCTTCCAAACTCATCAAACTTACTTTTCTGCCAGTTTTGAACCATATTATGAAAAGAGAAGTCTAAGCATGCTTCACATTCTTCCTGCTCTGAAATTTGGAGCTCTGCTCTGGAAATTTTGGGCAACACTCCATTTCACAAGCATAGGAAAGCGCTTATTTTTTTTCTTTAACAGCGCATATTTTCTTTTGTGTGTGTGTGCATGTGCGTGTGTGTGTGTGTGTGTGTGTGTGTGTGTGTGTGTGTGTGTGTGTGTGTGTGCGTGTGTGTGTGTGTGTGTGCATGTGTGTGTGTGTGTGTGTGTGTGTGTGTGTGTGTGTGTGTGTGTGTGTGTGTGTGTGTGTGTGTGTGTGTGAGTGCATCTGGAAGATCTTCCCTGCACATTCTCCCTGCTGTCCACCTGCTTGTCACAACTCAGCCAAAATAAGCGATCAGCTTTGTTTTTGCCCACAAGATTGTCATAATTAACCAAAACTAACAAAATGATGAAAATTGAAACTGAGAAAACATTTTCATTAACTAAAATAAACAAAAACAGTAATTAAAGAGGAAAACATCTAACTGATTGGAAATATACTGTTCGTTCATAAAACTAACTATAATATACTGAAATTATAGATCTAATAACCTTATTTTTGTGTTTATGGATCTATTTTGAATATTTTGAATTGATCCGAAATGTATCTTTTTTCCACACACCGGCAGTGTGGAAAAAAGGGTGTTGGCAGATAACGCCAGTCTGCTAAATGGTGTAAGAAAAGATGGGAGAAAACACCAGTCAGTAGTTGTTCAACAATAACTGAATACAGTTTTTCATAAAACTGTATCTTCCATTGAGTATCTATTACATAAACCATGTGCAACACTTTTTCATTTTTTAAATTCTGCACCAAAAAATTAACTAAAGTGTGAAAAAACCCTACAACTTATAAAAGCTAAACAATCTTTAGCTAATAAAAATAAGCAAACACACTCTTACAAACTAATGAAAATAAACCAAATTAGACAAAAAAAAGTCACAACACAATAAAACTAAACTATCATGAAAACCCCCCAAAACTATTAAGTCTGCCTCTCCCTCTAGCCTGGCTGAGTCTGACTGAGTGACGCCCAAACCCATGGTAACCTGTAAACATGAAAACAAGCAGACAACCACGAGAAAACACTTCAGCTTGTCATTCTCTTCTCTTTCTGTTTCCACATCAGTCCCTGAATTTGTCTGAAGATCCGGACCAGGCTGGAGGTTAGCTTAGCAAGACCGGATTAGCACAGTTGATTGGATCCTTCCCAAAGTATGCTATGAGTATGTTTATTTTATACTGGAAATGAGGCATTGTACTTATTATGAACCATATACGATACTTAACTTGACTTATAAAAGTATAAAGAAAAATTTAACTAGGACTAAGACATACTTTAATACTAAAGTTTATACTTATACCATGGTATATGTCACTTGTTACTTATTTGAGACATAAAGTTCTGATTCTTGTAATACATTGATCCAAGTCCAGAAAAAGCTCAAGTCATCCACTCATGCTTACATTTAATATGATCATGTGTTCTAAATTTTATAATTTTTATGTACCTTAAAAACAAACAAACATTGAGACATTTTTCTGCTTTTGTTATTTCTTTGCTTTGATTTCTTATTTTTATAATATTTCATTTTCAGTTTATCCTTTCATTTTGCTCAGTGCTTGAGGTTTGTATTTGTTTTGCCTTTGGTATTATCTCGTTAGGGTTTATTCTTTCTGTTAGTTCAGTTTCAGATGTTGGGTTTATGTTTGTTCAGTTTGGTATTTGTTTCTGTTTAGGTTTTCTTCTTGCTACTTTCATCTGTTGTCCCAGCTGCTAGTCATTTTCTCATCTAGTCTCACTGCTGCCCTCCCAGCTGCAGCTACTTACCTCTGATTAGTTCCTTTGTCATCTGCCCTCCCTCCTCTGCATATCTACCTCTCAGGCTCATTACTCTTCACTGGTTACACTTTCCATGTTTCTAGTTAGTTGATTTTTCCCCCTCCTTTGTTTTAGAAGTTCTTCCATTTCTTACAATAAATCTTGCTTTTGCATTGAACTTGCTGCCTCCTTTAGTCTCCATTTTGGTCCACATTAATCATCGTCATGACCCTTCCGGACCTCTCAGATCTTCTGATTCTGGGGATGCAGAAGCAGAACCAGAACCAAACATGGAGCACCAGCATTCAGCTTCTATGCACCACAAATCCGGAGCAAACCTCCAGAAAACTATAAAACAGCCAAAACAGAAAAGTCCAATGCAAGACACTGACATTTGTGGTTGCAGTATAACCACTTGTGTAAAAGTTCGAGGGGTGTGAATACTTTGTGAAGGTGCCATACAATTGCCTTATCTATGGTTTTCTTCTTGATCTACACTGCCATCACGGCAAGAACTAAAGAGCTCTCCTGGCTTTAGAACCTCTTTCTGTCTTATTTCGCAATATATCGTTTTTATTCCACCTACTGGCTGCAGAAAAATCCTGGCAAGATTCTGCTACAAGGCCTGGTGGACTCTGAAGGAACCAACCAGAGCAAAATCACTTCAGTATTCCCATAGCCATGGCTGCTTCACCCCAGAGTGAGGCCAAAGTTAAGATTAATGTCAAGGGATTAGAACAGAATGAAAGAATGAATAATGCTGAAGTGGTTTAAAAGCAACTGTTATTCTTCCTGTTATGTCTTTACATCTGTGGCTCCTTCTGATAGCAGAGCTTGCTAATTCCTTCCTTCTCCCTCCCAACCTCGTCTGTTTATTTTGTGTGTTTATTGCTTCAGAATGGACCAGACAAGGAGGAGAACCTTTCTATAAAAGCCCGTTTATATGGCCTCTTAGGATTTACTGGGGAAAAAACTTCTTCCTCTGTCTCTCTTGCCGCATTAGTTTATGAAATTCCCTACTATTGTGTCCTGTGAACTTAAGATTTTTATAAACATGTTCCTTTTCCAAAAGTCCAGTAAAATGTTTGATGTTCTGCAGTATTTATCCAGAATGCATCAACCAGGCGTGGTATCAATCTGTGACATCAGCAGCTTGGAAAGGGAAGTGAATTTCCAAAATAAAATGTTACAGTATAGTTATTATTCTTCAGATTCTTCTTACTTCTTCTCTGTTGGGTTTTTTAACAAAGAGTTTTGTGATAGTTGTGATTCAGATCTTTAGCTTTTATTTTTTTAAGTGAAGATACCACAAAATATTTCCTAATTTGACAGCCTTGATATTTTTAGGAAATATTCTTGGGTTGGCGATGATTTAACAGAGAAACTAAAATAAACTCCCCAACTGGCACTTGCCTTTTTTTTTTTTTGCTAATCTAATTTTCTTTGGGAGACGTATGGGGAAAACATCTCATTGTTGTGTCATAGGGGATTTTTTTGATGACTGTGAGGCATTAAAAAGGAACAACCATGTTCCTGCTGTGTTTTTGAGGTTACAAGGAAACCAGTGGGCATCTTTAGTTACTGTTTACCCATGTGAAAGCATAGCAGGACATGACACATTTTTCTGCCTTTTGAAGTTGCATAGACATTTTAAAAATTCACCTATAAGCTCACTCCTAGGTTCAAATTTCAGGCTGCGCTGTGGCCTTTGTTTGTGGAGTCCGCATATTTTCCCAGTGATGCATTACTTTGGTTTTATCCCATAGTCTAAAAAACATTTATGTTTGCTGGAAATATATAGTTAGTAGCAGTAAAAGCTAATGGCTATGTCAAGAAGTCGGACTGACAGACAGGAACAAGTGTATCACTCCCACTTTTGGGAACAGAGGTCAATGCTACTGACCATTTATTGAAGTACGTTTTTTGATAATTGCTATGTTGTTTTTTTGTAAGAGCACTGTTCATTGATTTGGGGCTACTTGTAGCAAAGTTGTGGTTAGCTAAGAGTTAGATAAAAGTTATCTCCAACCAATGTTGTTTGCTAAAAGTTAGACAAATGTCAGTTCTGCCCATTTGCCATTTCTCAATCATTTAGTTGTCAGAAAAATGAAGGTTGGCAGAGCACCTGTAGAGCCAATGTTTTCCCCCAGTGCTTTTTGTTTTCCTGAAGATAACTTGCAGTGACTTTAAGCAAACCTTCCCTAAATTTTCCTGCAAAGCCCACCTTATCTTCCTCTGTTTTCCCAGTCAGCCGCAGCCATCGGCATTGGCAAAAACATGCTGTTTGGCTAAAGGCATCAATTTATACTTTTATAATGAAAGCTTGTAGTAAATATAATTACTTTCAGGCAATAGTTTTTTCTTTTTCTTCTTTCCTTGGTTTTGTTTTTAGTTATAGTCTTCAAAATAACTGAAATGGCACTAACCCAGTTTGCCTTTGGGTGGAGAGGCCAATCACAAATTCTGCCACTGCCGACTAAATAACAGGCTAAAGCTGCCTTTCACTAATTTCCCTCATTAACAATGTCAGCCTGTTTTATCTTGAGAGAGGGTGAAACACCCTGAAGCGCTACTTCCAGAAACTGACACGTAGTTCTGTCACAGTTCACACACGCACACACAACAGATGTTCTAAAATACCACAATAACAACAGGGGCAGGCTATGAAATCCCCTTTGAGAGTTTGATTGCTTCACCACACAAGTTTCATAGAGCTTTTAGAGAGGAGACAGCAAACAAGGAGCTATAAGGTTTCAGGAGCTGTATGTGATTACATCAGGGAGGTACAGACAAAACAGAGGGAGGGTTTATTTTAAACCGTGTTCTCCTGCATGAAAGTTTTGCCAGCACAATTGTTTCGTTCCAGTGCTGGAAGCGTGCTTTGCTGTGGCTCGGCGTGAAAAGTGAGGGGAAGTGATGTGTGAGAACTGCAGCAGGGAAGGAGAATGCAGCTGGGAATTTTGCCTGGAGCGCGGCATGTGGAGATCTGTGGCTAAAAGTAAAACAAGCATAAGGAAGACATGAGGAGAGAGCAAGGGGGACGGAAGTTTGAAGCTGGGATGGTGTGAAGGATGAGGTTGGAGGAGGTAGGTGATGAGTAAGAGTGGACTTAAAAAGGAGGAGACAGGAAGATGACAGAAGAGGAGAGCTTTGCCTTATAGGGAAAACAAAATGGATCCACAGAGCGTTTCACAAGTTTCTACACAACAATTTGCATATGCGAACTCAACACACTCTCAGTCTGAGACTGGATGTGGATCTGCTGACTTCTGAGGAGAATCCTTCCAGCTTTGGCTTCAGTGCCACTCTGCCTGGGATCTGTTTCTCGGCCCCTTCGCTGCAGCCTCTGTCTCGGTCTGCTAACCTGTGATTTGATGTGTGCATGCTCACACCCACAATGTTGCAACACTAGACAGTCACAAAAGCAGCTCCTCCTCATAAGCAGCAGGTCCCTGGAAGCAGCCGAGCTGTCAGTGACTTGCTCAAACGCACGCCTGCTCTCGGCTCCGAGCTCTCCGCTCTCTTTTTTTTTTTTTTTAAGTTCCTGCCAAGGAAGGAGGAGGATGGAAAGTGTGGCTGGAGATTTCTCTCCTCAGAGAGAGAAATCTGAGGAACTGAGAGGCTAGAACAATCTGACAGCTCCGATCTGGCTCTGCTCGCTCCGGGTGACTGGAGGATCCCTACAAGTGATCCCTTGCTTTTGGGTCAGTCCGGACCTTCGGCATTCTCTTAAACTGTTTCATTTCCTCTCTCTTCTTTTGCCTCCACCATGCGAAGAGACCGCTTCCTGCTTGCTGCAACCCTGGCAGCCCTTTTCTCTGCAGATTTCTACTTCATCCTTCTTCCAAAACTGCAGAGCAGGAGACACAGAGCGGCAAACAGTTGCTCGTGTAGCCCAGACAGCAACCTCAGCCTCCCCAGGTTGGAGACTCTTGCCACACCACACCTCTCCAACTGGACTCATGCACCTCTTTCAAGTGCTGCAACTACACCTGAGGTGGATGATGGAGGCTCCAAGCTGCAGAGGCTGTTCTCCCACCCTCTCTACAACATCCAGACTCCGGAGTTGAAGCCAGAGGAGAAGCTGCTGCAGGTGAAGCAGCTGATGGAGTACTACAGGAGGAAGGTGTCACACTGGGAAAGGTCAGGCTCTAAAGCAACATTAATGAAAGGCCAACTTTATTTTTGTCAGTGCGTCTTGTGTTTATGTTGATGGAAGCAAAGAAGTCTTCAGCTTTGAGAGCACGAGTTGTGGTATGCTGTGGTTTGAGAGGCAAGGTCAGAGTCAGAGCGGTCAGACGTCTCCAGGGCACTTTGGAGCACACAAACAAAAGTCCTCTTTTTTTTCCCCAAGACGCATACTCACTTTGGAAGTGCAGACGTCCAAACATGTCATTCTGACAGCAGGTGTCTTCTGGTCAACAAGGGATCTAACTTTGCTGAAGCTTTTGTTAAATTATTTTCTGGAAGATTAAGCCGTCTTTCAGAGTTTGTTTTTTCCAAATCTGCCTGTGAGATTCAGACTTTTTACTTTGTGATAAATATTGCAACACTTTGAACCTTTGCACATTTTGTCATGTTTGTCACATTAGTGTAAAACTGTAAAGTGAAAGGATTGTTTGCCATTCTAACAGATGAGCCACTTCAAGTGGCACGTTTAGGGTCAGTGTCCTGCCAAGTGCCAACCACTGATGCTGCTGCCTCAGCACATGATGTCAGAAGAGATTACATTCTTAGAGAAGATGTCCAACATCTTGCTGAATGACTCACATTTTCCCAAAAACTACAGCCTGCTCTGTCCCTTCTTGATCCCACTGCATCTCAAATCACCTGTTGCCCAGGTGAACATCTCATTTTTTCTCCTCAACCACTTCCACTTCTTCTGCGATGATGGAACTGGGGCTTGATGTATTTCTGTTTCACTCACATTCAACTCCATATACCACACAGCAGCCCACCAGCTCTCTGTACTCAGCTTCTTGTTCACCTCTGATCCACCTGATTATCTCTCCCGACGATAGGATCTGTTCTGTGCTGGAAGTCTGAAGTTTACAAAGTGAAAAGGAATGGTGTGAGTCCAGTGCCCTGTGGTGCTCCAGTGCTGATGGTCAGCCACACACATCTTCAGTCTTACAAACTGTTTGTGAGGTAGTCACTGATTCAGGCAGTTGTTGGATCAATAACTGATCTAGAACTCTGTGTCTTCCAGAGCTTGTTGTGAAGCACGATGTGATTTTTTTTTTATCTGTGAAAGGTGATGGTTAAAGATTTCAGCTGAGCTGTCCTTAGGAAAGGGTTTTGCTCTATTATCTCTTTGGCTCAATTAACCAGTAAAATTTTCCTAGTTGACAGAAAAATGGTGAAATTGGGCAACACAGCATTACAGTTACTGTAGTAACAGCTATTTGTCTCCAGCGATTGGGAAAGACACAAAGCAAATGCAACTCAAAAAGAACCAAATTACAAAAAAAAAATAAAAAGTTTGATTGAGAACGACAATGATGGAAAGATTCATTTCAGTTAAAGGTGTCAGTTCATAATGTAATAAATTTGATCCATGATTTGGATCGTGACAAAAGCAGGATTATTATGATGGAGTGATGATGTTTTGTTGTGAGACGTTTTGTGTCTTCTGAGTGAAGAGCTCATTTTGTCTGTTGTGAATGGGGGGGAGGGTGAAATATTAAGTTTATACTTCTTTCTGCTCCTTTTCATTCATGATTTCTTTTCATTCATAGTTATGATTGAGTAAAGAAATGAAATGAAAAGAATGAAAGACAAGACAAGCACACCTTTCCAGCATCATAGGCTGCACTTTTCCCAACATTCCCCTGCATTCAGCTCATCCAGCATTTCAGCTCTAACCTGTCTGACCTGTTTCTGCTCAGTAAAAGCAGCCTGCAGCATGATGCTGTCACCACCAGGTATCAGGCTGCACATGCTAGGTTTTTCTTTTACAGCTGTAGTTTTCTGTCAGCGGCAGCATTTTATACGTAGGGAAAAAACTTCAAATTGGATCTGGTTTACCCAGAGTGCTGTCCTCCAGATAAAAACAGTTATTCATGTATAAAAATACTTTAGTATGTATTGTGCCAGTGTGCTTAACCTGCATCTCAACTCTGCTTCAAGCACACATTTTGTCCACACTCTTCCCAGCTGCCTTGTTTACCCTTCAGGTTGCTTGGTGACCAGGTGGCTAGCATGACCTGCAAACAAACGTGAACTTTAGCCCTTTGCTCCGTTGTCTCAGTTTGTTTGTAGCCTGTGATTGGAGTTTGTTTGAATGTCCAATGGCTGGTTGGTTTGGACCAGGTTCTGTCCCTCTGACTTCTGATTTCAGATTACTACTGCCTCATAGCTAGAAAAAACCTGAACTGTTTTGTGGAAATGGCAGATTTGTTTGTCAATGTTTATATAGCACTTTAAAAACAGGTTTAAACTGTACCAAAGTGCTGTACAAAAATGATAAGATAAGTTGATGAAAAGAAAAAGAGAAATATTACAACAAAAGAAAAAAAATCCCTTAATCCATATTGAGATTGTATAAGTAATAATTAGACTAATAATAAGTAAAAAAAAACAGATAAGACGAGATATATTTTCATATAATTTGACCTGATAATGTCTTACTGTCCACATGATCAATTATTTGCTTCTACTGCTGTTTTACTATGGCAGATGGTGACTGTGGCTCTGTGGATAGCTTAGTTGTTTTGTGAACAGAAGGTTGTAGGTTCAATTCCAGCTTCCTCCTGCCACATGTTCCCCATGGGCAACACACTTAGCTCCAATTTGCCTACTGATTGGTGGATAAATTTGTGAGTGTGAATGGGTTAATGTGACTCTAGAGTGGTCAAAATGATTGGAAAAACACTATACAAGTTCAGTCCATTTACTTATCCTGCAGGCTCTTATGAATTCTTTTCCATTGTCTGACTCTCTGCAGACATAAGAAGCTCTTCGAAGAGGCAGCTACTTTGACCAACATCTCGTTGATGGAGCAAAAGATGAGTTATGATCCCAATGCCAGCTGGCTGAGGTTCCACCTGGGAATCAACCGCTACGCCCTGTACACCCGAGACGACCCCACCATCCTCCAGCTTCTCACCGACATGCAGAACATGACCATCGTTGGCGCAGGTGAAGGGAAATAAAAATGGCATTTCCACTGGCAGAGACGCAAGAGTTCACTTGTTTAACAAAAGAGGAGAGAGGAAGTGGAAGCAGAGGGATCAGTTGACCTTCATCTAAACTGTCTCAGGAATATAAAGAGAGCAGAGTTGTTAAATCAAATTAAATCTACCTTAGATCTGACTGAATTTTGCAGCATGTTTTGCTAGACTTTAAAAAAAAATAATAAAAATAGGTCAATGGGATTAAAAATAGTTTGTAAAGTGGGATGATAAAGAGAGATAGAGAGGATATAAAGTGGGAAGTGGAGGATGAGTGATTTAGAAAGGGACCAGAAAAAGAGACAGGCAGATGAGAGGGTCACTAAAAAAAACAGGAAGTAGAGATGAGGTCAGGATAAATGGATGAGTGGGAGGGAGCCATCGATCACTGGCTCTGAGTTTGATTTATTATTGAACGTAGTGTCATAAAAGAATAAATAAAGTTACATACAGAGAAAATAAATGTAAAACAACAGCAAGCATAAGAGGAACAGTAGTTAAATGGAGTTAGTGGAAATATGAATTCATTTTCATACACACCCCTTTCTTCATCCAATACATTACTGTACACTCAGTTACAACCTTCTTTCTTAGTATTTTCTATATTCACACACACACACACACACACACACACATATATTATATATTATTTATTTATTTATTTATCTGCATGACACTTGAGCAAGCATCAAACATTTTTAACATGTTAAAATTCTAAGTCAGCATACCATAATGCAGTAATTGTTGACATCTCTTTGCACTACGGCCTAATTAAAATCGTCAACATAATTCATGTTCCAGAATAAAGACACAGTTATTGGTTTTGGTCTTGTATATGAGTTTTGTTTTACATCAAACTGAAACATTTGGGTTTGAATCTTTTTTTTCTTCCAGATTACACCCAGGATGAGAAAGCTCTAAAAGGAGCGTGTGACTGCACTCAAGGTTTGTTCATCTCATCACTGGTGTTTACCCAGAGGTGGCTCAGTGATGTAGCTAAAAAGTAAAATCTGAACTTTTCATATAGAATCCAATTTCTGATTTTGAACTATTTCCCTCCTTCCATTCTTCTCTTAAAAGGATACGATAAATGACAGAATATTTTCATATTTTTTGCTTTTGTTCAGTTGACCTGAATTTAAAGTCCAAACTCTAAAACGCATTGGTTCAACTCGCCATGGGCTGACATCACTCTGAAATATGGAAACCCAAGGAGTGCATTGATGAAAAAATAAATCCAGATTTTCCAAAAGTAAAATCATAAATAAAAAAAATTGTATTAATGGATCATATGGGCTTATCGCCCAGCCCTGTCCTGGGCTCTTTATTCCTGCATGTTAAGTTTTCTAGCTCTATAGTTCATCCACATTGTCCTCATTGTTTCCCGTTTGTCTCCTGTCGTCTTGTTGCTGCTTGGCACCGTCTCACACTAACTCACTGACACAGAAGTGTCTTTGTATTTGTCCGTGTTGCTTTTCTTTTGACAAAAAATGTTTCTGATTGGAGGCCAGCACAGGCCAAAAACACCAAAACGCTGGTTTGTTTCAGAGGCAGAGATTAGAGAGGGTTTCATCTGCTACTTTTCCTCTAAAATATAGAAGAAAATATATTTGTTCAAACTGTCAGCATGTACAGACAGTATAATATGAGGCAGACGAACCACTTCCTCCCTGAGCTGCTATTGCCGTCTGAAGAAATGCACCAATCAGAGCCAGGAGGTGGGGTTTAGCGCTGTCAATCAACCTTGTAAAAACGCTGCTTAATGTGCTAATGGCAGAGAAACAACTCACCACTACAGGAAAAACCTTTTCCACTGTCATCGGTGCCTAAGCTATCTATCGTTAGCATTGGTAGCATAGCTTGGTTGTGGGGAACCAGGTGCAACATGACAGAGCAAAGGCGAGAGGACAAACATGAGAGTGACTGACAGCGCTAAGACCCGCCTCCTGGCTCTGATTGGTTGTTTTTGATTGAGTGGGGTGTCACTTACTACTGGGAGAAGGCAGAAGAGCTGGATTTTTTTCACAGGTTTCTCTTACATTACGTCACACATAATAATAATTTTAACAAATATGTAAAAAAACATTTTTTTTAAATTACGCACTGCAGTTTTAAAAAATAGATAGTGATCTTGAGGTACTATTCTATTCCATTCAGCTGGAAATATGAGAATTACATTGAAAAAAAAGTCTATTCTCAGTGTTTTTGTCCCATTTGTGCCACACCCTGCTTTATCCCTGCACAATAAAGCGGGTGACCACACAAACCCGATCTCTGCCAGAAAGAAATAAACACCAGAACAATCTGCAGATTCTGTTTAAATTTAGGCTGCAGTATAGACTCTTGTTATTTCAGGCGCAAGTAGTGACACAGTTGATCAGCTGCAGCTGCTCATAGAAAGTGGCGAGCCTCTGATTCTGTTCCAGAACGGTTTTGAAAGTAAACTCTGAATGATTGTTAACTAATAATACCCTGGATCTCAGTGGAGCGCGGTGTGTGGTTAGTCGGGTCGTGCTGCTGGCGCTGTAATATACGGGCTCAACGCAGTGGCTGAATGACCAAACACCAACTCACTTTATCACACAGACAGCAAAGAACGACGGTGATTTACAGACGTTGAGTTCAGGTTCATCGAGCCAAAAGCTTAAATACAGTCCCTGGGTATAATGTATTCATCCCATTGGAGATTTTACCCTTTTATTACTTTTGGAAATCAATCATAATCAAAAGAATTTTGTTTGTTTGACAAAAATCATCTTTAGTGTCAAAATGAAAACTGAGTCTCCTCTGGTGGTGAAAAAGCTGAATTTTCTTCCTCGTTACCATGGAGTCTTTTTCCCATGTGTCTTTCCAACAGTTAGTATCTGTGCCTTACAAAGGTTCACAAATCTTTGTCTGTATTCTACTGATATAGATAAATACAATTTCACAATTGCACTGTTTTCATTAAATAAGAAATGAAGTTAAAATCATGCATGAATAATCTTGTTTATGAGGTAAGTTGTTAAAATCTTTTACATGAGATATATTCAGAATTCAGCCATGGCTGCTGAAGATTGTAACTCCTTCAGCGTTGTCATGGTGACCTGGTGCGTTCTTCCTGATCTCTCAGGTTGTGATATCAGGCTGATCTAGGAAGATTTACTCATGTTGCCTTTTTCTTCCATTGTTTGATGAATGATTTAACAGAACTCCGGGGGATGTTCAGGACCTTAGAATTTTTTTATGTCCATCCCCTGACTTCTACCTTTCAATAAACCTTCCTCTGATTAGTTGAGAGTTTTCTTTAGTTTTCATGCCAGAAATACTAATGAACTTTCCAGACACAGCTGTCTTTATGCTGCAATCAAACTCACTGCACTCAGCTGATCTCCAGTCCACACAATGTAACACAACTAGCACCTGTTGACTGGACCTCTGTTGGATTAGGTCAGTCACTTTAATGGGTGTGAATATTTACGTAACTTCTAATTTCATATCACTATTTTTATTTCATTGTCATTCATTTGTAGAAATCATTTTCACTTAGACATTAAAATTTGTATTTTGCAATTCATTTATGTCAAGAAAGCCAAATTATGAAGTAAAAATAATAATGAACAAGGGAATGAATGTTCTTATAGACTCTGTATTAACTAAATGACTTGCCTGAAGTTTTTTTTTTTCAAAATAAACTACAGTTTGAAGGTAAATATGTTTTTCTAGTTCTCAAAACTCAAACAAATTGAAATTTTCCTGTTGATGTTTTTACTGTCCCAGTTCATGTTGACACGTACAGTGATGTGAATTTTTTTTTTCGCCCATTAAGCAAATCATATTTAAACATTTAAAAGACAAAATGTGAGCCAAAGCAGAGGACAAATCCTTTTTATAAGGTCTGGTTGGCTTGGATTGCTCTTTTCCTTATAAGAAACCACCATCTGAAAGTTGCTGTTTGTACCTTCGTATGAACTTTTATTAATTTATCTGAAACATGAAAAAAAAAACCCAAACAAACAGAAGGAGTCTTTTAGGGACTAAATCACCTTCTTCCCATCTGTCTTGCAGTGGTGAAACCGAGTGGCCATCACCTGAAGCTGGCTCTGAAGATGAGCAACTTTGGCAAAGCGATGTTTAAACCGATGAGGTGAGGTGATGACGAGTGACGTGGCTCTTCCAACAGACTCAGAGGCGTTCAGGGTTTGTTTGGTCTGTGAGAAATCTAATAAATCACAGCAAACACTGTGACCCCATGTTCTGCCTTAATTTATATCTGGTTAAATTATCCAGTAGGCTGGGAGAATTACAGTATTTGTCTCGTTGATTACACACTGCAGACTAATGTGAGTGACATCTTTATGGGGGTGTGTGTGTTGCAGGCAGCAAAGAGATGAGGAAACTCCAGGGGACTTCTTCTACTTTGTGGACTTCCAGAGACACAACGCAGAGATCGCAGCCTTCCACCTGGACAGGTGAAGCCACAGAGTTCGTCTCCGTCCTCTGACATTTTACACAGTGTGTATAAAAAGTACTCAACCCCTTCTGTAATTTACCCTTTCTGTTGTTTTTGCAAATCAATCATGATCAAAATGTAACTTTTTTGACCCCAAAAGAAAACTTCAACTGATTTCCACAAAACAATGACTAAAATCTAAATTTGTAACCTGGGTGTGAACTTTAAAGGGTTCACAGCTTTTAGAGTGACTGACCTCACTCAACTGAGAGCCTGCCAATTGGTGCCGGTAATCTTACATTAGCTGTGTTTCTGTAATTCCCCAAATTCTTCTGGTTTATCAGTATTCCTGCTACCATGACAACACGAAGACTAAAGAATGTTAGAACCAATCAGAGAAAAGGTTACTGAAAAGTAGTAGTCAGGAGATGGAGATAAAAAAATAATCTCTTAGGCCATGTGTTAAGGGAACTTGTTCATCTCACATTGGAAAAATATTTGTTTGGACCCACCGGCCCCCACATTTACAGTCAAATTTCAAAATGGGAAATATATGTATGATTTCTACCAACTTAGATCTGTATTTAAAAAGAACTGAAGGATTTTTTTTCTTCTGTCTCGTGTTATTTTTTGGAATTTAAGTTTTATAAACCTCAAACGATGTATAAGAAAACACAAAGGAGTAACAGTCAGCCTGCTGGGGCCCATCTGGCTGACAGAGTTTTAAAGTGATGATGCTTCTCCCTGCAGCAATGCCGCCCTGGGTGGTGAGCTGCAGTGGCCATATAAATAAATAATATTTCTTCTTAGAGTTGCCAGTATTAGACGCGTTTGTGTTCCGTTGAGAGGTAAAAAGCAAAAAACATTAGCAGGTGTTTTGAATCCACATGACTAAACAGCTCACAGTTTTAAATTAGTGGAGCTGGTTTTCCAGTTTTACTAAAATAACCCAGTTTTTATGGGTCCTGTGTGATGTCCTGTAAACAAAAACCAGAAGGAGTCGTCAGTTTGCTGTTGTGTTTAAGTTGCAGCTCAGCTTGATCCCACAGCAGACATGGCTCCTAAGCAGTTGCTTATGTGGCTTTCAGAAAAGATTGCAGCATTTCTCCACAGCCCAGGATTTCCCAACTTGCTGATCAGTATAAACCACAGAGTTTGTTTGCAGACTTGACACACACACACACACACACACACACACACACACACACACACACACACATCTTTAAATGGCTGCACTCGGAGCTGAGGTGAGATGATTCACTCAACAAAAATACAGTCATCTGTGTGAGACAGTGTGCTTAAGGAGCCATAAGTGGTCACAGACGATCAGACAGAGCAGAAGGAGTGGCTCAAACAATAACTATAAATGTTGTTCATATGTCAGAGTTCAGACATATTAACGTCTACAGGAGTATGATCTGCACCTTCTGCTCAGTTTCTCCCCTGAATGAGGCGCAGTGCGCCACGCTGCTGCACCTTGTTGTGTCTGACTCGGCTGTCGGCTGTCGGCTCTCGTCATTATCGCTGACAATGAGGGGTTGAGGAACGCTGACAATTTTAGAAGCAGCAATTCAACTTCACACACTGGATTGCTTGATTACTGTTTGTGAAACTTGAGTGAAATACTGGCCCTGCAGGGATTCCAGGCTCGTGTGTGTGTGTGCGCGCGTGCGTGTGTGTCTGAGGGGGGTTGCACTTGTGATGAGAATCAGTGAGATGAAAAGATAAGACAGAACGTTTACTGAGGTGGATCTGCTGATACATGCAAGGAAAAATCGAGTTTGTTACGTTACAAAATGTTACAGAGGACATTGTGAAATTCATTTAAATGAATGCATGCTTCTAAGTATCTTTTTACAAATAACAAACCTAAACACATTTGTATTTTGCTCCCTGGTGTCAGAACCTTTAGGCCCATATTTTGCAGCAGTCTGTATTATCTTTACTGTTTAAAACTTGTACCAGTTTACTTTTACTATTGGGTTTATAAGAATGTACTTTTTAAAATAGTTAAAGTTCAGCTGTATGGGATAGAGACCATTCATAAACATTAAACCTATACATGTTTTCAATCAATTTTAGGTCTGGACTTTGACTGGGCCAGATCATTTTATTAGTTTTGCTAATTATTACTTGAGCAAAACTGATCAAATATGCTGTAACATATTCTGGATTAAGTTAAAGTTAAAGTTAAAGTTCAGCTGTATGGGATAGAGACCATTCATAAACATTAAACCTATACATGTTTTCAATCAATTTTAGGTCTGGACTTTGACTGGGCCAGATCATTTTATTAGTTTTGCTAATTATTACTTGAGCAAAACTGATCAAATAAATATGCTGTAACATATTCTGGATTGTGGTAAGTCAGAATAGAGCAGACTATTCTGATTATTTTAGTCTGCTCTATTTTAAATAGATGTTTAAATGTTTATTTTAAATAGACGTTTAAAATATGTTTATTTAAAATGTATGGAATCATTTTCAGGTCTTTATTTGAAAACTGCTTTAAAAAAAACTAATTTCCTTCCACTTCACTTTGAGTTGGTTTAGCATAAATTTCCATATCAGTTTGTGGTTGTGAGATGACAAAATTAGAAATACTTCAATGGGTATAAATACTTTTGCAAGAGACTTTATCTGATTTAGTTTTTCTTTTGAACCTCCTGGTTTCTTCAGGATCCTGGACTTCCGGAGGGTTCCTCCGGTAGCCGGCAGGCGAGTCAACGTGAGCGGAGAAGTCCTCCACGTTGCCCACAACGAAGACCTGCGGGCCGTGTTCTTCACCTCACCAGGTCAGCCGGGGTCAGGAAGTGCTGACTGGATCTGGGTGCTGCAGATCTATAAAGAAAACAAAAGCTGTCTTTATAAGCTTATTTTAACACTCAGATGTTTCACCACATTGAGTGTGATTGTGATGTAACATAACAAACATGGAGGATTCAAATTTTTTAGGAATAAGAATAAAAGCAAATTTGCTGAATGGAAACACTCTACTGTACTTTTGAAAGAACGTTTTTATTATAAAGTTTTTGAGTTAGGAGGAGGTGGTTGTTCATCTGCATTGAAATTAGTGTGTTTGGCAAAACTGCAGCTGAAACATTTTTCACATCAAACAAGTCACATCATCAACAGCAGGTTATTACTACTGGAGGAAACCATGAAGAAGACAACAGGAATGATGACGCGTTGGCTTTTTTTAATGTCTTATCATGTGAACAAACTTATTCACATGTGACTTTGATTCTGTTTCTTATTTAACAGAAACATCGCAATTGCAAAACTGTGTTCTGTTAACATTAGCATTAGTTCACATTAATTCACATCTGTGATGGAAACGCAGCTACAGTTCAGCCTGTTACTTTCAAATGGACGCAGCTGAACACAGAGGGAGTCCTGGGTGAAAACATGTCACCTTCAGTGTTTAGATCAAAGCATTTACATGTCTTAGAATGGCCTAGTTAAAGTCCGGACCCATGTTGAAACTGGATGAGACTTGAAATTTGACATTTAAAATTTACTTTATCCAATTTGACTGAGCAAGAAAAAAATGCTTACAATACATATTATATATATATATATAAATTAATTTAAAATAATAATTTAATTATATATTATATAATTATTTGAAATTAAAAAATTTAATTCTTTATGCACTGGTTTGCATTTGTCTGGCACATAAAGAAATCAGTGGGTGAGAATGTTTTTAAGACACTGTTCATGAAGGTGGTAAAATATTTACTGTCTCAAGTATCAAACTCTTTTCTTTAAATGCAGCTTTTGGCTGAAGTCTGTGTTTTTCATGAATGAAACCTTAAAGCAGTAAAACTATATAATACTCAGTATAACAAAGTAAATACTTTGCCTCAGCTGGATTCATGTTGCTGATCTCTGGTGATTTTCACTGGTTTTTCTTCTCCAACAGCAAACAACACGTGTTTCTTCGCCAAGTGCCTGTATGTGTGTAAGACGGAGTACGCTGTGTGTGGGGGCCCTGACCTGCTGGAGGGCTCCCTGTCCGCCTACCTGCCAGGCCTCACCGTGGCTCCTCGACTCTCCATCCCGAATCCATGGAAACGCTCCTACACCTTCTCCGGACGAGAGGAGTAAGAATCCAGCTGCAGCTGCTCCCAGTTCTGTACAGCACTGGAGGTCATAACATTTAGAAACAGAACATTTAGCAGCACATTAAATGTTCCATGTTAATATTAGTAATATTTTAACATGATAGAAGATTTTCCAACAGCGAACTATGGCCAATATACAAAGGAAAAAAAGGAGCTAATTTTCCCCAGAAAGCTGTTTCTAGAAATCTTCTAGAAAAAATGACAATGTTTCTGAGTTTGAAAAGTCAAAGATTTTCTAGGAAATAAAACTCAGTTTTATGCACAGATTCTTCTCCTGTCTGCATTTCTTTGCAGGTGGGAGGTAAATCCTTTCTACTGTGACTCTGTTAAACAGGCATATCCTTATAACTCTGGCAACAGGTTGCTCAACATCATAGACATGTCCATCTTTGACTTCCTGATGGGTGAGTCATCAGTGCATCAACTGTTTCTGTTTTTCTCTGGTTTTTAATCAAATATGTTTTTTTTTTTAAATCAGGTAACATGGACAGACACCATTATGAGATTTTTACCAAGTTTGGAGATGAAGGATTACTTCTGCACTTGGACAACGCCAGAGGGTGAGGATCAGGTTCAGAACCGGGTCCTAACTTTGATTTAAGGTCCAATTCCAGCTTGAAACATTTTTTTATTTACTGAGTTGCTGTCAGTCACACACTGATAGACACAGTGTGTGACTATCAGCAGTCGCATAGTTGTCAAATTTTAAGGCATTAAGTTATTACATAAAATTTTCTTTAAGTCACTTTTGATTTTTTTCAGTATTTTTATAATTGAAGGTAACATTGTTACTTGATTGTGCTATAAAATGGAACTATAAAGAAATTTATGGACTTAATACTGATCTTTTAATAATTCTTCCCTGAACAAAAATTGATTAAGTCATAATTTGAGATCCATGAATATTTTATTCTAATTGCACAAACACAATCAGGAGCATTTCTACTGCATTTTGCTTAGCAGGGGAGTCCAGTTAGTTAATATTCACAAAAAAATAATATATAGACTGGTCAATATGACGGGATAAATAGATATATTTATGTCTATGTAGTCTCACTCAGGGCACCACTCACACAAGAACTGCTTTGTTGGATCTTTTAAATGCAAAATTAATGTATTTTTATGTAATATGTAGAAACTGTCAGATTAAAATATAGAAGGATGTGCTGCAGTGGCACAGAGGTTAAGTCACAACCCACACACGGCGTGGCCGTCGCAGGTTCGAATCCTGGCTTGGTGACATTTCCAGCATGTCTTCCCTCTCTCTCATAACCCTCTTTCCTTTCCTGGCACCTTCAAATAAAGAGCCAAAATACCCTAAAATATATAGAAGGAGGCTGTTATTGATAAATATAAAGGCAACTCAGAAGTTTTGAAATTAATATTCTTAATGAGAAGTCAAGCAGTAACTGGGCTCCCCCAGGTGGCCTGAGCAGCAGCTAAGTTTGCTTCTGCCTCAGGCCGGCTCTGAGCAGTACTCTGCGGTTCCATGTTGTTCCCAGGTTTGGGAAGCATTCCCATGATGAGATGTCCATCCTGGCTCCACTGTCTCAGTGCTGCATGTGAGTTCTGCAGATCAGACGAGCAAAACCTTCCTGTTGGCTTTGATGAACCCAATCCTCGTGGATATGTTTTCCTCTTCTTTTTAGGATAAAGCATTCCACGCTGCTGAGGCTCCAGCTCCTGGCCCGACCACGCTTCAGACTCAGCGATGTGATGAGAGAGTCTCTGGACGGGGATCCTTTAAGGCCAGTGCTGACCGAGCCCCACCTGTTGGCGCTGGACCGCAGGCTGCAGAAGGTCCTGCGGGCAGTGCAGCGCTGCGTCCGGCGGCTCGGCCAGGACCAGGTCATCACTAAGGACTTCACAAGACCCACAGAGACTCCTCAGAGAGCAACGGAAGACAACAGGTAGCTGAGGTCAACAGAAGCTGTCTGGGAGACTTTAGTGATGACCTGCAGTCACCATGGAAACCGAGGAGAATCAGACTGGAGCTGAAGAAACAAGATGTCAGGAGATCCTTAAAGAGAACGAACCACTACATGACCGAGCAAAGTTTGAAACTTTTCATCATTTGAATTAAGACAAACTAAAACCGCTGTCATACACACACACACGCACACACACACACACCATCATAAGCAAAAGAGATACAGAATCCTCCTCATACTGGCGCCTCTGGAAAAGATGAGTGAAAAGCCTTAAAATGCAGTCGACCTGATTTTTCTTGCAGTAGCAGAGTTTACAGCGACACATTTTGAAAATCCATAATAGGACTTAGGCAATTATGCTATTAGGTTAACGATTTGTTTTCCTTAGTTGCTCAAAAAACTTTTAATTAGTAATTCATGACTTCCTGTTTTCCATGGAGCTACAATAACTGGTCTAAACTTGAACACACAGTTTGGGGGTCCATTAAAAAATCTTAAACAACCAGAAACTATAGTTTGTTCATCATGAGGCTGTGCACAGTGAGCCAACACTTCCTGAAAGGTCACAGAGAACCTGAGGTCACCAGGCCTCCATAAGAGTAATAATCTCCATGCCAACCAGGTGTCATAATTCAATTCTTTTTCCACTTCTGGGCACTGAAATTAAAGGTTTGAATTTTCATTATTTTTTAATGTGAGTTTATGCTACTGTAATAAAATCTGAATGTATGTTGAGGTTTTTCCCCACACTTCAGCCAGCGGTTCTGGTTCTGGGAGAGAGAGAAGTCATGCACTGGATATGTTGTTGGTCAAGTTTGAGACCGTGGAAATGACAGATGCTTTTAAATTCTAAAATTAAATTATTTTTAAATAAAAACACATGTTCCCAAGACGATTTCTTCACCTAAAATAACAGAAGTGTGAGTTAGGGGAGGGAACTGTGAGTGGGAGAAAAGGCAATTTAGCAGACGTTTGAATTCACTCCACCCTGTTTTCCAGACTTGTAATCCTGTTTCATCAGCAACTAAATGCCTTTTACGGCATCCGAGGCAGGCCGGGGCAAAGAGAGAAAGAAATCGACACGCATGCTCCGCACGACCAATGAAAATGAGAGGAACTCATTTTATTAGGTTTCTTGCTTTTTCATCTTGTGCTCAAACATGCGGCAAGGTGTGGATGTTGAACCGTGTCAAACAAACTCTCAAAAAGCAGACTTTGCTTTAACATGACACTTTCTCTTCATGGTGTAAGCGGACCTGTCTGAAATGAAGAACTGCCAATGACCAAGTTGAAAAAGAGTAAAATAGGACAGAAAGGATGTTTAAACTTTCTGGTTATTATGCAGCAGAGGACTGACAGAACAGGTTTTCAGGAGTTACACAAGATAAATGTCTCCCTCTGCTGTTCAAATGCGATGCAGCGTTTCATAGGCATCAGAACCTGCTACAGTAGACAGAGGTAGAAATGAAGCAGTGTTAAATTTTATGGGATTTTTGCTGTTTTGGTTATTTATAAGACAAAATGCTTACAATGTAGATTTCATTTAATGATCTACATTAAATGAGATCAGTGTTTGTCCATACTGATCTCATTTAATGAATAGTTGCAAATGTACATATGATTTAGAATCAGAATTGAATTGCCAAGATCATCTTATAGCAAAGAAACACAATGGCATCACAGTATGGTCAGCATGTGAACACAGAGGCAAAATGAGGTCAGGTGTCCGTTTTATTCACTGGTATTATCACCACTGCTGCTCTTTACTGATCTAACCCTAACTAACCGCACACGATTGACAAGAACAGAAAAGAAAATGGGTTATGAATCATCAAGTCCCATCTAAACAGAGAGGAAACATGCTGGCATTAGCATAGCTACAGCAAACTGCTACACTTAGCAGCAAGACAAAAATATAAATAAAGTGGAGTCGAAAAATGTAGTAATTTTAACTGCATTTTTTATGTCTGCCTTAAGACTTTGTAGTTGGTGTTCAGGTACTATTAATGTCTTCTAATAACACATAATTATGAGTCATATTTTAAAATTCCCTGTCAACTTTTAGTCAAAACCACAGCAGGATGTCAGCCGTAACGTCTTGACTACCTGGCTTAGCAAGTTATCTGGAGGAAACCCAGAAGAAGTGAGTCCCAGTGTGAAAGAGAAACTGCAGTGAAGGACTAGAACACTCAGTAAGGTACAAAAATAAATTAATAAAATAATGAAGCCAGAGACAAAGGTGAATGACTTTTTACCTTTTTTATTGCTTAAACTGCCATCTGGAACAATCTATACCAAAAGGATAAACATCTTTGCACATACAGGAGGTCAAACTAAATACAGGTTAGAATAGAAAAAGAATGGTCCTCTGACGGGCCGCAGCTCCTCGTGCTGCACACCAATCAAGCTCTCTGAAGGTCGGGCTAGAAGTGACGGACGACTACTGTAAGCCCAGGTTAGGTAAGCTAAGGCAAACCGGGACGATTGCAGTGTGGCTAAAAACGGTTCCAACTAAAACCTCAGATGCAGCTATTTACATAAAAACAATGAAGGTGACTCCCTCCGCCCTGACGGAGGATAAACACGACGTGTCATCAGTGGACACAACCCAGGAGTGACCCGGGGGCCGGCTGGGATGACAGATGACCGGTTTAAGTTCAGACGTTCCTCACACCGATCTGAACACTCCGCAATCAGTACCAAACAAAAAAAAAAACAGCTTAAAAAATAAAAAGTTAAAAATCAAACAGACATCTCAACGTGAAGCGCATACGACTGCTCTAAATGAAGCAAAGAACAGAGACACTGCGGGTTCAGAGGTCAGCTCCGATAGAGTGAAGCAGGAATGAGGAGTCAGATCAACATCATCTCACTTGGTAGAGATCTTACAAAAACATCATATGCTATCTAAATAGTGGTGAAGCAGTTAAGCCAAAGGGATAACAAACAAAATATCTGACAAACTTCCTGCTTCTGCAACAAGCATATTTTTTTCCTTTCTTTCTTTAAATACACCCTTCTGTTCACACCGGGTCACTGGATGCTTTAAAGCGTCCTGCCAGTTAAGAGTAGAGAACAGGTCAGACTCCCCCTGCAGGCGATAAGAGGCGATGACAGCAGTGCGTCAACTCGCTCTCCCCGCCAGCTTCAGCAGCCAAATACTTCACTTTCCTTCAAAACGTGCTCCCGTTGCTGCTGAAAAATGTTTTCCCATGACGTTTTACACAATACGAGTTACATACTGTTGATGTCAGTCGACGAGAAAAATCATTTATTTATTTAGTACTTTGTGGCACCAAACACCTAAAATAGAATTTATGGAAAAATAAGTGTTTACAAAAGACAGTTAAACATATTTCACTCCAAACCATAAGATTTATCATTTTCTCAATGATAATAATAGAACTATTTGGACTATACTATAATAACATTTTGATTATAAACAATAGCAGAAGAGCGACCAAGTTATTTGGTATTTTTCTAAAGAAACTGAATACTGAAACTCTTCGTAATA
The DNA here is from genome assembly GCA_033032245.1 of Poecilia picta. NCBI lineage: Eukaryota > Metazoa > Chordata > Actinopteri > Cyprinodontiformes > Poeciliidae > Poecilia > Poecilia picta. Next base: position 1,221,808 of record CM065371.1, read on the forward strand.
CTCCTTTGCCTTCTATTCTTGTAGATTTTTTTTTCTTCTTCTCCTTCGAGTATTCAAGGCAGTTCTTGTGTGGTTGTTCAGTCGATTAGGAGGACTCTAGTCATTTCCTGTTGGAGCTCCAGGGAACATTTCCGCAGCTATGCATGTCTGCGCTGTGACAATAATCAACATTTGGCACTAGCCTGGTAGCTGCACAATAAAAACCCTTTAAGTTGTACAAACTCTTCCAAACTAAGCAAAAACAGACGCATCACTGCCTACGTCATCCCCATCGAAAACGTAACAAAACAATAAAAAAACCGAATGGAGTCTCAGATCACAGCTGATTCTCAAAAAGAAAGGATTAAAAACAAGCAGAAAGACAGTTGGGTGCGGTCATATTTCTGCCTGGCTCCTGTGTACCTGGAGGAAAGAATCAGCCTTCGCCTCATCTGAAAACAAAACAGTAAAAGCGCCTTGTAAGGTCTGATTGTCTCATCAGTCTGAGACCCTAAAGTCTTTCAGATCTCCTGCTTTAAATTGAAATCTAAAAAGAAAAAGTGTAACCAGCAAAAAGAAAAAAATATATATATATACTTATATATATATATATTCATATTTTTATATATGTGAAAGATAAGTAACATGTGGTGTAACTGTGTCTGCAAGGTAGCGTACAGCAGCTGGTACAAGCGCTGGTGAGTGGCTGAAAGTCACCACAGCGACACGTGGAGACGGCAAAAAACCATTTGAGTAAAACAAAGAGAACTCAAAAGCCAAAAAAATAAAATAAGTGAGAGCAAAGTAACAACAAAAAGCAAATTGCATTTGTGGACCCTGGGTCTGAAAGAAGAGAAGGTGAGGAGGAGGGGAAGGAGGAAGAGGAGGAGAGGGGGGCAGAAAAAGAAGGTGGGGAACGGCGCTCCTCCCTCAGACAGACAGCGACACAAAGCTGTTGTACTGCTGGATGTTGCGTTTCAGAATGTCTGAGCAGGGGCCCAGGACGCGCTCGAAACGGGGCCGGTCCAGCTTCACACACTTCAGGGGGCCGCGGGCCACCACTGTGGCAGCACGAGGGCGGTTCATCAGCAGAGCGATCTCACCTGGGAGGCAGAGAGACGACTACTGAAAGGAAGCTAAACACAAACCTTAAACATTTGTGTTCAATCATTTGGCCTGTATATCATTTTAATCAGCTCTAATCTTAGTGGTGTCCAGTCCTACATCTATTCAGTAGACAGCAGCTGAAACATCGTTCATTCAATGTCAAGTCATTCAAAACACTAACAAGTGAAACTACACGAGTCACAGGAACAGCAAAGAAAATGGATTATGAGCAGAATTATCAACAAGTTCTATCGAAACACAGAGGAAACATGCTAGCATTAGCCTAGCCTGCTGAATTATCAACAAGTTTTACTTAAACAAAGAGGAAGCCTGCTAGCAGTAGCCTAGCTCTCCAGGCTCCACATTAAAACACCAGCAGCAGGGCATAGATGGATGTTTCTAGAAGCCAAAAAAAAGCTGTTTTGAAATAAAATTGGACAATGCAGCTTCTGATAGAAGACCACAATACTAATGTAGACCATGTAATGTCCAGGACATCCCTACTGTCTGCTGCTAAAAGCAGAAATCCTGGAGTAGTGTTTGTTCGATTCTCACCAAAGTAGTCAGACGGTCCTAATCTTCCTACTTCAACAAATTCTTCATTCTCGGAGCGACGCTGCAAGACAGCTGCTGAACCCTGAAAAAAATAAATTAATAAATAATCTCTGATCAGTTTTAGTCTAGTTTGTTCAACAGAACAAAAACAAAAAGCTTTATACAAAGCTTAAGAAAACAGCAAACTACAGAACAAAGTGAAACAGCACTTTTAACACTGATGGGCATATTTGATAGCAATAAAAATATACAATAATGAACTTGTTGATGTCTAAAGAGTAAAATGTTTCTTGAAAAACAAGAGCATACCTCTAAAATGATGAAGAACTCATCTCCAGGCTCGCCCTGCACCACGATCTTCTGGCCGTCCTCAAACTGAACGGGCTCTAAGGCGTCGGCCACCGTCAGACGCTCCCATTTATCAAGAGACTCTGAGGATGGAGACAAGAAGAAATATCTGAACTGACAAGATATTTTTAGCTACTCTTTATGATATTAGGATCTTCACACAGGTAACGTGATCTGTTTCTATTTTTAAACTGTTGGAACTGGAGGATCTCACCTAAAATGGACACTTTCCTGAGGAATTCCTCATACATCTTCCTCTTTCTCAAAGTGCTTCCCTACAGAGAAGAGCGAGTTGTATTAGTGTCACTCCAAACACATGAAACAACACAGACCAGGTAGTCATGGTTACCATGAGTATTCTCCTGTAGCTGTCTCTGTCGATGCCCCACAGCTTGACGTTGGTCTTGGCTCTGACTGTAGCCGCTCTCGGGGTTCCGTAGATGAGTGCCAGCTCTCCGAAGCTGCCTCCCTCTCCGATGCTGGTCACCCACTCGTTGTTCACATACACCTGAGCAATCGGTCAGACAGGTTTTATCATCTGAAAGACACAAATGTTTCTGCCACATCACGACAACGAGATCGAGAGACACTCACATCCATCTCTCCTTGGTCGATGACATAGAAGTTGTCCCCTTCATCACCTGAAGGCAAAAAAATAGAATATTTTGTTTCAAAGTGAATTTATGCTATGAATAATTGTCGAGCACAGTGGATGTATGTTTCCTTACCTTGCTGAATAACTGTTTCCCCAGCAATGTAAGTGACTGGAAACATGGCATCGAATATGTCACTGGAGAGAACAGGTTTATGGTTAGCGGGATGTATATTAATGTTAATAAGAACAGCTTATAAAAGGGGCAGTATTATGTGTTTTATAGGCACATAGTGCTACTTTATGGTGCAACCAAGTAACTATGTTACCTTCAGTTGTTATAAAATCCTGTATACATAAAAAATTGCTTAAAAATTTTGATTCTGCAATTTAATGCCTTAAAATTGCATCTCTTTAAAACGTCCTGCTTTTCTGAAACTCCACCTTCAGGGAGTCATCACAAAGTGGCTCCTCTTTTAACCCTTTAACAATGATTTTACCAGCACTGCTCTAAACAGTGTAACGAGCTCAGCAAATGTGCAGGTCATCAGAGGTTTGCTAATTGCTGCTGGCTAGTTTGGAGGAGCTGAGTAGTGGAGTCATGGAGGAGGAAGTTTGGAAACTGCAGCTCAGAGGAGGAGCTGCTTCTCAAAGGTGGGGATAGATCCAACCAGGCGTTTTACACAGCTGAATGGTTGCCATAGAAATTAAAGGATTCCCAAGCATCCATGAAAAGATCAAAGCAACAATCCAGGTATGTTTTTCATGAGGAAATAACATTATAAATTATGTAAAGCTTAAAAATATCAATTTTAAATGATAATGCCTCTTTAAAAAAAGTAGCTAAAGGCAGGTACCTCCTTTCATTGTCATCCAGATGTGAGAAGAGCACATTCTTTTCAATGGCTTTAGCCAAAGCAGCCATGGTTTTGTAGTCTTTTGGAATCACCTTCAGTACAAGCAGGAAAACAGATGTTTGAAGCAGATCCACAGCAGCGTTTCATGCATCATGTTCCTGATCGCTGACGTCAAACCGTGCCTACCTTCCTGACGTATGAGGCTGCGTCCTCCTCTGTGTAAACCTCTGCGCTGAAGGCTCCTCTCCGCCGGCGACCCTTCACCACTGGGTTCATGGGCGGAGACACTTCTTCATCACGAGAGTCTGAGCGGGAGCTGCTGGCCTTCTGCTGGTTCTGAATCTGCTTGGCCTCCTCCTGCAGGGCCAAGGGAGAGAGGAAAACGCACTGCGGTTAGAAATCTATTGCATGTAGAGACAGCAATTTTTCTGTCTAGCGGTTCGACTCAAACTATTTTTAATTCAGAAACCAATTTTTTCAATTCAGTCTAGAGATTGTGTTTACATTTTGTGACTGATATGAACAAACAGTGTACATTGAACATTCAATTACTGGACTGTATCAAATTCCATCAGTTTATATTTAAAACAAAAATAGGTTTGTGCATAAAATCCTGCAACTTAAATGACTAGTATTAGGTTCTCTTAGCTGCCTGGCTTTTTCTTAATAAAAATATCAAACGCATACGGTGACCATGTGGACAAATAGGAAAATAGGAACAGAAAAAACATACAAATTAAACACATTTTCAAATAACTTCAGGGTTTCCCCCAGTGTACTATAGACCTGGCGGCCCGTCATGCTTTACTAGCACCACCGCCAGGCTAAGCCTTTCTTGTTTTGTTTTTTTTAGGAAAATAAAATAAAAAATAAAATCGCCTCATTTTAAGTCGGATTGCAAGTGTTTCTGTTACTCTGAGCGTTTCACTATCAGAGCAGATTTATTCCTAAAAGATAAGTTTATAGAAGGTATGTTTATAGTTTATGCATTTAAAGCTGGACCAATCACACCACTGGGCCTCTGCGCGTTGCCTCGCGCTGCAGCAGCTGGATGTCTAAAATTAACCTCAGCGCGGATCCCAAGCTCCTCCTTTCACTCGAACTGGACACAGGCTGACCGCTATGGATATTTACATCAACCCCCTGTGAGGAATTATGATTAGTTATAAGGAGTTATTGATTAAGGTAAGAGTTTAAACCCACCGCGTTAGCTCTGGTTGCGCAGCTCTACGTGAACCGCAGGAATAACTTGTAGTCGCTTTCAGTGGTGCTTTGAGGAGCTTTGAGGTGAGAATGATGTAAATTTGTGAACATTATGCGGTGTTTACATCTCAACACGCTGCCCAGCGTTTGGCCCCGTCTTTCCTGTAAAGTTTATGTCTGTGTTCCTGGTTAGCCGGTGCGTTAGTGATTAACGACCCAGCGCTAATCACTCATCGTGCAGGTTCAACCCGGTGAGGAGCTTTCGCGCTCTCCTCGCAGTCACGCATCATGCTGATTTTATATTATTTTATTATCATTACTAGTATTATTTTTCCGGTTACACTTTGATACACCAAATCGTATCAAATGTTTTGCCCACTTAGTCAAACAGAGTTAATGCGCGCGGCCACCGGACATCTGGAGAACTCGTCCAGAAACTCGACCAACCAAAATAGTTTCTGTGTCCTTATTAAAAACTCAACAGACACGAAATGAAACAGCTACTAAAGCCACATTAGCAGCATTGAATTAAATCCCCCGTTTGTTGCGCAGTGCAGTGGATTACCACATCATGCAGGGCCGGTCCAAGGCTGTATGAGGCCTGGAGAGAATATAACTTAGGAGCCCCTTTTGTTGCTAAAACATCAGCACCTCTAACAGCTTCCTTGTTAGATTTAGTGAAATCTAGGACAGGGGGAGTAGTTTAACTGGCAAACCTAAAAAGCAATAAATCATAACTGCAGCTTACTAATTTGTATTTGTGAACAAACAGAGCTGAAACTCAAAAATTAAACTCGCAGCATCAGATTGTAGCTGTGGTAACAAAACAATCTGACTGTGAATATTGTTTTTTTAAAAGATTTTTTTGGCTCTAGTGGCCTTTATTCGATAGTTAATTGACAGGAAAGTGGGTAATGAGAGAAGGGGTAAGACATGCAGCAAAGGTTGGGAATTGAACCTGCGACGGCAGCGTCGAAGACAAAGGCCTCCATATGTGGGTTGTGCTGAACCCTTGCGCCACCATAGCACACCAACTATAAATATTGTTCTTTGAACTTCTACAAAGTAAACTTGCCAGCTCCTTAAAATCTTACATATAAATGTTAAATCATTTAAAGTCTTTTAATTTATATATGCTGAAACCATTATGTCAAATTTAGCAGCAATGATAATCTCGATAAACAAATGCAACATTTATACATCTGTGGTCCATGTTAAAATATTAGCATTTATGGGGCCCCTGAAATCCTGGGGGCCAATGGAGCTGCAGACTTAATTTGGATTTAACAGAAGTGGAAATAATTTATATAAATTTAATTGTATTTTTTGATTAGTTGTTTTTAAGACTAGTTTTTAAGACGGGTTTATATAGCAGTTCACTGACGATGTTTTCCCATAACATATAATTACCCAGTGATATTTTTACTTTTATTGTCTACTTAGCATCTTTTAATACAAAAAACGGTGGAACGCCGGTGGACCGCCTCGGCGCCCTGACCACAGGGCTTAGCAAGTTTTCTGGGGGAAACCCTGAGTGCACACTATGGTTTGTTGTTACAAATCACAGAGCCAGGCCACAATTAACTGAAGGACCAATCAGTGTGCTGCGTTTGTAGCCTATGATTCATAATAAATTAATTACTAAAAGGAATTTGCTTATCAGTAATTATTTTGGCTCTTTTTTTAAACTCCAGAGTTGAACATTACAACCAGAGGTCGAAGGACACTTTACTTTGAGGATGAAAATACAACAAAACAGCCAGTTAAATCAAGTCTACAAGGAAGTCTACTGGGATAAAAATTATATTTTTTTATCTTTATAAAAACATTGTTGCACAATTTAGGCTGCACAACAACAACAAAAATCTTCTTTAAAGAGTTGAATATTTTCAGACAGCGCTGAGTGTGTATTTATGTTTCATTAGACTGTGTTAGTGTGAGTATCCAAAAACAAAGCAAGCAGAGAAGGAAACACTGCAAAACAACTACCAACACCACGTAAGACACGGTACTGAACTGACCTGACTGGAGGCCATTTTGTTTTTTAATTAATAAATATACTACTCTATTTTAGATCATATTGACAAACATAAAATGTGCTTTTCTCAAACACATTAAAGACAAAACAAAAGCCAAAACCTTAACAGTAGCATTGTAGAAATAGAAAACGAAAAAAGCATGTTTAATCGATGATATGAATGTAACAGCTGAAGAATAAGTGAGAAGAATCCATTATTTTGCACACTTAATGAAGGCGGCGTGATGCTTTATTTACCACTACAAACCACACCAAACACAAACCTTTTCCAGCCTCTCGAAGTATTCCCTGAGGAACGCCATGGGCCGGTCAGGCCTGGAGGTGCACAGCTGGACGATGCAGTCCTTCAGCAGCTGCTGGATGTTGTGTTTCTGCACGTACTGCTCACACTCCCTGAGGCTCCGCTCCTCCTCGCTGCTCGTACTTCCAGATGCCATGACGACAGCCGCGACCCTGCTCTATGACCTCTGACCTTAACGCTGGACAGGAGACAAAAAGCCCGACGTCAGATTAGAACTGCACAACGGAGGTTTTGAGAAGGTTAAACTGGCCGCTGTGTTGTTGAAACACTGAAATGAAGATCCTGAGAAAGGATGAGACACGGACTGACAGAACTGATGAGAACGTGAGAAAAATAGAACCAGAGTGAGACGAGGCGGGGAGACGGGGTTTGTTTTGCTCCCCATGGAAGCCTGGTCATATGATGTGATCACACTTATGTGACCGAATGAAGATAATTCAACTACATGATGCCTCAGCAGGCACAGGGCCTACAGCTGCTGTTAAACAGGCCGAACCACAACAGGATTCATACGCAGCACGGGATTTCTACAAAAATGCAAAAACATCCTGACCTTAGCTGCTCCGCAGGCTTTGAGTTTAAACTGAGCTCAACCTGTCCGCGTTCAGCAGCAGCACTGATCCTCAACTGCTGCTACCAATCAATGTGCGTTTTAGAATAAAGAGGACCCGTGTCAGCAGCAGAACAATCCGATCTCCGCCTGCATGGGGACTGAGCATGAACATGTCACTTCTAATCTGACAACTGTGCAAGGGAAACCAGCTATCAAACTTATAAAACACAAATAATAATAATCCAGGCACAGATTCTAAGAAATAAAGTCCGTTTGTACTGAAAACGTGACAGGATTGTTTAAATCTAACCTGTAAGCCAAGGATGCCTCTGTTTTTGGACCCACATGTAACAGCTATTAGTAGAGAATTTACGGGCTTATGTAATGGATTGATCCAAGTAGCCATTATTGCGGTCTGAGTCTACCGAAAATCACATTTAGTCTTCAGTTTACTTGCACAATTTCACCTGCTGTCCATCAAATAATGAACGTCAGTTAAAAGTGAAGGCATTTTCGTCATGCATAATAACGTGGCTTACGAGAAAAGGACGAAATGTGTTGAAGGAAAGTCGATAAATGCAAGTGTATTCAGTAAAACTGCTTTTTGGAATAAAAATCAAATGTCCTGTCTGTAGGAGTATCGCCGTGTAGGTCAAGAAGGCCGACGGATGAACTGAAGCTACCCACCGCAAACAAATTAACCAGGAACTGGTTGAAAAATATTCCCCTAAACGCAGAAAAATACTAAATAAAGGTTGTTTACAACTGCCTAACTATATTTGGCCTACGTTGTGCGTCAACGACTGGCTTGCTGGCTCTGTGCAAAGGCAAAGCGCTCCTCCAATGACGCCATCTTGAGTTCTATCATAAACAAACGAGAAACGCAGGAAACAAAATTTCACCTAAGCAAACTGCGGTGAAAAGACAGAAATACTCACAAAAACTGTAAAATCCCACCGAGCCTTTCGATAAAGACTCGGCACGTCTGATATTTTCACAAAGCGCACCGTTACCAGATCTTCCTGCTCGCTTCGATTTTTTTCCGAGCCTTGGACCGCTGCCCCACCGGATACGACTGAGAACCAATCAGCAGCCGTCACTGACGTCAATTCTCCCCGTTCTGACATGTGAGCCTGTAACCCGTAGCAACCTTAAAGGAGACAGCGCGGAAACGGTGACGTCAAGGAAGTGGTTCGCGCACACACAAAAGCAGTTGATGAAAAGAGTTAGATTAAAAATCTACGTTCTGTTACCGGAACACGACTAAATAATATGAAAGCAATATAATATCATCATCTCCGTTCACTTAGTTTTCACATTAATGCAACATGAAACGGTAAAATGCGTATGAGAGTATTTGAAAGTGCTTTAATCGTATGCAATACCTAGGTTACAGTAGTGAAACTAACTGTGGTCAGAATACGGGCCTTTTACGAAACACTCAGCAAACATGCAGCTATTAATTTACATTTTATATAAGTATATCGAACGAAAGATTAAAAAAAATTTTGAACAAAAGAAGAAAGTTTATTCAGATACCACAGATAAAAAGAAGTGAATTATAAAGGACAAGAATAATGTCAGCTAAGTGATATAAAATAGATTTGAAAACTAAAATATTTTAAACTTTGCAAAAATATGTCTGAAATAAATAGGATACCTAGCATGTAGTCATCAAACAAAAAGTTTCCTTATAGACTTTTTTTAAAATCCAAATCAGATGCAAAACCTGCACTACACAATGCAAGAGAATGAGACGCAAAATAAGAAAAATAACATAAAAGCTATTATAACAGTCAGTTGAAAATTAATTGTATATAACATGCCAGAAGACTATATGGACACCCTTCCGTCAAAATTTAAGGATGATTGATTGATGGCCTCTGCGACAGACTGGCGACCTGTCCAGGGCGACCCCGCCCCTCGCCCGGAACGCCAGCTGGAGATAGGCACCAGCACCTCCCGACCCCATTAAGGGACAAGGGTGTAGGAAAATGGATGGATGGATGGATGATTGATGGCCTTAATTAATTGATATTAATTGATATCAAACCCCTCCCCCCACCCCTCGTGACCGGATGTCCCCCTCCCTCTAATTAATTGATATGTTTCTGCACCTGCAAGTTTAAACAAAAACCAAAGCAATTAAAAACAAAGCACAAAAATGATGCTCAAAAGTTACAAATTAAATAATAAATTATGAGTTTGTGTCAAATGTCATGTATTTCCAGTTACACCACACCTGACATAAATCCCATTTGAAAGGGAATCTGAAACCAATCAGAAAATTTCAAAAAATCTTTCTCAGTGGCTCTTGGATGAATGTGCTTTAGGACTAAAACAATTCATATTTCACAGGTCTAGAGCTAAAATTGTTGAGGGATTTCTGAATTTCAAATGTGTTTTTTTTTACAATGGTTAAACAAAATGCAAGATAGAATCTAAATATTAATGCTTCATGTCTAACCTGAGGTTTCTCGCTTTGCATTAGAAATAATGTCAAACAGAAGACCAGCACTACATTTTACATGCACATAGAAACAATGTGGATGATATAACAGACTGGATAGATGAACAAACAAGGAAGGGGAAATTTAAAAAAAATCTTTAACTTTAGAGTTTTTGTGAATTTTCTTTTTTTCTCTTAATGAATGTATAATGTTTTCCTTTTCTTTTTTTTTACTTTCACCTGCCACTGAGTTTCCGAACCTAGAGAACAGTAAATGAAAAGCAGTTAATTGAAAAATACATATTTAGCTTGCTAAGTATCTGAATTTTGAACCTCGTGACCCAGTTGCGCAACTACACATTTTTCAGGTGGATGCGAAAACAAGGATCGGTTCCCCCCCCCCCGCCCCCACCGGGAACGTCAGGGTGAGGTTGCGATGCTCACCTCTTCCCCCCCCGAAGGGTAAAACTCGCTACCTCGTTATGTGCGCGAGGTGAAGGAGCTGAAGTGCTTGTGAAAACATCATCGGCCATATATATATATATATATACACAGTCCAGTCACATTAATGTGACCATCTGTCAAAAGCCAGAATAACCACCTTTCGCAGAGCGAACTGCTACGAGACGTGCAGGAAGAGAGTCACTTAGGTCCCTGAAGGTCTTCTCTGGGATGTTGAGCCATGCCGACTCTAATGCCGTGGCCAGCTGCGCTAGATTACGCGGTTGAGGATCCATGGCGCGAACAACTCGATCGAGATGGTCCCACAGATGCTCGATTGGGTTTAAGTCAGGTGAGTTTGCTGGCCAGGGGAGGACGGTAAACTCATCCTGGTGCTCTTCGAACCACGCACGTACACTGGCAGCTGTATGGCACCTCGCATTGTCCTGCTGGAAGATGCCATCATCCTGAGGAAAAACAATGCGCATGTAGGGGTGGACATGGTCCGCAAGGACAGATGCGTACTTGTATTGATCCATCGTGCCTTCCACAATAATCAGTGAACCCAGAGAATGCCAGGAAAACATTCCCCAGACCATAATGCTCCCGCCTCCAGCTTGGACCGTTCCTGCAATGGTTGCAGGGTGGTTCCTTTCAGAGGTTTCACGCCTTATACGCCAACGTCCATCTGTCCGATGGAGCATAAAACGCGATTCATCTGAAAACGCTACCTGTCGCCACTCAGTGGACGTCCAGCTGCTGTACTGGCGTGCAAATTCTAGCCTTCGTCGTCGATGAACACCAGTCAGCATAGGTGCACGAACCAGGCGTCCGCTTCGGAGGCCCAGACGCAGCAATGTTCGCTGAATAGTGGTTTGGGAGACACTTGTGGTAGCCCCTTGGTTCATTTTAGTGGTCAGTTGCTCAACGGTAGCCTGTCTATCTGCCCGAACGCATCTCCGCAACCGTCGTTCGCCTCTGTCATCTATGGCCCGTGGTGCACCACATTTGCCACGTCGTTGATTTTGGACAGTCCCATTTTGCCATGCACGGTACACTTTTACCACGGCGGCACGCGAACAGTTCACAAACTCAGCCGTTTCGGAAATGCTTCCACCCTTGGCCCGAAAGCCAATGATCATGCCCTTTTGGACGTCGGATAAATCGCTTCGTTTCTGCATTACGCCAACGATTGAAATGTTTTCCAAAGCCCACACACACCCTTTATATACGCTCAACTGCACTGTGCTGCCACCTGCCTTCTGTGATTGGTTATTTAACTCTGAAGTGGAAAGTACGTGGTGGTCACATTAATGTGACTGGACTGTGTATATATATATAAAATTTAATCGGATGATTTATTGATGGCCTTAATTAATTGATATTAATTGATACAGAGGGGTCACACTCTTAAGCCTCACTGGAAAGGTCTATTCAGGGGTCCTGGAGAGGAGGGTCCGTCGGTTAGTCGAACCTCGGATTCAGGAAGAGCAGTGTGGTTTTCGTCCTGGTCGTGGAACACTGGACCAGCTCTACACCCTCAGCAGGGTCCTGGAGGGTTCTGGGAGTTCGCACAACTAGTCTACATGTGTTTTGTGGACTTGGAGAAGGCGTTCGACCGTGTCCCTCGGGGGGCCTTGTGGGGGGTTCTCCGGGAGTATGGGGTACTGGGCCCTTTGATTCGGGCTGTCAGGTCCCTGTATGACCGGTGTCAGAGTCTGGTCCGCATTGCCGGCAGTAAGTCGGGCTCGTTTCCGGTGAGAGTTGGACTCCGCCAAGGCTGCCCTTTGTCACCGATTCTGTTCATTACTTTCATGGACAGAATTTCTAGGCGCAGCCGAGGTGTTGAGGGGATCCGTTTTGGTGGCCTTAGGATCGCATCTCTGCTTTTTGCGGATGATGTGGTCCTGATGGCTTCATCAGATCGTGATATGCGGCTCTCGCTGAAACGGTTCGCGGCCGAGTGTGAAGCGGTCGGGATGAGGCTCAGTGCCTCCAAATCCGGTAGGGTAGAGTGCCTTCTCCGGGTCAGGGGGGTCGACCTGCCTCAAGTGGAGGAGTTTAAGTATCTGGGGATCTTGTTCACGAATGAGGGAAGAAGGGAGCGGGAGATCGACAGGCGGATTGGGGCGGCGTCTGCCGTGAAGCGGCGCTGTACCGGTCCGTCGTGGTGAAGAGAAGCCGAGTCAAAAGGCGAAGCTCTCGATTTACCGGTCGATCTACGTTCCCACCCTCATCTATGGTCATGAGCTTTGGGTCATGACCAAAAGAACGAGATCACGGATACAAGCGGCCGAAATGGGTTTCCTCCGCAGGGTGGCTGGGCTCTCCCTTAGAGATAGGGTGAGAAGCTCGGTCATCCGGGAGGGACTCAAAGTAGAGCCGCTGCTCCTCCATGTCGAGAGGAGCCAGTTGAGGCTCGGGCATCTGGTCAGGATGCCTCCTGGACGCCTCCCTGGTGAGGTGTTCCGGGCACGTCCCACCGGGAGGAGGCCCCGAGGAAGACCCAGGACACGCTAGAGGGACTATGTCTCTCGGCTGGCCTGGGAACGCCTTGGGGTTCCTGGAGGAGCTGGAAGACGTGGCTGGGGAGAGGGAAGTCTGGGCCTCCCTTCTGAAGCTGCTGCCCCCGCGACCCGATCCCGGATAAGCGGAAGAAAATGGTTGGATGGATGGATGATATTAATTGATTGATTTCTGCATGGAGTTTGCATGTTCTCCCTGTGCATGCGTGGGTTTTCTCCGGGTACTCTGGTTTCCTCCCACAGTCCAAAAACATGACTGTCAGTTTAATTGGTCTGTCTAAATTGCCCCTAGGTGTGAGTGTGTGAGTGCATGGTTGTTTGTCCTGTGTGTCTCTGTGTTGCCCTGCGACAGACTGGCGACCTGTCCAGGGTGACCCCGCCTCTCGCCCAGAACGTTAGCTGGAGAGGCACCAGCACCTCCCAACCCCATTAAGGGACAAGGGTGTAGGAAAATGGATGGATGGTGACCCATCATGATAACCACTACCAAGTAAAAACATTTGCTACACTTGTGCTCTGTTGTCAGGCTTTTCACAATTAGGTGAATATTATTAGTTTTTAATTACTTTTCCATTTACTGTTTCTGGCTAATGATTTTTTTTCTTTCACTGGTATTATTTTGAGAACAAGTATGAGTAAATAATCTAGTACAGGTAAAATCTGCTATGGTAAAAAATGTTATGTTCCTTCCCCGAGAAAAAAGCCAAACATGACCAAATGGCCATCCATCCATCCATCCATCCATCCATCCATCCATCCATCCATCCATCCATCCATCCATCCATCCATCCATCCATCCATCCATCCTCTTTACAACCTTGTCCCAAGTGGTGTCGGGAGGGGTAAGACCAAATTACTCCAAACTTTTTTAGCTTCTCTGGGTTGTTTTTGTCTCCATGTTTTATCCAATTAAATAACCAAAACAATTCCTCGTGATAAGACAGAAAGGTTAGTCGACCAATCAGGCGTTTTATGCCTTCTGAATAGGCAGTTCGTGGTTGATGTTTAGACGATTTATCCAATTATACGTCAGCGCAGAAAGTATTGGCCAATAGAAATGCGAGAAGGAAGAGGGTTGACCTGTTGGAATGAGCCAATCGTTACGCGGCTGAGTGTGACGCATCCTCCCATCAGCTGTTTTTGTTTTTCCCCGAGAACACTGGAAGTTAATAACAGCATAATAACAGGATTCCTGACTGGCTAAGGTGAAACATCTTATTCGGGAGGTGACAGCGTTGATTTTTGATCTTGTTTCGGTTCGGCAGAACTCTTCCTCTGGGAACTGAGCGCTCCCCGAACCGCTATCTGAGCCCGGACATTCCTTTCCCTCAAGAGTGCGAGCGTGGCGCTTGGAGTCTGGACGCCGAGGAGGAGCAGCGGGCTCCGGCGGGGATCGGCCCGAGCCAAAGGCCTTCAACCTCTGACGGCGAGACGACAGAGGCTCCGGTGGCTCGGATGGAGACCCAAGAGGCGGTACCGGAGGGCCCCGGACCGCACCGCCACTTCATCTGCGCCTCGTTCAACCAGGACACCACGTAAGCGACCTGCGGGCCGAGCCGGGCCGAGCCGGCCGAGCCGAGCCGAGCCGAGCCGAGCCGAGCCGGGCCCAGGGTGAACTCCTTCATGTACCTGACTGTTGCATAACGATTTTCAGCCGTATTCCCAGATAACGGTTTATTAGTTTTGTTGACATAAACCCAAACAGTGGAACCAGAGAGCAAACAGAACAAATCTGCAGGGTTTTTTGTAATCGGAACATCAGAACTTGAAGATAAGGTGGAGGTGAAGTAGGCCACTGTGTTAATCTTCAGGGCCTGTTGCACATCAAAGTAGTGAATTTATGATCGCACCATGCTGAACATAACATCAACAATCTGGACAAATTGAGGAACATATGTTAATAACATGGATAAAAATGCTTCTTAAGCATTTTTTATTTGTTTTTTTGAATGTTAATAAAGAAATAAGAGGCAGCCCAGGGTCGTGGAAGTTCTTAAGAATAATTGCACTTCATCCCAGAACCACTTCAGAGTTCTGGTACTCTTTCCAGTCCAAAAAAATATCCTGTACAAAAAATATATATAGCCTATATATAAATTTTGGACACGAGGATTTATCATCTTTCTCTTTTCTCTCTTTGTACTGAATAGCCAACTAAAATGTATACAACACTAAAACATATATATAAACATATATCTTTTTGTATTTTTAATGAAAATTAAAGTGCATTAATAGGTAGCAGGTAGGCAGTAACCAATGGTAGGTTTACTATGTCCACTGGCCAATAGCTCCATGTTGTTCCCAAATAAATGTACTGTAACTTCCTAAGATTCAAATACTTGAATATAACAACTCACCTGATGTCAGCCTGTCAGCTTTATAAAAACTACAATACTTTGAAAAAACAAAGAAAGGAAAAATCGGGGCGTCCTGTTCTACTTTATAGACTCTTTTTAAAGTGACACATAGGTGACACATAGGTTTAGTAAATAAGTAAACTTATGTTTACTTATTTACTGTAAACTTATGTTTACTTATTTACTGTAAACATAAGCAATATATTTTTCTCACTGTCTGAAGTTAAATCAGACAAAAGTTCTCTCGGTTTAGGTCAGCCAGAATGACCAAAAATTATTCCTATTTGATAAGTTTTAGAAAACGTAGGGAGAGTTTTTTTTGTGTGTGTTTACAGATGTTTTGAATTCAGAAGTTTGCATACATTTGTTCAGCAACAAGAACAATTATGTACGTTCCAGATGAAAAATTAACTAAAGAATGCCGCTGCCACCACCGTGTTTGTAGGAACGGTGCGATCCATCTTCTTAAAGGACTCCATTTGTTGTTTTTCGCAAAATAATTCTTTAACCTAAAAGGAGATACTGTATTTTCTAATCATGAAGTTCCTTCTCTGTGTGTGTGACAGTGAGAAGCTCTGCATGTGTGTGTTTTGATCGCAGCTCTCTGTCCGTGGGCACGAAGACGGGATACCGGCTCTTCTCCGTCACAGCTGTGGACAAACTGGACTGTATCCATGAGGGAGGTACGAAGCAGGCACTTTCCATGCTAACCTCACCACCAAACATTAACGCCTGAAAGAAAGAGGTTTCATTGTTGTAGAACATGCAACTACTTATCACAGAAGCAGTCTGCTGCTGCATTACCCTGCTAATCACAGCGCTGTCTAAGTGCTTTGTTGAGCTCTCATCAAATGGGTCGTATCATGACTTCTCAACCACAGGTGTTTCCAGAAGTGACTGTCAATTAATTTAATGACAAATTAAAATCAGCTCAATCATTTCCATTGGTGTGATTTATTGTTGTTTTTCCTTTTTCTCTTTCTACCTAAATTTGGAAACCAAATGTTTTCAGTTTGGTTTTTTGGTGCCATTTTTTATTTTTCTTGTTTGTTTTGAAGGAACATTTTGTTGACAGATTTCATTATTCCTTTTATTTGTTCTTTATTTTGTTTTGTCTGTTCATTTTGGGTATTTTAAATGTTTTCCAGTTTCAGTGTTAAATGTTTATTAGAATTGAAAGTTTATTGATCTTTGGGAGAGTTTACTTATTATTATTATTATTATTATTATATTCCATCCATCCATCCATTTTCTTTACACCCTTGTCCCTTAATAGGGTTGGGAGGTGCTGGTGCCTCTCCAGCTGACGTTCTGGGTGAGAGGCGGGGTCACCCTGGACAGGTTGCCAGTCTGTTGCAGGGCAACACAGAGACACACAGGACAAACAACCATGCACACACTCACACCTAGGGGCAAATTGGAGAGGCCAATTAACCTGACAGTCATGTTTTTGGACTGTGGGAGGAAACCGGAGTACCCAGAGAAAACCCACGCATGCACAGGGAGAACATGCAAGCTCCATGCAGAAAGGCTGGGGCCGGGAATTGAACCCAGAACCTTCTTGCTGCAAGGCAACAGCTCTACCAACTGCGCCACTGTGCAGCCTATTATTATTATTATTATATTATTATTATTATTATTATTATTATTATGTTACTTGGAAATTGTCTCAAAAAACAACATTATTGTTTATGACAGTATTTGTCATTGTGACAGGTTTAGTTGTAAACATAGTGTAAGTGGACCCATCAAATGATGTAAAAAATTATATATTTGAATCAATACTTTTGTTTATTTACCAGACAATCAAGTTTATTTCAGATCTCAATTTTAAATCAAACTAGTTGAGGAGATAAAAGAGAAGGAAAACAATAAGTTTAATAGCAACAATATGCAAAAATAATTCTGAACTAACTAAGCACAAATTGAAAATTTGTGATGTTCTGCAATATGTGGCCTAAATTTGTCTTAGTCTCCTCACACCCCCTGGTGGCCATTCAGAAGTTGGAATAGGAAATATGATGATCATTGATTGCTACAGGACCTCTGGACAGTCATGGTAGTGACTGGTGCTTCAAAATCTCCAGGAACAGAAAAATGAGCTAAGACTCTCTAATTTTAAGTTTTTCAAAAGAAACATTTAAAGCCTAGTTTTTAAAGATGTAGTATGTAACTTTTATTAAAAAAAAGAATATATTCCAAGTATATTTGTTAAAACTATCACCATAGTGTGAAAAATAATGAGACAGATAATCTGTGAGTAGATCAATTTCCTCCCTCACCTTCTGTTGCCGTCAGGAGAAACACATCATTCCCGAATTGCCCCAATCAAAAACAACCAATCAGAGACGGGAGGAAGGGCTTAGGGCTGTCAATCAATCTCATGTCGTCGCTGCTAAATGTATTAATGGAGAAACAACTCACCCTTACAAGAAACCCTTTTGTCTGCATTCATCGGTGGCCACGCTAACTAGCTTTAGCATTTGCTTTTGTTTCCGTTTCCTCTCTCTCAGTGGAGTGCCCAGACGTCTACATCGTGGAGCGACTGTTCTCCAGCAGCCTGGTGGTGGTGGTCAGTCTCTCTATGCCCCGTCGAATGAACGTCTACCACTTCAAGAAGGGGACGGAAATTTGCAACTATAGCTACTCCAACAACATCCTGTCGGTGAAGCTGAACAGACAGGTGAGAACGGGAAGAGGATCTTTCCGGTTGTGTCCGGCTGCTTTGCCGTGCTGATCTCTTGGTTTGTCGACTTCAGCGACTCGTGGTGTGCCTGGAGGAGTCCATCTACATCCACAACATCAGAGACATGAAACTCCTCAAGACCCTGCTCAACACGCCGGTCAACCCAACAGGTAATTTAACTGAAAATAACTCAAATGGACCACAGGCTCAAAATGTCTGTGCAAAATTATAAACTCCAAACTTGCTTGTGCACATGAATCAGTTAAAAGTGTTCTTTCAGAAGATTCATTATGGATAACTTTAAGCGTTTTACCTTCTCTTTAGCTTCCAATGTATTTATGTTAGATTTTTAGTGGGTAATGTATAGTGAGGTGTTTTAAAGTTGTTCAATCAAAACTAAAGACATTTATTCAATTGGAGTCAATTTTAAATGAAGCATCTAGAAACTGGATTCTCCAGTTTGTCCATTTTCATTGCATACATATGAATGGGAATTGGTTCAGCCGGAACAATTTCTCACAAAAATAATGTTTTAGCCAGGAGAGCAGCTGCAGCTCACTGTAACACGGTAAGCAAGTTATTTGATAATTTGGGTGCAAAAACTCAACGTTCGCAGAGACACTCTTGTTTTGGTTATTTGAAACACATTACAGAGTTTTCACTTAAAACATGGGCATCCAAACTGGGACACAAGGGCCATTTACAGCTGTTTGGGTGATTCTGTTCAGAACGGAGCCAATCTGTCTTGCAAACATTGACTGTTGATGCAGATGAACACTTTATTTTCAGAGTCAGATTTTCAAAAAAAGAAATATTACAAAATGTTAGATACAACACATTTGTTTTCTATTAACTATTTTTCTTTATTTTATTATCATTTAATTTTATTTTATTTTTCTTTAAAAAGAAAAGAGAAAAGAAAAGACAACCTGCCCCCCGTCCTCCCAAAAAACTGCAAACTAAAAACCTGTCTTTTAATATGGCAATTATGCAAATTTGTGTTTTGGGTCTTTTTTATAAAAATAGATTACTTTATGCATGTTTTGCATATTATTGAGAATTACTTTATGTATGTTTTGCATATTATTGAGAATATTTTTAAAAATCCACAAGTAATGTATTCAGTTTTTATATTTTGTGGCTCATGAATACTTTCATCACTTTGGCCCTGGTTGCAAAACATTTGTACATCCCTGACTTAGAGCGAATGTTCTCTTAGCTAAATATATGTGAAACTGCAAACTGCCTTTATTACAAGAAGAAAAATAATGGATTGCTGCTTCTACTTTTTCTTTTTAAAATAACGCCCAGAACATTTACTTCTTCAGTTGTTTTGGCCAATCATCCGTGGGTTGAGTTAAACTGGAATTCCACTTACCAGGACAGAAAAATAATTACAATGAAAGAGTTCAAGTTCAAATTTGACTCAACTGGTATAAAAACTTACAATGCTCCCTCTGCTAACCTGTAGGTCTGTGTGCGCTGTCCGTTAACCATGGCAACTCCTACCTGGCTTACCCAGGCAGCGCCACCATTGGAGAGATCACGGTGTACGACGCCAACAACCTGGTGAGGATCAGGGTTGGCATGGTGAACCCCAGTTTGGGATTGGATGGATGACACTAGAAAGCCTTTGTTTTCCCACTGTTAGAGCACAGTGACCCTGATCCAGGCCCACGACAGCCCGCTGGCAGCCCTGACATTCAACGCCTCCGGCACAAAGCTGGCCAGCGCATCTGAGAAGGTGAGGGCGTGAAAACAGCAAAACCCTGCTTTTGTTGTTTTCAATAACAGGGAGCGTGAACTACTTCTTCTTTTCTGTAGGGTACTGTTATCAGAGTTTTCAGCATCCCAGAGGGTGAGAAGTTGTTTGAATTTCGTCGGGGGATGAAAAGGTTTGTGTTTATATGTGGTTTTAATATTCTCTGATGCTGTGCTTGCGGACTGGGATGAAGAGAATCGTCTTAGTAGTGGAAAAACTACCGGCTCAGCAAAGCAATTTTTGTGGAGTTGGCTTTTAGAGGATACTAACAGGCTAACAGCACATTGGTACCTCGATGTGTTTCCCTTATAAATAAATATGAGCAAAATGTTGTCAATATTCTGTTAGTATTAAAAAAACACACACAATTTTGCAATTGCAGTGTCTCTATTAAATAGGAAATGGAATCAAATCACATGTGAATAAGTTTATTCACGCGAGAAGTTGTTAAAAAAAACACTCCGCGCCATCATCCTCCATCAACTTCCTGTCTTCTTCTTCTTCTTTGTAGTTTGTGCCAGTGGCAACATCTGGTTGTTGATCATGTGACTGGTGTGATGCGAAAAAAGTGTTTCCATTGGAGAATTGAAAAATAAACCAGTTTCGATACGACCTAAAAAAACACACTCCTCATTGTCATGCCAAATCTTTGTATTTAAAAATGTGTTTTCTTGAGATTGCCGAGTTCCAATTAAGATAATTTATCTACAAAATGTTAAATTGTGCAATTTTATGGTCAAATGAAACACAGGTGAGAGGAATCACATGTTCCATCTTCACTCAGAGGTTGGAATTGTTCAGTTCTTGTTCAAGACCTAGATCAGGTGTGATTCCAGTACCATGCCACATGCACTGATTCTTTACAAACTGCTACATGCGTTTTTCGAAAAGGAAGTTTGAAGTTAGTGTTCTCTAACTATGAACAGACTCTCAAATCAAATTTCATCTCTTTTCCTAAGATGATTTTCTTATTATTAGAACATTATGTTAGCAACGTATTCTCTTTTGAAAAATGAACAATTGCATCTTAATTTAGTGTTTTCTCGTTGATGTCCTGTTTCAGATACGTTAGCATCAGCTCTTTATCATTCAGCGCTGACGCTCAGTTCCTGTGCGCTTCCAGCAACACTGAGACTGTTCACATCTTCAAACTGGAACAACACAGCCCCAGGTAAACACAGTTTCCTTTTATGTTCGAGTCACCGAATACAAGCTCTGAGGTGAAATGGTCCTAAAGGCTTGAATGTTTCAGTCTAAAGGTACAATGTTATTTGTACATGGAGACTTTCACTCATTTATTTAACAACCTGATTTATTTAGAGCAGCTTCAGCCTCTGCTCAGAGACCCTCTTTACAAACCTGCAAATGATGTACAAAATATGTAGAGAAACATCAACTTTTACATGGTTTCTGTTCTCTACTCAATAAGTATTACATTTATTTAGCATAGCATAGCTTTGGATTTTAGTTAGCCATGAGTTCTGTGGCAGAAAATTTTACTATCAGATAATATATTCTGATTTTATTACCAGATAAGACCATTTTTCATCACAATCCCCTCCTTTGATGATAAGAAAATACACAATGTTGCATTAATCACATAAAATGTTATTTTGTTCCCAGAGTTCTTCTGTTTTTTTTACTGAACATGGGCTGCTGGACAAACTTTGCTCTTTTTCTACTCAGAAACTTTTCCATAGCTAGCTTGCTACGCTAGCTTGAACAGCAAATCAGCTTGGTCAATTTGACTGGCAGCCAATCAGAAAACAAGCATCAAAAATAATATTTCAATCAATTATTTGAACTTATTCATTATAGTTTAAAAAGAAAGCACGGAAGAAGAAAAGATTAGGGTTAAAATATGTTTTCTTTTTTCCCCTAATATTCCCTCTAAGTTTCTGAGGTCCCTAAATGGCCCCCTAATCACCCACCCAGCAGGCCACGGACCCCTCTTTGAGAAACTGTCTGAAAACATTGGAAACACAAAATCAACTGGATAATCAGCCCTGACATAAAGCTTTTCAGTGAGCTGGCCTTAAAGAGACAGACATCTTTACCATCACAGTCTAACTGTCAGAACGCTCTTTAGCTATTTGCAGCTTAGAGACAAATGCTGTGTATTACAAAACAATACACAGCATGGAATATCTGCTTCATGCCAGGCACACATTGTACTGAATACACACCATTCAGGTCCAGCACAAGCCAGCTGTTTGCCCCCAATTTGGCATCAGGCTGCAGTTATAATGCAGACAAACAGACCTTTAACCTACTTCACCTGCTTTCTCCAGGTCGCTTCAACATGCCTCACTGACCTAGCCAAAGTATCTGTCATGAAGTGTGTGTCAAGAGCAGAACATGGAGCATGGACATAGGTTCAGGCAGCGGAATGGAAAAATACAGCAAAGGAACGATGTAAAAAAAACAAGAGCTCAAATACAGAGGCAGAGGTGGAACTAAACAGAGGAGATGTGGAACAGCTGTGACTGAAGACAGCAGGGAGGCTGAGGGAAGAAGACTTAATTAAAACCTTAGGGTCCACAACCCAAAAGGAAAAAAAGGCCTGATGTCGATCTAAGAGAAATAATTTCAGAATACAAGAAACAGAACCGAAGCAAAGGAATGACTAATATGGCAACACCTTAGTGACAATAATGAACACAAAGAGGTTCAATAATAATGACAATAATGATAATGATAATAATGACAATAATGAACGCAAATATTAGCAAGATCTATCCAATACAGAAATGATCAAAACCCAGAAGAAAACTAAAACCCAAACACCCAATGATTGTTAACAACAACTTATTAATATACATATGTGAGAATCTCCAAAATATGACTGTTTTCATAACCTTGTCAGGTTTACTCAAAGCAAAATGTTTGTCTGAACATCTTTAAATATGTACAAAATATCACACTTACAAGTCTTAGTTTTTTTTTTTAAAAGAACTAATGGAAAATGATTGAAATAATCCATAAATCATAATTCTACTTACTAATCTTTGAATCTATGTTTTTGAAAAAAATAAAGGAATAAAACCATAACTACAGTGTAACCACAGCTATTTTAACTGATGTGTAAGCTAGCATATACAGTATTACCCTGACACATTTTCCAAAGATTGGTCTGAACATCTTTTGGGCCATTTATAAAAACTAGAAATAGTTAAAAAAAAAAAGATAAATAATTTAATTAAAAGTTGTTGACATCATGACATTTCCCATGTTTTCCAATGATGGTGGACATTTTTCTCTTTCTGAAATGACCCAGTGGCAAATCTCGTAGGAGAAGGAAATTCAACAGAAGTCTTAAAAGTCTTTTATTTATCTCAATTTTGATAATCAGAGGCTTTCAATGTTGCAACAACAAATGTTGAATCATGTTTTTGCAGCATTAAAATTATCTTTCTTTTTAATGTCACTGGTGATTTTGTTGCCACCTACTGGTATGGCCAATGATGTAAGAATAAAAAAAATGTAATTTAAATATTGATCCTGAACCCTCATGTTCCCTCCAGTCAAGAGGAGGAATCTCCAACATGGTCGGCATACGTGGGGAAGATGTTCACGGCAGCCAGCACCTACCTACCCACACATGTGTCTGACATGATGCACCAGGACCGCGCCTTCGCCACCGTACGACTCAACATTTTCGGCCTGAAGAACATCTGTGCCCTAGCCACGTAAGAAATCAGCACCCCAAAGTTATTTTAGTTTGTTTTTATTTTTCATATAAAAGGGTTGTACCTATGTCGGCTTATTGGGGTAAGACAGAAAAAAAAAGGAATAGTAAATTTCTGCCAGAAAATGTTCTGGAAAAACAAGGACGTTCTGTAAGCACAAAAAGCCAAACAATCTTGAACTTTAAAACTCAGAAAATTTCCAAAAGTCCAAAATCTTTTACTTTACAAGCTCTGAAATATTCAGGGTTTTTTTTTTCCAAATATTCCAAATATTTCTGGACAATATTTGAAATTAATTTCAATTAGTTTAAAATAATTAATACAAATGAATTATTTGATTGATTTCAAATAATTGGAAAACACTGCTTCAGTAAGCAGTCGAATGTATCTAAATAGATCTGTTTACACTTTATCTGTGTTTCAGGATTCAGAAGCTTCCACGGCTGCTAGTTACGTCCTCAGAGGGTTACCTCTATGTCTACAATGTAGATCCGCAGGACGGAGGCGAGTGTGTCCTTGTTCAAAAACACAGGTGGGTCACGTTACCAGAAAAATTTACACCATCAAAACAACTAAAAAACATGAGTCAATGTTCATGTTTCCATGTTGTCCTTTCTGCTCTGCTCCTTCAGACTCTTTGAATCGGGTGAGGAGCAGGAGGAGGAGAAGGAAGAGGAGAACCAAGAGGACGGCCCCCAGCAACCCACCGGCCAATCATATGCTGCCACTGTGGCTCTTCCTTCCACGCCCCCTTCCTCCACCGCACTCATGGGTAACCTGTTGTTGAGTTAGAAATGTCTCTCAATACTAAATATGTGTAATCCACTTTTTTTTATTTGTTCTTTTCACTTTTTTAATAAAGTGTGGTAATGGCAGACATATACTGTGTTTTAAAACCTCCTACAATGTTTCTACAGTTTGGCTGTTTAAATATTTTTGTCTCGTTAAAATCACAAAGTGAATGTGCATCATTTACTTTGTGATGAAACACCAAAACAAATGTAATAACTATATATATACTGTATTAGGCCTGTTCCTGTGCAGCCAGGATGAGAGCCTCTGTGCTGTCCTTGAGTCCAGCTTTTTCCAGCCATTGGTAGGATTTCCTGATATCAGCCACTAAAGCTATTTGTCGGTGGTACATCCCATGTAGGGGCTTGTCCTCCCATGATGGTACCTCTAGCACCTCGTCCTCTGTTCCCCATTGTCTGAGATATTTGCTGAGCACATCGTCCTTTGAGGCTTTGTCCTTAATGGATCTTGGATGTTTCATCCTGGACAGTGGCTCTCACACTCACTAGTCCTCTGCCTCCTTTCTGACGGCTCGTATACAGTCTCAGGGTGCTGGATTTGGGGTGGAACCCTCCATGCATGGTAGGGCTCTGATCTACCACACCAAACAAGACCCAAAGTGTAGATTGTGCAAGGAGGCCCCTGAGACAGTCTAGCACATAACAGCAGGGTGCAAGATGCTGGCAGGGAAAGCGTACATGGAACGACATAACCAAGTGGTGGGCATAGTGTACAGGGACATCTGTGCAGAATATGAACTGAAGCCCCGAGATCAAAGTGGGGAACACCCCCAAAGATGGTGGAGAATGACCGAGCTAAGATCCTGTGGGACTTCCAGATCATGACAGACAAGATGGTAATGGCGAACCAACCGGACATTGTGGTGGTGGATAAAGAACAGAGGAAAGCCGTTGTGGTGGATATAGCAATACCAAGTGATTATAACATCAGGAAAAAGGAGCATGAGAGACTGGAGAAATACCAGGGCCTCAGAGAGGAACTGGAAAAGGCCTGGAAGGTGAAGACCACAGTGGTGCCTGTGGTCATCGGGGCCCTCGGGGCAGTCGCCCCCAAACTGGAGCAGTGGCTAAAACAGATCCCAGGAACAACATCAGACATCTCGGTCTAGAAATGTGCAGTACTAGGCACAGCCAAGATACTGCGCAGAACCCTCAAGCTCCCAGGCCTCTGGTAGAGGACCCGAGCTCAGAGGATGATAGAGACCACCCACGGAGGGTGAAGGGAATTTTATATATATAGCAGATATTTGCAGGTAGTTAACAATAGTCACCCCACTCAGCGACTCAGCGACTTTCTTAATATATTTAGCAACAACAAAAACATTGGTATTGGCCAAAATCGGCAGGTCAGGCTTTTTAAAGATCAGTAATCGGCGATCGTCCAGAAAATGGCAATTGGTGCATCCCTAAAATGTCATGTTTTTTTTTTCCGTTGGATTGTTGATCAGAAAACATCGTTCTCTTCTCTCTCTCTTCCTCCCAGGTTATTCTGAAGACGGAGGAGCCCAGAGAGGCGAAGTCATCCCTGAGCATGAATTTGCAGAGGGCCCAATCTGTCTGGATGATGAGAACGAGTTTCCTCCAGTTAGCAACCAGAGTAATTAATCCAGTGTTTCTCCAACATCCCCACCGTGCTACCGCACAAAAAAAACAAAGATTTACAGAACAGCTACAGTACTAGTTCAAACAGAAAGAATGGTCTGATGACTAGAGACTCTGCGACCTTCCTCAAAGCTCACCGTTGACCTTGGATACCATGTTAGGGGATTACTTTGTGCTTGTTCCTGTGTTCATCTCATTCTGTAAAAAAGAAGCACTAGGACATCTCTCAATAGGAAAATACCTCCTAATGTTTTTTCAGTCAATACAATGCCGTAACCAGCAGTGTTAGTTATTTGCAAACAGTAAGAGACATTGGCAGAGAAGTAACATTATCATTGTAGATAATTCCGTTGAAGAATGCAGTCTCATTAAGAACCTTTAAGATATTTTTTTCCATTTTAATTTCAATGTTTTTTTTCCCACTGAATATTGCACTTTGTTCTTAACTCATATGTTACAATTTAAGAAAAATAGTCTGATGTTTCATGTGTTCTTCAGGAGGTATGCTGGAAGTTTGTATTTGGTACTAAGTGTAGCCCTTTTATGCAGCTTTAACTCTAAAAAAATCATGTGGTGACTGTTTAGCAGTGCTGCATGTCACTTTAAAATGTAAAAGAAGATTTTGAGCGGACTTTACGGTGCCTGACTCCGGTAGTGTTCAGGTAAGAGGTAGGGTTCGACTCCTTCACACCTCTTTAACTCTTTGATTTGTCATTTTACAGATGTAACTCGTCAATATGCTTTGATATAAACAGTGGGGTGTCCAAGACGGCATGTTAACTTTTATCTAATCATCAACTCTACTCTTGTCAGATTTTATCTCTAGAATAAACGTGTCATTTCGTCACCTCTTCACAGCTATGCTTTACATATAGTAAGTAAGTATTCCAGTGGTGGCCACACTTTCGCTAATGCGATAATAGTGGAGCTAATTTTCCACTCAGTGCTTTAGCATTTGAATGAATGCTAACTTTGAGTATGTTTACCACACTTAGCTTCCCCTAAAATGCAATAGCAACTCTGACCCTGTTTAGGGCAATTTACTATGATGTAACATGTGTCATGGGGGGTATCAACATGGTGGAAGCTAGCTCACTCGTTAGCTTCTGCTAAATACCATGTTGGTATAGCGCGTTAGCCTTAGTGTTTATGATTAGTGCTTTAGGGCTAGCTCAGCTAACGTTTTAGCTAGCGGCGTCCACCACTGCTCTTTTCGTTTAAACACATTGAAGTTTGTAACGTGACAAAATGTAAACAATTTTCAAGGGGTGTGAATAGTTTTGCGAGGCGCCCTAACTGTGTTGTTGTAATTAAAAACAGCTCAGCCTGACATGCCACTTTTGTTTAAGATTCAAATTGTGAATGCATGTGCAAAGTCCGTCTGTGACGTCACACTGGGCTGGTTCCTTTAAAGCTCAGGACAACAAGAGTATTTGCTGACACAAATTATCTGAAGTGTTTCCTACAACCTGCCACCATTGACAAACCTTTTTTTTTAATATCAGTGCAAGACCCTTTAAGTTTATTAAAGTTATTAAATGTTTCCTCGAAACAGACAAGTAGTGGTCTAAAGAAGGAAAGCATAGTGTGTAGTACACTATTTCCATCATTACACATGCCGTACAATTACATTACTTGCAGCTGTGATGCTAATCATGGTAGCAAAAGAAGAGACCAGAGACCTGATAGTTAATGTGAAAGAGTGAACTCTGAAGCTATACGTCTTTGACTTTCAGTAATAGCATTCAAACCTTTTTAATAAGATGTTCAGATGTAACTCAGTTATTTTTACATTGATGTATTAAACATTATTTTGCAAAAGCATTATTACACATCATCACATAGACTTACCATACCTAATGTATGTTAAGAATTTTTACTGTATGTATAATGTGTAAATATTAAATTTCTATATAGTACAAGTGTACTAGGTAATCTGGTAAATTAAACGTGACTTGCCAAAAGATGGCGCTGTTAGGACACTCTTTGAGCCGTTCAGTTCAGGATATTTTACCAAGCGATCCATTAAAGCTCAAAGTGACTCAACCTCCCAAACTCAGTGTCTGTTTACGTTCTGCATATTTGACAACTGAAATCATTTAGCGTAAAAAATAACAAGTGATCATTAAATGTGTTTTACTTGTAAGTGGATTGTGCTTCCTGTTAAGCATTCTTGGGACAAGTGCAGGAGTCAGTGACCTTTACGACACAGAGAATCTTTTTTGGCCTTTGGTCCAGCCAAATATAAAAGCTACATGAAACATGTTAGCTTATTTAACTTAGCTTATTTAGATTGTTTGATGTTAGGTTTTAAATAACAGTTATCTAAAAAAAAATTTACGCAAAAAGAATGTACACAGTTTTTCAGTGGAATGTAAAATCTTCAATAGAAAATTATTTCAAAAAAAGCACAAACTTTGCAACCAAAAAAGAAAAACTATATTTAAAAATAATATTCCTTAGACTATTAGTGCTATTTGTGAACATGATTTGCATATAGAGGTCTGGAAAATAAATGAAGAGACCACTTAAAATAATCAGTTTCTCTGGTTTGACTTTTTATATTTATATGTTTGAGTAAAATGAACATTGTTCTTTTGTTCTATGAACTACTGACATCATGGCTCTGAAATTCCAAGCAAAATACATTTATTTGCAGAAAATGAGACATGGTCAAAATAACAAAAAGATGTAGTGCTTTCAGACCTCAAATAATGCAAAGTAAACAAGTTCATATTCATTTAGAAACAACAATAATAATGTTTTAACTCAGGAAGAGTTCAGAAATCAATATGTGGTAAAATTACCAGGAGGTTTCCAATGGGGTTTAGTGCGGTGGCTCTTCACTTTTACCAGAACTGTATTACATGAAAACAGCTAGCATTTTAAAACACTACATCTTTATTATTTTTGATACAAGTTAAGAGTGTCCAGGCTGCAGACCCCTGAACTGGTCAGTCTCAGGGTTCAGAAGGTAACATGCAACAAAAGGCCTCAGGGTTGGGACTGAACTGGATGACCAATCACCTCTACAGATGAAACATGCTGCTGATTAACAAATGACACCTAAATGACACGCTGCCTGATGGCTCCAGATTTATTATGGATTTTTTTAAGTATCGATCTAAAACAGAACCGGACCAGAAGCCCTTTAGATAACAGTCAGATTTCAGCTGCTGGTATTTCTTATTTGCACTTCTGCTGCATCTGGACATTGAACCTTTTAATCAACTCTTTCTGCACACTAACTGTTGCGAATGAGACATGTGTCTGTGCTTCTGTTTGCCTACCTCATGGCTCGTTCCTTGTGCCTGGTATTAATCTTACTTTTGGGCCTCAGCACACGGTGTGGCATCGACACACGGCCTCTCTCCGATCGCAGCATGGCGCCGCTAATTCGTCTTGGCTGTAGTCCGCTGTGGACACTGATCCGTCAGTGGCGATGTCCCACAGGAGTTCCTCTCTTTTGCGTGCTACCCTCTCTGCAATCGCCCTGTACTCGGCTGTGGCGAACTGCAGGGGGGTTTCCTCGGCTTTTTCACGATCCAAGTCAAATATCAGAGGTGGATTGTGGAGCTGCTCCTGGCCGGTGCCGCCGCTGCAAGCTGCTGCTCCACCTGCCAAAATAAAATCTGTTACAGTTAAAAGTGAAATCTTCAAATGAATGTCATGTTATCTTGAACTCTTCTCTTTTCTGTTTCATGACATGAGGCAGACAAACTTGACAGAGTTTGAAAATCAAAGGTTTTTCAAACTCTGTCTAGTTTTGGCTAGGTTTAGGGTTATGTGCTTGTTATGTACTAGTAATGGTTAGATCTAGGTTGAATGTCTGTAGAAATGAATAGAAGTCAGTGGAAAGTCCCTGTAAAGAGAGAATCAAACATGTGTGTGTGTGTTTTAACTAGGTTGGTTTGCTGGGTTGAGATGATGCTACAAATGATCAAGAGTTCACTAAAGGAATGCTGCTACTACATTTTAAGAAATAAAAAGTTTACTTTCCTATTTTAAAACGATTTGCATTATTTAATGTACATGTTTTAATATATTTCTAATATGCATTAAAATGAGAACTCTTCAGAATGTTCCCATTTTTGTATCTGATTAATAAATGAATTGTCACAACAATTGGTACTGATTAATGGATAGTTAAAATAATCGTTAGCTATGATGTTTCCACTCTCAAACAAATGCATGGATGTAGCAGCAAAATTACTGCTATTCATACTATATTTCTACCTGTGATGTAGAAAGCTTTATGTTTTCCGGCTCGAACTGTTTGCAAGTCCCCGAACTTTCCTGCAGCGCCACTGTTGGGGTGGAAGAGGAACTGCAACGGCAGAACACAGGACAGTCCCATTTCACAAAGCAACACAACACAGCACTTTGTAGCAGTTTGTACCTCATGACCAGACTGTTCGCCGCGCAGCAGAACGCCGCTGGCATCGATTCCATCATAACGCCTGTCTGCAGGGGGCACTACGCCTGCCAGAGACAGAACTGTTGGGAAGATGTCCATACCACTGTATGATGAAAAATGAAGCGAGAATGTAAGTTATGAGATCATAATTCAAAACAGTTCAGCTCTTTTTAATTATATAGCAACAGTTTAAAAACACTTTGCGAACAGATCTAATGTATCGGTGCTGTGAAAAAGGCTGCCTAAGCGCTCAGGCCCTTTAAGGGGTGGAGCTTAGAGCACCTGTTGATCAGCAAGCAGATGGAGAAAAGGAGAGAAGAAAAGGAAGGAGTCTAACGTTTGAGTAATTAGGCCCGAGCAGCTAAGCGCTGCGAAGGCCTATTGTAATTGTACTGTTTCTTCTTCTTCTTATTATTATGCTTCCGTCAAATGAATTGGCTTTTTGGGGGCTTTATCATACTCAAAAACTCACCAAACTTGGCGGTCGCATAGAGTCTGGTGAAAATTTACGTATTTTAAGGTTCTCCCCAAAAATCGCAAAAGAAACGGCTCAAGGGCGCCCCCTAGAAATTTTCAAAACACCCATTCCTATTCACTTACTTTGTCGTAGAGACTTGAAATTCGGTACGGTTGTACAACTCCCCAAGACGCTCAGAATTTACAATTAATGTCATAGTGCAAGTATGACAGGAAGTCGGCCATCTTGGATTGAAAATCCGATTTTGACCCATTTTGGCCGTTTTTAGACGTTGCATTTGATCGAACTCCTCCTAGGGATTTCGATCGATCAGCTTCAAACTTGGTCAGATTCTTCATAAGGGATCGCCGATCAAAAGTTATCAAAACGGTGAGTTTTCGTGCATGCTGAAGGGGTCATACCTGGGGTCGAAGTTCACCTACTCGTTTCCAATTCATCAACTTTATCGTACAGACTTGAAATTTGGTACACTTGTAGAGCTCCCCAAGACAGTCACAATTCAAATTTAATGTTATTTTCCAACTATGACAGGAAGTCGGCCATTTTGGATTGAAATTCCGATTTTGCCGGTTTTAGACGTCGAATTAGATCGAACTCCTCCTAGGGATTTCGATCAATCAGCTTCAAACTCGGTCAGATCGTTCATAAGGCATTGGGTTATGAAAGTTATCAAAACGGTGAGTTTTCGTCCATGCTGAAGGGGTCATACCAGGGGTCAAAGTTCACCTATTCGCCATGAAACACGAAACTGTTATATCTCTTACACAAACTGTTATAACTCTTACACAAAAGCTCACAGAGACACCAAACTTTCAGTGATTGATCATCATCGGATGCCCTACAAGACCCAAAGGTCAAATGATGACATCACTTAGACCACGCCCCCTGAGAACAGGAAGTGTCATGTTTTACTCTGAACGGTCCCGTTCTGACCACTTTTACTTAATTGACATGAAACTCTGTCCACAGACAGAAAACATATTGATGTGTTACAGATTCAAACCCTTTTTTTTTCGATAGAGTAGGTGGGCGAGGCAGCGTGGTGAAGTGACCTTTAACGCCGTGTCCATACGTTTGGCTATAAATTCCACAATTTTCAGCCGAGCTTCACCAAACTTGCCATGACTGATCCTGGTGGGATGCCTAACGATCCTATGTCGTCATAGTCTGACGTCATCTAAGCCCCGCCCCCTCAGAACAGGAAGTGCCTTTATTTTCCTTGGAAAGCTCCATCTCTGGCTCTCTCAACCTAATCAAGATGATTCTGTGTTGGATGACAGAGAACAAGTTGGTCTCACGTGCTTTAAAGCGCCAACAGTTTTCATTAGAGGGCGTGGCCATAGGACCTCGGCGAAACAGAACTCACGTCACCACCATACGTTTGGCTGTAAATTCCATATTTGGGACCTGAGCTGTTCCAAACTTGACATGAGTGATCCTGGTGGGACGCCCAATGATAATATGTCATCATAGTGTGACGTCACTTTAGCCACGCCCACTTTTAACAGGAAGTAGCATGTTTTTTACCGAATTTCTTACTTTTAATCTGTGTTTCATATGGAATTACTTGTGTGCAAACTGATGATGAATTCAGTCAATGCTGGCTGACCCGTGGGGCGTGGCCAAATGTCAGTCCCTCGCCATATGCACACGATTGTCTCTAAATCACACACGCACCTTCCGATTGGCACCAAACCAGATACGTATGACCTTTGATCCCCGCTGAAGAGCCCAACAGCATTGAAATGTAATTTGACTCCACTGCGCCCACTAGGTCATTACATCAGCTATATCTCCTCCCTACATTGACGGATCTGAATGAAATTTGGTGTGTGTGACCAGGGAATGATGCCAAACTCAACGCTGCGTATGACATGGCGGACACGCGCTTCAACTCTGCAAGACTGTACGCGGTGGCAGGCAGGGGGCGGTGCTGCATACCCCGCGGTGGCTATAGGCCGAAGCAGCGCTAGCTGCGAGGGCCGCTCGAGGCTCCGCGGAGCTTTAATTTGAGTTGCTTTTGCAGTTGTTGGCGTTATTTTCGATGTGTGTGCGTGGAATACAAAACCACATCGTTACGTCGAAATAAAGACAAAACAGCAAGTGCAGATTGAGCCAACCGACTCTGGTTTCTTTGGGGTTCTGACCGGACTCACCACAGTGATTTAACCTTCCCACCAGCAAGTTGCAGTTTAACTAACTTTTAATGGTCCTTCGAGCCGGAGAAGCAAATTGCTGTTAAAGGATGCAGAACCCAGAGTCAAAAGCAATGGACACTCGACCCAAACGACGAATGTCAGTTCCTTCCTATCTGTCAGATTATGACCTAAGTGGACCTGGAGCTCAGAGTAGATTCCAGACAGAAGCTGCAGGGGAATTATTAGTAGAGCAAAGGGCAACTACCAGATCTCTATCACCACCAATAAGCCAGAGCTTCGACATGATGAACCTGAGGGGTGAGGAGCAAGAACTGGAGCTTTGTCAATCTATGGAGCAAGTCACCAGGGAGCAGCAGAACAACGAAGTTCCTGAGTTCTGTGTTGCTCTTGAAGAGATGCGCCAAGAAAACGCTGAGCTTCGTAAACAGTTTCAGAGCCTGATGGTTGCTATACAGTCCCAGCCAGCAGCCCACCAGCCTCTATTCCCACCTCCTCCACCTCAAAGTGTATACAGTGGTGGTTATGGACATTACCAACCCTTTACCTATTCTCCAGCACACCAGCAGCTACAATATCCAACATTCAGTTCCAGAAGACACCTGCCATCAGATTTCACTCAACCCAGAGTTTCCCCAACATCCGGTGGTCTGCCTTATAACCCGTACTACGCAGCCACACCGCAGCAGGGTGCCTCTTCCTATTCCCACAGAAATTCTTCATTTCTCCAGGTTCCCAGCTTTAATGAGACACAGAGAGAGACCACATACAGGGGGCCAAAGCCCACCATCCCCAGATTTACATCACCAGACCCCAGAGAATTTGCACGCATGAAGATTGCCTTAGAGAATCTATTACCAGGTGACGCTACTGAAAGATATAAGTACCAGATCCTCACTGATCACCTTCAGTGTGAAGAAGCTTCCCTTGTTGCAGACTCCTACTGTAACTCAAGGCAACCTTACACTGATACAATGATGGCTCTCACAAAGATGTATGGACAGCCCCACAAGCTTGCAGTGCAACGAATTGCAGAGTTAATGGACGGTCCGAATATACGCAGTGGTGATGTTAAGAGTTTTCGCCTGTTTGCCCTCAATGTCCGGTCACTAGTAGGCATGTTGGAGCAACTGGGGCAAACAGGCCAAGTCGAGTTAGTCTGCGGCTCTCATGTTTCTAGGCTCTTAAGTAAACTCCCCTATGACCTCAACGCCAGTTTTAAGAGATTCATCCACCCTCTTAGAGTGGTCATTCCTACTCTCGTTGACTTTGCTGACTGGCTAGAATATGAGCTAGAAGTTCAGGAAGACAGCATGAAGTCCCCCAAGAGAGAGGAGTCATTCATCAAGAAGCCTGATACCAAGCGTACTCCCAAGCCCTCAAGTAAGACTGCTACTATCCTCCTGGGTACTGAGAAGGTCTTGGGATCAAATAGTGTAGCAGCACCACCTACATCTGGACCTGCTGTCAACAAGTCAAGGGGAATAGAGAAGGTTATGGCCTACTGTCCCTATTGTGACAATGACAAGCACTTTCTGAACAACTGTTCTAACTTTAAGACCCTGAGCAAAGAACAGAAGGTGACATGGATTAAAATGAACAATAAGTGTTGGCGTTGTGGACGCAATCACCAAGCGGCAAAATGTACTCTTAAAGCTCCCTGCAAAACCTGTGGTAGGAGACATCTGCTTGTGTTGCATGAGGTGAACGAGAGAACAGAGGAGGAACAAGCATCAGTTCCACCTCCAGCAGAAAACTGCCTTGTAAACACTGCCAACAAAGTCATGTACGTCGACCGACCAGTCTACAACTGTAAGGTGCTACTGAAGATCAGTAAGGTACTTCTGAGAAATGGTGACAAGTCCCTTGAGACGTATGCCATCTTGGATGATGGATCTGAGCGGACGATCCTGCTTCAGTCTGCTGCCAAGCATTTGGGTCTTAGAGGAAATAAAGAGGTATTAGCTCTTCGTACAGTCAGACAAGAAGTGGAGAAGCTTCATGGGGCGGCCGTGTCTTTCACAATTTCCCCAGCAGCCAACCCTGACATAGTGTACAGCATCCAGAATGCCTTCACAGCCGAGCAACTGAGTTTAGCAGAGCATTCCCATCCAGTTGTCTCACTCCAGCAGAAGTATAAACATCTGTCAGGTTTGCCTCTCCCTCCTCTAAACAGAGTCTGTCCAATGCTATTGATTGGTGCCGATTACACACACCTCATTACACCTGTGGAGCCAATCAGACTAGGACCACCTGGTGGGCCGGCAGCAGTGAAGACTCTCCTCGGATGGACGCTACAGGGACCTACTCAAGCCATAGAATCCATCACAAATGTGAGTCACTGCCTCTTCACATCTGCATCATCACCCACAGAGCTGTTCTCCTGTGTAGAGAAATTATGGCAGATGGATGTACTCCCTTACCGCAGTGAGAAGTTAGCAGTTAGGTCACGACAAGATCAAGAGGCAGTCAGGCTCCTGCAAGAACAGACAGTGAGAGTCAATGTCAGTGGTGTTGAGCGTTATGCCACACCCCTTCTTCGAACTAAGAACATGCCTCTCCTGAATGCTACACCAGAAGCAGTGTTGCCTCTCCTGAGAAGCATGGAGAAGCGTCTAGCCAAGTCGCCAGAACAAGCTGCTGCCTACCAGATGGAAATCAAGAAGCTTGTAGAATCTGGCTATGTAGTGAAGTTGGTAGATCATCAACCTGAGATTGGTGGTGAAGCTTGGTATATACCCCATCACATGGTTCAACATAATGGGAAGAACCGGGTGGTGTACAACTGTTCATTCCAACACCAAGGTTACAACCTAAACCAACTCCTCTTACCAGGTCCCACTCTCGGCCCTGCCTTGTTAGCGGTGCTCCTACGTTTCAGGGAACATGCTGTGGCCTTCAGCAGTGATATTCGTGGCATGTTCCACCAAGTGAGGCTCCTACCTGCAGATCGACCCCTGCTTCGATTTCTGTGGCGGGACATGAACCGAGACAAGCCCCCTGATGTCTACGAGTGGCAGGTACTTCCATTTGGAACTACTTGCAGCCCTTGTTGTGCAACATTCGCGTTGCAGAAACATGTCATGGATCACAGCCAACCAGAAGAAGATGTTTGTGTTGCCATTAACAAGTCCTTCTACGTGGACAACTGCTTACAGAGTCTTACATGTCCATTAGCTGCCAAGACACTTGTTGACAAACTGCGTCACCTCCTGGCTGATGGGGGATTTGAACTGAGGCAGTGGGCCAGTAACAATCCAGACGTCATCCATCATCTTCCTCCAGACCTCAGGTCATCCAGCTGTGAACTGTGGCTCAGTCAAGGTCAGTCCGACATTCAAGAGCCAGCCCTTGGGCTACACTGGAACTGTAAGTCTGACACCCTCACTTACAAACACAGACACATCCATTGCTCAGTGGCTACTATGAGAAATATTTATAGAGTTTTAGCCACCCAGTATGATCCTCTTGGGTACATAGTTCCTTATACCACCCGAGCCAAGGTTATCGTACGCCACCTGTGGGAGAAAAAGAGGGATTGGGATGACCCGCAACTCCCCGAGGATCTGCTGCAGAAGTGGCATGCATGGGAAGCAGAGCTGGAGCAGCTGCACAAGATCACACTGCCTAGGTGCTACACCAGTCCCAGGCTAGACCAACCCAACTGTATGAGAGATATTCATGTATTCTGTGATGCCTCCGAACAGGCATATGGATCAGTGGCTTATCTCCGGACAGAGAGTCCTGAGGGAGAAGTTGAGGTTGCCTTCCTTGCAGCACGGTCTCATGTTGGTCCAAAGAAGCAACAATCTGTTCCTCGGCTAGAGCTGTGTGCTGCTCTAACAGGAGCTCAGCTCTACAAGGTCATCAGCTCTGAGTTAACTCTTCCAGTACGCAGCTGCATCTTGTGGTCTGACTCAGCCACAGTCCTAACCTGGTTGAGTTCAGACTCCTGCAGATACAAGGTGTTTGTGGGCACTCGTGTGGCGGAAATACAAGACATGACAGTAGCTGCCACATGGAGGCATGTGCCCTCACGAGACAACCCAGCAGATGACATCACTCGTGGCCTCACTCTCCAAGACATCAGCAAAGGGAGCAGATGGACAGATGGACCTGCATTCCTGAAACTAGCTCCAAGTTACTGGCCTGATCTACCACTCCCACCTCAGAGAGATCGTGAAGATGAGCTGAAACGACAAGCTGTTTGTCTAACTGCGTCCAGCTCTAATGTTCCAGATCCAAGCCAGCATCAAAATTGGGACAGCTACTTAAAGGCCATAGCACATCAGCTTCACAGAGCGGCTGACCCTAACCACCCTCTCACTGCTGATTCCTATGCTGCTGCTGAGGTAGAAGCCCTACAACAAGCCCAAAGAGAATCATTCTTGGAGGAGATCACCCAGTTAAAGGCCGGCAAACCTATTGCCAAATCCAGTCGCCTTCTTCTACTTGCACCCGAGCTTGATGAGAAAACAGGGCTCATCAGAGTAGGAGGTCGGTTACGCCGGAATCCTGACCTGACTGTAGATGAAGTGCACCCCATTGTTCTGGACCCCAGACACGCTCTGACTCAACTCATCATACAAGATTATGATGGTAAGCTCCAGCATCCTGGGCCAGAAAGGGTGTTTGCCGAGATCAGAAGGAGATACTGGGTGCTACGTGGACGTGAAGCAGTACGTCGCCATCAGAGATCCTGTGTTGAGTGCAAGAGGTGGAAAAGTCACCCCAACCCACCCCGGATGGCGGACCTCCCTCCAGTCAGACTGCGTTTGTTCAAGCCGGCATTCTATTCCATGGGTGTGGATTGTTTTGGGCCATACACCATCAAAGTCCGACGCAGTAATGAAAAAAGGCGGGGAATACTGTTTAAATGCCTAACTACAAGAGCAGTGCATCTTGACTTGATCCCCAGTATGGACACAGATGCTTTCTTAATGGCCCTGAGACGCTTTATAGCTAGGCGTGGGAAACCCAAGGAGATTCTCTGTGATCAGGGGATGAACTTCCGAGGAGGAGAAGGTGAGCTGCAGGAAGCATTTCGAGCTCTTCATCCAGATCTGAGAGAGCAGCTAGCTTGCCGGCAAATCAAGTTCATTTTTAATCCTCCTGGTTCCCCACACTTTGGAGGATGCTGGGAGCGTGAAATTCGCTCACTAAAGACTGCTCTTCAAGTCATCATCGGAGCCCAAATCGTCACTGAGGAGGTGCTGCACACTGTTCTGATTGAAATTGAGGGGATACTCAATTCAAAACCCCTGGGTTACACCTCATCTGAAGTAGCAGATCCTGACCCAGTGACCCCTAACTATCTCCTCATGGGGCGGCGGGATGCTTCGCTGCCGCAAGTCATCTATGACAGCCCAGAGATTCTCGGACGGAGAAGATGGAGGCACAGCCAGATTCTAGCAGACCATTTCTGGCAGACCTTCCTGAAGTACTACCTGCCTGGACTCCAAGCCCGCCAGAAGTGGCAGACTGAATCAGCCAATCTACAAGTAGGAGATGTGGTCATGATTGTGGACAACCAGCTTCCGCGAGCACTTTGGCCTGTGGGTAAAGTCTCTCGAGTTTTTCCTGGACCAGACACCCGGATCAGATCAGCTGAAGTGACTGTGAAGGGACGCACCTACGTTCGACCCGTGGCAAGGCTTGTCAGCCTACCTGCCCTACCTAAGGACGATTAATCACTGCTTCTACTCAGCCTTTTTATGTTATTCGTATTCACAGGTGAATACGGGGGCGGCTGTGAAAAAGGCTGCCTAAGCGCTCAGGCCCTTTAAGGGGGTGGAGCTTAGAGCACCTGTTGATCAGCAAGCAGATGGAGAAAAGGAGAGAAGAAAAGGAAGGAGTCTAACGTTTGAGTAATTTGAGTTGCTTTTGCAGTTGTTGGCGTTATTTTCGATGTGTGTGCGTGGAATACAAAACCACATCGTTACGTCGAAATAAAGACAAAACAGCAAGTGCAGATTGAGCCAACCGACTCTGGTTTCTTTGGGGTTCTGACCGGACTCACCACAGTGATTTAACCTTCCCACCAGCAAGTTGCAGTTTAACTAACTTTTAGGTGCATATTGGAAAATTAGAATATAACTGAAAATGTGAGCATTGTATGAGTTTAACTACTTTAAATTAATTTACTGAAATGAGTAAATATTTTAGAATGACATTGTAGTTACTTAATTTTAACATTGCACAAATGTGAAGGTTTCATGTAATGAGCAGAGATCAGAATCAGTCAATATTCTGTGATCAGTAAGTAATTCACAGATCAAACACTGGAGAAAATTTTATTTTTTCTCTTCATTACATGAATAAAAACTAGGAAATATCGACAATTAATGCATTAACCAACAGGAAGTACTTAATAACTTTGTCACGATCCATGTTTCTGTGTGTTTATTTTTGAGTTCTCTGTGTGATCCTGTTCCCTGTGAGTCCTGTCACTGCGTCTTCCCCGTTGATTGTCTCCGAGGTGTGTCTCGTTCCCTTGATTACCCCGTGTGTATTTAGTCTCACCTGTTGTCTGTGTTCTTCGTTGGGTCCTTCTCTAAGTCTGTCTATGGCAAACAGCACAGTTGTACTGTGAAGTCCTGTGCAGACATTTGCTCATTGAGTCAGTCTTCGTTGTCAGTGCTACCGGTATTTAGCTGTGTGCTAGTTCTCCTGCCGTGCTGCCTGAGTTTGGACTGTTAGAGCATTATTATTATTAAACATCATCATCTTCACTATAACCTGGGTCTCCTGCGTCAATCCTCACCACCACCTCAACCCTGTTACATGACAAACTTTAATATTTGCTTCCTTAAACATGCATTGCCAGTGGGGTTTTTGCAATTAGAAATTACAAGCTGAAATTGTTTTTTTGTTTTTGTTGTAATCCACAATGTGCCACATTTCTTATGGTTATTTTGTGCTATTTAAGTGTTTTTGATCTTGAATTTCATTAGTTCTTAATGAGTTTTCCTTTAACTAATTTTTCCGTTTCTATAGAAACTGGACTTTAAGTTTGGAACTTTATCATGGTAATGAATAAATTCAGTCAAATACAAGCTTAAGGGATATATATCCATATCAGTAGATTAGAATATTATTTAAAAGTTCATTCAGTGCCTCAATCTCTAACTGGAATTTATTAAACATATATATTCAACCCAGACTGATGTTTTCTAGTCTTTATTTCTGTTAATTATGACAATATTCTGCTTCCAGTTCACAAAAACACAACATTTAAGATTTGCATATTACATCAAACCAGTAAAAAACAACTTAATACAAAACTATGGGCTAAATAAAAAGTATGTTTATTACCAGCTTAAAGGTTGCTATCAAAATTTACTTTTAATATGACAATGTTCATTGGAAAACAAATTCTATTTTTTAAAAATACAGTAAGTGTGTTTTTGCTCCTAAAGAGAGATTATTATGCAAGCCATTTTACTGTTGGACCTAAAACACAGCAGCTGCTTTTAGAACTATTTTCATTTTTCTCTCATGTGTTACAGTCATTAAAAAGGAAATCAGAAATGTTCAGAAACAAAATTCTCAAGTCAGCCTGATTGATGTATTTGTGTCTGAAACTTGCATGATCTCTGGTAATTGCTTACAAAAGCCCTTCACACCCTGAAATCTTTGGATTCCTGGTAGTTTTCTCAGAGACCCCATACTGAAAAAGCATAAAGCGACGTCAGACATTTGAGTAAAGTAAACGGATAATTTCTCTATTTTTAGGCAAAAATCATTTTGCGCTCTTCATTTGTTCAGGAGTTTATGATGACAGTTCCATAATCACTATGGACCTGTGGAGTGATCTTCATGGCCTTAGGGCTTCAATTCAGGTTGAGTTGTCAAGCACCACTTCATAATCAGCTTGTAAAACTTAATAGACTTAAATATATTCTTCATAACAAATGAAGACAATATATATTGCTCCCTTGTAGGTCTGTCGCACTAACAAATTAATCACATGATATATTAAAACAAACTTCAGTCTCTATCTACCAAAAACTGGATGGTTAAAGTCTTCAGTCTGGTACTTTGGCTTCAACCCTTTTTTGCTGAAGGACAATTCTGTTTACAGTCTTCATAATTCATTTTATTTGTTGTATATATCCAGCAAAACTTGTCATGGTGACAGGCCTACTCCCTTCAACATTAGGTCCTTTCAGACCTGAATCATCTTCGTCTCCCTAACATCCTGGTGTAGACAGAGAGGAAAAGTGCTGCAGGTGTTTGACTTGGTTGATGTAAACGATGAAACTGGGCTTGCCTGAGCAGGGCTGAGCTGGTGGTGTTTGCAGGGATCCTGCCTGGCCAGTACACCACAGTTGGCACCCTGTGACCACCCTCCCATGTAGTCCGCTTAGCTGATCCACCGCCTAGCATGCAGAAACAAAGGTTTACCTTATAAATAGTCAAGAGTTGACCGTGAAGCCTTCTGAGGGATTTCAGTGTAACTTCAGCTTGTTACACCTTTGCTGGTTTGCCATTTTCCAGTGAAAGGCCCAACGCTCCCTGCAAACTGGCACTTTTCTTCCCACGGGCCGTTGTCGCCTAAAGCCCACAGACACTTTGCTGACTCCATCACATGATGTTCTAATTTATCACACGAGGGAAGATATGAAACCGTCCTACCAGTGAACCAGATTAGAGTATTCCCTTTATCCGTCTCATCGGCGGCAGTCTTTAACACCCCGACCAGATTGTCCAGTTCCTGCAGGCTGGCAGCGTACACCGCGCCACCTGAAGGGTCAGCCACCGTGGGGGTGAGCGGGACGTGCATGTGAGCCGACGCCACCAGGAGGAAATACGGCTGTGCTCGGGCACTGGAACCACAGGACAACTCTATTTCACAAAACATGATGGATAAAGATTTTTGAAAAACATTAAAAAAAACATCATTTCCTAGTGTGGAAGAGTCATGATAAAGCGACATGACCTAACAAGCTACTTATTGATTTACTTTAACAGCAAGTAAATGAATAAGTAGCTTGGTGTAACAGCATTCAAGATCAGTTTGGTGAGGTTATAACATTTTATAAACTAGAAAATGTTTACATATTTGGCACAAAATGGCTATTAATATGAGTAGATTTACACTCATTTTTGGTAAATGTAAAGAAATGGTTAAATGAACTGTTTGGAAGAATTGTAGCTTGGCTTTCTTGGTTTTATTGAGATAATGAATATTAGATATGTATGTAATTAATTATTACAATTACTTTTCACCTATTCATGATCTGTTAAATCATAGTATTTAACTACCACCAAACTTTCCATGGACTACAGGTGGAAATGAGCATTTTTTGCTGTAACCCAGCTTTGTTACAGCATACCCTTGAATAATAAATCAAGGGTATGAATACATTTTGCTAGGGATTGTGGGTCTGTCAATGATGGAAACAAATACGATTATGATTAGAATGAATAACATGTAGCTTAATGTGTAGCTTTTTGCTTTCTGGCCACTCAAAGCTGCAGCATTGACTGAAAAGTGAAGAGTTTATTCACATGGCCCCCTGGTGCAGCATGGGGCCATGCTGCCTTTTAACCAACAGCTGGAAGCAGCAGGGTTCAGTGCCTTCCTCCTCATACTCTTCAAGCATGCACACACACCAGGAGTGTGTTATTGGTACAACTTCTGTGCAAATACGCTCTAAAAACACTGGAGACAACAGTGAATAGCTAATGGCAATCGACTAATTCTGCTTGATGGATCTTTGATTTTCTGACAGGTTACTACAACTGTCACAATACAAACATCAAGTCAAAAAGTCACAAGTAGTACATTAACTGCTGGGTAAAGATGATGATGTGATGTGTTTGGTGAATGTTGATTTGCAAAAGTTAGGAGCAAAACTGTTTAACTTTATTCTGGTATTACAATTTTTGTTAGTATTAATTCAAATTTACTCTGGTAATATGACTTCATTTTGGAAATAAAAAAAGCATTTTATTCTTAATCTGACCCTAATGCTCTGCTGTAAATAGATAAAATGTAAATCAATAATTTCTTTTGTGAACAAATCTTCAGAAAATTTCACAGTTTTTGTGTGCCTCCCACTTTTCCGTTAGTTGTAAATTGCGTACTGCACTATGTTGTCACAACTTGTAAAAATCTATAAGAATGTCCTTTGCACAAACAGCAAGAGGATGTGATGAGTTATCCAAATGTTTTGTCTGGCAGAGACCAACAGCTTGATCTGTTCTGTGTTCACTGTGTTGTACCTTGCACTGTGTATAATCCTGAGAGCAGCAGATCTATACTTCTCTGTTAGCGCCCAAAGGTTCAGCGGCTGCTCCACAATGGAGCTGTTTTCAACCAGAGGAAGTCCCACCTTGGAATAACAGCCACTGGGAACACTCCTCCTCTGTCTACAACAGGAAGACACAATAACGTATGAGGGTCTGCAAACATAGCATTGTGGCATGATAGGAAATTAGTTTTAAATAAAAAGTGTCTTAATTTTTCAAACAAATAATTACAATAGTTTGAAGTGGCAGTATTAAGTGTTTTCCAGGCACATAGTGCCATTTCATAGCACAAGCAAATAACTGTTACCTTAAGTTGTTAGAAAAATGATGTACAAGTCAAATATGACTTAAAAGAAACTTGACTTCGTAATTTAATACCTTAAAATTTGGCATCTGTCACTTTAAAAACTTCTGTCATCACAAAAGCGCTGCTCTGTTAACACTTTAGCAATATTTTTACTAGTGCTGTACTGAGAAGTAGCTCCTATGATGAGCTTTGCAGAAGCCCAGTTCCACTAGGTGTTTGCTAATTGCTGTTGGCTAGTCTTAAGGAGCTGAGTGGGGGAGTTTTGGGAGAGGACTGCTCTGAGATGGAAGCTTGGAAACTGCAGCTCAGAGGAGGACTTTTGTCCTCAAAGGCCACGCTAAGTCCACCCAGACGACTTACACAGCTGAATGTGTCATGTTTCTGGCCTGTCTGCCTGCTTTGTTTTTCTCCTCAGCACTCCTCTCTCCCATTAAGCTCATCTCATGCTGCTGCGCTGGAGCACAATCAGGCCATGTCTTCCACCTGGTCACCAGCAGTTAATGTCAGCTCTCAAGCAGGCAGACAGTGCTAGATTTTTGAAAACCTTGGTGTGAGTAGATATCCAGCATTTCCTTCTTACCTGACTACGATTTCGAACATGTTTATTGTCTCTTGGATTTTCCTGCCCTGTCTAGCCCATGTCGGGTTCTTCACTGACTTCTGTTTTCTGGACTCGACCCTCCTACCTTTCGACCTCTGCCTCCTGCCTGGATTTGTCTGCCTGATATTGCCTGCATGTGTTGGACCCTTTTCTGCGCCCTGACCACTGTTCTTCACCTGTCCCTCATATAAGGTTTACCTTGTTCTGCTTCCCTGATCCTGATCCTGCCTCAACCCCTTGGCCTCCTAGTTCTGATTCCCCCTGGATGTATCACCTGCTACGTACCACTGTGCTAACTGAACTCACGTCTCTGTAGTGCAGAGATGTTCGGCCCTCCACAGTCAACCCCCAGGGACGACTCCTCATCCTCCACAATACTTTAAGAAGGTTGGTGGGTTTTCTTATTCAGCCTTGGCCCCCAAGACAAACCACTAACCTGCTTCTCCGTCCTCAGAGGTTCCTGTCCCATTGCCGGTGGTTGCCTGTCCCATACCCTGATCCTCAATAAAGATCTTGTTGTTTTTTCTTCTTTTTGTCTGACTGAAATTTTGGGTCCTCAGTTCTGAGCATTACAGAATAGTTACCATGGAGATTAAAGGCTTTCTGAACCACACATGAAAGAATCAAGGCAACACTCCAGGAATATTTTTGATAAGCAAATCACATTATATCATGATGTAAAGCTAAAAAAAAAGTGCTTTTGCTTAAAAATGTCCCTTCAATTTTCTCCTTTGCCTT
Organism: Poecilia picta; assembly: GCA_033032245.1. NCBI lineage: Eukaryota > Metazoa > Chordata > Actinopteri > Cyprinodontiformes > Poeciliidae > Poecilia > Poecilia picta. The sequence goes on from CM065371.1 coordinate 1,266,618, forward strand.
TTCACCAAACGCTTCACACACCAAATTTGCATGAAGCATAAACTATTAGTCTTTGAAATGCCCAATATTATGACTATGCCAGAAATGGATGTTAACATAAAAAACAGTCACACCTGATCACTTGAGGTTCTGATGCAACACAAGGGAGACATGGGGGAAGATCATATCCTGGTGTATCAGTACAGCCCATGTCATTACTGTAGGGAATGCCGAAGTAATAATCGAATCCTGTTCACAAAACAAGAACAACCAGTCGGTTGTGGTTCACCATTGCTAAAACAATCTGCCTCAAATAGTTATAAGCTGGTTCTGTTGGAGATTTCTTCCTGTCAAGTTGGAGTTTTTTCTCTTCACTGTCGCTACATGCAGGCTCAGTATGAAGGATTGTTGTAAAGTCACCAACACATGCTGGTCCAGGAGGAGTGAATGATGCAAGTCACTGACATGATACAATCTGCTGTTTCCTGAAACAGATAAAACTTTTGAACTCGTTTATTGTTTGAAAACTAGGAGCAAAATTGAATGCATGTAATGGAATGTGAATCTTTTAGTATGAACTGAAATGCTAGTAGGGGGTTGTAACTCAGCTGGTGAAGAAGAATCAGCAATGGTATGTTTTGTGTCACATAAGGCACAGCTGGAAGGTGGTTGGTGACCTTGTTTTGTACATTTCCTGCAGCTGAGACTTAGGACTGTGAGGCTGGAGGTGCTCAGAAGGCCAGGCTGTCTTGTCATTGCATTGAAATGGAAAGATACAGGATTGTGCAAGAAGTGCAAATGTGCTCATGTTTCAATTTAAGTGATATGTAGACTGTAAAATGATTTCTACCATTAGCTGTTTCAACAGATATCAGGCATTTGCAGTTTATGTATAAGTTTAACACAATGCTATGACAGACACCTTTTTCTGAGTAAATCTAATTTTTGGCACTAAAATAGCACCAAACCAATCAAAATCTAAGACTCTAATCAGCCTCTGAAGATCCCCTTAGTTGCCTAGCACAAAGCTACCAGTAGCAGACCTATAGGGTCCAAGTTGCCAGCTAGTGCCTCTGATGACTGTTTGTCCAGCAAACTTCCCAGAAGCTTGTGAATTCTTTAAAGAGGAAGTCAACAACTTTGATGGTTCCCTAAAGCAATTTTGGAGACTGGCTGAAACAACTATTCAGCTGAAATAGGCCATTGTCATCCGGGAGGGAATCTTTATCAAGGGTGCCAGAGTAACTATCCAGAGTGTACCCTGCCTCACACCCTTTGAAACTGGCCCAAAAGGATAGACACATGGATGTACTTTGATGTACTTTGTCAGCAATATAAATAGGTGGTACATACTAGTCATGGTTAAATCAAATTAATCTATTGTCATTTTACCATATTACTTTTGCATTGGATGTTGAGGTATCATCTGCCTGATGGCAGCACTTCAGACAGTTTGTGAAAAGAGCATCAGTAGTCTTAAGGACCCTGCACAGTTGGGTGTCATGCTAAAATTGGTTCTCGTCGTTTTCAAAGTTGGTTGACAAAAATTCCATCATTTTGTCTCTGAATTTCATGGCTGTGGTTGTTTATGCAGAAAAAACAGTCCTAACTACTTAACCACCAGAAGTCAATTTTTCAGCCAAAGAGCAGGAACAAGTCAACAGTACACACTCCTGGACCAAAATACTGAACTCTCCTTGTTCAGTTCTGTTTTGGGTCAGTGGGTGAATGTCCAAAAGAAGCTCTATGTTTACATTTTTTTTAGCTTCCAACAACATGGAAAATGAAATAAGATATTCCAGCTTGTCAATCATTACTTCCTTCTCCAACAAATGTGTGAACATATGTGTTTACTATACTGATATAAAGCACACCTATATGCCAAAATATAACATGGCTATGATTGCAGCGTGAGGGGTTTCACGGCTCAGTGTCTTGTGGACCTTCAAGGTAGTGTACAAAGTGCTATGGTAGTGTTTCTCCGGTTCCACCACCACATGACCATGCATTGATGGTGTGACATCGCCCTCAGCGTGCTAGACGATGTTCTATGCCCTGATCTTGCAGTTATTCCAATTCTCCAATGACCCTCTTAACTTTCATCATTACCCTCAGCAGATAAGCAGAGACAATGCTAAGTACAGGTGGTACTGCTCCAATCTCCAGTCAGTCCTGTACTGACTGGAATGTTATTCAGGCAGAAGAAAGAGTGAACCAAGCAGCAGCCTGCAGATTAGACTTACCTCTGTTGTTTGGACTATAAGGTCCATTGTGTCCGAGGTGCCATTTCCCAATAACAGCGGTGTAGTAACCAGCCTGCTGCAGCAACTGGGCTAATGTGACTTCAGACAGAGGCAGGCCAGCCACAGAGTTCACAGCAAAGTTATGAGTCACTCCATTTCTGAGGCCATAGCGGCCGGTCAGGATAGCAGCACGCGATGGAGAGCAGGTCGAAGCAGGGGAGTGGTAGTCTGTTAATCTGAAAAAAGTTTATTCAGACACATATAGTTTATGACATTTAAGGTCCTCTTCTAAGATAATTACACTTGAATTACTTTAACTTGTCATGGAGTCAGGGGCTCAGATCTTATATTTCACCAATAAAGGTTTTACCTGAGCCCTTGCTTGGCCATCTGGTTGAGGTTTGGTGTATTATTTGTGTGTTTCTCTGGTTGGTTAACATCCAGATCTCCCCAGCCTATATCATCTGCCAGTACGATGATAAAGTTAGGCTTCTTTTTTGCTCCTCTTTGTGAGGCTGTGTAGATCACCAGACCAGACAGCAACGTCACAGTCAGGAGCACCTGAGATACAGGCCTGGCCATCTTGGGATAAAAACTGTGAAAAGGAACACATGTTTGACTTAGAGCTTGGCTAATATGTGAAAATATTCCAGCTGTTAGAGAACAAACATCATCATGAAGACCAAGATGTAGAGAAATTTAAAGGCCCAACATTATGTAAAATAGACATATTCAAGCTTTACATCATGTTATTATGTTATTCACTCATCAAAAACATACCTGAAGTGTTGCTTTGATTCTTTCATGCATGTTTGAGAAATCCTTTACTCTCCATGGCAATCATTCAGCTGTGCAAAATTCCTGGATGGACCTAGCACCCTTTCAAAGCTGCAGCTTCTAAGCTTTCAAGCTTCTTCCTAACAGAGTAGCTCTTCCCCGTGACTCCCCCCACTCAGTTCCTTCAGACTAGCCAGCAGCTATTAGCAAACGCCTGGTGGAACTGGGCATTTATTGAGCTCATTATAGAAGCTACTTCTCAGTGAAATGCTTGTAAAAACATTGTTAAATGGTTAATAGAGGAGCCATGTTGTGATGACTTCCTGAAGGCGGCATTTCATAAAGAGCAGGAGTTTTTAAAGAGACAGAAGCCCAATTTCAAGGCATTCAGTTACACAGTAAAATTACTTTACAAATTACAAAAAAAAAAAAAAAACATCAAAATGAAGAGGTCAGAATGGCCCATTTAAAGTCTGGACTTAAATTATGTGGTGGGACTTTAGACAGGTCACCTGTCACCTGATAGGTCAAAAATGGTGCTGTGGTAGCGCAGGGGCAAAGCACAACCCACATATTGAGGTCTTGGTCCTCATGGTGGTGGTCGCAGGTTTGATTCCTGGCCTGGTGACATTTGCCGCATGTCTCCCCCTTCTCTCATTACCCTATTTCCTGTCAAACTACTTTAAAATAAGGGCCACTAGAGCCAACAAAATCTTAAAAAAAAAAAACTACTGGACTGGACTAAAGCACTGGATGGGGCTTAATTATAAGAATTCTGCAAAACGTGGGTGATTGTTTCTCCAAAGCCAAGGGTTTATTAGGTTTAGGGGTGATTATTTATTTTCACACATTTCATTTCAAAATGCATTTTGTATTTACTCAGGTTGTTTCGTGTTAAAGATTGTTGAGTGAGTTGAATCATTTTTGCTTTAAGGACAAAGCAGAAGGGCAAATCTTACTCACCACAATGGAAGTTTGGAAAAGTAGGTAAATCTCAATCTTGTTAACTGATGTAGATTGTTAATCTAAAAGGACATGTTGTACATACGAGGGCAGACGTTCCAAATGTTCCATAATTTGGGACAAACCTGGAAAACATGTGGATTTAAAAAGACTTTCCACAGATTTCAACCTGAGAACCTTCAACCACCAATCAGAGTAGACCAAGTTTTAAAAAAGGCGTGTGATTCTGTGGACGGTTACCACAGACTTAGAACTGGTTGTAACCAGATCCCTCCAACCCTTCTCCCTCCTCTGTATGAATGTGACTCTGTGGCACACACAGCACGCCTGTTCTCGGGGTTCACGCGTGTCTGTGGATAAATGTCTGAGAGAACATGTGGCTCATATACAGTACGTGGGCTACCCTGCGGTCGTTCGCAGATGGAAGACAGTGGAAACAGTCGCAGCTACTCCGACGAAGAACGGATTAATTTCAGCTGAAATTAGCAACTCTCAGGTCAGACAGAAACACTTCAAAACGAAACATTTCACAACCAGGCAAAAAGCACTACCTTGGCTAACTGAGCTGTAAAAGTCTTAAAAACGCGTGCTTACAGTAAGTACAGCGCTTAGTTGTTCATTAGACAACAAGCACGCGACAGCAAAACAGCCGGCTGGCACGAGGACATTGCGTCAAGCGCAATGTGCGCGAGGATACAACCCGAAGTCAACATCTCCAAGTTCACAGATAATCAGGAATCTTGTTGTTTAAAACCAACAGAATGTAAAATATGACTGACTATATTAACAAATGTAAATAATAATCATGAATGAAAAAAAGCGAGAGGCGTTTGTGTGCTGGTTGATAACCTACTAAGAAAATAAAAGATCATACAAAAGGTTTTCGATGAAGGCAAAAAAAAAAAAAAAAAAAAAGTAGAGGAAGTAGGTTGCTTGTACGTAGAATATGCAAGATTTCAAAAACATCTCCAAGTCCTGTATTTTTCCATTCTTTAAAATGTTTTTGTTTGTTAACGTCATGTTATAGCCCTATATGTTACTTTATTTTAGAAATAGATACGGGCAACAAGTTATTCATGTTTGAAGACTTTGTCCGTTGGTACTCAAAGTGTACTATTGTGAAGAGAAAGAAATACCTATCATTTTTCTTGGTGGTGGTCTGATTCAATATATTTTTTAAACAAATAAAAATCTGAAAAGTGTGTTGTGAATGTGATTTTAACCTCTCCCCAGTTAAATCTGTGTAGAATTACCTTTTCCTGCTCTAATAACACTTCATAGAACTAAAACTACTATTTTTTTCAATATATTTTTTGCTGGATTTTGACTGGGCCATTTAAACTGTTCCATTGTCGTTCTGGCTTTATGTTTCAGGTTGTTGTCCTGGTGGAGGGTTAACCTCCACTCAGTCTCATATAGTAAATTATCAGTTAAATTATCGTTTTCAGTTTTTTATTTTCCAAAAAGTAAAAAAGTATTTTCCTCATTTTGTGCAGCTATGCAATCCCAATATAAAACCTTAATGTTTGTAACGTATGTGATAAAATATGGAAAACTTCAAAGCACACCTTTCAGATATGTTATGATATATATCGATCATTTTCAAATAAATCGATATAAATATTTATATGTATGTTTTAGTAACTATTACAATTACATAAAACATAGAACACATCTCAGTCTTTTCTATTCTCTATGGTCAGCTTTTGTTTCGGGTTGGTGATAAATGATCATTTTCCTGCATACCCTGGAGGTGTATTAACATATTAACATGCTTAAATGTGGTTTTCTTGGTGTTTTCTAATAGGAGTTTTTTTTTCTCCACATTTCACGTCTCTGTATGTGTAACAGCATGGGATAATGGTTGCTTACCCTTTATGTTTATTTGCTTTGTAAATAAAGTGTTGTGCAACTACAGCATACTATGCAGAATAAGTCTGTCATTAAAGGTTTCCAGCAGATCAAAATGAACATGGATTTACTCCACTGCATGCTTATCGTACCAACGGCAATTATGAAACCTTTTCTTGTTGCGAAACTGAGCAAAGCCACGACGGGAAATTGCATAAGTTTCATAGAGTGAAGGTGAAATTCAAAATGTTACCCTTAAGAGGGAAAGTTAGAGGAATAATGCAGAAACTGCAGATTGTTAAAAAAAAAAAAAAGATGCACATTTGTACTTGTTTACATATTATAAGAGTATTACTGAGTTGATTACAGTTTCCCTTTTGCAATTTTTAAAATGAAAACAAATTTCATGAAGTCTTTAATAAACTCATTGGAGGGTTGCAGTTTAATCATCATGCCCAGAAAGAATGTAAAGTATTTCCTATAGTAATTCATATTTTATTCTTAAGCAGTAGAGATTGAAGTGTCAGTAAATGCACCACTTTTACAAATAAGAAACAAAATACTGTCGACATCTGGGTTTTTTTTTTTTTGCTTAATTTTGACCCTCCTCACCCATCTCCCTCCTCAAGTATTAATAATTAATTAGTTTCTACCTTGCAGAAAGAGGCTGAACTTCACCTACTGTTTTTTCTTCTCTCCTGACATCTATGGGCTCCGCACTGACAGTGTTTGTACATTCAACATAGCTGGAAGGATGCGCAGCATGAAAACGGAGTGACATGATTACAACTAAAACTGAAGCGGTTCTGTAAAACAGATAATCTGACCTGTCAGTGAGGAGAAGCGGAGCAGATCAGAGGCAGGGTCTTCGTTCTTGGAACCACTGAGGTGGGCTCTGCAGAGTCCGGCCGAACCAGCGCCAGCAGGGATTGGGACTCTAATCCGACTCTCACTGCGGGCTCATCGCATCCAGCAGGTGGCCGAGGTTCGGCTCCACATCGCGGACTGATCGCGGGTTCAAAGGTCTGTGCATGTTTTGGTTATTTGCTAACGGTGCCAAAACTTAAAAATAAAAAACAGTTTTGTTTGTTTTTGTTTTAAAATACACGTTTTCTTTTAATGTTTTTTGTGGTTGTTGTTTTCTTCTCATAATAATAAAAGTCCCTCAAACTAACTGAGAATGGTCCACTTTTTAAAATTCGTAATTTTGCGACCGATACGGTGCCTGGAGGAGGCGCTATTTCATTCTGTTCACCTCAAATGTATATCACGTGTTTGTTAGGCTACAAATAAACACGTCTCGAATTTTCTATAGGCTTGGATGAAGTAAAAAATTATATTGTTTTCATGTCACATGTTCCTAATGTTGTATCGTTGTTCACGAGATGTGGAGGGTTTTCACTAACAAACAAACACACAAACAAAAAGTGGCCTGTATTTCAATAACATTTTCTATTTTAAAATTAATAACTGCCCCTTTTATTTTCGTGGTTTCTGGTGAGAAAATCCCAAAACATAATAACTCACTTGGGCAGATTGTTGTTTATCGAGAAGCGGTCCTTCTTCAAACAACATCGCTTGTTTCAATGTATCTCTTTAAAGTAATATTAATTGTGAAAATAATTTTATGCACCTCTTGCTTACTGGTGCATCACGAGACATTTGCATGTTCAACTACAGCAACATCATGCTGTAGTTGAACATGCTGTATTTCAGCAATGCCTTTGAAAAAGTGAATCTCATTCACAAAGTAAACAAGTATTTATTTCTGTAAACACTGATACTTATGGTTCACAGGATCTCATGGGAAATCTCATTTGATAATCTTCTCACATAATGTTGATTGAAAGTCAGTCATGCTTCATTTGTAAGACAATGCACTGATTGCAGTTTTCTGGCCAATCAGTGAATACCGGTCTTTAAAAAGCCTGACTTGCCAGGCTTTTTAAAGACTGGCAAGTCAGGTTTAGTATCTGTCCATACCTGTCACATACCGTAGTGACAGGTATGTCGCTGGTTAATAGTGACATACCTTGTGATTACTAAAGCTTTTTCCTCTTTTGCAGAGCATGGGACTGTGCAGAGCTAAAGTAACCCAGTTCCTGGGGGCCAAACAGTACTCCAAGGCCCCTGACGGAGGATGGGGGTGGGTGGTGGCTGTGGCGTTCTTCCTGGTGGAGATGTTCACATATGGCATCATTAAGAGCTTTGGGATCTTCCTCCAGGACATGATGGAGGAGTTTGGCGAGACCACCAGTCGGGTCTCATGGATCATTTCCATCTGTGTGTTCATCATGACCTTTAATAGTAGGTGTCCGGTTCATCTGCCGTAATGGACTGGATGGAGCTCTGACAAAACAAATTCAGCCCATAAGTGGCAATGATATTAAATCACAATAATTTGTATGCAATCTGCAGGTCCTCTCTCCTCAGTGATGACGAACCGCTTCGGCTTCCAGTTTGTTGTTATGATTGGAGGATTACTTATATCCACTGGCACCATTACAACCAGCTTTACCAGTTCACTCAATCAGATATACATCACCTATGGATTAGTGACAGGTATCCATCTGACTTAATCTACACCTATAATGAATTCTCTGAAGCTGTCCTACAACAATGTGTCTTGGTGAATTAAACAAAAAGGTGTTGAACTGTGCAGGTCTGGGCTACTGCCTGACATTCCTGCCCACCGTCACCATCCTGTCAATGTACTTCAGCCGTCGGCGCTCTCTGGTCACTGCTCTGGCTTCTACTGGGGAGTCCCTTGCGATGTCTGCCCTAGCGCCAGGTGAGAGCAAAGGTTTCTGATTACTTTTATTCATACATACCAAGAGTGCTTTGTTGAAGTATTCACGCTTTCTATGCATTTTTGTTGGGACTTATTCTGTACAGAGACCAGAGAATACTTTGAAAATGGATGACATGATTTTCTTTAAAAAAGAAAAAAACAAAAACAAAGGGGATTTTTGAGTTTTCCCCACTCAGTCATGTTCTAGAACCACCTTTTGCTGCAATTACATAGACAGACAGATAATTTATTAGGAGAAATTTATCCTGGAAGCAGGGGCCAAAAACTGCAGTACAACAATAAAAAGGACATAATAAAAACAAAAATAAAAATGCATTAAACCACAGATCAGCAGTACATCCCCAATACATCCTCTACATGCTACCTTTGGTCATCATCTGGGCCTCCTGTTGCTCTGTTCAGGCCCTGCTAATCTGCCATTTATCAAGTTAATAGAGAGAGGTACGAATGAATATTTCAGATGGTTGTATTTGCAAAGGGAGACCCTGAACCTTCTCCCAGAGTTCATAAGAACATATTCTGATGCGAGCACATGTGACCCATCAGACAAGATGTTCTCAGCTAGAAGATAGATCTGGAATGTTGATAATCTTGCTTGCCATCTTCACAAGACTTTGAATTTGAGTTTTTAATTTAACAGTAAGATTTCTAAACCATCCAGTGATGCCATATCTAAGAATAGACTCCACAGTTGCCCTATAAAGGATCAGCATTATCATTTTAGAAACACCACGCAATCAAAGTCGTCTAAGAAAATAGAGATGCTGGTGATCCTTTGCACATACATTTGTCACATGTGCGTGTCAACTTAGATCGCCATCTATGAACACAATAAAAGAACACAGATTGCATATTTAAAAGATGCACCCTGTTTAATGGGGCAGCCATCTATGGCTATAGGACTCCGGTCACTGATTGATTTAGGATCTAGAAATAATTCAACAGTTTTTGAGGTGTTAATCTGTAGCTTATGAGAGCCGCACCATAAAACAAACTTATCTACAGCAGCTTTATGACTGTCGGGATTGTCTGTTAAGAGACTCAGAACAACTGTATTCTGAAAATATATCTGAAAATTTTATTATGTACTGATTGGGTTGAGAACTGACACATTCATTTGTGTACAAAATAAAAATGTAAGGCGAACTGACGCAACCTTTAGGGGCCCCTGTGCTACTTAACATAGAATCAGAGAGAACTGAATTGTATTTTATTTGCCAAGATCTTTTTGATAAAAAGAATAATACCACTTGATTAAAAAAGGATTAACCTTCAACTGTACCAATTTTCTAAGAAGAATATTTACATGGATAGAATTAAAAGTTGAACTAAAATCAACAGACATCTGGCGTATGTCGCGGACATATTGTCTGGGCCAGTTGCTTTATCTGTGTTTAAACCCTTTAAGACCCTAATTACTGACTGTACAGGTGCAAGTTTCTGGGAAATATCTATACCAGATCTAACCATCTTAAGGCCAACATTTTTTTCTTGACTTCTTCAACAGGCTCAGCCACATTTTTGTTCCAGATTCAGATCATCAATTGGATTTAGGTCTGGACTTCAACTGACCCATTCTAAAACACAAATATGCTTTGATCAAAAACCATGTCCATGGTAGCTCTGGCTGAATGGTGGACCTGCAAGGCTGTATGGTTTATAAAAAAAATGTTTTTGTACATACATTTGTTAAAATTGCCATTATGTTGTGACAGTATAATATGTGACAGAAGATCTGTAAAAAAATCTCAGAGAAGAAGAGTCGTTGGCCCCATTGGTAGGTGTGACGATGCCTTGTAGGGGCTATGATTGGTTTATACATGAAATAACATGACACAAAAACAATGCACTTTGTGTTCATTTTTAAATAAGCACATTTCATTTCATCACTGCATTTCCTTTGCCTTTTAGGCTTTTCTGCGTTAAGAGACAAAATTGGCTGGAGACGCACCATGGCAGTGATCGGAGCTCTGCAAAGCGTCATCATCGTCTGTGGTGCGCTGCTCCGGCCAATCATTATTAAACCCAGAATGTCCCAAAGCCAAAACATTGAAACATCTTCCCCAAAGAAGCTGGAAGCACTCAAGACACAAGAGAACGTAGGCAGTTTGGTTCTGGAGAACTTTGAGACGACTAATGGCGTCCTGTCACTTAAAGACACCTGTACACCAGAGGAGAATACTTCACTGGCCAAAGATGCAACGCTAGAGACGGCTCCAAACTGTCTGGAAAAAAGTAAAGAACTGGAAACAGAAAAACACAACAAAGACGACGAAAAAACTTTGGACCAAGGAGAAGGATGCAACTCAGGCTACACAAAGCAATCTGCTGCAAATTCTAGACTCCTAGACTTCTCCATCCTCAAAGACTGCAGCTTTGTCCTCTACTCTCTGTTTGGACTGTTTGCCACTCTGGGCTTCTTCGCCCCTTCACTCTACATCATCGAGCTGAGCGTGAGCCGTGGGATGGAGCGAGAGCAAGCCACCTACATGCTCTCCATCATGGCAGTGGCTGAAATCTTTGGACGATTCGTCATTGGGTGGGTCCTGTCCCAAAATGTGTTCAGGACGAGGAAGCTCCAGGTGCTCCTGGTGTGTGTGATCATGATGACAGTGGACTTAGTGGGATTTACACTGGTGACGAAATTTTACACTCTGGCTTTGTGCTGTATTGTGTACGGATTCTTTATGGGAACCCTTGCATGCACTCACATCCCTATGCTGGCAGAGGACGAGGTGGTGGGCGTGGAGAGGATGTCATCAGCTGCTGGTGTCTATGTGTTCATCCAGAGCTTTGCTGGACTGGGTGGGCCACCACTTGGAGGTAGGAAAGATCTTTTTATGGTAAACATTTCTGGGAGTATAACATTCTGATCCCTAAGCAAATGTATAGGCCCTTAAAAGTAGAGATGCACAGAGAAATTTACTTGCGTCACAAAATTGACAATTTGCAGCTTGATTGGTTCTGACCAGCAACTCACCGATTGGAAACTCATTTAGCAAACACACCTCAAGTAAGCACAATCAGAATGCTCAACAACATTCTTGGCGTGGATGCTGTTACTTAGTAAAAAAGTCAGACTAAGCATAGATATGCATGAGAGATCTGGATTAACAAATGAGTCAAAAACATCAAACAGTATCTGAGGTTCGTGTATTCCATTTGCACAGCCTGAATAAGTCTGTGATACTTAAACAAAATTTGTTTAGACACATGGATCTCTTCTTATTCCACTTTCTCTTAGTATGGAAACAAATATGTCGCTGAGGTCAGTGAGATCAGTTTCCAAACCAATCTGTGTTGGATCAAATAATATGATGCCATAGTTTTAGATTTATAGTTTGTTTCTCTGTGCCCACTCCATACCTACAGGTGTGCTGGTGGATGTAACTAAGAACTATGGAGCGGCGTTCTACTCCTGTGCGGTGGGAATGGGACTGAGTGCTGTGTTCCTGGGATTTGTTAGACCTGCTAAGAAAGGGTTGCCCTGCAGGAGGAGAAGCCCGAAATGCTCTGCAGTTGAACATGAAAGGAACCCTGGCTACAAGAAGGTGAACGGAGAGGAGAAACCGGACCAAACTCACACCGCACACGACTGCTCTGAGAAAGAAGACAAATGGGATGTCAGTCAGGAAGGTGTCAAAGAGGTCACAACTCAATACTGAGCTGAAAAAACACACAAGTAAAAGAACAAATCAAATGAATGTAAGGGTATAAGGTGAACAGTCCAGGGTGAAGTAAAGAGAAGGTTGAACACTTATAAGAGGGGAGTAGGCATGGGCTGGTTCCTGGTTTCAAGGTATACTGCAATACATAAAACATCATGGTTTCAAAACCACAAAAAATTTTTGTCACACCATTCTGGCGGTACAAGCATTTCTTTTTTGTCTGGTAAGAGAGAGTGGAGGTCAAATCAAACTAATCATGCATAGGTAACCTGTCCACCTTGTCTAAAAGAATAAAGTCTACTTTATGGGAATATGTTAGCTACCACAGGCAGATGGCAACTTGGAGGAAGAAGGTTGCCCTTTGTGCAAAACGTGCTTACCATACTGTAGCCAAAGGAGGCAAGCACGATTGCACGATCGTACATCTAGGAGAGCAATTTGCTAAATTCCAGGTAAAGTTCATGCTGTGGTGAAATGAACAAGCTAACTTTAGTGAAACAAATATCACCATGTGTGATCTAGAAACAACTTCCAAATAAATGCCAACAGTTAACAAAATGTCAAGCAATAATAACAAAAGAAATTCTAGTTAAATTCAAATGGCTGTTCTAATTGTTCTGTCAGCAACGCGTCATGTCAAAGAGGATCAGCCCTTAATTCAGCAAACATGCAAGAAGCAAATTGCTTATGCATTCACATCAAAGCATGCCAAAGAAATGCTAAATGATACGTCTTAGAGCTGTAATACTAATACCACACCTAGCCTAGCCTTCCTAGGCCACTCTGCTCAATTCAAATCTCTTGTACGGTCTGGGCTTCCTCCCATTGACTTGGACTCTGCCGGTAGAATTTCTACTGGGCCAATCAGCATACAGGAGAAGTTGATTTTCTGTGCTGTTTTAGAATTGCACTCTCACTGTAGTTTTAGCAATGGCAGCAGAGGAAATGAAGGAAGTCTTTCAGTCCGTGGTGGCCAGACTTTGAAATAATGATTTGACGTCAACAGCTGCCTCGTAATTTCTGGAAGCTTCATAGCATCAAACTGGTGCATTACATCATCAGTACGTCACGGCCAAACATTAGCGACTTTAGGAAAATTTCAAACCTCAACAGAATCCACTCCTCCAAGAAGCAATCGTTACTCAATAGCCGAGCGTCCAGACCCTCTGTAACAAGCTAAGAGTAGAACAAGGGGCTGACTTTTACTCAGCTATGTGATACCACAACACTTTTTACTTAATGTGTCATATCGTCCAAATTTCATACCGGCCCATGCCTAGAAGGGAGTATCACTGTAGTGTTTGATCGAAATAGGGAGTTATGCCTTAAATATGATCTAACAACCAGTTTTTAAAAAAAACCTTTTCACAAGTTCACATGCCAAATATAAAAATGAATGCTTTTTTTCTACTTTTTTCTGTTTTAGTGAAAAGCATAGAGTGAATGAACAGTGACATGAGATGTCACACAAAGGCTTGTCCTCAATAAGTCATCAGTGTTGCAGTGTGAAGTTAGTTTGTCTGTCATCAATCAGGGAATAACACTGAAGCATTTTACACCAGCTGTTGATCAGTCTAACCACTCCTGGGAAATACTAGAAACTAAAGAGAGCTGCTAAAAAATACACTGCAGATTTTCCATCCATCCATCTATTTTCTTTACACCCTTGTCACTAGGGGGGTCGGGAGGGTTGCTGGTGCCGATCTCCAGCTAACATTCTGGACGAGAGGCGGGGTCCCTGGACAGGTCGCCAGGGCAACACAGAGACAGACAGGACAAACAACCATGCTCACACACACTCACACCTAGGGGCAATTTGGAGAGACCGATTAACCTGACAGTCATGTTTTTGGACTGTGGGAGGAAGCCGGAGTACCCGGAGAAAGCCTACTCATGCACAGGGAGAACATACAGACTCCATGCAGAAAAACCCAGGGCCGGGAATCGAACCCAGAACCTTTTTGCTGCAAGGCAACAGCTCTACCAACTGCACTGTTGTGCAGCCCTGCACAGATTTTATTGCACTTAACTGAAAAAAGAAAAATTCAAAAACCTCAGGAGAATGTAACTAAAAGTAACTTCTTCTTTTTTTAATCTATGTTTTCTGTATATTAATCATTTGTCATTTTGTACCAAAGATCCATTCAATCACAATAAAGCAATTATGTGATTTGAACTTCTTAATTAAGCATTCCAGGCTTATTTTTGTGTCATCAACCGATGGCTCGTGTATTGATCACATCAGGACTGAAGAGCCTGCATACTGTGAACACATCCATTCATGCAAAATGACCTGCTAATGCTAAAATGAGCATAAACACATCAGATTACAGTTTGCATTTCCTACTAAAATTTAAATGCGACATCAAGCTCCTTAATTCACTGGGTTTCTTTCTCCTGTTTGTCTTTCTAAGTATGACAGTCCATCCAAATTTCCTCTGATTTCTAACGTGTAACATCAGTGTGACACATCTGCTGAAGTCCTCAGTTTACACAATAAATCAATAAAGATATCTTAATGATCCTCCTGCATGTTTACTCATGATAACCAGCTGCACTTGTGACTTGTTCTTTTCTTTGTGTTTGACCAAATGAAGGAGAAACAATTGGCCCAAAAGATGTCATTCGAGTATTTCACATGTTCATTCATTAATACACCAAGCTGTAGGCAACTTGGGGTCAAGTGTCATGCCCAGAAAACGAGGAAGTCGCAAGCTTCCAATTGCAAGATCCCAACCATACCGCTGAGCTGCAGGTACAACCTCAAGAGGCTTAAACAAAACTCTTCATCAGCTGTCCAACAGCTGGCAGTCACTTCTGCCAACTTATTTCCAGTTTGTTCAAACAGCTGCGGAGCCACAGCCGGGATTCATTGAAGGCTTCAGTGGGTTTGTGAAAATGGACAGCAGAGTGGTGAGCAGCTGCCCCCTCTGCTTCTGACAGCTGACTCTCATCGTCTTCCATCCACTCCAGTAAAGCCTGTTGAACACACAGATAAAATAACTTACAAGAATCAAAGTAAAAATACCGTAATTCCCGCACTATAAGGCACATCTAAAAACCTTCTATTTCCTCAAAAGCTGACAGTGTGCCTTATAATCTGGTGCGCCTTATATATTGAGCCACAACAGGTCTAGCAACTACAGTAAGTAGCCGCCGACTTCATTTTCCCCAGTAGGAAAAGAAGCGCGCCGTGCATGTTGGGATAGTTGTCAGAATGCTGGTTTGTAATCTATTAATAAAGTTTGACTGACCTATCTACCTACCGACCGTCTAGAATCAGGTTGTCTGCAGGTCATTTAGCACCATGTCCTCCACAAACATGCTGTGAGTGAATGGAGAAGGGTGACCATCGTGCGGACACGCCCCAGCCCAGTCGCGGAAGGTTCTCCTTCCAGGACGGAGTCAGACTGTTTTGTTGACATTCCGTGTAGTGTAGCTCTATCTAGTGGATGCATAACGTAACTCCAACCTCTACTGTAGTGTCTATTCTATGTGCCTTATAATGCGGTGCACCTTATATATGAAAAAAGTTTTAAAATAGGCCTTTTATTGAAAGTGCGTGTTATAACTGGCACGGAAGATATGGTAGTGTGATGATGAATAAACGCTCCCAAAATATGGCAAACTCAAAGTGTGAGGAACACAGTAAACTATCCATTTATCAATGACTAAATAAATCATTTCTTGCACTTTGCCGGACATATTTTTGAAATCTTCTTGGAAATGCAAACATTGTGAACAGTAATGTTGGCAAAGTTGCATTAGGATTTTTTAAAATGTTTTTTTTGTGATCCATTTATTTAACAAACACAGATGTACATGAGAAATGGTTTTCAGTATTGTTAATAAAAAATAAATAAATAAAAGTAGCAAAATGTGGGACTTGATACCAGCAGAGGAAAATGTTTTTAAAAGGTTTACAAAAGGAGAGAGAGAGAGAAAAAAAGATACTTATAGCTCTGGGAGAGTTTCTAATCAGCAGATTAACTGGTTTTATATAGAACAAACCTCCAGAAAACTGTAAAACAGCTGAAACACTGAGATCCTTTATTAAATCAAGACTACACACCCGATTTAGAGTTCTGAAATGGAACATAAACCAACATATTGTGTTTTGTTGATTTTAACAGTGGCACTTGACAAAATGCAATGCAAGGTTTCCCCCAGTGTATTATAAACATTTCGGCCCGCCATGCTTTGCTAGCCCCGACGCCAGGCTTAGCGTTTCAGCTGTTTGGGATTCCCCTCGGTAATTTCCCCTCAGAAAGCAGGTGGAGAATCTGCGCTTTCTGATTTGCTAGCCCCGCCGCCAGGTTAAGCGTTGCGCCGTTTCAGCTGTTTAAGGCTTAGCAGGTTTTCTGGGGGAAACGCTGCAATGTCTGTTACTGGTTTTCATGATTATTGTCTGCATGATGTATTTATGATGGTTTTATGTTTTCATGATGTAAAGGACTCTGAACTGCCTTGTTGCTGAAACGTCAGGTGAGGCGGTCAGAGTTGGGTGAAAAAGTGTCATATACCAAAGATTCAGGTCAGGGAGAAGAAAAAAAAAACGCTTTAGGTAGGTGTGATGCAGATTCTCTCCATCAGCAGAGCGTATCCTGAATGCTAAGGCTAGTTAACATAGCCACTGATTGATGGTGGATAAATGGTTTTCCTGGAATGCTGAGTTGTTTCTCTGCCATTAGCACATTTAGCAGTGAAGTTGATTGACAACACTAAGACCCGCCTCCGGGTTCTGATTGGTTGTTTCTGACCTGGAGCACTGAATTTCTCAGCAGCTCAGGAAGGAGGTGGAGGAGACAATATCTGCAGGGAAAAGCTGGGAAATAGATAGGAGTTCAAAATAGAGCTTGAATTTGAAATAAATGTTCAAATCCAACATTGTTTTTTAATCCTGTTTTGGATGATGAAGAATTTATGAAGGAGAAGAGAACAATTTAAGAACAAGATCCTTAAAATGTTTAGAGATAAAAAAAAAGAAAAAAAGAAAGACAATGTTACAAATTGTTACATAAAATCCTTCTTATGGAGTATACAGCATTGTGTTAGGGTTCAAATTTAAAGCAGATGTTGAGAAAGAGGTTTTTAGGATGTACCAGCTCAGCACAGTGAGGTTAAAGTTCAGTCAGCCATGTGAACTCAGGCATGTCAGGGAGCAGAACACCGACCCAGACCCTACCAGAAAACAGGCTGACGTAATCAAAGTTTCTCATCATCATTACTGCATGAAAATGTCTCCTGTACATTGAACAGTTCAGCATACATTAAGCAGAGTGTAGCTTTACCTTGTATCTGTCAGCAATTTTAAATCCAACTGCGACCTGAAGTTTGTGAAGGCAGATGGGACAGAGGTCCAGTGGTCTACGATCAGACTCCTCCAAGTGGTTCGATCCCTGCATGACACAGTTCATCCACTGGCAGTGCTTTATTCCAAACATGTGCCCAGTCTCATGGGTAATGGTCTGCAACAGTATGTTACATACACCATATCACAGAAAATTCACAAACAGCAGTAGTGAGATAAAATTAACTGCACTTCAAGCACTGAACACACAAAGACTCAGCGCATAATAAACCTGGGAGAGTTCTCTCTAAACATATTTTAGATCTTAAAATGTTGAAGTCATAAAATGTAATTGTCACTTCAGTCTTTGCAATTATTTTCAAAATAGAGTAGTTTTAGAGTACTACTTGTCTGAAATAAAAAAAACACCATTAGGGTCATTGTAGGTGAAAGGAAAAACAGGAGTAGCATATTTTTGACAAAAAAAACTCAGACATTTTTAAATGAATCTCAGAAATTTGCTATAAAGAAACTTGGAAATTTATGAGCTTCAAAGGTTAAGAATTTTCAACTTTTGGATATTTCCGAGATTTTATGTTTCAAATAACTGTTTTTGACAGATCTTTTAAATCCCTGGCTGGGGGTCTTAGTTTGATAGGTCTCCAAGCTGTCAGACATTTCTCCTCCTGCCTCCTTAATGGACCAATCAGGGGCTGAGTTCAGCTTCTTCAATATGATGTAATCACACAATTGTGTAATGTAACTTCCAGCTGTGTTCTCAGCTGTCCTGCGCTAACTTTTTAATTGATTTCAAGCATGAAAAATGAATATAATTATCACAAGCCAAAAATATGAGTGCAACTGAAAATGGAAATGTGTAAAAATGATTCCATATGCCCTGTAACAACCTTGCAGGATCGAAGCAGTAGAGTGCTGGTGATGGGTGGAGTGTAGTATCCTTGGAACACAGAGTAATCTCCCTGCCTTGGCTGAAGCTTCTTCTTCAGCCTCCCGGCATAATTTCTGGAGTAAAAGTGGTCGTCATATCTGGCAAAGCTGAACACACCCATCCCTGATGGGGGTGGAAATTAAAGTCACACTCTATACATTTGAGAACCTTCTAGTGGTCGCTGCACATTTTCCTTAATGACGACAAAAAGCTCACCCTCACTGAGAGAAGCCTGACCAAACACAAAGTTCCAGGAGTCTTTTGGGTAGAGGTCAATCATCGTGATTCCAACTATGCAGAAAGCATCTTTTGGTTTTCTTTTTCCCAGAAACCGTAACAAGTCACCTTTGTTTCAAAAGGAAACAACAAACAGGCGTTTGAAGGGGAAGTATGGGCAGCTGACATCGTGAAGCAAAGCTTGGCTAAAGAAATATGTCTGAGTTACCTGTGAGAATCTGCAGGTTGTGTGAGCTGCTGTTCACCCTAAAGGAGCATCCCGTTTCAGACACACTAACAGCTGGAAGCAACTTAACAGAAAGCCCACAGAAAAAGGCCTGACAGTAATCTCTGAGCCATTCAACGTACCGGTCCGTCTGGAGTCCCACGTCTCCAAAAGAACCTGCAACAGACACACAGTTTGACATTTCAAAAAATATTTTTGCTTAATTGAAACACACCTATAAAAAAACTAGTTTTTTGATTAAAAAAATGTTGGGACTACAATGAGGTGGTTTCTTGGCCACTTACTTCTAGAAAACACCACAGTGGCAAAATTGTGTTTTTTCAACATTAGTGGATTTTGAAACACACACAGCTACTGTTACACATTTTAAAACATTTTTAAAAGAAATTTAAAAAGTTCAGGCCACATTTAGCATAAGCTCGCTCACCTATAGTTTGTATGTAAATAGTGCTGTGGCCTGCATCAGGCGTCTTGCGGTGAGGGTCTCTATAGAAAGCCTCAAAGTCTTGAGGTTCCTCAGGATGAGCAACGATCCAGTCTGAGTCAGAGTGAAGAGTGATGGGCTGGAAGAGAGATCCTCGCTTCCCAGGGTGCAGTCCTTCCTCCAGAAGGCGCCTTTCTCCTTCTGTGTAGTCGCTGTATAATTTAGCCACAGCGGGTAATTTAGACACCAAAGCCGAGCGAAGTTTCTCCTCAGAATGCTGGACCTCGTTCATCTGTGGGATGGGGGTCGGAGGAGTAGAGGAGCGAGACAGAATGAAGTTATATCAGAATAATAAAAACAAACTTTTACTGCAGCTAAGCCTAGTGTGGTGTAGCAGTGACCCCCAGGCCCCCTCTTAATGAATTTCTCTACATATTCAGTAATGTTACAATAATGTCACATGTTACTGTTACAACATAGAAATCTTCCCACGCAGCACGCGGCTCATCTCAACTGTATATATACATATAAAAATAAATAATAAAATAAAAATTGGATGAAAATCCAAATCAATATGCACAAGAGAATAAAATTAATATAATATGATTTGGCTCAGCTCAGTGTAACCGGTGTATACTAGAGGTGTTCTTAACTAATAATCTAGTCTTATACAGTCGGTTAACCTTGATGTGTTCTGCGTTGTGTTCAGATGAAGGAGGGAGTCAGACCACTGGAGTTGCTGGTTGATCTTTAATACAGGTTGCTGGCAGAGGCCTGCACAAATAGAAATACAAAAGCCCTTTAACATGCAGCTCTTCCATGCACAGGAGTCGGAATTCCCCTCTTCCCAGGCAGCCTAGCGCCAACTGAGAGTAGTACAGTAATGTTGTACAGTAATGATAAAAATAAAGAAAACTCTGAAATAATTGCATAACCCAGATGTTTTGTGTACTTATACAACCAGCTTAAACATTATACTGTAGAACAAAATAACCAAATACACATACCTGCACAAATAGAAATACAAAAGCCCTTTAACATGCAGCTCTTCCATGCACAGGAGTCGGAATTCCCCTAGCAGATAAGCACATGGAGAAATCCTGTGACTAACTAATAACTGATAGTTCTAATATTTACAATAGAAAATTCTGAACTTGTCAAAAGAAATGTATGTATTAAAACATAACCATTCACAGCTGCATTTGCTTTCAATTATTTTATGAATATCAAAAAAAAACATTAGCTTAACCAAGAGTAAGAAACGTTCCTACCTCTTCCCAGGCAGCCTAGCGCCAACTGAGAGTAGTACAGTAATGATGTCATAGAACATTCTCTTAAAGCAACAGTACAGGTAGTAGTGTTTATCAAAATAAAATAAAGTAATACAATTATTAAAAAGTAACAACAAAAAATGATTCTTCAGTGTTGATCAGGATTTGGTGAAATTTCAAACATTATAAAAATAAATAAAAGCACATTTTCTCAACTTGTTACATTCACCCCCCGTGAAATTCACCAAACTCCTGAGCGTGATCTAAAGAAATGAGGATATGTCCACAACCGATTTATTCTGGCACAAATGAAGAGTGAGACCTAGTCCACACATCCAACATAAAAGCTACCCCCTACAGAAGGTTCAGGAAAGAAAGAGATTGATCAGGTCTCTTCAATTCCCTAGTTCAATGTCACGCCTGTTACGTAACACAGCATCTGGCCCATAAGACTCCTGTAATGTAAATAATCCTCATCAAACTAAAACTGAACATCCCCAAATCAAAATCTGCATAGTAAGTACTAAATAGCAGAAATCACAGATAACACATTCACCATACAACTGGAATCAACGTTTAACTGTGTGGAATGGGTCAAAATGCAAAATGTTAGAACTCTTTGAAAATGGCCTCTGGACCATAGATTCTATCAGTCTGTTCACTGACTTAACTAATCGTCCAGCACGGGTTCTAATCTGGCCATCACTGTCAATGTTCGACTGTGAAGTGCTTAGATCGGAAATGGCAGAGTGAGGTCCAATTCTGCTGGCTGAAGAATCAGAATCCGCATCAACTGAAGCCACTGGTTCTTGTGATGCAGTTTTTCCAGACTCTAATGGATCCCCAAGCACGGGCACAGTTGGAACTGCAGGACCCAGAGAATTCAGTGAATCCCCCATATCAGGCAATGAGGAGCTTTCCTCTCCACTGTTGCCGGTCTCGTCATCAAATCCATCAATATCCATGGAGACATCTGTTGTGACCTCACCATCTGACCTGGAAATTGGCAGGAAACTCACATCCAACAGTAGGTTTCTGTGCACAACTTTCATATGTCCCTCGGTATCTTGTATTTTATAGACATGGATCTCTGGATGCACTTCAACAACAGTGTACACAATATCCTCCCACTTGTCAGCCAGCTTCCTCTTTCCGCGTTCTCCTTTATTCGCCACAAGAACCCGATCTCCAACTGACAGATGAGCGCCTTTGGCACGCTTGTTGTATTGGTGGGAGTGGTGTTGCTGTTCAGCCAAGGAATGTTTCTGGGCAATTTCCACAGCACTTTCCAGAGAGGAAAAGAGAGACTTGACATAGGAGTCATAATCCACAACTGCTGAATCATTCAGGACATGGTTGAACATTATGTCGACTGGCAATCTTGGGACCCGCCCAAACATGAGATAAAAGGGCGCGTAACCAGTCGTTTCATGAATGGTTGCATTGTAAGCAAATGTGAGTGTCTGGATTTGTTCTGGCCATCGCTGCTTCTCCTTAAGAGGAAGTGTACGGAGCATTGAACCCAATGTGCGGTTGAATCGCTCAGTTACACCATTTCCCATTGGATGGTAAGCTGTTGTATGGGATTTTGCAACACCCGCCAGCCGAAGAAGTTCTGCGACCAGGTTGCTTTCAAAATTGGTGCCTTGGTCAGAATGTATGCGCTTTGGGAAGCCATACACACAAAACACATGATCCCAGAGCTTTTTGGCCACCTGTTTCGCCGTCTGGTTAGCACAAGGGAAAGCATGAGCCAGTTTGGTGAAATGGTCAGTGATCACTAAGACATCTACTGACCGTTGCTTGCCATCCTCAGCTGACCAGAAATCCAGGCAAACCAACTCCATTGGTGCAGAGCTCTTAATACTTTCCAAAGGTGCACGAGCTGCTGGTTCTGGTGTCTTCCCAAATACACATCTCTGGCAACATTTGACATATGCGCGCACATCTTTCTCCATGTCTGGCCAATAGAACCGCTGCCTCGCAAGAGACAGAGTACGGTCTTGTCCTTGATGACCTGCTAGATCATGAATGCCAGACAGAGCTTTATCTCGTAAACAATGGGGTAGTACAAACTGGAACCTTTTCTGCTTGGTTACAGGATCCTTTATGACTCTATACATCACACCATCATGGGCTTCCAGCTTGTCCCACTGTTTCAGCAGTCTGTTGGCTATCAGGTCCCCACTAAGTCTTTCTCGCCTAGATGGTCGTTTTTGGGCAGCAACAAAGGGCAACACCTTAGAGATGATTGGATCCTGTAGTTGGCTGCACTGCAGTTCCTGAATGGAAAACACAGGTAGTGTATCCTGTCCACTTTGAAGCTGGTGAGTATGTTGCGTCAAACACAGAGCTCTAGATTCTGCACCCTCAATCCAGTCACAGTGGGCTTGACAAAGAGCTCTGACTTCAGCTGTGTCATAGCAACCCTTCAGTGATGGTTGAGCCACTGATCTATCAGACTGTGGCTGACAGCTGAATCTGAAGATGTCCTGCACAGAACCTACATTGACCTTGTCAGCTTCTTGTGTCAGGGACAGGTATGACTCCTCCAACAATCTATGACTGATTGGTTTAGCAAAGGGGTCTCGACTCAAGGCATCGGCGACCACATTACTCCTTCCAGGTAGGTGTTTTAAGTCAAAGGAGTATGAAGCGAGTTTTGACACCCATCGGATCTCACATGCGTCAAGCTTCGGCTTTGTCAGGAGGTAGGTAAGAGGGTTATTATCTGTCCAGATGGTAAAACTACGCCCCTTTAGCCAGTGACTAAATTTTTCACAGACGCTCCATTTAAGAGCCATGAACTCCAACCTGTGGGCTGGGTATTTTTGTTGTGATGCACTGAGAGTCTTACTCGCAAAGGCAACAGGTCGAGCTTTGGATTCTCCTTTTGCTACTTGTGATAGGACTGCTCCGAGACCATCCAAAGACGCATCAACAGACAAGATAAATGGTTCATCAAAGTCTGGATGAGCAAGCACGACACATTCCAATAGCATAGTCTTCAACTTCTGAAAAGCATCTCCACATCCCTCTGTCCAGTCGGCAGGCGTTAATTTACGATAGGTGCATTGGAATCTCCTGTTCTTGGCTGACTGCCCTCTCCTTTTTTGTCCTGCAGTAAGTGCAAACAAAGGTTTTGCTATGGAGGAGCAGTTAGGAATAAAATGTTGATAGTAGAACACCATGCCAAGGAAAGACTTGATTCTTTTAACAGATGGCGTACAACCATCCTCTTCCATGAGGTCTGAAGTCGACATCTTGGTGATCACCTCCACTTTGCCTGGGTCAACTGACACACCGTTTCCATCGATGACATGTCCTAGGAAACTGACCTGCTTCCGCATCAGATGGCACTTTTTGGGGCTAGTTTAAGGTTGTTCTCTCGCAACCGCTGGAAAACAATCTGTAGTCTTGATAAAGCCTCATCCTCTGATGGTGCAAATACAAGCAAGTCGTCAAGATAGCACAAGAGCTTTGTGAAGTTCATATCCCCAAATATCCCAATCATCATTCGCATGAATGATGCTGGACTGTTGCATAGACCTTGTGGCATGCGATTATATTCGTACAGTCCAAGGGGAGTCGTAAAAGCCGTGTACTTCTTGTCATCTTCATGCATAGGGATGTTGAAAAAGCCTGAGGTGAGGTCCATCGTGCTAAAGAAGCAGTTCCCTCCAAGTGCAGCCAGACAGTCAGACTGGTGAGGTAAAGGGTGGGCATCCTTTATGGTGCGGGCATTCAGCCACCTGAAGTCATTGCAAATGCGAAGTCCACCATCTTTCTTCCATACCATCACCAGAGGTGAGGCATATTCACTTGAAGACTTCCTAATGATCCCTTTTTCCTCCATGTCATTCAGAGCAAGCCTCAACTTCTGATAATGAGCAGGGGGAACTCTCCGGTATGGCAACCGGAATGGCCGATCGTCCGTTAACCGAATACGATGGGAGTATCCATGCACCCTGCCACAGTCTAGAGAATCTCTGGAAAAGATATCTTGATACTCCATCAACAGTTCAATGAGACGGGACTTGCAAGTGTCACTGACTTGACACGAGTCCAAATCAATAGTCTCCAAGCCCATGTCACATAAGTTTTTGAAAGAGCCATCGTCATTGCTTGTCGCAACCAAACCATCATCTTGTAACTTCTCTGGGTTTTCTGTCTGTTTCTCTGCAGCCATGTGCATTCCCTGGAAGACATTAAAGTCCTCAACTGCTAAGCATGGTGAGACATCAGCTAACTTGCAGTTTCTTTTCAGAGTCAAGGTTTTGTCAGATGGGTTCACTATTGTCATCGGCACCCATCTATCACCCCAAAGTGGTGTGATGAGTCGACCCACTAGAACACCTCTCGGTATAGCTTTTGAGCAGGTGGGCTCGACAATGACAGTACTTCCGGGTGACATGGGGATGTTGGCAGGAAGCCTGCCCCAAACTAGATGTTCATGTCTGGGAAGCAGGGTCACTGCTTGAGTCAACTTCACAGTGCCAATTTTGTCTGGAACCTCAGTACCCCTCCAGCCTTCAACATTTGTGAACATTGACAAAAACTGTCCAATCTCGGGGATAGAGGCACAGTCATGCCGAGATGCAATGTCCCAATAGTTATCACCCCCTTTCAGAACATGGATGATGTGCTTAATAACATTGGAGCCCAAAATCAGATCATCCTGCTGACCAGGTATAACCAAAGTGGGTACACTGCAGGAAACCCCATAAAGCTGCATGTCTAAGTGATAAAATCCGTCAGGCTCAGTCCGCATACCCCCACAGCCCACAAGAATTATGCTTTCTTGGGGATGCTGCTTGTCAGGCAAAACCCCAGCAACACTCAGCTTCTCCACTGCATGCTCACTAATACTGCATGCCATTGAGCCAGTGTCCAGCATGCCATTAAGCTGCACAGAGCGACCGATGGTGACAGGGGTGTAAAACAGCTCACTGAATGCCTGAATCTTATGTGCTGCTTGAATGATTACTTTGGATCCCTTAGGTGCAGCCGAACAGCTGGTTTCATAAAGGTCAGCCAAATCACAGGGGTTGGAGAGGGATTCACGTGCAAAACCCACACCGCCTCTCCCCAGGCATGGGTTTTCTAGTTTAACTGTTGGTTTGGCTCAGTAGAGCTGCTTTCAGGTTGAACTCTCCGCTGTGCAGTCTGCTGAGGGCAATCTCTCTTCCAGTGGCCTGGGGACAGGCACTTTAAGCAACGGTTTTCCCGTCTGCAGTGACTCAATGTAGAATGGTCTTGAGAACCACAAGCCCTGCAAGACCTCTGCAAAGGCTGAGGCATAGCAACCTTACCACTCTGGGTTCTAGACACCTGGTCATGTTGCAGCACTAACCTGTCCAATAGGCTCACCAGGCTTCTCAGACAGTCACTATCAGTGCCGGCAGCCAACGGCGTAGCTGGTGGAAGGATCCTAGACTGTCCAACTTGGCCAGCAATGTCTGAAACAGGACTTTCAGTCTTATGCACATGACATTGGGAATGTACCTTGTGCACTGGGGAGTTTTCTCTCGGTTGTTGAGTGTGTGGAGCCTTCTGAGATTTCTTCCCCATCATGTGTTCATCCAGTCTCTCTTGAATCTCATTCGCCGACCACTTCTCTGCAGACTTAAATTTGAAGACACTGGCAAGAGGCTGGTCAGGGCAGTGTTTAATAAACATCATGCTCACTTCATGTTGTGGGTCATCTATCCCACGACCTTGCCTCTTTAAGCACTCATCCGCCACATCCATCATCTTGTTCAGCCGTATCCAATACTCCATGGCATCCTCACCAGGCATTGGCAATGTGTTGTAGAAATCTGCCAGTGGCATACTGGAGTAAGTCAGCTCACTGAAGTGCCGTTTCAAGATGTCAAAGACTAAATGAGGACTTCTGACATGGTCAATAGACTTATCATTACGTAGTTTGATTCTCACCACATCCCCAGCCTTACCCATTAGCCTTGCTAATATTTCTTGGGAATGTTCATGAACTGGAACTGCTCTCTTCTTCAAGTACAAAGACATGAGACTCTCCCATTCATGTACTGTGAATTTGTCAGAGCCATCACCTCTAAATATAGGTGGCTCTTTTGCGTCGGAGTGCATAACAAAACTCACATTGGATGGAGTCGCCTCACTCGACAGATTGGAAGCCCCTGTACTACATGGGCTCTCACCAGAAAGGAGCTGAGCTCTAATAGAATCACCCAGTTTCTCAGCCAACTGAGTAATAAGAGAGCCTAGATCTGTATTCTGCTCAACCTGACTGGACACAGGCTGGCCCAAAAACCGAGTTGAAGTAAGTTGCGGGGTATCAAATGTTGTTTCTCTCTGCCCTGGTGATCTGGGTTCTAAGGTCCGGTTAAGAAACCCCCTCCCCACACCAAATTTGTATGGTCGAGCCACAAGTTCTGGGTCCCCACCCTCAACAACATAGGTTCTAGACTCAGCCATGACTCTCAAACTGTACACACAGTATTGAAATGCTTAACAAAAGAAAATGTAACGCCAAAAACAAGATGGCTACCGAATAGTAACAAATACAAAAATAATCTCAAGAATATAGGTGGGGAAAAAAAAGGATTCCAATAACAAAACCAAATTTTCTGCAATAATAAAGCGCCTTCCACAGAAAAACCTCAACAGTGTGAAAAGGAAGTAAAAACAAAACTCAAACAGCTTCCCACGGTGGACGAGCTGATGATCGTCCTCAAATAAGATCCAAAAGAAAGGTCACGGCACCATTGTAACCGGTGTATACTAGAGGTGTTCTTAACTAATAATCTAGTCTTATACAGTCGGTTAACCTTGATGTGTTCTGCGTTGTGTTCAGATGAAGGAGGGAGTCAGACCACTGGAGTTGCTGGTTGATCTTTAATACAGGTTGCTGGCAGAGGCCTGCACAAATAGAAATACAAAAGCCCTTTAACATGCAGCTCTTCCATGCACAGGAGTCGGAATTCCCCTCTTCCCAGGCAGCCTAGCGCCAACTGAGAGTAGTACAGTAATGTTGTACAGTAATGATAAAAATAAAGAAAACTCTGAAATAATTGCATAACCCAGATGTTTTGTGTACTTATACAACCAGCTTAAACATTATACTGTAGAACAAAATAACCAAATACACATACCTGCACAAATAGAAATACAAAAGCCCTTTAACATGCAGCTCTTCCATGCACAGGAGTCGGAATTCCCCTAGCAGATAAGCACATGGAGAAATCCTGTGACTAACTAATAACTGATAGTTCTAATATTTACAATAGAAAATTCTGAACTTGTCAAAAGAAATGTATGTATTAAAACATAACCATTCACAGCTGCATTTGCTTTCAATTATTTTATGAATATCAAAAAAAAACATTAGCTTAACCAAGAGTAAGAAACGTTCCTACCTCTTCCCAGGCAGCCTAGCGCCAACTGAGAGTAGTACAGTAATGATGTCATAGAACATTCTCTTAAAGCAACAGTACAGGTAGTAGTGTTTATCAAAATAAAATAAAGTAATACAATTATTAAAAAGTAACAACAAAAAATGATTCTTCAGTGTTGATCAGGATTTGGTGAAATTTCAAACATTATAAAAATAAATAAAAGCACATTTTCTCAACTTGTTACATCAGTTTCAGACTTTTAACACTAATTTCACAAAATAAATTAGTATCAATGCAGTACAGTACCAGATATTCTGTCGTGAATTACATAAAAAAACAAACCTTTAAAACAGCAGCAAAAGGCACCAATCAGTGGACACAGCAGCTGCAGCTCTCAACATAGAAATCTTCCCACGCTAGTAGAGAAAAAATAAATACTGAGACTACCAAACACACTATATGGAACAAAATCAAACACAGACCTTTTAAAAACAGTTATTATAATCTTAATCTTATATTTCTGCACCTTATTGGCAACTAAATTTCATTTCATAACTGCTGTCTTACAGAGATAGTTGGAACCCCAACTTACCAGCACAGGCGGCTCATTTCTACTGTAACAGGGTGAGATGGAGATGCAGCAACATGAAGAAGAGGTGTGTCACACCAATTACTGCCCTCCGGTAACGTCGGGAACTTAATTTGGTAACAAAAATTAAGAAATTAGTATAAAAGTAGAAACAGTAAAAATAAAATGTTCCACTGAAAGTTTTTGAGAATGTTCATTTACAATAACAATAATAATAAAAATAACAACGACAACAACAATAATAATAATAAAATCAACTTGCTACACATAACTGCCATTACACCTTTAAACTTGAGCAGCAGAAACGATATTACACAATAACATCTCCTAGATGACGTCAGCAAGCACTGCTAATCCACCTCATTTGCTTATGCTGCTCCTTTTGTCTGGCTGTGTGGTTAGAAAGCCGGGCAGAAACACGCTGAAGTCGGAGAAGATTTGAACTTCCTTGCCCTCTCTCTTCATAATATGACAGATCATAATATTATGTCTGATTTGAGTATGAAAATTGACAGATAAAGAGTTCGTTCAGTTATACAGCTGTTTCTGATTCAATTAATGGCTGTACATCAAACTACACCTGACTCAACTACATCGCTACTACTGGTCCAAGTCCACTCATAATACTTTGTACTGTTTTTATGGAAAAGTGTGGTAGAAATTCATCTACCTTTGGTAAAAATTCATATAATTTCTCAGTGTAGGTTTATGCAGTTCACATTTATTTACACCTGTACACAACATTTACAGAGTAATCGCATGCTTACAGTTATGTACGTGCGCTGCAACTAATTTCACTGTAAAGGTAAAGATACCAAGAAAGTGTTTTTTATGTAAACTGAAGCTACTATGCTTGTGTTTAGCATGTCACTAGGTGAAATTCCATCGTTTGGCTGGATAGTAGTGCCTAATTTAACGACATAATGAAACATTTCCTTTTCTTCTTGGTTATAACTGGCGGATGGGTAAAATGTTTGGTATGCATTACCGCCACCACCTTTCCTTTCTGAAATAGTTTCTATGCAAGTAGAAAATGTAACTGTAAACAGGAGCTAGCAGAAGCTCACCATGACGTTAACGTCCAGCTGTACCCGATGACGTAATGTAAACACAGAGGCGGAGTCTTAATCAGGCTGAAGTCCGCGTCAATCTTGTAGTGTCAAGACCGAAACTTCCCTAAAGGGCCATTCCGCCTCATTTAATACTGAAATACAAAGACTCGCCATGCGTGAACTGGACTGTTTTGAATTGAGTACAGACTCTGTACAAACCTTTATTTATTTTCATGAAAACTCAAAAACTAGACACTTAAATGTTTTTATTTTTCCCAAATTGGAAAAAAGGTATTTCGTAAATGACATACTATTTAATATGTAATAAGTATAAAATACCATAGGCTATATATTTTTCTTTTTTGAACCATTCTAAAAGAGTTTGAACTAGATCGGTTAATGGTCGTTAAAGCGGAATAGTCCTTTAGTCCAGTTCTGAATATGATACCAACTTCATCGTCTCAGAGAAGCCGCTTTCTGAAGCGGTACTACTAAACGACTTCCTGGTGCCTGGGAATTAGAAGTTTAATATCTTAATAATTAATCTACTGTTGTGTTTCTTTGAACCACCGCGAGGCTCATATAGCAGCTGGACGCCATAAACGGCGTGAATACGAAAGCGGAAGAAGTGTTTGGCTAAAGTAGTTAGCAGCGGGTCGGTTCGCTCCCTTCTCACCGTCATGTCTTGAGTTCCCCGAGATTACGCTGCGTGAACGAGAACACGCAGCAGTCGGTTCTGTGGGTTCGCTCAGAGAACACGTCGGAGAACCGGAGAGAGCCGGACTACCCAGTGCGGGGCTCTGGTGTGTTAACTGTACCCAACCGGCTCCACTGCCCGAGGCTCCCCGATGAGGTTAGTGGGGATGTGATGCGCCACTGAGTCCCACCGAGAAATGCTCGTAAAACTAAGCCGCTGTCGAAGCCTCTGAGTGAAACTCCAGCCGGGGCCAAAAATCCTCCGCGTCGGGCTGCTGAAATGCTGACTGGTAACAGGTAACGGAATGAGTGTCGTCATTTACTGCATTTTATGGAGATGTCATAGTTTCCTCTGGGTCTTATTAAAGACAGCGTGTTCAGATGTGGAACATATGAGTGTGTGGCTCTATTTTTGGTCCTTCTTCCTGCCTCCCCCGTCCCTGCAGTTCCTCCTGTCACTCACTCTTGTCGGTTTCTGCACAGGAAGCGACGCCGTAGCGGTGACCACGCCGAAGACCAGCAGCTGAACCCTGAGGCCAAGAGGTCAGGAGGGGGTCCCTGCCTGCTGCTGTCCGACCCGGACTCGGAGGTTAGCTCTGCACGTCAAGGTTTCCTCTCATTCTGCATTGCAGAAAGTATTATTAGCATTTGAGTTTTTTCATATTTCGCGAAGGATGCATGATTTTCACAGATAAGAAGTTTGAATTTGTATCCAGCCAGCCTCAGTCGATGTTTTAAACCAAGAGTGTTCAAAGTGGGACCCGGGGCCATTCAAGAATAAATTGAATAAATTAGGGCAAAACTTCCACACTTAAATTCAAATTGTCTTACAAAAATGTTCAACTCAATCCAGATTTACCATCTTCTCTACGTTTTCTGGTTTCATGGTAACTTCTCCTCACTGACTTTACTCTAAAATCCACCTTGGTGCTGTCAAATCTGCTTCTATAAAATGATTAAAACAACAACAAGTGTTTTAAAGAGAAGCATGACCTAGATCCAGTTTTTGCTCGGTATGAACAAAGTATTTGTTCATTTGTCTTCAGCTGAGCCCAGAATGATGAGCAAACTGCCTTTCATGGAAAACATTCAAAAATCTGAGGTTTGGGGTTTATGATCCGTTCCTATCTACTTTTATTTATTTCCTTTAAGTAGTTAATACTTGGTATGTTGAGAAGGAATAATAAAATGGCAGCAACACTTTTGAGTGATAATTAGTTCGTAGAGCCGAAAGTACAATTTTGAAGAACCCCATATTACCTGTTGTCAGCGACTGTTCTCTGTTTTGGACAATATCACCTTATCAAATCTTTTCAAACATTCTCCACTACAAAATAAGTAGTTAAAGTATGTATGATTCATGCTGATGTTGTATGGGTATTGGCCATTGCTTAAAATTGCAACATCGATATCGTATCGGAAGAGAAAACCTTTCATCAGGACAGCCCAACTGAAGACCAATGTTTGCTAAGTTGTCAGATTTTTTTTGGACTTAAAACATTGGAAACCATTTATCATCTTCCTTCCATTTCACAAATATTCATAATTTTTTTATGTTCACATAGAATCCTGATGAAACGCATTTAATCATGGTTTTAAGATGGTGTGTGAATACTTTATCACTGTAAATGTAATAAATGTCCCTGGCAGTGGAAACCGTGGACATTTAGAGTGTGATACACATATAGTTCTGCTTCTCTCAGGAAATGCACCACTCTGTGATAGAGCTGAGAATATTTTATTTAAAGCCCCGCATCTCCTCCTGCTCTCCCTCCTCTCTATGCATCTGCAGTCCTCCAGCAGCGACAGCAGCAATGGAACCAGCAGCCCAGAAAGGGCAGCTGAGGCCAGCGCCGGGCCGAGCGCGCGCCACCAGAAGAACTGCGGCAGAGCGGAGCGCGAAGACTCGGCTGGCTCCTGGCAGCGCCGTCTCCATGGCCACGGGCAGAGCGCCTCCTACGACCACATCAACAGAGTCCTGAGGGAGGCGCACTTCAGCAGCCTGCAGACCAGAGGGTGGCTGGGCTCGACGTGACCTTTGACCTCTTCTGTCATCTTATTTAGTGCTGAAACCTTTGACGCCGTCACAGCATCCTGGTGCAGGGTGTCAGGGGTGGAGTCTGGTGTGTGTGTGTGTGTGTGAGTGGGAGGTTAGGAGAGCCGCTCAGCTCGTCTGATCATTGGTTGAGACCATAAGCACATCTACGACGGCGTATTAGTATCGTAGTTAGAAAAAAAAATTCTGAAAGTTTTAGATTAATCTCAATTTTTTTTCTAGAATAAAACGAGTAAATTTCTGATTTCGGAAAGTCAAAAATTTGCTAGAAAAATCTCAGAAATTTTGAGGGTAACCTCAGAAACTTTAAAGTTTTCAGTTTCAAAAATTGAAAACTTTCAACTTTTGAAACTCAGAAATGGCCCTGATAACGACGTCATACACATCCACCTTGCCATGGCCTAGAAACTGTGTTTTTTTTTTCTCGTGCTGTGTTGATGTGTGTGTGTGTGTGTACGCACCTTGTGCACTTTATCAAGAAGTATCATTCTTTTTACATGCGTGTGTTGGTGCATGGACATTCTTCATTGGTGCTAATAACAGAAGTGTGACGATAATCCAAGGTGCTTGTGAACTGAAATAAAGGTATGCACTTTACTCCAGCTGGCTGCATGTTTCTACATGGGGAGCTGGTCATCTTCAAAAATGAGTGGCTGGTGACATTTTCATGGCATAATTTAATAATAGCATGGTATCGACAGGCATAGTGTGATCTAAAAGTGTTAATTTAAAACAAAATATTTGTTGGTAAAATAACATTGAAAATTGGTTAAATATTACATTTTAATACAGAGACTTAAGGAAAATACACATTGTTTTATGCTAATGTCAAGGATACATGTATCAGTAAAATGTTCTAGTCCCCATAACGTTTGCATAACAGCAAAGCGTGATGCTTCATCGCAGTACAGGAGGCTTTCCTAGCACATCTTTAAGAAACAACACAAAATAGTTTACGCACAACAACATAAAGATAATACGAAGGCCTCACAAGGTTTACTTTTTCACCCAAAACTTTGCTTTTCTTTCTCCTGTGTCAATAGATGTCACTAAAACAAAGCTGTGATTGAATGAAATCTTCCCACACTGTGAAGTGGAACGATCTTTGTGTTGATTTTGTTTTTTCTATATATTCACCTTTGCTTAATTCTTTATTCAGATGTTTTAAAACTGAAGAAAGGATTGGAGGATTTCTTTTACAGCTGATTAACATCAGAAAAGAAACTGAAATATTTCCTTCCAACTGTTGTTCTAAATTGGTTGATTTTGCAAGACTGCAATGAAGCACTTTTTTTTTTCTTTTCACACAAGTCACATTATTTCTACATGTGCCGGATGTTGCCGCTGGCGCAAACCATGAAGAAGACAACAGGAAGTGGTAGGAGGAGGAGCATGTTCCCAGGAATGACTAAACACTTTGGTCAACTTGAAGTTATTAAATCTTAAGGATAAAATGATTCTGTGCCTTTTCCTCTGTCTTTTCATCTGCTCACATTCACATGGCTGCACATAACCAGAACATGCAACACCGGTCTACACAATCCAAACATCAGAGAACTTTAGAGTTTAAAAACATATGTTTTTAAACCTTGAATGTAGTAACTACAACATGCCATGCTAAGCTAACTGTTCAGCTAAAACCTCACTTCAAATCTGATGTGATGTTTTGGTATTAGACACAAGAGGACACACAATTATTTAAAGCAGCCTGAAAGAACTTTATTTCTTGCATCATGGCTAAAAATTTTTATGCGTTCCTCTTAAATATTTAAGTTAAGAATTCGACTTGAGCAGCAATAAATAAGCACTGAATCGGTTGTGCTGTAACAAAAGTACAGCATGTTTTATTGTTCAGCAGCATGGCTTGTATTCACTGAAGCAGTTTATTTTTACATAAAGTTGTACTGCACTTTACTGTAGTCTGTAAATGTAACGTGACATTTGAAGAGACTGCAGATGCTTCAAACACTTGTCTCATCACATATTCAAAACCTCAAATATGAAAAATAATCCATTCAATTTTAAATCATGCACATTACAACCTTTCAACTCCAATTACCCAGACATTTTCCTCATGTAAAGAAAAATTTGTTACATAACAGCTTAGTAACAAAACATATGGAAGACTAATTTCATTCCAAGGTTTGAGGTTAAAAGAAAAGCATCTGTAGTGCAAATCACAAATAGGGGTTCCCTTAAAGGTTCACAACATGCACCAGAGGTGTTGGTCGCTACTTCAAAAAAAAAAAAAAAAAAAAAAAAATCCTGAGAAAGCAACCATGAGCTGTAAAACAATCTTTGTTCTCTGATTCTGTGTTTACTGCCTTTCAACATTGTAAGGCATGTTTATATCCTGTTATTTCATAAAACCTCAGATGTTATAATACTTCACAGAAAATTAACCTAAGGCAAAGTTTGCGGACCCTCAGCCGCCCGTCAGGACAGACATGCTTCTCTGTAGTTTTCCAAGTCAGACTCTTGGCTGAGTTTGTTGTTGAAGGCAGCAAACAGACAAAAAAAAGTTAATCTAACAGAGACAATGTTCAGGCATAATAATATGACCCTTGTCAAGTAGTGTGTTCATCAACCAGTTAAGCCATGGACTCAAGTGACTGGTCTAACTAGACCCCTGATGATGTGCTTTGCTTCAGATCCTTTAAAGCACAGACCTGTGTCAAACTCCGGTCCTCAAGAGCTTTAGACTCTGATTCAAAACACCTGAAGTCACATCTTTAGGTTACACTGAAGAACTTGACTCCATACAGAGGATGTATTTTAGCAATTGATTCAGGTTTGTTGGACAGGGGACACATTTAAAAGTTGAAGGATGCTGGCCCTTGAGGACATGACTCTGACAGCCTCAAAGGGATTTTGAGCCAAAAGATTTTTGAAAATAGTTGACGATGAGAAACAAATTACAACAGAGTTTTCCGCAGTTGTCAAAAAGAATAAGACATTTTAAAAAGTGTTGACACAAATAGAGGCTCTTCAGGCCTGCTAGAACAGAAGACACTTCCACATATGGATATTGAAAAACGCCTGTTCCAGCACCATCTTGATGAGTTTTACTCAACATGGTTGCTGACTAAAATGGGATAATCCTGACAAAAACAGACAGAACTCAGTTCATGCTATTCCTACAAGCAAACAGCCCGATCGATAAGGCATTCTGTAGGTGTTTGTGAACATAAAGTTTACCAGGTACTACAAGGTATCACTTAAAGCAAAATCAGTATCGGCCAAAATCGGACTCGGTAGGTCAAGCTTTTTAAGGATTGGTGATTGGCCAGAAAGGTACAATCAATGCCCCCTAAAAATCCATGTTGGTGGTCATAATGTTATGCCTGACTAGTTGCACATAGGTAAAGTTATAAGTTGTTAAATAAAAAATAAGTTAAAATAACCCTTTCTGAAAGGCTATATATTTGACATCGGCATAGAACAGAAGTGTACCAGGTAGTCAAGAGTTGAGAAAAGAGAAAACGGACACTGGTTCTGGATCCGATGAGACCGGCCTGCAGCCTGAAGGTTCCTCCTCTCTGTTTTCAATCCAAACCACGGAGGAGTTCTGTGAACATTCAGCGTTAAGTCCAGTTTGAGTCACGCTCGAACTCTCGTCTGTCTTGTCGGACTCCGTGTACGGGATGCCTCGTCCGTACAGTGTCGCCCCCCTGGTCACCAGCTCCATCCCACTAAACAGACTCAGGCTGCTCTGATTGGCCAGCACACTCTCGGGTTCAGAGGTAAGAGGGGAACTTTCTCTGTCAATAAGCTCTGGGTCTCCAGCAGTCCTGACTGACTCGACCTTATTGCTGGTCAGCTCGTCCATTTGCTCCAACGTCGAGCATCTCCAAGTCTCATCCAGACTGGAAGACGAAGACGGGAGATTTTGCGGTTGGATGACGTTGGACGAGAGCTCAGACTCATTAAGTCCAGAGAAGGTGTTGGCTGAGTTTGTTGCTTCTGAGCTCTCCAAGTGTGCAGAGGGGTGACACTGATTAGACATTGCCTGATGGCTGCTCTGCGCCGCGTTTTGTCTGGTGGCGTGTTGCGGTCCGCCCATCAGAGCCTCAAACTGTCTCAGGATCTGGAGAGAGACGATAAGCATTCCACCTAATCTCAAACCCTGTTGACCTCTCAGCCCTTCCCTGTCTTCCTCTCTTACCTTGGTAGCCTTGTTGGCCACCGGTCCTGGAGGGCCCTCACTGAGCTGGCAGAGTCTGAGCTGCGTTGCTCTGAATGTTTGCTCCAGAGCAAGGAGGTCGGAGGTCATGAGGCAGGCGACAGCACACAGAGCCCGCTGTTGGATTAGAGAACCACAGGTTTACAGGAAGAACAGCTCCTCACAGCAGACTGAAGGCTTGTCAGAAGGAGTGCACCGATCTTTAAGTAGCCTGAACCTGCTCATTCCGATTTTGGAATCGGAATGAGTGACTTTTCAGACAATCAAGTTGGCATCAGTGGGGTGTCACCACCCTGATTAAATGTCATGATCAGGGAGCCTTCAAAATGTGTATGAAACACTACAAATTACATCACTTTAAATGCAACATATGTTAACGTTAGGGCCGTTTTCACAAGCTTGAACTAAAAATGGACTCAACCTTCGTTAGGTACATTTATTTCACCTTTTCTCTCCCTCTGCTTCAGACAGTTGCCTCTAGTTTTTCTTCACTCCTGAGAGCAACGCAGTGCACAGTAGCAAACTTTGCAGCCAGACAGGCAAGAGCCGACAGGGTCTTGCCTGTGTTGGTTTTTGAAAAATAAAGTAGCTTTAAATGCTTCATAATATTTAACTTCATGGCGGCTTTTATTTTACGCCACTATCAGTTACATGTAGAAGAATCCCTGGATTTGATCGGTAGATTAGATCGGTTTCTAAAGAATCGACCCGTCGCCGATCTCCCAAAATGAAGGAAGTCGGGGCCAATTTTATCAGTGCACCCCTCCCTCTCTGTGAGGTGTTTCTATTACCATCTTAACTGTGTACGATAGATCTTGAAGCTTGCTTGAGAGCAACTCCACCACAACTTCACAATTAAGAGTAGAACACCTGAGAAGGAGGGAAAGAGACATTAGTGTAGACGACAAAAAGAAAGAGAGAGAGAGAGCAGCTTGAAGAAGAAGAGAAGCACAGACTCTTTCAGGAAGTGTTGACTCTCCTCTCTGGTCAGGAAAACTTTGGATCCTTCAGTCAGTCTGCTGATCAGAGCCATCTCCTGACCACAGTCCCCCAGCTGCAGTGCTTCGGTCCTACATGTGGAGAGCAAGGCTTTTACAGAGCAATCCACTACAATGCAATTTTAACATGTTGTTGGTTTGGTTCGGCTGTAGTCCAAGCATTTTGGGTCTCATGAAGGTGGATGATCAAAAGGTGATCAAAAGCTAGATCACCTGGGCAACCGAGCAGAGGCTATTCTGTGCCAGTTCCAAGAAGAACCATACAAGAAGCTGAACAGACGAGCATGACGCGGTTCCCCTGATAGATCTGTCTTAATATATGACTCATTAAAATTCACAACATTTTGAAGTGGGGAAGCCAGTTAAAGATGAGCTGGACACAGAGAGCTTCAGTGGAGAAAAAAACCCTGACAGCCACTGGAATAAAAAGAAGTCTTATGTTACTGAAAGATAGAAATGAGTTATTATTCACAAAATATCCAGAGAAATAAAAGTGTTTGAGTTATTAGGTTTCAAATAGGGGTGACTGACAGGGACTGAGCATTTTATCACTATACTTTGAAGTACTAGTGTTATAATGACAACAGTGATACAAAAAGTTTCAGGTAACTGCAAGGAGCAACATTCACAGCACCAAGTTGAAAAACATTTACATGTGATACAAGCCGCTTACATGGGCATGATTTATGACACTAAAATGATTAAATGAAACATCATTTAATCATATTGTCAAATGTACTGATATTTATTGATGCTCTGGTGGAAAAAAAACTGGGAACTTTTTTTCAACATTAATTGAAATTATGGTGACAATGTTAAATCAAACATTTTTACAATAAATAAACGATATGATTAAAAAGTATTTTTTTTAAGTTTCACTTTCAAATAGAGGACTTAGACTTGAATGTGCACAATGCACAGACAACAAAAGTAACAGTGTAAAAACTCAGAGACGTCATGCGTTATTTTATATTATATTTATATTATATTATATTTATCTTATATTATATTTAGAATTCCTAAGTGAACTTTCCGAACCATTTGAAAGGCTTGTTTCAGTTTATTTTTTGAATGTTTGATAAAGGTAGCCTACCCACTAATTTTATCAGCTTCAGTTTCTTTATTATTTATTTTACATTGGTTGTTCCATTTCTTACTGCACCGATAGAATAAACTAAAGTTGTTTTTACATGTTTGTTAGGTTGTAAAGTTATTGCTGTATTTCAGTGTGCTGTATTGCTGCAGAGTTAGCAAATGAATTGGTAATCAAGTACGTTTATGTCTATTAAAAAAAAGAAACGCTTTAAGTCATTCTCAGGTTTTTCTGTACTAGATTGGTATCGGTCGATACTAAACCGATAAGACTTCCATTAACTTCAGTACTGGAAGTGAAACAAGTGTATCAGAGAGTATTTAGTAAGTATCCGCTGACCGTGGAGGTTCAGGCTCGTCCTGAGCAAGTTTACGCTAAAAAAAACAAAACAAAAAAAAAGCCCAGCTTTTCAAAAAACTCCTAAACGTTAAACAATGAAAACAGATGTGTGTGCTTTTCCCTAGTTTTACCTCCACTAGGTCTGGATTTCAACACAAACGCTGATGGAATAAAATGTGACCAAATATAGTGAGATGAGTTCTGCTGAGGCGTAGAGACATATTCACTCCGTATGTAAAACTCAGTTAGAAACCACAGCGACATGTCCAGCTAACGGATTTTAACAGCAGCTACTGACCGTTCAGAGGGGTCCCCGTTACTCTCTCTGCTGGCTCCTGATTGGCTCCTGCTGCCAGCTGACTTGCTGCCAGCAGAAGCTCTGCTGTTGGCGGCCATGTCCTGAGAGGAGTTGTGAGAGGAGCCGTTGCTGCTGTCCGTCTCTTCCCATCCGCCCCCCACCTGCCCAGGGCATCGCTGGCTGGCTGTGGCGATGAGGGGACACACAGAGAAAGGATTTATTTATCTTTACGTTGCCATGCCGCCAGGGCTGCATCGGCTTAGAAAAAGCAGAAAGTTGGTTTATTGCCTAAACTGCTGCACTGTTCCACAGGTTGGGACTTTGACTAGGTCGTTCTGACACATGAATATGCTGTATCTTCATTGTCATTGTCCACATCGCAATAATTCACCACAACAGAAACAAACACACCGACTTTGTGGCTGCAACGTGACGAAAGCACTGAGAGGCTGAAGGAGTAATAATTTAACTAACAACACAAATGTCTCGCCTTTCGTTCTGCGAGTGGGCAGGTTATAAGCGCACGCTGCCACGGCGACCTCTATTGGTGC
Organism: Poecilia picta; assembly: GCA_033032245.1. Classification (NCBI taxonomy): domain Eukaryota; kingdom Metazoa; phylum Chordata; class Actinopteri; order Cyprinodontiformes; family Poeciliidae; genus Poecilia; species Poecilia picta. Next base: position 1,306,539 of record CM065371.1, read on the forward strand.
GGATGGCGCCACGACGGCCCGGTAGTGGTTCTCATGCAGGCGGATGCCCTGGTGCTCGGTGGGGGGAAGGACGGCGCTGGCCACCACCTCAGCAGCCTTCTGGATCTTATCCAGCAGGGTGTCGCTGCCTACACACACACACACACACACACACACACACACACACACACACACACACACACACACACACACAGAGACACAGCTTCAGCATGGAGAACGTTCCACAGACTGAACAACAAACCGCAGTCCCTCACCTGTACCCTGCTTCCCTGGACTGTACCCAAATCCCTGCAACCCCGACCTTTGGGAGCCTGCTGACCCCATTCCTAAACGAAAACAAACACACTGACAAGTGTTTGTTTGCAAGGTGAAACATCACAAAGCTCTTTTTATATATACATATACTAACCCACAGATGTTGGGCCTGTGGTGTGTGGAGCGATGCTGTCTTTGGTGGAAACTGCATCTGTAAAAAGTAAACGGGCCACTTCCTGTAAAGAAAACAGTTCAAACTTACAGTCACTGGAATCAGAATCCCTTTACTGTGAAAGAAAGAACGATATTTAAAAAAAAAACAGCAGCTCTAGAAGGCAGTGTAAATACATAAACAAATGAATACATAATTATATTTAAATGAGCAGTATTATGTACACAGTCCAGTCACATTAATGTGACCATCTGTCAAAAGCCAGAATAACCACCTTTCGCAGAGCGAACTGCTACGAGACGTGCAGGAAGAGAGTCACTTAGGTCCCTGAAGGTCTTCTCTGGGATGTTGAGCCATGCCGACTCTAATGCCGTGGCCAGCTGCGCTAGATTACGCGGTTGAGGATCCATGGCGGCGAACAACTCGATCGAGATGGTCCCACAGATGCTCGATTGGGTTTAAGTCAGGTGAGTTTGCTGGCCAGGGGAGGACGGTAAACTCATCCTGGTGCTCTTCGAACCACGCACGTACACTGGCAGCTGTATGGCACCTCACATTGTCCTGCTGGAAGATGCCATCATCCTGAGGAAAAACAATGCGCATGTAGGGGTGGACATGGTCCGCAAGGACAGATGCGTACTTGTATTGATCCATCGTGCCTTCCACAATAATCAGTGAACCCAGAGAATGCCAGGAAAACATTCCCCAGACCATAATGCTCCCGCCTCCAGCTTGGACCGTTCCTGCAATGGTTGCAGGGTGGTTCCTTTCAGAGGTTTCACGCCTTATACGCCAACGTCCATCTGTCCGATGGAGCATAAAACGCGATTCATCTGAAAACGCTACCTGTCGCCACTCAGTGGACGTCCAGCTGCTGTACTGGCGTGCAAATTCTAGCCTTCGTCGTCGATGAACACCAGTCAGCATAGGTGCACGAACCAGGCGTCTGCTTCGGAGGCCCAGACGCAGCAATGTTCGCTGAATAGTGGTTTGGGAGACACTTGTGGTAGCCCCTTGGTTCATTTTAGTGGTCAGTTGCTCAACGGTAGCCCGTCTATCTGCCCGAACGCATCTCCGCAACCGTCGTTCGCCTCTGTCATCTATGGCCCGTGGTGCACCACATTTGCCACGTCGTTGATTTTGGACAGTCCCATTTTGCCATGCACGGTACACTTTTACCACGGCGGCACGCGAACAGTTCACAAACTCAGCCGTTTCGGAAATGCTTCCACCCTTGGCCCGAAAGCCAATGATCGTGCCCTTTTGGACGTCGGATAAATCGCTTCGTTTCTGCATTACGCCAACGATTGAAATGTTTTCCGAAGCCCACACACACCCTTTATATACGCTCAACTGCACTGTGCTGCCACCTGCCTTCTGTGATTGGTTATTTAACTCTGAAGTGGAAAGTACGTGGTGGTCACATTAATGTGACTGGACTGTGTATTTTCCAGGCATATTGTCCCATTTTATAGCACAATAAAGTAGTTATGTTACCTTCAGTTATTATACATTTCAAATTTGATTTTGTAATTTAACGCCTTGAACTTGGGCCTCTGTCTCTTTAAAAACTCTAGTTCTTCCTGAAACTCCGCCTTCAGGAAGTCATCACAACATGACTCCTGTATTAACCCTTTAATCATGTTTTTACCAGCATCTCACTGAGAAGTAGCTCCTATAATGAGATCAGCTGATAAGCAGTTCCACCAGCTGCTTGCTAATTGCTGCTGGCTAGTCTGAAGGAGCTGAGTGGGATGCTCCATCATCTTACTGTAGCCGTGGTAACAGTCAGATGATATCCTGCGTCTCACCTGTGCTGCACTCCTCACTTTCTGGTACAGCGCCGTGCCGTGGACGGGATCCGGAGCGCCGCTATAAGCTGAAAGGCAAGTTTACAGAGCATAAACAACCTGCTGCGGTTCAGCAAGACCGTGGAGCCTGAAGCTCCTGAAAACATGGAGGGGCGGGGCTCACTCGACGCCTGCTGGATGAAGGTGGAGTTCCTTCTGAGCTCCGTGAGGAAGTGCTTTGAGCCGTGTCCGCACAGATGGATGAAGATCTTCAGCACCTGGTTGGGGGAGAGGAGAGGCATCAGGAGCCGAGGGGACAGGGAGGCGCGGCTGGCGCCGGTCGCTCTCACCTTCAGTTTGACGTGACACGACTCCACCTGAAGCCTCTCCAGGAGATATTCAAGCAAACACTGGCCATAACCGGACGACTCGTGGCAGATTTCTAACAGCGGGGTTAAAGGTCAAAGGTTCGTTTATGATAAAGAGCAGCATCCTCTACATGAGCACAGCTTGAAAATACTCTAAAACATCAAACATAACATTTCATCAGAGCTTTTCTAAAAAAAATTTTTTTTAAAATCTGGAAAGTGTGGCAGGCATTTGTATTCATCTCCCTTTACACAGATTGCATGAAATCTAGGGCTGGACAATAAATTAATGACAATATATATTGTGATAGGCCTGTGATCAATATCAACAGATATTGATAAAATATTCAATAATTTCACTGAACTCCAATTCAGAACTGCACAGCATTCTGGGGGATGTAGGCAAGGGGAAGGCTTTAGTTGCTCGACCTCTCACATTAACTTACTCACTCTTTGGTTACCTAGCAACAACCTGTTGAGTAACTTGTGCAGCAGCAGTTTCATGTTTTACCACCATGCCTCAAAACTGCTTAAAAAAACACCAACAAAAAAACAACGCCGTGGAGAGAAAACTGGATAAAACATGACATCAATAATTGTGGATATTGACTGATATGAAACCCTTATATCTTGATAATCCAGTCCTACCAAAATCAGTTTGTATTTTATTAAACACTGTACTGAACTCCCCCTCCCCCCCAAAAATCAGCATCTTGTAGACAAGGGGTGACCAATGTGTGGCCCGCAGGCAAATTATGGGCCCAAACATGTCAGTGAAAACTGTTCAATTTATCATCATAATGTGGAAAGAGGATGAGCAACTGTTGACCGACTAAAATATTAATAAAAGAAAGAAAGAAAATAGAGAAAAAACCCCAGAAAACCAGAAATGTAATATTTTTTCTTAATGTTAGGCGTTAACGTAAAATCCCTCCAAAAAATATCCATATAAGTTTTGGGGTGTCACTATGTGTCCAAGGGCTCAAAGGATGTGAATACTTTTTTGCTGAGTGGAACTACTCAGCATAAAAAGACTCTGAGATCTGCAGGAACCCAGCAGCCAGACAAGGATACTTCCAATCTCCTGGAAAAGGTAGCCAGGACAGGGAGTTTCATCATCTGCAGTTGCCTTCATCAAGGAGGGGATCTAAAATTATTATTATTATTATTATTAGGATATTAACACACAGGAGCCAGAAAAGTCATTAATAGTAATATATATATGTAATAACAGTAATTTTCAGCTCTAACAAAATAAGATATGTCAAGATAAACTTGGTTATTTAGGTGTTTAGCTTGAATGCTAGCAATAAGAAGCTACAACCAGGATAAAGCATTAAAGGAGATCAAGTTAGCATTAGCTCCTACTTGTCATCTTCCTCTAGTGTGTTAGCTGCTCGGTCATCATTCAACACAAGTTAAATCCACTTACTTTCTGCAGGAAAGACAAACGTTCCATAAATGCTGCCATGATTTAGCAGTCCTAGCTGCGTGTCACTCATTTTCCGGCTAATCTGGGAAGGCGGGTTCAACATTGACAGATAGCCAATCAGAAGGCAGTACATAGAATACTTCACGTCTATTCGGTACTGATGCCTCTCAGCGTGTGAATCAGCGAATCAGGTAGAAGGAAAGGCTCCCAACCCATAACGTTTTCACCGGCATCATTTTGACTGACAGCAATGTGAGCCAATCAGACTTAGACTTTCCTTCACGTGTAACAGAGATTGCAACATGGCGCTGTCCATGGCTGGCATGAATACACTAACTACTGGATGGTATCTTTGTTTTAAACAGGTTTTGGGTTTGTTTGTGAGTTTAATAAACCAATAGGCACTACAGGATTTCTTTTTTTGCTGTTGTTGATGTGAAACACAAAGGACAAAGCATGTCGGGGTCAAATGTATGGAGTCGTAGCCGAGAGAGATTGAGACGGTTCCCTGAGCTGTTAGCTCAGTGTGCAGATGAGGTAAGATGACCTGGTTGTCCTCCATTAGGAAACCCCAACAGATGAACTCGGTCACCGTGTTTACATCGTTTGTTACACTGTTTCTTAAATATCTATTCCACTGTGCATTCTGGGCTGTTTTAATATTAACAAAAATATTAATTAAAACGTGTGTATTTGAAGGTTGTCTCATTTAGTAAATTTGTATCTAACATATGCACTTTTTGAAGTATTTTGTATTCCTGTATAAGTTTGATGTAGGTCGTAATATAAGAATTCCCTCATTAAAGGCGTCGTAAGGTCCACTTAGAAAAGGGGGCGATTTAATAGCACTTTATTGAAAATATTCCATAAAAAACACAAAACTGCAAAGTGTGGCATGCATTTGTATCAAACTCCTTTAATCTGATTAGAATAAATAATATCTAGTATAAAACTGGCTTCACTCGGGATCTCATTCGTAAATACAGCCCACCTGCATCCGGACCTAGATTCAGATGAAAACCAGTGAAAATGAAGACAAAAAAAATTGTTTCCAAAATTTTTCATTCAAATCCAACAAAGCTTTTTTTTTTTTTTTTTAGCAAAAAAAGGACAAAGTTTTATATATATATGTATATATATATATATATAAACTTTTCTATAAAACCCCCCCAGAAGTTTTCTTGAAAGTAAAAAGGATATTTCTGAGCTCGTCAAGTCAATATTCACTAGAAAATATTACAATTTTCTACTTTTCGTTGTCAGAAACTTCCATGTGATTTCTAGAAAATCACCAACATCTATTTTTTGTGGTGGAAATTCACTCTGGCTTTTCCCCCCCCAACTCAATACTCAGTCGTATAGACATATCACCGTAACTGGAGTGAATAAAAATGGACACTCCACTTTAGAGGTGAAACTAAATATTCCCTGCTATTTGATCAAAATGAATACGACTCATCTCTGTTTCTTTTTAATCCTTTGCTGTAGGCAGCCGTTTATGGAAAGTGTGTTGCTGCAACAACAACTGGCAAACAGGAGCTGAAGAAGGATGTGTGTGCTAAGGAGTTTGAGGCACTAAAGACCTGTTTTACAAACGCAGTAAGTTACAGTCCATAATGGTGGAAATGGACTTAGAATTATTGGTTAATAAGTAGCTTTTCTCACCATGTTTCTCAGGCCAAGAAGAAAACCAGATGACACAACTGGACTGATCTGTGGGAGAAAACTTTCCAAGTGGAGCTTTGATGTGATGTTATGATAGGGAAGACAAACTATTTCATTTCAGTCAATATTTATACAAACCAGCATTCGATAATGTTGAATATCTTTTATTGAATCTTTTTATAAGCAAAATATTACACATAGAAAAATCTGCTTGTAAAAATGATCTTCACAGGAGAGACCAGAAAATACAGACAGGATTTAAAAAACGCACGTGTCAGCGCCTTTATTTTATTCTTATTGTGTAGAAAAATGATGGTAAAGGGAGAAAAGAGAAAAAAAGAGGGGAAAAAAATTGCACATTTAGTCTGTTCTGCAGCATATTGAAGGGAAGGCACCACGGAAACCAGTTACGTTCAGCTGATGCTCATAAGGCTGCGACACACAGGAGAGACTCAACCGGGTTTAACAGAACAACAGGAACTGAGTGTGAAAACTAGAGGCGGGTTGCATCCACACAAATATTAACATTAAATACAGAATATTTCTGCTCAGAAATGACAGATTTTGCATAGATATATTTCTATTTACACAGTGACGTTTCCAGAATGTTCATCAGAGACAAAAATAAGTTAATATTTACAGACTGTAACCCAGACTTTGAGTCAGCTGTGGAGCAGAGGCTGATGAAGGCAGCGGCTTTCTGAGGTTCTGCAGATTTGTGCTGTAAAGCTGGAGAGGAGTGAGTGTGTGTGTGTGTGTGTGTGTGTGTGGTGTGTGTGTGGTGTGTGTGGTGGTGTGTGTGTGTGTGTGTGTGTGTGTGGTGTGTGTGTGTGTGTGTGTGTTGTGTGTGTGTGGTGTGTGTGTGTGTGTGTTGTGTGTGTGGTGTGTGTTGTGTGTGTGTGTTTTATTCTGCTCCGTCTTCCACTGCAGCCTGTTTAATCTGTCTGGAGTGCAACACTCCCCCGACCAGCAGCTGCTGCTCCAGGGCAGCATGCAGGTCTGGGCCCCCCAGCTCCAGGAGGGGCTCCAGGCCGTGGACCCCTCTGGATCCTCTGGCGTCCCCCGGGGGCCCTGCAGCCTCTCCGGGCCCCAGGGCTCTCTTCCTGCGCCTCAGATCCGTCTCTCCCTGATCCCTGGCCGTCTCATGGGAGCCCTGGAGGCGCTCCTCGGCCCCAGGGTCGGCGTCGGCTCCGGGGCCATCCTCGGAGGAAGCTTTCTCTTTCAGGTCTCTTCCTCCCGTTTTCAAAGCTTCGCCCTCGACTCCCTTGCCGTTTCTGGCATCTAGAACCTGCTGCAGCTGCTCCAGCCTCTCCTGAGTCTCCTTCGCCTCTTGCTCTCTCTTTGCTCTCTCATTGATCTCATCATCAACCTGGAGCTTCTCAGAATGCTTTGCCTTCTCAGGGAGCTCCTGCTCTCTGTTCAGCTTCTCTCTCTTCTCTCGTTCCAACCGTTCCTTTTCCACCCGCGCCTCCACTTCTCTCTCTATCCTCTCCCTTTCAACTCTCTCTCTTTCTAACTGCAGTTTTTCCCGTCCCCCCTCCTCCAGGAGTTCCTTGGCCGGCCGTGCTTGGACTTCCTTCTCCATCATCTCCCTCTGAGGTTTTTCCTTTTCCAGCTCGTTCTCACTGGCAGTCTTTTTATTCCCGTCTCTGTCCAGCTTGTCCTTGTCCAGTTCAGCCTTTTTGAGGTTTTCCATCGCATCTCTTTCCTTATCGAGTTTTCTTTCTTCGTCTTTGACCTGAGATGCCTGATCATTTTGAGACTCTGCAGATTTTTTCTTCCCTAGCCGGACCCCACGGGCCCCAAGCTCGCTCTGCTGCTGCTGAGACTCTCCTCCTGGTGCAGCTTTGGCGTCCTCCTTGTAAGCGGCAGCAGCTTCTTTAGCAGCCTCGCCTGCTGCGTTCCCAGCTGGAGCCGCTCTCTGCTCCCCAGCAGCAGCATCTTGTTGTCCAGCTGCTGCTGCCTTCGGTTCTGATCCCACGCCGGGATCTTTGGCTTTCCCCACTCCATCGTCCTGGACTTCCTTCTCTGCAGCTCCTTACACACACAAAAATAAATAATGAGTTATTCAATAAGTCGTTAAAATCATGGCGGTGATGGATTTACACATTTACATGAGATATATTCATAATTAAGTCATGGAACGAAACATTCAATTTATCAGCCAATCAGAAGACATTGCTATCTTATTCAGGGGTTGGCGCAACAAGTCCTGCCTACTTGGGAGCAGCTATGTATGAGGCGTTCTGGGGAAATGACATTTTACAGAAGAGTTCTGGATTCAGCAGGTTGGAATGACGCACAACGTTTGATGACTGTGATGCTGTGAGTTCTGGTGGAGCCAGCTGCACGATGAAAAACCCAAAAAACTAACCATCATCCTAATACCACTTCCTGTTGTCTTCATCATCGTTTTCTCCAGTAGTAACATCCTGCTGTTGATCATGTGAATCTTGCGATGCAAAAAAGTGTTTCCATTCATTGCAGTTTTGCAAAATGCATCTATTTAGATGCAGCTGAAAAGCCACTTCAACCTACTGCAAAAAATGTTCTATCAAAAAAATATATTTTTAAACTGGTGCATTTCCATCAAGTAAAATAATTTTTGTAATTTGCACAATTCTACAGTCAAAGGAAACACGGCTACAATTCTGCTAACATCAAAAAGCACAATTTTGCAGTTGAGATATTTTTTGAAAGTGCACTGTTTAAATTAAGCAAAACATTACATTTTGCAATTATATGGTCAGTGAGAATAACCATTGCAGAGGAATATTACTCACAGCTGCTCAGCACATGTATAAATCAGCTGACCAGCAGTGATGTGTGTGTGGTGTGTGTGTACGCACCGCCCGGCTGCTTCTGGTGGATCTCTTTGTGCTGCTCTTCTATAACGGCCAGCAGCTTCTCCTGCTGGTCCAGAATCCTATTCTGCTGCTCCTGCTGCTTCTTGATCACCTGCAGCAGCAGGCTGTGGTCCAGCTGGCCGTCTGCACGGACACACACACATCCAGCTGAAGCAAGACACACTTCTGAGTACAGAGTGACAGACCACAGCCTCAGGAATGAGAGGACTCAACTACATGTTAGAGGAGAAGGTGGATGGAGGAGGATCTGTTCTTCATCAACAGAGATGCACCAGGTTCAGTTGTTCACCTGCAGGTCAAGTTTTTAGCAGTTTGATTCTTCAAAGTGCAACAAAATCTAGAAAAAATGGGCATGTTTTTGTAGCCTTCCTGACGAGAGCCGCAATATTTAAATATTCAAAGGAAACGTCACACTGTGTGAGACAATAGCTGTTAAAAAGGATTTGGACTTTTAGAATGAAAACAAAAAAGTAGTATCTAATATTAATGATTAATGGGTTAGCATTAATAACAGCATTAATAACCGCTATCTGTGTGTTCCATGGAGAACGTAGAGCTTTACCGTAGCTGTAAGACGGGAGGTCCAACTTTGTGTCACGTGGGTCAAAATTATCGAGTCAAAAGTGTTTACAAGCCAAGAAAATAAAGAAAGGAACTAAAATCAAACAAAGTTATGAAGATTCAGGTGCAGCAAATGCATCTTTCCAATAAAAGTATTTTTTATTAAAAAAGCATGGCCACAAAAATAATACTTTATGTCGTAATTAAGATTTTCCATTGGAAGAGAATTATGTCAGTAATACTTTTACCACAATTATAAATAAAAAGTTCAATAAACAAACTGGTATCACTGTTAAAAATAGGATTGTAAATTTTCCTTGGGGCAGCCAGTCACCATTCAGGGCAGGGGAAGTTGAAAACTTAACCATCTCCATCTTGGTGCATCTCCATTCACAACCATTTGTCAACTAATGCAGCAGTTAGTAAAATGAGCCTCGTGTTAAAGTAACGATTACTGATCAGCTAATGAGTGAGTGTGGTGACAGACTGTGACACAGAGACTAGAAGGAAAGAGGGAGTCCATACCTGCAACCAGCTTTTTTATCACTGCCATTTGAATCCACCAGAGAGAAGGAAACAAAGGAAAGGCGTTAAGAGGAGGAGAAAAGTAAACAACAGAATATAAGAGAGAACAAGCCACATCAGACAGCCGAGTGCACCAAGAATCAGGGAATAAAATCAGATTGCCGCATGTCTAACACCTCAGGTGCAACAAGCAAAGGGAGAGGAAGAGAAGAATCAAAGTTAGATTTGAACTCCAGGAAGCTGTTTGGGAACCAGGCCGGGTTTCTGACATGGTTCCTCTGATTGTCCAAATCAGTGGGTAGAAATGTACCTGGAAACCAGCACAGGCAGAACCTGAGCATCACAGCGTCGGATTGGTCGACTATCTCAGCACATTGTTTCAGTTATTCTACAGGTTCATCATCAGCCTGTTAGCTTCAGATGTTAGCGATGTTGGGAAGTATCGCTCCACCAGCCATGGTAGATGAAAATGTTTGAGGAAATTCTAAAGAAAAGCTCATCATGGAAATAAACTTAAATAGAGGGAGCAGCAAACTTGAATATCAGAAATGACTCAGAGGCCCTGATGCCTTGGAACTGCATTCAAATCAACTGGAACGTTTCCTCCCAAAAACAAACCCACCGTTTTGGGGGAGAGCTGGGATGTAGTCACAAAGTTTGGGGTTTAATTCCAGCTTCCTCTGTGACCACGTTAATATCCCTACAAGCAAGGCACTATTTCAAAGCATGTTCTATTATTAAAGGTCTGGCAGAATTTTAATGGTGCTGTTCCCAGATACTCATCCGGCTGCAACTAAAGATTAACGGACAAAATGTGACTAATTTGAACCGTGACGCAATCTGACAAAGTTCAATGGGTGTGAATACTTAAGCATTTAACTTTTTAATGAGTTAAATTTCACCAAATTAATTCCCTACATCTTATTGAACATTTTTAAAGAAATACTGTTTTATTATAACATTCTGTAAGGCTTTCAGAATGGACAGAGGCACATGTAGAGAGCTCTCCAAAACACATTTTGCTGGATGATAATAGCTCCAGTTATTATTGTGATAAATGATAATATTGTGGAGACAATTTTCAAGCCTTATATTGGTAATGGAATAATGCTGCCAGTTAACCCTCTCAAAGACCAATAACTGTGAAATTGTAAAGAACGCTTCACACTGCAACTGGAATATATGTGAAATATCAAAAATGAAACAGAAATAAAAACCACTTCAAATCAAAACTGTAAATAAAATGGATTTAAAGTAAACAAAATTTCACTTTAAAAAATATTATGAAATCACGAGTGAAGTTCATTTTAGTTTATGTGATTAATCGATTCATTGCTTATTGTGACAGCCTTCATCCCCAGTAAAACAGAGGCTGGACCAGTTGGGTTCTGGTTTCCTACTGCTGCTTCTGTCTCATTATTTTTCTCCACATCTCACTTTTTCTGACTTCATGTTCAGTAAATTAGGCTGAACTTACTGTCCAGCTTCTCGTCTGCTGTGTCTTTGCTGTCTGCGGCTGCGCCAGCGTCTGCCACAGGGTGACGCTCTCCTTCAGCATCTGGAGCTGTTCAGAAATTTCATAGAAGTCAGACAAAACATACAAAAAGGGAATTGCTGCATATTCCCTATATTGCTAGTTGTTAAATCTTTACCCTTTTCTGCAGCATTGGGTTGTTTGACAGCTTCTTTGGCTGGTGCTCCTGCTGCCTGATTCGCTGCTACACCTGCATTGTCGTTGGCAGCATTTTTGGCAGGTTTTTCCACCTCCTTCAGTGCAGCAGAGTCCTGCTTGCCCACCTCTCTGACCGGCTTCTCCAGCACCTCATTGGACGCCACCGGACCACCCGCCTTCCCCTCATCCTTCCTTCCAGCAGCCTCTTCGGCGTTTCGTTCTTTCCCGTCATCTTTCTTCAGGTCGGGCCCCGGCTCATCCCTTTGTGGTTCTGCGTTGAGCCCTTCTTCAGCTTGCTTCTTCTCTTCCAGCTCTGGTTTGTCCTTCCTGGAGTTGACCCTCACTTCGTCTTGAGGGATGGGCGGTTCATGGCGGTGGGCTTCCCCCTCCGGCACAACTGCAGCAGAGCGAACAGACAGCGGTCGTAAATGGCTGCGGATCCGTTCCGTTTCACAGTTTGCTTCAGCTTCCTTACCGGCCTCAGGGCGGTCCAGCTGCACCACTTCCTCCTCCTCCTCCCTCTCCATGGGCCCTTTAATATGGGGGAGCTTGGGCCGCACCACATTCCCTTCTGGAAGGACAGGCTTCTCTATTTCTACTGGTTTTTTGACTGCAGCATCATCTGTGAGGACAAGAAAAACTTTTATCAACTCAAACACCTGCAGTACGTTACAGAGACTCAACGTTGAAAATCAAGCTACTTTTTCCTTCTACTCAACTTTTCACCAATAAGCTTTGTTTGTTGCTTGTAAATGACCCTCTGTCTTACTTATTATTGGTCTTGTGTTAAATGTTAATTTTGGGGTTTTAAGTGACAGCCATAATCATCATAAGAATCCACACACATCTATGTAAAATACAAATTCCCCTTTTTGATTTAAACTGCTAAAATTAATACGTTTTTTGATAATACAACTTATAAAAACGTATTTTAGTTTTCAAACTGCTGATTTCAAAAGATCCACTAGGTGGCAGCAAATGCAAAAACAACATATTTGACACCTTGTTTGAGAGTAAGAGTGAAGACGATTTAAAACCAACAGAAAACAGGTGGATTGTTTGCTACAGGAGGAAAATACAAGGCTTCTGCAAGTTTTACCAAATCAATTTTAAGACTTTTAAAAATTAAATTAAATACCTGTATGACGATACAAATGTACAAAAGAAAATTCCGTCACTTTTATATAGTGCCAAGCAATATTTTGCACAGAATGAACGTAGCATCAAACGGGTTACCGACGTCGACTCGTCTAACCAACTGGCACTCAGGAAAAAAGCTAGCAAGGGCTTATAAGCAGCTAGTTAGCGATGGCCTCAACCACCTGGAGTCACAGAACAGAATGAAGATGTCTGCGTGCGACTCAAACTTTTGCCTGATAGAAAAGTCCCACCAGAAAAATAAACTGCCATACATGAGACTAAATAATTATCTTTATTTTAGATACATTAATTTAATCTTAAGACTTATTGAGGATGCGCTGACACCCTACAATAAACAAAATAAACAAGTTAGAGGACATAAATAGGGAAAATAATGTTTTTGTCTTTTTTGTATTTTTTTAAATAATGAGGAACTGTGAAGTTTATGACTCTTCTTACGCCTGTGTTACTCCAAAACAGCAAACCCAGATAAAAACAATGTTCTCCAGGTCTCATTGGTTTGCTTCATCTCCCTCTGAGCCCACAGAATCCATTTGCTTCGTACAGGTCGAGCCTGCAGTCATTTTCTAGCTGCCACAGGAGGTATGAGGGTAGAGGAGGCTGAACATGGTGCGTTTTACGGGGTTGGGGGCTGGTAGGAGAAATGAACAGAGGCAGAGGGGCTGAGAGAAATTGCTTGAGTTTGAAGGGCATCAATCCCGCTTCATCAATGTCAAGCACTGAGCGCTGCTTTCAGATATTATCAAGAGGTTATCTCCTCATCCTGCCTGCCTGCCTGTCTGACTACCAGTCACCCTGTCTGTCTCTTTTCTTCTCAGGGAAATAGAAAAAATAACATTCTTCTGCAGCTGTTCTCTGCTTTTGTTTTAATCTCAACAGCTCTTAGCCTCTGGTTCATTTTTTCTCTATAAAGCTCATTAGTCTGCTGCACAAGCCTTTGGAATTTGAAAGCAAAACAAGAAACAAGCATCTCCTTTCTGTTGCCGGTGCGTATTACAGAAAATAATGACATGCAGTGGTGCTGGCCAATCTCACACTCAGCAGACGGCCCCGGCTCCGGCCCGCTGAGGTAAATGTTTCCCCGGCTCATTAGAAAACCACTTTCATTTACAGTCCATCAAGTGGCTAAGTGTCTGGCAGCCATTAGAGGAAGTCGTGATCTTTACCGTGCGGGTCGGGGAGGTTTGGTGGAGGCGCCATGTTCCTGTTGGGTGCCGGGGGAGGAGGAGCCGGGACTTTGTAGCTGGGGCTGCTGCTGGAGACGGAGAGCGTGGTGAAGGTGCTGATCAGGAGGATTCCCAGGCCAACGCAGAGGACCAGCTACAGAACACACACACACACACACACACACAAAACTTACCAAAAGTATTCACCCCTCTTCAAAGTGTTTCACATTTAGCCACTATCTGACCCGGTAGAGATTCACCATCAGGCAACAAGATAACTATTAAGCTACATTCACACAGTAGGTCTTGATGCCGATTTCTGATTTCCTTCTTCTTTTTTTTTTGCATGGGTGGTGGTTCATTCAACTGGATGTCACAACCCCAAAGCAACCTGAATGCACAGAAGGCAGCGACAGATGTCGCACAGCAGCGCGCTGTTTAAGTAATAAGGGACGCCGGCGTTTATGGCTGGGTTTTAAAGCAGTGGGAGCTCACAGGACTGTCACCAGATCAAAACAACACGAGGGAAGCTAATAAAAAGAAAGAACTAATAACAGGGACCTTTTGTGGAGCACAGACTGCAGGTTCTATTGAGAAGTCTGTTTGGACGTGGAGTCAGAGCCAAGAGTGTAGGCACTTCAGAGGAACACACTGAAGTCACAATTTCATAATTCAGATTTTTTTCCCCAGCAATTGTTTACGTCTGGCCTGGCTTCTTCGGGTGCAGAATTATGATGCACGTCTCACATCAACAACATAAAAATCTGATTAAATGCAATGCTGTGACTGAAGACACTTTTAAAACAATCAGATATGTATCAGAATTAATCCCATATCTGGAAGCTGCACAAATTAGATTTTTTGAGGGGTGAAAAAAAACAAAATTGGGCCATTTAGACTGTTGTGAAAAAGTTGGATACAAGTCGCATTTGTTCTGTGAACATAGCATCATCTGTCACGCACCAGAAACACCAGATCTACAAATCTGATGTTTATGTAAGAGAGGTGAGAGGAAATCAGCTTCTTATGACAGGAAGTCATTAGATGTTCTTTTAGCTTCCAAACACGTGAAAGATGCTGCTCTGGTCAAATGAGAACAAAGGTGAACTTTTGTCAGCTTCTTATGACAGGAAGTCAATAGATGTTCTTTTAGCTTCCAAACACGTGGAAGATGCTGCTCTGGTCAAATGAGAACAAAGGTGAACTTTTGGTCTTTACCAGAAGCTGCGAGTTGCTCTTTGGACCTTCCACTATGGCTCCAAATACCTTGAAATTTTATTAGCAAATGTTGATTTTGGTGTATTTTTATGTAATCTCTGTGCAACAGTTGCACTGAACTTCCACAAAAGAAGGACACAAAGTGTCAGCAATAAGTTTTAAATGTACATTTGTTATTATCATGTTGGAAGTTTTGATAAAGATTTTTCTTCAATTTAAAAATCTAAAAAGAGAACAAAAAAAAGTTGGTTATTTATAAATAACAAATTACCTGTAGTAGCTATTTAGTGTGTCATGAATAAAAGTTTAGAGTTTCAATTGTTTGTATACTGCCTAAAATCTCAGCAGAACAGCTTTAAAGTTTGTGGTGGTGTTATGAAGCGTGACAAAGTACAACAGGATGAAAAAAGTTTCAAAGAAGGAAAAACCTGAGAAATGAAGCCATTCTTCTGAATCTTCCTGTAGATGAGAGCGGGACATATGAAGCATATGAGGCTGCCCATGGTGGCACCGGTCAGACCCAGGATGGTTTCCACTGTCAAGAGACAAACACAGAGATGAGCAGCAGTTCACCAGGATACGGGAGGCCGAAAAAAACAAAAGCCCAACAGAAAGTTGGAATTTCAACTTTTAAAGTCATAATTATGAGATTCAGTCATAATTACAACTTTCAGAGTCATAATTATAAAAAGTCATAATTTCAACTTTCAGTCATAATTATGCGATACAAAGTTATTATTTTGCATCTTTTGAAAACTGGCTCTCAATCTCAAGTCAATTTTGAGATACAAAGAGACAATTTCGATTTTCAAAGTCAAGTACGAGATACAAAGTCATAATTTCAACTTTTAAAGTCACAATCTTCGAGATTCAGCCGTAATTTTGATTTCCTAAGTCATAATTTTGAGATTCAAAGTACCGTATTTTCCGCACTATAAGGCGCACCTAAAAACTTTAAATTTACTCAAAAGCCGACAGTGCGCCTTATAACCCGGTGCGCCTAATATATGGACCAATATTGAGCCACAACAGGTCTAGCAACTAAGGTAAGCAGCTGCCGACTTCATTTTCCCCGTAGAAGCGCGCAGTGCATGCTGGGATAGTTGTCAAAAAACTGGTTTGTTAATAAAATTTGACTGACCTATTTACTCATAGACGATGCCTATGTATCTACCTACCCACCAAATAATCAGGTCGTCTGCAGGTCATCTAGCATCACGTTTTCCACCAACATGCTGTTCGCGAACGGAGAAGGGTGACCATCGTCCGGCCCAGACGCTCCATTCCAGTCGCGGAAGGCTCTCCTCGCCAACCGGAATCGGACTGTTTTGTTGACATTCTTTATGTCAACAAAGTAGCTTTAGACATTTATCTGGGGAGCTTCGGCTAGAGTTACCAAGGGACCAGCACCTATACATTTAAAGCCGTGGGGGTCGGTGGAAGAGAGACAGAGACTGCGGCGGCAACGTGTCGGTTGGTCTGTGCTAACCAGAAAGCAGTTGGGCACAATATTGCAACACCAAAACCGTGAGTGAAACAATGACTGGTGCAGACTGCTATATATACTCGGGGACCAATTTTTTTATTATTAAGACATCCATATTTGTAGTGAACGGAAAAAATCATGTCCTGTTCGATACCGGACGGGTGGCAACATAACTATGGCGACTTTTCTATGCGCCTTATAATGCAGTGCGCCTTATATATGGAAAAAGTCATTGAAGGTGCGCCTTATAATCCGGTGCGCCTTATAGTACGGAAAATATGGTAATGATTATGAGAAATGGGTTTCCATAGAAGCAGGCCTCCTTATAGAAACTGAGTGGCTTTCCATCTAATAATTATGACAATCAAATTTATGTTGGACTTATTTTTCAGGTGGAAATGAGCTTCCATATCACTAAGTCAATTTTCAAGTGTGACCTAAATTTACCAAAGAAAACATCAAAACAATGAGAGAATTCTTAGCAGGAAGCTTCAAGTCTAGTAAAAATCTGCAGAAAAGGTAAAAAAAAAAAGTTCTATCAAATAAAAATCATATAATGGTGAATGAAATGGTCCATTTCAAATAATCCAGTGTTTAATTCTGAAACATGACTAAAGCTTCACTGAGTGTTCTGTCCAGCACTTTATGCTAAACTAAATCCTCTGTAGACTTAACCTTGTGTCTGCCATCATTAATGGTTGCTGCTGTTGGCAGGGCGCAGCGGACCAGGAGTCCAGGCTCTGCCACCAAGGAGCGCCGCGCTGGCCAAGGGGCCCCAGGAAGCCGTCCACTTAGGGGACGGATACCAGATTGTTCTGCTCAGGTTTAGTGTCCATTCTCCCTGGAGTCCTCGCTGCATTTCTCCTCAGTCTATTAGTCTGATTAGATACACAAACCCACACCCTTGTGTGTATGTCCACGTGCGAGCGCAACCAATCAGACTTTTAACAAACAGCGACTAACTAAAAACAATGAAATGAAGTGGAAAATAACGCTAACCTTCCAACCTTTTCATCTCTACCATTTTGGAGTTGTTTGTGAGCGGTAAAGCAACCTAAAGAAGCTGACAGAGAGCTAGTACTGGTGTGTATGTGAACTTGTCTTTGTGTGATTTTATATGCGTGTGTGAGAGAGAGCGAGCTGGGGAGAATAACAGCCCTATCTAACCGTCAGCCCATCTAAAAGGAGATAAAAGTTGGGCCCCTGATTTAAAGACTGTGTTAGAGTGTGACAGTCACTGACTCGTAAAGTCACATTCACACACATCGTAAAGCTCCCCAGCTATCCCGCCCACAGAAAGGAACACATGCACCTTAAAGACGTCCACCAAAATACACACCCAGACACACACACACAATTTTAAACCCTTTAGTCAATGCCACACACACACGCACGCGCGCACACACACACACAGGATGTACCATTAGGGATGAGAATGCCTCCCAGCATGGTGCCAAAAACAATGCAGAGGGTGATCATCTTGAAGCGCAGAGGGGGCATGTAACCTCCGGCAGCAAATGTCCCATCTTTCTGCTGTCAGACAGAACCAGAAGTCAGATTGGAGAAAAAAAATAATAATAAACCACTCAGGGTAACTAAACTAAAAATCTACAAAACTGAAGGTGATTTTTGTGTCTTGAGTGTAAATGAAAGATGTCTATCGCAGGGTTGTCCCCATCTGATATTAGAAATCGGTCTGAAATCAGCCAAAAAAAGAGGCATGGGATTATATTGACCTGCACTTTTCCAGCATTTAGTCTTCATATCACTTGATCAAGTCTTCGTTAACATAAGTAACATATATTTATATATAATATCCATCTGGGCTGATATGGCATCAGGTTAATATCAGTATCGGCCAATACTCAAAACTGTAATATCTGTATCATATCAGAAGAGAAAAAAATTGTATCGGGACACCTCAAGTCTATCATAAGTGCTTCTCCGAAGTATTCATAACTTTTATACACTTCACACCCACAAGCTTTAACATATTGTATTGGAATGTGATGTAATAGACAAACACAGACCAGACCATGGTTGCTAAATTGAAGCCTGGCCTGTTTGTATTGGGCTTCCCGGAGTCAACACTACTTGATGCCGGTGTTTAACCAGCTTCAGACATCTAGAAACTTACAATTCTCATATTTCCTCTCTTTTTGTGTTTTCTCAGTGGGTTTGCAGTTGTGTTGCATTCTATTTTTCTCCAATAAAATACACTGAAATATGTGGTTGTAACTAATAAGGTGTAAAAAGAAAACACAAGTGTGTGAATACTTTCTGAAGGCAACTTCAACTCAAATGTCTGTAAATGGATGACGCCCCCAAACAGCCTTCTGATGGAAGGAGCTTTCTGACCCTACCTGCTGCTCAAACAGCATGGTGTTGATGGCCTGGCGGCAGGGCAGGATCATCATGGGGAATCCAACGGCCACAGACATCATGAAGCCCACCCGGATAATTTCCGTCACCAGGTTGGATGGAAAGTTCATGAGCACGTTGCCAGCGATGTTCTCTGTGAAGCTGACGTAGCCAAAGAAGCCCACCTGGTGGAGAGGAAAACAGAGGATGTAGTGTTGAGGAGGGTAGAACAAAAATGTCGTTTTTTTTTTTTCTTTCCATGTCTGAACGTTTCAAAGGTGTTACTTGGGGTGCATTAATAATTTGGGTGGATGATACAAATGTCTGAAAATCAGCTATTGTCCCAGAGAGTTGACTGACAAACCCTCACAAAAGATTAATAGACAGCTTAGGAACCTTTTGCTATGTTTAGTGACTTTTCAGGACAACCTCCTCCTCCCCCGCCCCCCCAAAAAAATGGCAAGTCACATCTTTGAAAGTATTATGTAAAATCGCCTTTTGTGAGCTTTACATCAAGTTATAATGTTATTCCCTCATTAAAAACATATCTGGAGTGTTGCTTTGATTCTTTCAAGAATGTTTGAGAAATCCTTTGATCTCCATGGCAACCACTCAGGTGTGCAAAACGCCTGGGTGGACCTAGCCCCGCCTTCGAGAAAGGCGGGGCAGCTCCTCCTCCGAGCTGCAGTTTCCAGCTTCCACCTCACTGAGCAGCTCTCTCCCAGAACTCCCCCATTCAGCTCCTTCAGACTAGCCAGCAGCAATTAGCAAACACCTAATTGGTGCTGGTGGAACTGCACATCTGCTGAGCTCATTATAGGAGCTTCTTCTCAATTAAAAGGTTAATAGAGGAGCCATTTTGTGTTGACGTCCTGAAAGGTGGAGTTCCAGAAAGAGCAAGAGTTTTTAGAGACAGAGTAAAGACAAAGTAAAATTTCTTTCAAGTCCCATTTAAAATTTATAGCATTTTCATAACAACTGAAATTAACATAGTTCATTGATTATGCTATAAAATGCCACTATGTGTCTGGAAAACACATTATACTGCCCCTTTAAAGGTCTGTGATTGGCCAGTAAACTGCAATCAGTGCCCCTAGTTGCTAGTAAAAGCAAATGCTCCAATAGCAAAGGTGGCGCTAACGCTGAGAGTGGCAGGTGTGAAGAGAAGTGCCGGCTCTACTCACGGTGATGTAGAAGATGGTGACCACGTTGAGGGCGGAGGTGAAGATGGTGCTCATGCGTTTGACTGACGGCTCGTCCAGGCTATCGTACGTTGGCAGCACCTGCCTGTGAGGAACAAGCAGGCCAAAACGACAAAACTCGGCATGCCGCTTCACGCAACGCCATGCTGGAGCTGCTGTTCTGCGGCTCGCATGCTGCCTGCGCTATCACACAGCTACACCCTGCTCTGAGAAGAGGCACTCCACCATTCCAGATCTAACTCAGGAGGTCAGGGGGAGCATGGTTCCACAGATGTTGAGGAAATTGTGTTGTTTATTTTCCCATCCTGACAGCTGACAACATGACAATCTTCACAGCCACTCATTCCAGATTTAATACAGGGATTGGCTCTGTAAAGTTTTTTTAATGAGCAGGCATATGGGGGCCCATTAGTGCTTCTCTGTAATCAAATGATGCATCTCTTTTCTCCTGTCCTTGTCAGAAGTGCACTCATCTGATCTTATTGCTTCCTTTTGTTTATCCCACTAAAACTTGACTAATTTATCAGGAAGATTGTTCAAATGAAGCCTTTATCAACTGCGAGCCAACTGTAGTGCTTCCAGTTTACCTGAGTCAGACTGCTTTATTTTCCTCTTCACATTATGGGGAATAAAAACCTACTCAGCCTCTGACTTACCCTTTTTTGCAAAATGTTGCACAGAAAACACATAAAGCCCAGCTAGTGCCAGCTGCCAAAAACAATAAGAAATGGAGAGATCAGACTTTTGTCAAATCTGAAGCACTTGTAAAATGTTCATCTAAGTGACCAAACAAGACTTTTCTTCCCTTTCATATTTCTCTTAAATAGTTGGTTTTTAAGTTCCAACATTTTTGTATCATTTCATATCTACATATGGGGAAGGAGCCACTTATAAAAACATCACTAGGTTTGATTTTAAACATTAAATTAACATTTTCAATGTCACAAAAGCAGAACAAGTCCTTACATAACCTTACTGACATTTTTCTTCCACAAACCTCTTTTTTCACAGCTGGCACTGTTAGGGTTATGTATACATTCGTATATCATCTTAAGAAAAAGCAAATTGTCTTGCACTTGAGTGAATTTTCTGCAGTTTGGGATTAAATCACACAAGTACACAAGTAGACACTGAACAAGTCGTCTTCCACGTTCTATCTTAAGGGAACTTCCTGTCTGGATTCCAGAGAACTAAAAATCGCATCTCAAAGCTCGTGCATCTGTGGATTTCCAAGTCAAGATGTGAAAAGCCAGAAGTTTGTCGGTTCATGCAAAATGTTTGTAAACGAAAGACATGGGATGGAAGTGCGATGAAGGGCATACAAAATGCAAAACAGTGCGTGTGTGTGACACAGAATAGGTGACAGTAGTCAAGGCTGGCCGAGGTAAAATGTGAAATTGCTCCTCTCTCGCCATCATTTCCTGCTCTGTGCTGTAGTAGGGGGCGGTTGTGTGGAGGGGACCATTGACACATTAACCAGTAAATTTACAGGCTTTATATTTAAAGCCAGTGCCTGGTATGTTTTAGAGCATTATAAACTTCCCTGGCAGACTTTTTTTCCCCCTCACCTCCTTTTGTCGGTACAAAAGAAGAGCCACGGAGCAGAAACAAGACGGGAAGCCAGACGCCGTAACTTTCTCCTCCTCTTGTTCTTTCTCAGCCTGTCTCACTTTCACACACTCTGATTTTTATTAGCTCCAGCCTTACCAGGATGCTATCTCTTAACACTTTTTCTTTTTTTTAATGTGTGAGCCAATAAATCTTTCCACTAACATTAAATGAAACAGCAAGCATCTAATGGTCACTCAACCGTCCTTCCTGGAAGGCTGATGAAACTGGGGAGATGTGGTGGAGGAATTCTTCAAATTTACAGGAATGACATGTTTCACTGTGCATCAGGTTAAAAGATGAAAAGATAAATAAAAAACATTGTGAAGCACTTGAAGCTAAATAGTCAGGAAACACCAGCTGTTTTCAGATTTTTACAAACCCATTTGTTCTCAGAACACAATTGCTTGTTTTGGATGCAGATACCATTAGCTATTCAAGCCACTAGCAATATTTTTTTTTTCATTCTACAATTGCTCTCAAAAGTCAACATGCCACTGTGAAAACAAAAACAAAAATGAGACCAGGATAAATTATTCTGAACTCTTTACTCACATATAATGGGACATTTGTCCTGTACTATTCAGTTGACAAAGAAACAATTCTGCTGTAATGAAAAAAAAACAGCTGCGAGAAAGTGGATGGATAAATGTGTATGCCATTTTTAAAACTCCTCTTTATTCAATTTCAGAACTTCTCTGGCAGTTCAACACACCAAACCTTTTCCTGGCAATGTTTATGCTCTCTACACTGCAAAAGTTCAAAAGCGCTTTCAAACCAGGTCTGCTCAGTTCACTTTAATCAAAAATTTAGTTTGTGTGTCTAGAAAGTCGGTTCGTTTGGGGAGATGTGAACAAGTGAAATCGAACTCTGACTCAGAACAAAGAAGCAAGCGTTGGTCCGTCTAAAAACTGAGATCTCAGTCCAGCTGAAGTGAACTCTGGTATGATTCAAATTAATGTGCGTACGCCAAGCAGACTGGAGACCGCTGCAAAAGCAGGAAGTGAACCACAGTGCAGGGCATTCTGGGTAAATACCCCAAAAACAAGCGAGTCTCCCATTAGCAGGAGAAATGATTGATGGTCTTTTGCCAAAGACAAAGGAGAAATACTAAAATCAATTAAATCTGAAGCCACTACACTTTTGTTCACATTTTATGAAGCAGGAAGTTGTGATCAGCGTCTTCAGAGGTTTTTATGTTTCCTTCAGTGGCTCTTGGTGCAGCGCCCCCCACAGGAAGTCAACAGGTTTTGGATCATTTGACAAATGCGGTGTGAAAGAGAACCGCACCAGCTACACCAGCTACTGGCAAACCTTCAATTGGTGAAAATTATTAATTCATTATACAGTATAAACTATGGTGCATTAATAAAGCAGTGGAGCTATTTCTACCCTTCTCCTGGCTGATACTTTTGTGCAGTGACATTCTTGTGATTGTTTGTAACCTGTCTGAACGCGATGGCTTGAATTAAAGAATGCAAATGTTTTCCACATCGCAAGATGAAAAATCCAAGTATTTCAGCTGAATTTCATTACAGGCTAATCAGATTCACTGTAATTGGTGGCTGGTGCGACACAGGAAGACTCAATGCAGAAACCAAATCAGAAGACGCTTCGTTAAGGGATTTTTTTCACCGTGTGTGCACTTATGCAACCAGGCAATTGCAGCTTTTTATATTTTACCTCAGCAGATTTGTCACACAAATTGTACTCTCAGCTGAAATACACAGCATGAATGATATTTTAAAAGGTGAAAAAGTGCTTGGAATTATTTATAATGGTCTCGGGTTTGTTTATTGCAAAAGCTGGTTCTTACCTGGGGTGTGTAGCCTTTAAAGATGATAATGTGATACCTTAAACCAATAGTGCTCACTTTTTATTGCTGTGACTGCAAGGTTTCCCCCACAGAACTTGCTAAGCCCAGTGGTTGGGCGCTAGGGCAGTCATTCATCCTGCGGCTCATCGTGTTTTGAGTTAAAAAATCTTTGAAATTAACAACAAATTTGAAAATATCACTTAATAATTATGTACTATTGAAAGGTGGGAGATTAATACCTGAACACTAACTATAAAGACTTAAAAAATGCAAACATTTTAAAAATAATTTTGTAAAAAAAAGCTATGCTTAGCCTGGTGGTCCGCCAGGGTTTCCCTGGACTGACAAGTTCAGTCAGATTTTCAAACGATTGTTTGATTTTCTGAATTGGAACTGTTCACTTCTGAGTACCAAGTGCAAACTAGATGAACTATAATTCTTTAATAGTTCTATCAAAGTTTTTTTTCCCCGCACGCTTTCTGCTGTGTGGACCTTTGTATAAATCCAACAGTTTCTTTGACTTTTTGCATATGATGGATACCCAGACATTTTGAGCCGATTTCCAACCTTTTGCCACCAGCCCCTCCCAGAGGGATGGCTTCTACTGCACACTTTAATGTGTCCCTAACAGGAGCCAAGCATTCCACATTATTCTACTTCCAAAAAAAAACCCCCACAGGGCCAGCTCCCACCACGTCATAATGGCGATGTTAAGTAATGTTCTAGCTGAAAATAAACACATTTCATGAACGTAATAAAAATCCAATGTGCTAAGAGCTGTTTAATCAGCCCGTGAATACATCAGTGTGTCTGTAAGATGGCGGCAGTCCAAGGCGTTGATTAGTGGTTTGGCTGAAGCTGAGTGAGTGCTTGCCTTGCTCAGTGTGACCACAGGCCAAGAAATCCCCCCCACCCACCCCTCTGCCAAATATCACTTAGCACAACAACGCTCGCGCAGACACACACAAGTGCATGTTTTCTTTGTTTTGGGGTGACATGCACATGCCCACCACACCATGTTTAGTAGCTCTGTCATTACATTAATTCAAGTCAGGTTTAGGTCTTCAGGCTTACAGCCACCGCCCCCTCCCAACAGTTTTACTCACTTACTCTCGCACAAAACAAAAACACCGCCGCCCAAACATCTGCCCCGTAATGATCTCACCATAACAGTCCCCTAAATCCTTCCCCAATGCTGCATTCACATCCAACACAAACTCCATCCATTAGGTTGGTCAGGGCGGCCCCACCACCCGTGCAAAGCCGGCGCACACCCAGGGCAAGCAGCGACGGTAGAAGACGGTACAAAGGAGGCACTGATTGAGCCAGCAGAGGGATGAAAGGGAAGAAATGCGGCAGCTCAGAGAGGCTGCTGCTCTAGCGATTACTACACTCACTGGGGGGAACTTCACTGGAATGCGAAGGCAGTTTTTGATCGCTTATGTTTGCTTTTAAGAGCAGCGAAATTTGACTACGGCAAACAGTTTTGCAACATAACCTTGCCTTTTAAATCCTCAAATGTTTTTTTTTTTTCCCCACTCTTGACAAACTCAACCTAAATCCTTAAATCCTTGAAAATGACACGAGTAAACAAAAAGAAACCTTAAATTACTCTGGACTATCTTTAGGGACTAAACATGGACTAGTATCAAAGAACACCAAGTTTTAAATCTTCAGTATCTTATCAGAGGGCTTTTAATAAGGTGCCAGGAAAAGATGCGTTTTCTCTACTTGTATGGATCATATGTTTCTGCACACTCCTGATCAACTGGATTATAAAAGCCTACAACACTTTTCACTCTGTTTGTGAGGAAGACAAAAGGGACTGATGGGACCCATTTCCTGCTCTAAACGTTCTTGCTAAGGTGCGTTTAATAATTAATGAGCTACACCGATCATTTTAAACTGATTATCATAATTGGTAAGATTGAATGCGTTATAATTATTATTAAAATTACAATTAATAATTAAGACAACAGTTATCATCCCAATATCAATTATGATATTTTACTGAGAAACAAATTAGGGGAAAAACAATGAAGACAGTAGGTTTTTCAATTCAAAAGGAAGGAACTTTTATCAGGCAGTATGTGGGACAACCTTTTTAACAAGATGAAGAAGAGACTGCAAGCAGTAAGATTTACATCACTGCTTGCTTGTTTCAGTACAGGCATTATTGTATGCTTGTACTGAGACATATTTTCCATTTTATACAGTACAGTACTATGTGGGTGTTTGGAGCATCTGTATGCTGCCCGTTATTTTTACTGGTTTCCTTGTAATCCCATCAGCCCAACCTCATTATCACATAGACCTAAATCATCAAGTCCAAAGTGTCCATGAGATAAATATATAAATAATATTAATCAAAAACGCATAAATAAATTATATATATCTCTATATATTTTCTTTTTAAGCTAGCTCAACAAAAAACTAAAGCATATTTAGCCAGCTCTGATAAAAATTAAATACAACTTAGGGTGAGAAGAACTCAGCATTGCATAGAAGTTGTTGGATATTTGTCTGATTATTAAAAGATCGATATATTGTTTAGTAATATGCAACACTTTTATTTTTTGGGGATTTTAACTAACTGCAACACGGGGGCCATGGGTGGAAACCAAAACCCATTTTAGACACCCCTGGTTTAAGGAATATTGTATTTATTTTATTTATGCTTTTGACAATAAATCTAATCAGTTATTAATATATTTTATTTGAATTTGTACTGTATTTTGTGACAGATACAGAAGCTGGACTGTTGATTTGAAACTTTGAGATTATTGAAATTGTTTCCAAACAGGAAATAAAAACTTTTTTGTTCTGTTCATATTCCCCCATTCACAGAAACACAATCAGCAGTAGAAATAACAGTCACATTTCTGTCTTAAATAAAACCATATATACACAGTCCAGTCACATTAATGTGACCACCATGTACTTTCCACTTCAGAGTTAAATAACCAATCACAGAAGGCAGGTGGCAGCACAGTGCAGTTGAGCGTATATAAAGGGTGTGTGTGGGCTTCGGAAAACATTTCAATCGTTGGCGTAATGCAGAAACGAAGCGATTTATCCGACGTCCAAAAGGGCATGATCATTGGCTTTCGGGCCAAGGGTGGAAGCATTTCCGAAACGGCTGAGTTTGTGAACTGTTCGCGTGCCGCCGTGGTAAAAGTGTACCGTGCATGGCAAAATGGGACTGTCCAAAATCAACGACGTGGCAAATGTGGTGCACCACGGGCCATAGATGACAGAGGCGAACGACGGTTGCGGAGATGCGTTCGGGCAGATAGACGGGCTACCGTTGAGCAACTGACCACTAAAATGAACCAAGGGGCTACCACAAGTGTCTCCCACACCACTATTCAGCGAACATTGCTGCGTCTGGGCCTCCGAAGCAGACGCCTGGTTCGTGCACCTATGCTGACTGGTGTTCATCGACGACGAAGGCTAGAATTTGCACGCCAGTACAGCAGCTGGATGTCCACTGAGTGGCGACAGGTAGCGTTTTCAGATGAATCGCGTTTTATGCTCCATCGGACAGATGGACGTTGGCGTATAAGGCGTGAAACCTCTGAAAGGAACCACCCTGCAACCATTGCAGGAACGGTCCAAGCTGGAGGCGGGAGCATTATGGTCTGGGGAATGTTTTCCTGGCATTCTCTGGGTTCACTGATTATTGTGGAAGGCACGATGGATCAATACAAGTACGCATCTGTCCTTGCGGACCATGTCCACCCCTACATGCGCATTGTTTTTCCTCAGGATGATGGCATCTTCCAGCAGGACAATGCGAGGTGCCATACAGCTGCCAGTGTACGTGCGTGGTTCGAAGAGCACCAGGATGAGTTTACCGTCCTCCCCTGGCCAGCAAACTCACCTGACTTAAACCCAATCGAGCATCTGTGGGACCATCTCGATCGAGTTGTTCGCGCCATGGATCCTCAACCGCGTAATCTAGCGCAGCTGGCCACGGCATTAGAGTCGGCATGGCTCAACATCCCAGAGAAGACCTTCAGGGACCTAAGTGACTCTCTTCCTGCACGTCTCGTAGCAGTTCGCTCTGCGAAAGGTGGTTATTCTGGCTTTTGACAGATGGTCACATTAATGTGACTGGACTGTGTATATATATTTTACTCAAGGTGGTGATACTATGAGATTCTCATATCAGTCCACACCTATCAAGTTCTGATATAAAATAAATTCAAAAAACTGGAGTTGGACAAAAACTTTTCAAATCAGCTTTATGACGTTATCCTGAAGTAGGGCAATGGGGGGAGAGTAGTACTTACGACTGGCAGGCGAAGGCCATCCCACAGATAGGGATACAGCGAAAAACACCCTCCCAGCGCACCACATAGACCTGCCCTAGCCACCAGCCGCTGAGCAGCCCGTGTTTGAACGAGGACAGCACCATCTGAGGGGAAGGAGGTGGAGGGGAGGAGGGGGGAGCGGGGGTTACAGCCCAGACCAAATGAATACAAATGGACGGAGGACATGAAGAGCATAGAGGAAAAAGGAGGATGGTGTCCATGTCGACAGCTCGCTGATTTTTTTCGTCATAATCATTGAGGGAAGAAAATCAGAAAACATGAAGAGACAGAAATGGAAGGAAGCCGCGTCCTGGATGAAAAACCCGTCGGAATCGGATAGAATGAGTCAAATAGAGAGCTGGGAAAAACTGGAGGCTTTTGGGCGACAACCTAACAGGTTTTTCACCAGCATGCGTTTCCTTTGTCTTGCTCCTTCAAAAAAAAAAATAAAATCCACCACATCCAGAACTCATTCTGGGTGGAGATGCAGCAAAAAACTTAAACCCCTCTGCCTTACTACTACTGCCACCAAAGACACACACACACAGCTCAAACCAGAAAAAGTGAATGAATGATGGGGATGAAGGACAGGAGTGGACAGAAGGTTCAGGTGGGAACATGAGGAAGGATTTAGGGAGAGCAAAGCTTCCTTCACTCTCTGCCCTTACCGTGGTGTTATTGGGGGTGGGGTTTACTTACGGGTGACAGCAGAAGGTTGTGGCGATAATGGGCAGGCACTGAATGACGCCCTTGAAACGCCACAGGTGAACCTGCTCCACCCAGGAGCCCGAGATTATGCCGTAGCGCAGAGACGACAACACTATCTACATCACCAGAAGCAGAGACAGCGGCGAAAAGAGGAGGGGGGAGAGGCAGGGGAGAGGGTGCACATGTTAGGTAGAGGAGAGGCAGGGAAGCAGGACAAGAGGGGGGGAAAAAAAGACGGGGAAAGTTAGATGATGAAGGTTGAGAGAGGAGATCAGTTAAGGGTAGGATGGAAAGAAAGAGGGAAGGAGATACATCTATTAGAGGGTGAGGTGACTGGGCCGGGTCTAGAGTCAAACTCACCGCACCACTGCTATAGGTTACCGACATGCTCCACAACTCACATGACAACAGAGAGAGAGAGGCAGAGAGAGAGCAGCAATGGCAGTTTGAAGACTTTGGAGGAATTCAGTAAAACTGAGCCTAACACAAACACAACCTAACTCACACCAGGCAGGAAACTGATGCTGGACCAGCCTCTGCTGCACTGCTGTAGTACGTTGCCTTGACGACCAACTGCAGTACTACAGCAGGGCCGTCTCTAGGATTTGTGGGGCCCCAACCTATCAAAACAATGTAGGAACGATCTGCTGATTATTTTGGGATGAACCGATTGATGACCGGACAGCTAAAGCTGCTTAATAGATTTTTTATGTTTTCTGCAGAAGTTAAATCAGCTGAAGCTGCATCTGCCACTTGAGGAGTTTTGGGTAGAACATATTCACAGACAAAAAATATGCTTTTACATCTTAAATGAAAAGTGTATGCATAAATAAAGCAGTGTAAATATACTTTTGACTCCAGTAAACAACTAATCAATTACAAAACTAGTTCACCATTATTTTAATAATCGATTGATCATCGATTAATTGATAATTAATCGTTTCATCCCTAATGGTTGTTATATAACTGAACCAAGATGTCGCCTGGTGCATCTTTGTTCAACAGAGTAAAGAGGGATGAATCCAGTGTTTTATTATTGTAATGCATGCATCTTTTCATTCCTCTTCACAAATACATCAAATTATGTTGGTCCTTCATATAAAAGATACTTTTTTAGTTGTGTGAAAACATGAAACAGTTCTGTAATGTATTTTTAACAGGATTTCCACTCCCTGAAAACGTGTTGCAGAAGAACGCTCTGTGCAACAGGAAGACGTCTCTTTTGAATTTTTACTGCAGACTTTTCTATAAGCTGTCGTTCTTGCGGAAGCCCAGGTCAGTAGAAAGGAATATGACAGAGGTCAGGTTGGTGCTGATCAGTGCTGGACAGCCAAGTAACCAAAGTTCAGTTATGCTGAGTGGAAAGAAGAACTGACTCTAGAATAAGTCAACAAAATTAATCTTCCATTAAAATTATTGCTGCAACGATTGCAGTTTTCTGCCCAATCACCAATCTTAAAAAGCCAGATCTTCTATTTTGACTGATAGCAATTTTCTTTGTCTGAAAAGTTGCTAAATTATAGACAAAGTTGCTAAGTTGGAAACCCCAATACCACATGTGAAAAAACTGGATCCTTGGAAGAGGACACATGTGAAATGTTCTCTTTATAGAGTAAAAATGGACATTTTCCATTTCTGGCGCCTGAATCAACTCTAAAGTCTTTTAGAGGTCAGATTTAATCCAAAGACCAGTGCAGCAACTGTTTTCTGCCTGAATGACTTAGTGTGGATTTGCTCTTTACAAACAGGAGCAAGACAGTACCTTGGTGGTGCATTGGTACAACAGGAGCAGATAAGCAACAATTCATGAAGAATACAACAAAAACAACATTTGTTCAAACAGAACAGGAGCTCCAACTGAAAAGCAGAATGGCACATTAGATTCATTTGGTTTTTACATGCATAAAAACAACATAAACTATTAATACACAATAAACTAAAGCTGCTGTTAGTTAATGATGTCATATAAATCTAAAGATAGAGATGAGAAACAATTATCATTGATTTGCACCAGCAAAACTTCATCCACAAAAACATCTAAAGCATCATTTTGAAGATAGCCAGAGCTGCACGTTTCCCTTAGCAACGGTAAAATAACTGAATATGACTTAATATTTCTTTGAGGTTTTGACAAAATCTGAAGCCTTTACATCTACTCTGCCGAAGGTTTCCTCAGAGGAATAACATGAAGACGTGCTAAAGAGCTCCAGTTTGGATTACTGTAAATTATTAAACTCATTTAAAAGGTGGCAATATGTCTCATTGTTAGTTAATTGTTTGTCCTGGAAGGAAATATTATTAAGAACTGAAACATTTTTGTTTTCTTTGCAGCTTCTAACAGAATGCATCAACCAGGCCAAATGATCTATATAATGACTTGGCTAATAAAGTTCACTGACAAAGTGTCTGCCTATCTGGGTCCTTTTCACAAAGATTCAATGTGTTTATCATCAGATTATTCATTCCCATATCATTTTCTGCTAGGGACACGGCAGACATTCTGCTACATCCAAAGAGAAATCATTTAAAAACCACAGAGGGACACATGTGAATAAAAAACACAAACAAAAAAGAAAAATACATAAACAAAAACTGACTGATATTTTAAAAAGACAGAAAGAAAATAAAAAACTGAAATAAAAGGAAACATAGGGAACAAATAAAGTAAGAATGAACAAACCAAAGGAAGAAAGAATGACAGAGGAAGAAAAAAGATGGATGGATGCTTTAAATGAAAACTCATATTTAATACTTCAATAGTCAAGTTTGTAGACTAGATTAAAAATAAGTCAATGAAAAAAAGTATGCAGAAAGGCCTCGGGCTGGGATTCGAACCCAGGACCTTGTTGCTGCAAGGCAACAGAGCCACCAACTGCAGTACTGTTTAACAGGATATGACCCCAATCTATAGAGAAACTCTGACTCATGTATACAGAGACTGTTTTGCTGGTGCAAACCATTAACCTGCTGACCTCACCGACAGTCCTCACATGTACTGGACAGAGAGAGAACGGCTGAATGGAACTGGGCTCACCGTGAACATGAACAGGGTGTAGAAGATGAGAGCCATGGCTGAAAAGGACTGGATGGAGGACATCATGTTCCTCTGCAGGCTGAGTGGGAGGACGACCAGCAGCGACACGGCGACCAGCAGGAGCACACGGAAACTCCCCGTCACCTGAACGCAGCATAGCAACGATGCCAGGCGAGGAGCTTCAAATACCACCGGCTGGCTACAGATCAGGGGTGTCCAAAGTGTGGCCCAAGGGCCATTTGAGGCCTTTAGAATAAGCTTGTATGGCCCCTGACAGCATTTGAAGAATGTTACAATTTTGATGCAGATTGTAGATGGCCATGGCAAATTTATATTCTAAATGGAAAAATGTAACTTTTTTAAAATTTTATTAACCTTAAATGTCACAGTAACTTTGGTTTCATTAAAATTACTTGTAAGGCTGGCATGGGAAGTCACTGATAATTGTTTGTAGCTCTAATTTAATTTAATTTAATTTTGTGAAGGTAAAGAAGAGAATCACAATCATATGTTTGCATTTTTGATTGGAGAGAAAAGGACATTTTTGGCCCCTGAGAACTTCTAACTTGAGGATTTCAACCTTCAGTGCAAAAAGTCTGGACACCCCTGCTGTAGCTTTGGACTCAATTTTTGTGTATTTAAGAGAGAGGAGCAGAGTAAGAGTGAACGTTGATTTACAAAATAAGTCTCAAACCTGTAAACCCAACATCTGAGCGAAGAAATTTGATCCCAAGTCAGCAATGACAACGTAGAAGGCGATACAAGTTCCGAGCATCAACCCGATCATACTGCAGCGACGAGAAAAAGAGTTTCAATTCATTTAAAAAGTCAAAGTCTGAGATTAGTTAGTAGGCGTTCTTGTTCAGTTACAGCTGAATTTTTACAGAACCCCCCCCAAAAAACATTTAAAATCTAAAAGTACACAAAGTGAAACTTGCCTCGTCTCTACAAGCGTTTTTCCAGGTTTCCCATAAGCATGGAAGGCTGCAGAGAGGGAAACATCAACGTGAATAATCCAACAGAAACTCACTTCATCAGCTGACATCCTGCTCAGAACGGCTGGAGGTGGAGGAACAGCTGGCTTTCTCACTTCTTCAAAACCACAACTGTTGCTACTTCTGTTACTGCGGCAACAAGAAGGCACCACAGTTTACCCACCCAGTCCAGCGTAGGTCCTCCGCTTGGTGTTGCTGGCGGTGTGGACCAGGAACATGCAGGATTTGTGGGTCATCCATGAACAGAAGAAGAGCAGCAAAGTGCCCAGCACGATCCCACACTGGACAGGAGCAGAGAGGCAGGTCAACATCAAACCCAACCTTTAGGTTCAATTCCTGTGATTCAGGAATTTAACACGAGAGCGCATGAAGTATGAGAACTACTTGTGGTCTGTTCATATTTCACACAATTTCTGGGAATTGTTTAAATGGACAGTTTAGACCAGTGATGTTCAAACTTTGTGCCAAGAGCGACAAAGTCGCTAAGTAGAAAGAACCTGGGATCACAGAAGTTTTAGGTTTTTTATAACATTTTGGAAAATAACATTTTGTGCCTTTTTTATTTGATCTGCTCAATAATAAACTAAAAGTGACAATTTTATGGAAAGCAACAAAATAGTATGAATTTTTGTAGAAAACTGATCATGATGGACAGAAAACATTAGAAAAGGTGCAGCGTGAATGCGTTATTATCTGACAGTTTCCATATGTTTTGGGGTTGATCGTTTTCTTATTTTAACTGGAAGAGAGTAGGGAAAAAAACACATGTATATGCAGCTTATAGATCAGAAATCCAAATAAAGAAAATCTATAATCAGATGATGGTATTACAATCCACAGAGTGAGAAATAAAATCCATTTTGTCCACATAAAACACGCCGGCATCAACAACCTGGTTCATAAATGTGGGTTGTGAAATCCATTTTGTTGCATAACAGTGACAGATCATTTCATGTTCATGTCCAAGCTATGATACTTCAGTTTGCCTAAATGCGAGCTTAAAAACATATTTGCAAAATCCATCATAACGTTATGTACAATTTGAAAAACGTTTTGAAATTTATTGGAGTTTTTTTTTGTGATTTATACTTTCAGCTTTTCCCAGATTTTATTGTAAATTTAGGGGAATAAATTTCCACTGAATTTCAACCTTAGTTGTTCTAATTATAAACCTATACCATATCTTAGCTTAGTGTATTGTTTATTTTCAACATATTTACATTCACTTTTAAACACTGCCATACATATTTACATAACCATTTTTTTAAAATAGACATTAGTATAAACGTATTTGTCCCTACCCTCTTCCTTTAACATGCATCTTATTTTACACATTATTCTTTATTTAAATAAATAAAATAAAAATAAAAACTCTGGATAGTGTGAAACTCTTTTTAGTGCCCTGTCAGATGAGATATTTTTGACAAACAACTATTAAAACATATTGCAATAATATCCTGTAAGAGTCGGGGAGCAAAATTTAAACTTAAAAGTATACGTGATCCAAATAAGAATTGATTATTTGGATACATTTCTCAATAAAATCATTTGAAAACGTACGAACCATTTATTGCACTTCAATATAACATCAAAGCAAGTGACAAAAAAACAAGACTGGATCAGAACAGTTTCATTGAACCTCCGTCTGTCTGCGCTGACTAAAGTGAACCAACCTTATGGCGCAGCTGAGTGACACACCTGTTTGAAGCAGAAGGGCATGGTGAGCACGCTGACCCCAACGATGCTGTTCACCACGTTCATGATCAGGCCCCAGTTTGACGCCGTCATTTTCAGTTGCTATGGTCTTATAAAAGTAGTAAAGCTTTAGGACCACTGGTGCCGTTTTGGCTCAGTCTAATCTCTGGTGCTGCTGGTTTCCTTCCCCGTGGATCAGTGACGTGGCGCTGAGAGGAAACACGACGACAGCTCGGTAGAACACGCGGTTAACTTTATTTATTTTTCTAAAATACCAACTGATAAGCTACTGGAATAGCGTTTGTGTAAAGGTAAATAAGTTCACGTAGGTAGTTTCTAAAGTTTAAAGTCATTAGCCATAAAGCTAAATCGATAACTTCCTAGTTGCCTACCTTACTCTCCGCCCTCCCGCCTTCCTGTCCTGCTACGTTATCATTTGTAATTCCGCCACATTCATTGTTTTTTTTCGGATAAGAGGCGTGTTGGTGCCTGTAATGAGAGAACAAAATCCGTGTATCGCAGTTTATCAACAAATACAAGAAGCTGCTTCCCTGACAGCGTTTGCAGGAAGTCGTAACTAAGAGCAGAGTGACGCTGCCTCAACTTAAGGACTGATGAAATACTCGGGCGCCTACTAGTGGTTGAAACTTTAATGCCACTTTCTTATGAAACCCAACTTCTCTTTAGACATTCGTTGTTATTATAAAGGCAAATTGATTTAGATTTAAAAAAAACTTGTTTAACGTCCAGGCAACAAATACAAAATACAAAATAACCGAGCAAGGTGTATTTTGTTTTACTGAGTTAATACATAATGAGTTTCTTTCTTTCCATTCAGTCTTTATTAATATTCCAAGGCCATTAATATTGCTGATCTTTCTTGTTTAAAATAATTTTCCAGTCTTAAATTACATTGACAAAATTACAGAATGTGTTTTTGAAACTTAGAAAAATTCTAAAAGTAAAAAAAAAGTGTACATTTGAAACTCGGACATTTCCATGAGTCTAATCAAAATGTAAATGTTTTTCTAGCAACATTTTGAGTTTTGAAACCATGAAATTTCTGATTTTTTTCTATAAAATTTCTGAGATTAATCCCAGCATTTCTGAGATTTTTGGTAGACATTTACTCCTCCTTTTTTGTATATATAATGTTTTTGTACGCCATCTTAAGAATAATTGTTGCTTAATTTGAATTTGACCTATATTTTCCTTTTTTAATGTTAAAATATGTTTCACATCTTTTTGTTAATACCATAAAACTGTGGTATTTAGTAATATCACATCAATCTCGTACCATCACATACTTTGTTTGGACACATTCTGTTATTGTAGCTGTTTTATACAGCTTACATAAAACATTATGCATGATTTTGCAGTTCTCTTTGTTATGACTTTAAATCAGTTTACAGATAAATGTGATAAATGTTGATGAGTTTTCAATTGTTTCATTTTTCCTAGCACTCTCTTTCACCTTTTAGCCCTCAGTTTGAATGTTGTTTGTGAAATATCTTCCTTTTTGTTGACATTAACTTCACTGGTGATTTTTATTTATTTTACTTAAATAATTAGTTAGACACATATATAATGTGATGCAACTCAGTGCTACTGATATATTAATGCATCATGAAATGCTGATATTTCATCAGTTAGATGGAAATGTTTTTTCTTCTCCTGCATAATAGATTATGCTTTTGAGAACATTTTGTTGACAGTGCTCTTTGTTCCTTGTTTCCCCCTGAGGGTCATACACTAGTAATAGAATATTTTTGCATTGTTATATTTATTTTACAAAAGCACCAACAGACATGCTGGAATCCTGTTTTTCCAGAGGCCTCAGATATTCCTTTCAGGAAAGGGAAACAAGCAACAAAAGACTTAAACAGAGGAGCAAATGCAGTCGATGACGTTGGAGAGTTGTTGTTTTTTTTCTTTTTAGCCTCTGCACCTGAGATGCTGCTGGCAGCGGCCCCGGTTCGTTTCCGCCTGCCCGGTGCCCTCTCTGATACACAACCATTGTGTCATTTGACCAGGAAAGAGAAGAAGGAGGCAGGGGTTGGAAGGAGTAAACCATGGAGGGCGAAAAGGGTCTTGACCTTAAATTTCCCCCTCAAGCCGGTTGTGCTTTCCCCCAGAGATGAGGGATTTTTTTTAAAAGCAGGCATGTGATGAAGCTTTGATAGGCAAGGAAGGGGAATTCTGAATTGCACAGAGGATGTGGATGTATATATACATGTGTGTAGGTGGATGTGGCAGATATTTTAGATTGTTACAAAATCTACTTCACTAGCTGTCATAGATAGATAGATAGATAGATAGATAGATAGATAGATAGATAGATAGATAGATAGATAGATAGATAGATGATAGATAGATAGATAGATAGATAGATAGATAGATAGATAGATAGATAGATAGATAGATAGATAGATAGATAGATATAATCTATAGAATTAAATCCTGTACTTTTAAAACTTTTAAAACCTGACTTCATGACTTTTTCTGAACTTTGTACAGCCTGATCAGACTTCAGTGAACCTGTTCAGTGAAACAGGTGAAGTGGGAAATGGGAAAATTATGCTGTATAATGTCAGTGGGTTGAGTTAATAGCTTTAGTTCACACTAGAGATTGAGGTAAAATAGAGGCAAGCTGGAGTTAGCTCTGTTCAGATTCACACATTGCCCAAACACTTGGTCATAAAGTCAATATACACAGATTCTTTTAATTGAGTGTTATAAAATAAGTGGTAAGTTTGTCACTCATATTCAGGTGTTGCCAATAAAAAGTATTTTTTGACATTTTGAAGTTGTCTTTCTTTTTGTAGTCTGATCTTTTTGAATCCCCAAATAAACAAAACATAAACATGATACATTTCAACACAAATAATACTTGCTTATTGATCAAGGTTAGCTATTCTTTTCAATCCACTTTCCCCACCTTATGTTAGGTAAAGGGTTTAGCCCTGTTTTAGATTGATGACTTAATCCAGTACTCTGGGTGAAACCTCAAACACAAACCTGTTGGGTTAAACCAGACCAGTCCTGATAGGTCAGTGTTGTAAATAGTCCAAATTCAGCTGTTTTTAGCCAATTTTCAGTCTGTAACCCAGTACGTGTCTTTTCGATAAACTGCATTTTTACACAAATGAAATTAAATTTATATCCTTAATATTTCATTTAAGTAATTACACCTATAAAAAGAATGTATGGCCGTTTGTTTCTGCTAATTAAATTGTATTTATTGTAACGTGTGTGCGTGTGTGTGGCATGGACTGAAGAGTTTAAAACTGAATGTGCGTGTGTGTGTGTGTGTGTGTTTTTGTGGACATCTTTAAGGTACATGTGTTCCTTTCTGTGGGCGGTGTGTGTGTTTTGTGTAGTAGTGTTTCAATTTACCATATAATTGGACAATTTGGCATTTTGAAAATAAACTCGCTTAATGGGAACATGCCTATTTTAAAAAAAAAAACAAACTCATTTTCTGATAAAATGTTTCGTCTCTCAGATGAGTTTTTGGTCTATCAAAATTGATTTAGTTAGCAAAATAAACACTTTTTTTGCATCACATGAGTGACATGATCATGTTGGCGCAAAACAGGAAGAAGAAGAATTTTTAAATATTTTACAAATCATTTATTTACAATAATAAAGTGCACAGAATACAATTAAAACACAAGATAGTCACACCAGGAGAACCTTTTTTTAAGAAGAAGAAGAAGAGGAAGGCAGGGAGTATAGGAGGATAATGGTGCTGTATGTTTTTAATGACTTATCCCATGAACAAACTTATTCACATGTGATTTTAATTGCCTTTCTTATTAAAAGAAATGCGATTCTGAAATTGTGTCTTTCAACATTAGCGGAATATAGACAAAGTTTTGCACATATTTGTAGTAGGAACACAGCTTGTGTGTACTTGTTTAGCTATTCTTCTCATGACCATTTCTGGCATTACTAACCTTTTAAAGGCGAACAGACATAAACCCAGTCAGACTACGGTGGAACTCCTTGTTAGGGTTAAGGATTAGCTTTAGCGGTGTGTGTGATTTAAGTTTGAGCTAGGCTAGGGTTAGAAATAGACTCTTACTGGTTGGCATTAGGAGAAAATGTATGGATTAGGCATAAATGGAGTTATTAAAATGGATGGAAGTCAATGCAAAATCCTAATATGGGTGGAAATACAAACCAGTGGTGGTGGGGGGTGCGCGCGCGTGTGTGTGTGCGTGTGCATATGTGCATGATCAGAAAGGTTAAGACAGGAAAAACCCTGGCCATTGTGCGGCAGTGACCCCTCAAAATCAATGTGACAGACCGGTTGATTGGCTGGAGGGTCCTGTCTCTCTGCACATAATCCCTCAAGGTAGACCCTCAGCCAGTCCTGCTGTGCTCGTGTGTGTGGTGTGTGTGTGTGTGTGTGTGTGTGTGTGTGTGTGTGTGTGGTGTGTGTGTGTGTGGGGCATGTGCTTGTGCATGTGTACATTTATGTATATGGATGTATATGGGCTTGTCTGTGTGTCTCTCTTCACCTAATCCCTCAGGATTGACCAACAGCGATGGGATTGGGTATTAGTGCAGTTACAGGGGGTCAAGCCTGCTGGTGTGGATTTGTGTGTGTATGTGTGTGTGGGTGTGTGTGTGTGTGTGCGTGTGCGTGTGTAGGTGTGTGTGTGTGTAGGTGTGTGTAGGTGTGTGTGTGCATGACTGAGAGAATTTGAGTGTGAGAGATACTCCACGGTAGCCCAATTAGACTGCAGAGTGCCCATGTTCCTCTTGGGCTCAGTAATGTGTAGAGGTACTGGGAGGCTTCAGGAACCGGCAAAGCGCTGGAGTTAGCCTGGGTGAGGCGGCCGGGTGAGGCAGGGTGGAGGCGGGGGAGGCAGATTTTTACGACAGATTTGAACGGATAACCCGGTCGGGGCAAAATTGGACGCAGGCATCTGGATTTGACCTCCAGCCCTCAGCGTGACCCACGGGTCGCTGTGGGGTCACGGGGCACAAAGCAGAGCGCTGACCCTGCACAGGTCAAGCATGCGGGCAGCTGAAAGGACGCCTTTGTGGGGGCCTGGCATGCTCACTATTTCCCATGAGCACCAGGGGACCATGTCTGCCCAGGAAACCGAATCGGAGAGTCAGAGGAGGTGTGTGTGTGCGTGAGTGTGTGTGTGTTTGTGTGTGTAAGTGAGGCTGGAAAACCGTAACTGATTTTGTTTATATATCTGCCTGTTTGCCTCCTGATTATCACTGACTGAAAATTTCTCCTGATTTTGATTTACTGCCAAACGCCTTGCTGGTTGTTTGATTTTTTTTTCTCTGTATGTTGGAAACCACTGAAGGATTCTGGAACATCAGGTTAAAAATAGCAACTCAAATTTACTGTCTACGTTCCAGTTGAGGGATGATGTTTGGAAAACTTAAAACACATTCCAGTTCCTTTACATTAAGATCGAATCCAGGTTCTCTTAAAGCCTGAGATATATATATATATATATATATATAATATATATATATATATATATATATATATATATATATATATATATATATATACTATACTCCTGCTTGTGTTGGTGGAAGGACGAAGAAGATGCATTTCGGATCTTCGGGTGTGCCTGTAGTTGTTGCTTGTGTACATCTGTTAGCGCCTCCTTGATGAGCACATCCACATTCCCTCCAGTCCTGTGTGTGGCCCTCAGAGAACCAGAGCGAAGCCCCTCCCCCCGCTCCAGTAATCACATTTAATTACGCACCAGCATTAGACGGCTTATGAATAGGGTTTTTAGGCAGGCCTCTCACACAGAAATTGGCTGCATCCAGCTGAACATTGCCCACCTTTGTCCCGCTTATCCTGTTATATTCTATTAAGACTTTGTCATTTGACCATCATCAAAGCACCACGTTGCAGTGCTAACAACTGCGGGACTAATGCTGCGCATTAAAAACCGGGGAAACAACGGCCGTTTTCCTGCTTGAACGGCTAGTGTCTGCCCCGTAATGAAGCACATGGGACCACACATCACACTCTGTCCACAATTACATAGCACTAGTACTGCTGATGAAGGATGTTTATTCTAGAGAGTTTCCTCCACCTGAGCCAATCTGAGTCTGAAATGTGGAGCAGCTTCTTCTTGCAAGTACAGATTTTCTTGTTAATCTCTCAGGAGATTCTCACACTTTTAAGATGCTAGATGACTCAGGTTTGCATTGAGGATGGTGTAGTTACGTTCTCTATTGTTTGGATCTGCAGCATGTACTGTATATGATTTCTACTCTGCCCTGCATAACATTTTTAAGCTTTTATCTATTTTGTCCTTCAACAACCACAAACTTGTGTCTTGACACCTGATGGTCCTGTAGACTTGGTTCAATGGGGGACCAAAAATGAAATATTTGTTACATTTTCAGCTGCTGTGGTTCAGTTTCACACTGCACTTTGTCAAACTTATTAAAAATCCTGTTCATCTCCTCGCCTGTGGGAGCGTTGCACC
The DNA here is from genome assembly GCA_033032245.1 of Poecilia picta. NCBI lineage: Eukaryota > Metazoa > Chordata > Actinopteri > Cyprinodontiformes > Poeciliidae > Poecilia > Poecilia picta. The sequence continues at coordinate 1,347,097 of CM065371.1, forward strand.
CAGAACCACTGAAAACAAAAACCTCTGAAGAAGACACTGAACGCAACTTCCTCCTTCGCAAAATATAAACAAAAATGGAGTAGCATCAGATTTTGGCTGTTGGAGTATTTCTCCTTTGTTGATGATAAAAGACCACAAACCATTTCTCCTGCTAGCGTTTGTTTTGGTTATTTTTACCCAAAATGCACTGCGCTGAAGTCCGCTTCCTGCTTCTGGCGCGGTCTTTAAGATTGGCTGCTTAATCAGTTAATCATTAGTCGATCGATAATGTCAATCATTTTCAGATTAACTCATTAATAGACGTCTTGCATCCTTGTAGTAGACAGATCAGGGAAACAGTTCTAGGGAAGTTTTAGGTTTGGTTGGGTTCTAAAACAACATCAAAAGGCCTGAAAATGGAGAAATTGTGGGTTAGGGGGTTAGGTGCGAACCTAAAGATGTGACTGTCTGCCTTCAGCAGCCAAGAGGCCCGTGGGGGAGATGCAGAGATTCACAGCTCGGGTGGGAGAATCTGTCAACAGTCCAGCTATTGAATACACACGTAACAAATCAGACTTTTATGGAAGAGTTGTGAAAGGTCACTGTCACTGTTGAAAGAAATTCAGAAAATGTTCCGTATTTTGCCACAAGGGCACAGTAAACATATGGAAATCAGTGCACTGGTCAGTTTCAGCCACAATCGTTTTTCTTTCGCTCTTTTGCCTGCGTCCAAAATGTTTTATGCGGCAGAAAGTGCTGCACAGTGACCTGAACACAGCATCCATATTTTGAAACATGGTAGGGACAGCATTATGATGTGTCAAACTGTCAATGCTTTTCTTTTACAGGGACAGGTAAGCTGGTCATAGGACATGGAAGGAGGTAAATACAGGCTGAATAGTCATCAGAGGCTGCATAAGATTTGAGACTGAGATGGAGGTTCAGCTTCCAGGAGGACAATGACCACAGACACACCTGAAGCCCCAGTGGAATGGTTTAGGTCAAAGTGTGTTCATGTGTCAAAAAGGTCCAGACCGAGACTGGCCATCGCTTTTCTATTCCGCTCCATTCAAATCTCGCTTTGGAATTTGTCCTGTATACTTGGATTCCCTCCGTTAGATTTTCTACAAGGCCAATGAGCAAACAGAAGAAGTTGTGAACGATAACTTGATTTTCTATATTGTTTTAGAATTGTAGTTTGCCTGTAGTTTTATCAATGGCAGCGTAGGAAATGAATTAAGCCGTTCAGTCTGTGTTGGCCATGCTTCCAAATACTGTTTTAACATTAACAGCTGCCTTCTGCGGATCGGCAATTTCTCTCTTCGCAGTGGAGGGCAGTTGTTTACAGCACAGTCAGTCTTTACATGAACCAATCATATGCAGAGAAGCTGAATGTAAAAATTCCAATACTTGCCAGCTATCTATCACTGCTTCAAGGCTTGCATTAAAAAACTTTCAAAAGCTCCACAGGTGCCTCTGCGCTACCTTCAAACTCCTGCAAAGTTTCCAACATGTTGCAGTTCAGAAGCATTGCACCACGCTTGTAACCGTCTTGTCACTTTCAATGTTGGCTTTTCAGCCGCTTCCTTTGACAGGAAAGCAGACCAATTTTCTACTTTAGGGAGAGAGGCTCACACACGCTGAGCGGGAGCCCAAACTGACCATAAATCCGGGGTGTTTTTAAAAGTCCAGACTCATAAAGCAAAGAGGTGACAGAGCGGCACTTGATGGCTCAATATGGCTCTCATCTTTCCGCACATGGTCTTGAATGTCAGGCGCGGTGTAAGGGCCCACATGGAGCTGGATGTGTATTTCTGCACACTGTGAAAACTGCACCAGAACACGCCTGCTAGAGTCATGCATCCATACTCTATACCACAATATCTAATGCATTGGTTGCATACTGAGGGGTTGTAATGTGTTGTATACCGCCTGGGCCATCTGTGTGTGTTAACACACACTGAGCCTGAGTGTTGTGAATAGTGTGTTTGACTTGAACAGAATGACTGTGGGGATTCATGCTGGGTTTCCTCTATTAAACTCTGCAATAAGGCCGGCTGTGTGCAGGGCGCTGACGTTCCTGCCCACCCCGGTGATCTACAGCCTGTGCGTTCACGCTAAATTCCCTACCTGTTCCCCCATGATCTACAGCTTCGGAGGAATGCTTTATATGTCTCGTACGGACATGTGTGTGCATTTGCATGTGCTTGAATCAGTGTTTGCAAGCGGGCGCGCCCAACGTGGGCGCGTGGGGCTTGCACGCATCGCAGCAGGCCTCAGATGGCAGAAGGTTTTTTGAGGTTTGGCACACGGAGGAGGAGCGATCCGAAGGCAGACAGAGGAGGGTTTTGAATCTGAACCGATGCAGACCTTGGATCGGAGGTGGTGATACTTTACAGTCAGGTGGGGGCAGCGACTGAAGGAGGGACTCAGTGAAGTGGTGGAAACGGCGCAGCTCCATATATCTCCGGTTAATTGACGGCGTCCGAGGCCACAGTGGAGCTGAGAGCCAGGAGGGACGGCGCTTTCCTCTGGTTTCCTCCGCTGCTCCTTCTCCTCTGCTGCAATTCTGTGGCTGCTCAGCCAGAGACAGACGCTGCCTTTGAAATGCTGCTTTATGTGGTTCTCTGTTGCCAGCAGCATCATTAGGATTTTAGGAGAGGCACTTAGCACATGAACAGCCAGGTCCTTACTCAGAATATTAGGATTCTGTCTTCTTCCTTCCTTTTTTTTTTTGCTGTACTGATTTATAACAGAAATAGTATAGACAAGAAACAGAATGTCCTAATCAAATCCCTAAAAGAACATGAAAGAAGTCTAGTATTATTGAACATTATGGGGTGGGGGATTTCCTGAAGCTTACAGTATATTCAACTCAGAGGCCTTTTCTCAGTAACGGTACAGAGGAGCAGTCATCATATCCTTTCATAATTTGGAAACGTTCTCAATTTTATTTATGTCAAAAAGCACAAACAATACAATTTGAAATATTTACTATGTACAAAATTGTACTAATAAGTATTAATGTTTAAAGCTGCAGTATTTAACTGTTATAAAAGATATGTTTTTTACATATTTGTTAAAACTATCACTAAGTCGTGAAGTTTAACATGCGACAGATAATCTGTGGAAAGATCAACTTCCTCCACTTCCTCCCAGTGCTGCTATTAAGGTCTAAAAAAGACCTACCACACCGTATCAGAGCCACAATGAAGGTCTTTATAGCTGCTAATCATGCTTCTGTACTTGCTACTCAATGTGCTAATGGCGGAGAAACAGCTTACTGATAAGAAAACAGATCATTTGTCATGTCATGCTAACTAGCCTGAGCATTCATGGCAGGCTCCAACGTGGGGAACAAGATGTAGCATAGCACAAAGCAAAGGGAAGGGTATGATGAATGTGTACACAGGCATGATTGGCTGCACTAAGACCCTCCTCCTGGTTCTGATTGGTTGTTACTGAACAGGAGCAGTGTATTTCTGCAGATGGCAATAGGAACACAGGGAGCTTTAAATCTATTTAATATATTCACATATCTAAAATCTAATATGTAAAGATTTTGATACCTGAAAAATAATAAAACATTGATTCCTTGTTGATCCAAAGAAATGCCATCCATCTGTCAGTGGTGGCAAAGGACCGAGCTAAGATCCTCTGTAACTTCTAGATTCAAACATACATATTAGTAATGGCCAACCAACAAGACTTTGTTATTTATCATTAATAAGCAGCAGAGGACAGTGATGTGATCGACGTGTCCATCTCTAATGATGGAAACATCAGGAAAAAGGAGCACAAGAAACTGGAGAAATACCAAGGACTCAGAAGAGCGAGAACGAGTCTGGTAGGTGATAACAAACAGTCAGTGCTGCTTCTTTTGAACATGTTGGGCAAAGAAAGAAAAGCAGCTTCAGGTGGGTTGTTAAAATTTGGTCTATTAAAAATGTATGACACTAACATTGACCAGGTCGTGTCAATCAGATTGCAGATTAAACTGGTTTGAATGATTTCCTTCTTTCCCTCAGTAATACTAATAAATCAGAAGCATTCTGTCACAGAGTGATAATGATGAAAAACTATATGCATTTCTTAAGGGTATTATGTGTTTTCCAGGCACATAGTGCTATTTTATAGCACAATCAAATAACTATGTTAACTCCAGCTGTTAAAACAATGTTATGTATATTAAAATAAGACAAAAGAAATGTTATTTTGTGTTCATCTCATTAAAATTGGGCCTCTGCCACTTTAAAAAAAACTCCTCCTCTTTCTGAAACTCAACCTACAGGAATCCATCACAAAATGGCTCCTTTATTAACTATGTTTTTACCAGCATTGCTCTGAGAAGTAGCTCCTGTACTTAGCTCAGCTGATACACAGTTCCACCTGGTGTTTGCTAATTGCTGTTGGCTAGTCTGAAGGAGCTGAGTGGGGGAGTTGCTGGGGAGACATGATGGAAGATCAAAAACTGCAGCTCCTAGGAGGAGCTACAACTGTAGGGCGGTGCTATATCAACTTTTACAAAGTTGAATGGATTTCTCAAACATGCATGACAGAATCAAAGCACCACTCCAGGCATGTTCTTGATGGGGGAATGACATTATAACAAGATGTAAAACTAGATATTGCATAATACTGCCCCTTTAAAAGACTGAATTTGTTAGGATCTTAGGTTGTTTTGGTGTTTTGACCATTTCATTCTAATTTGTTTCTTCTGTGCTCCTTAGTCTTTTTCACTAGATCTTGTTTCTGTTGCTTTAATTCAGTCCTTCCTTAGTGATTCTAGTTTATTATGTTTATTTCTAGTGTCTAGTTATTCAATGATACTCTCGTTTATTTTTTAGTGTTAGATTTAATTCCTAGTCTGCTATATACTCTCCCTCGCCTCTGTGCCAATTTCTCTCTCACTTTTTCTTCAGCCTGCCTTCTATTCGCTCTCCTCACACCTGCAATCTGTTTCTAATCAGCCATCAGTTCCTTGTTCAGTAATCAATCTCCTCAGTATGTATGCAACTTATTTTCAGTTACTCTTTGCTGGTTCCTCCAGTCTATTCTCATACTTCCATGTGGTCTCTGGTTCCTGATATTTTTTGTTCTGCCATGGCTCCCTGTGCTCCTATTGAATTTTATAAATCTGTCATTTTTTCATTAAACATTTTTCAGTATGATTTATGCTCCAGACTTCAGTCAGCATTTTTGGTCCAACCTCAAACACGCTTTATGACAGGATTATTGTCATTCTTTACCATCATGAAGTCTAACAAAATCAATAAGTAGTCTTCAGCTGATCCACAATGCTGTGGTAATTGTGATCATAATAATCAAGAAAAGAGATGAGATTTCGCCAATGTTAGCCTCTCTTCACTGATTCCCTGTTAAATGAAAAATAACATGAACAATTGTCCTCGCAGCTAAATCCCTCAGTAATCAATCCTCTCTTCACACTGCAAGGTGACTGGTAGTTTCTAGAATTTCTACAAGTAGGCAGAATGGGAGACAGATCAAGTTTTTAACGTGCCCTAAGAATTTTTTTCTGTTCAAGAGTTTTTAAATAATTTCAAAAATCTATCTAAATCACACTCATCTTACTTTAAACCACTTTTTTGGTTCAGTATTACTAGCAACAGAGTAGATAATGGGTCGGCATGATCACGGCTTGACCCATGGAATCAATAAATCCTTTTAGAACCCATCTGCAAACATGAAAAGAATTAAGAGATCTCAAATCATATGCAGATTTAAAGAAATTTAAAGTCCATTCCTTTATGGTATTTATTCAGTTAGTGGAGAAAGTGCTAGTTTCATTGGCAGATTTTTTTTTACAAGTTTTTCATCAATATTAAGGAATTATTGACTCAAAACAAGCTCCTATATTTTTCTGAAAATTTCATTGTATGATAGTTTTTCTTATCTCAAGCGTATTATTTGCACTAGAAACAGGACCAAAAATACTTTGTAAGATTTTGTGTTTTTGCTGTGTATTTTTAACATAACGTCCCAATGATTGAAGATTAAAGACACGTGATTTAAATATTTGTATTTCTCCTGTCTGTGTGTTAGAATTTTTTTCATCTATCTCAAGCATATTATTTGCACTAGAAACAGGACCAAAAATACTTTGTAAGATTTTGTGTTTTTGCTGTGTATTTTTAACATAACGTCCCAATGATTGAAGATTAAAGACACGCGTGATTTAAATATTTGTATTTCTCCTGTAGGTGTGTTAGAAATTTTTTCATCTTTCTTAACACCATATGTGTGTATGTGTGTGAACCAGGTGCTTATGTCATTGTGGGGACCTAAGTCTGTCTACAATTTTATGGGGACTTCTGCTGCTTGTTGGGACATTTTCTTGGTCCCCATGAGAGAAAATGCTGTTTTTGGGGTTAATCTTACAAATGTGTCAATTAGCTTTTGGTTAGGATTAGGCTTATGTATGTGATGGATAGGGGTAGTGTAAGGGTCAGGCAGCAGAAAATGAATGGAAGTCAATGTAAGGTCCCCACAACATACAAAAACACGACTGCATGCATATAGGAGAGTTTCTTTTTGTGTGTATGTCTAAATACCCGACACCCTACACAGGAAGTATCTCCTTTCTCCTATCAAATATGATTTATGAACCTCAGCATTTAAGGGTCAGAATTTCATGTCTGACATGCAAACACCTTCAATTCCCAGAGCTGTACTTTGCAGATATGTTTCTAATCTTTTTCTCTTTTTTTTTAAATCAAGGCTTGCAAAGTCTGGTCAAACACAGCTTCTCCACATAGTTTTCCACATTTCTCCTGTTTCTATGTTTTTTTTCCTTGAAAGATATGCCTTCCTCCTTCCCTTCTCTTTCTTTTCACATGCCTTCCCCGCCTCTGCTTGTTCTCCCTTCCTCTTCTTTTCTTCAGCTCTCATCGAAATTCAGCTGTGTAATTCCCTCTCCGAGGACACCCATTGATCTCTCCCCCTTCCTGCGCCGTTTGAGAAAATGCTGGGCGGGCGAAGCTCGGATTTTGAAACGTCAGAGAGGAGCGCGGAGGAGGAGAGGGAAGACAGAGGAGAACTGGAGAGCGAGGGCAGGAGAAAGGAAAAAAAAAGGTGTGGGGGCAGGAGGGTAAATAAGTGGAGGAAGAGGAGACGCACACACTCCACACACACACACACACACACAACACACACACACACACACACACACACACCTCTGTCTGTAGATGTTGGAGAAGAAAAGACACGGGCTTTCCTCGTGATTGCATCTTCCGCCCCTTTTTTGAAGCACAGAGAGACAAAAGAGCAGCTATTTACTGGAGCCCACACATAATGGCCACTTTTATTTACTTTCATCCATTTAGCCTCTGCCAAGGACTCTCCAGCATGGGGGGCCAAAAACAGAAGCCATAGGTGTTTTACAAAGTACCAAACTCCCCTCCTTCTCCTCCTGCTTCTCTGCATGTGTGTGTGCAAATGTTTTGTCTTTGTTTGCAGAAATATTACTACTAACCTTCCAGAAAGCAAGAAACTAAAACTGAGGTGACCCCTTTTCCCATCAGCTGACCGCCTCCTCAATCAACATGTGGGCTTTAAATATATATCTATATACTGTATATAGATATGTACAGATATATCTACATATATTGATATATGGCCTGCTTTCAGAATCTCCTTCAGGCCAGAGCCCATCAACACACACTCCGGCAGATCCCCGGACTGACATCAGAAAGGTCAGCGGTGCCATTCAGCCGGTGACGGAGCTGACCCCGTGTCCCGAGGCAGGCTGGCGACCAACTAGGCCTCTCAGTTCACCGCTGACCTTTAAGGGAGTCTCATTGCTACCAGACCTCGGGAAAATTAGGCTGTGGCTACAGAATTTCCTTCTTATCTGTAGATCACATTTTTGCTTATAACATTAGCAAATGACATCCTTTCACTTCCTTTTGGTCAAACTAAAACCTTTAGGAAGCTGTATGAGGTCTCTGGCCCTGTCCCCCTTCCAAAACAATATTTATCATTATAAAGCAAAGTTTGAGAAATCCTCCAAATTTTTCAATGCAACCACAGATCTAGCAACAACTGAAAAGCTCAAACTGAAAATTACAAAGACATTTTGCAAAACTTTGACACTGTGAAGAATGGTGGTGTACGGATTTCAGAAACTATGAGCACATTATTTCTTTCCACTATCATTTTTTATTTGTCGAGACCGCATACATTAATGCCTGTAAAACTCTTTCTTACAATTAACTTAAATGTTCGCATTTTCTTGTCCTGTAGTTTTTTATTTTCATTACTAACTTAAAATGTGAAATTAATTATTAAAATTGTTGCAGACAGCCATTTGAAAACCAGGAATGTAAAACAGCCCTGCAGCTTGAGATGTTTGCATGTATTTTATTTTATTTTACTTTATTTTATTTTATTTTATTTTATTTTATTAACCACCCTCAATAATTACATTGTAAATAACTATTATATCCTCCTGTCTACCAGTAGGTCATTTTTGTCTTCTGTAGAGGACATTTCTAAACTTGAATATCTCCCACCCCCTGCATTCTACTGAATTAATCCTTCTGGTATCTGGAGAGGACATTTAGAGTTTTTCAATGATACCACATGTGAAGGAGTGGGAGTTTTGTACGTACCTTTTTCTAATTGATAAAAATGGCATTTATCATTAATAACACATTTTTTGGCAAGAGACAAAGTAAGTGCATAAAACTTTTTATTACCTTACAAAGACTGTGGGATTTAAAAAAAATGGTGAATGGACAATAATTTTTTTCCTGGTAGACAGGAGGATATGGATGAATTATGTTGTTGCTGATGCTTCCTTTCATACAGTGAAATCACAAAAGTACATCAATCCTCAACCTTCAATTCAAGTTGAAATATATTTCATTTTATCAGCCACCCTAACTATATTAGACTGTAAATTCTCAAAATCATTTGGTTCTCTTTGGGCTGTCTTTATATTCTGCTGACCTGGTCTTTACCACACAGTTGAAAAACAAAGTTATAACAGAATGTTCACGTGGAGGGTTTAAAAATATAATGTATTTTTTATTTAATTTTAATAACTATCCTCAATTTATGGTGTAGATACAGGAAAAGTGAAAATCATCAATACTTTTCTGTAACAAGTTACAACAGAATCTACACCTGTAGGATTTAAATATTTATTTTATTTTTAGTTCATTTTCTTTTATTTTAACTAAGCTCACCAGTTTATGGTGCAGAGACTGTAAAAATGAACGTCACCAATACTTATTTTTTGGCTGATAGAAAAATCAGAGTCCTCACCTTATGAAACTGACTTAAGTACAATAGAATCGTCACCTGGGGGATTTAAATCTTTATTTTATTCCATTTTATTTACTGACCTCACAAATGTATGGTGTAGATAATGTAAGAATGACAGTCACCAGTACTTTTTCTTTTTTTTTTTTTGCTGACACTGCCTTTATCTTCCGGTTCAAAACCAAATCAGAGCGGCTGCTTTACTTGGGAATCTAGCCCGACATGTCTGCTGGGTTTTTTGATGTACTGAAAAAGAGTTCTTTCTGTTTTGGAGGTCACACTGTTGCCCCCCTGTATCTCGCTGCCTGTGGACTCATCAGACTCCTCACCTTGTGAAACCGCATCTGGTGTGTGACTGATCACCCAGCTCTTGTGCCACACTTGTTTTCACTCTGCAAAAAGAGAAGCCATTTTCTCTCAAATGAAGCTCACAAGGGCCCGATCACAAGACAGAGAAGCTTGTGTGTGTATTTGTGTGTGTTGGGGCTATCGCTTCCCTTTCCTGTCTCGTTCTCTGTGTGTGCGCGCGTGTGTGTGCGTGCTGACAGTATGGTGACGGATGCCCCTCTTGCCTCATATTTGATGCCTTTAGTAAGGAGGCCTCCTGCATTCAAAAACAAATAAGCTGCCACATAAAGATCATTGCTCATTTCTTCTTGAGTCACTCAGTGACACGCACACAGATCACAGACACATTTTAAAGGAATCCTGTGTTTTCTATATTACATTTGCAAACCACACACACATACAAGTGTGCACCAGAGGCTAACATCTGTAAGGGATTTGTACAGTGAGATGATAGCCAATAATAAATAATGTGAACATTTGAAACTCATTTCAGTCTCCCTCTGGGTGACCCTAAACCAGGTCAGGGGAGCATATGTGTGTGAGTGTGTGCGCGTGTGTGTGTGTGTTTTGCAGGAGAAGAGGCTGAATGCACGTTGCCTCATTCCATGATTCATTTCTGGTTGCAATCAGATGAATCCCAGAATCCCACAGGTGTTCCCAATTCCCGTTTTACTGCGAGTGTCCCCTCTCTCACCCTTCACCGTTTCCCCTCACAGGATAAAAAACACACATTCGATCAAATCTCACCTGCTCATATGGAACCTTTAATAGTTCCAGTTAAAGAGACGCAGCTGACAAAAAGAAAACACTCACTGCGGTTTAGACTGCGACCAGCAGGGGAGGCTGTTTCACATCCTTTAGAACTTGACTGAGTAACTCAAAAGCAGCTGATGCTGCTGGTCAGAGGTCAGCAGACAGACTCGGAGAAGCACCAGGCATTCCAGCTGAGCTGATTTGGAATTTCACAGAGGAGGGGAAAAAGTACTGGTGGTTGGAGTTTACACTGACGGAGGATATGACTCCTCATCTGTCCGCCTCCTCCTCTAGCCTCTGACCTCTGACTCCTCCTCCTCTTCTTTTTAGGACGCCTGCTGCATATTTTGCTGTTGTCATGGCAGCGGAGGTTTGTTTGAGGCCTCAGCCAGATCATCTGTTATGTCACCTGACCTTAAACTGAACCTTCACACACACCAAAACACACACACACGTACCACATTCAAAAGAAGGCGCCATCTCCTGCCTCCTGATGTTGTGTATGTGTGGGATTTACTTTTAGTGGGTGTGTGCTGAACATTCAGGTCCTTGGCAAAAGTATTCATACCCGTTGAACTTTTTCTAATTTCAGCACCAAAAGTTCCAATGCATTTTATTGGGATTTTGTGTGATATACTTAAAAGTAGTGAATTAATTAATGGTAAAGTTGAAAGACAACAATACATGTTTTTCAAAGGTTCATGACAAATGTGCAAGAATGTGTTCTGGTCAGTGGAGTCCTAGCCTGAACTGTTTGGCCAACATCCATAAAACCTAACACATTACCCTGAACACATCATGCTATGGGGATGCTTTTCCCCTGCAAGGGCAGCGAACATGGTGAGAGTTGATGGAGAGATGCTTGAAGCTTAAGTGAGGATATTGTTGGTACAAAACCTGTTAAGACCCTGCAAACATTTTTGACTGGGGTTGATGTTCACTGTTCAGATAAACAGCGACCCAAAGTTTACAGATTGCAAAATTTATGGTCTGGAAATTTATAATCTGGAAAGTTTAGCTTTCTTTGCAATAATGAGCAAACATTTTAGTCCCTGTGTTTTCAGAACGTCTTAATACATACCCCCAAAAGACTTATTTGTGCAAGTAATAAACCCAATGTAATCATGTTGCTTCCACACTTTGTGTTGGCACTGTGTAAAGGACTTTATTCCACATGGAGGAATGTGGTGAGCTGAAACACAGCCATGGCAAGTGGAAGAAGGCAGGTAAAATCTGAGCTTCTCACACATCGTGCCTCGTAAACACGCCCACAGACACATGCATATTTGTTCTTATATTTGCATGCAGACAGTAGTGCATTTCATGGCTTCTCAAACCTGCAAACAGTATGAGCATACTTCAAGAAAAATTAACCCGGTGCTCCTGGGTCCTGTGTTCAAAGGGGGTCCCTGCAGGTCGAGTGTGCTGTCCACTTCTGGACCCCGGAGTGTATAAAAAACAAGCGTACACACAGTGCTTTCACATCTGCTTTGGTCGTCTGTCCACTTTCCAGTGGCCCCTCCTCCAGTGCTGACGGACTCTTACCCGTATGCATTAATTCCCCCTGCACCATTGTAATGCCGCTGCTCCTCACCCCTCTCTCTATCACCGACAGAGCAGCTCACCATGTGAGTATGATGAATGGGCCATTCTGCACCGGAAGCACACGTTCAAAACCTCCCCTGCCACTGTGGGCCAGCTTCATAGACACACACACATGTGTTTCCTCCCTAAATTTCTCTCACCCCTCTTCAGTCTGTTATCCTCTCCCCTCCTTTTCTCCCCTCCTGACCTCACAGGCCTCCTTCCTTCCTGCTCGCCACATCTCCTCTGCCTTCATGCACAGGATCCTGATGATATGGGTGTGAGAGAAAGGCTGTCTTGTCTGTGGCATTTAGTGTAGCACACACGCCCGCTCTGCTCTGCTTGTGTTTATCATGCGCCGCAGTTGCATTTAATTTGCTGTAGCTTCACATGTGCATGCATCAAGCTAAAGTATTACAAGTCATTTCAAGAAAAAACAAAGAAGCCAAATAGTTTCTCTAGCACTTCTTTATTTCACAAAAGAAACAAAGCACTGAATGCACCTGTGTTAATGCAACAGAAACATTTATTACAGTATTATACAGGTTTTACAGTGTAAAAAACACTCATTTGGCATATTGTTTCTGAAATCAGCCAGAGGAGAAATGCTGGAACTCCAGGTGGCCCTAAGCTAATTAAATAAAGAATCATTATGCGTCTTTTTGAGATGCATATAAAGCCCAATAGATGCAGAAGTCTAAAAAAAGGAAGTAATTTTGTCCTGAAAACTACAGTCTGAGCATTGAAGAAACAGGAAGGAAAAAAAGAAAAGGAAAAAAAAGACAGACAAGTTTCATTTGCAGCCAAAACATTTGTAGTGGAATTAAACATATGGATGCCACAGGGCAAAGTGAAGGCTGGAATATATTAGAGCGGCACAATGTTACACTAACCCTGCAGTATCTTACACCGCTCCCAGAGATTAATGGAATAAAGAAGAGAGAGAAGGATTGAGTGTTCCTCCTGTCTTTCCCGGGCCACTGCGAAATCAATATTTCGCCATGATACACGGCTCTCGCTTTTGGCCGCAGATTTACTCCCAGATACACTCATCAAAAGCCAAATATCGGGTCTCCTGAGTTGAGGTCCGGCTTCAGAGCTAACCAGACGGATCTGTTTGGAATTGTAGTATTTGATTTGTTTAGGAATCTGCTCGTTTGAAGCTTCCTGTATTTTATAATAAGCCCAAACTGACATTGCCTGCAGTAGTTTTTTTTTTTTTTCCGCACACACTCCTACAACATGGGAGTGGATCATCCTCTACAGAAAGTTTTATCTTTCCAGTTCCAACTTGTCTGTTAAACCATATTAACCCGTCTTCTTCTCTTAGTGTTAAAAAAAGAAGTTAAGCAAAATCTATGCCTAAAATATTGAAGCATATCAGCAAAGTGAATGCAGATGAACAAATCTAGAAAAAAACTTTTAAAAATGAAAAGCGGGTTTGTTGTTTTATGCTCTTTCAGGAGAGAGCTGAACTGAGAGCTGTATAGATTCTGTTTGGCGTAAAACCTGTAGTTCGCATACATTTAAGTCTCCTTTAATCTTTAAAACCTGATGAAACAAATAATTTTCCAAAAATTCAGATTTATGTAAAATACTGTTTTTATGTGCTTTTAATACAGCAAATTTTTCAAATCCTGTTTTATGCATCCTAATTAATATATTAGGTTTTTATTGTCATTTATTTATCAAAGGCAAAAAAATATATTTTGTATGCATTATAAAAATGCTTTAAAGTTTTACTGTTTTCCATCCACCCATCCATCCATTTTCTTTACACCCTTTGTCCCTCAGTGGGGTCAGGAGGTGCTGGTGCCGATCTCCAGCTAACGTTCCGGGCGAGAGGCGGGGTCACCCTGGACAGGTCGCCAGTCTGTCGCAGGGCAGTTTTACAGTTTTAAAAAGTAAATACAAATTTCTTAAACTCATTTTGAATTTTTATAAAGAATGTGTAAAAAATATATAAATAATTGACATGTTTATACAAAAAGATTCTGAAGAAAGTTCTCATTTCATTAAAGAGGTAAAAGGTCTCAGGATGTTTGTTTCAAAAATAAAGTATCGCCATGCTTGGCATGAGGTTTAAGAAGTGATATGTTTTGGCATTAAAGGGTGAAATATTTTATGAAATGCTCTTCAGGAAAAACAAAACTATTTACTGGCTACCTTTTTTAGAGGGGGTTGGAGGATTGGGCCTGGCACTAACATCAGTGTGTTACCATGCAGTGCGATATTTGCGCTGACCATGACTCAAAAAAGCAGTTTTGTGGTTTAAACGCTCGGTGAATTTTTCACACTCAAAAGGCGAATCTGGTTCATATCTAAACTGAAAGTCAGTTTCAATAGCTGGGTGTGAAATTTAGCAGATATCATAACAAAAAACAAACAAAAAAAAAACAATGCTTATTGTTAAGGTTATATTGGGAGTTGGATTTAGGGTTAGGGCATAGATTATATTAGAAATGATGCTTATTGTTCGCCTTGGAAAGACAGCTTAGAGACAGTCGGTGTGAAATGTATGGAGACAAAGAGCAACCACACACAGCTGAAGAAAAATATTCACATTTCATCATAAAAACATTAAAATATGAAGTTTACTGTTCTAACAAACAATGTTTTCATGTCTGAACAACTATTTTTATTAGCATATTTATTGCATTATACAAAATATTTTACTGTTTTCTACTATTGACCTAAAATGTTTCCAGAAATATACATAAAACAAATAAAGGTGCAATTCTACTTTTTTCTTCTTTTTTGCCAGAGTGACATTTCTATACTTCCACACAATTACAATAATTTATTAAACATAAACACAGATATGTTGTATGTTAATTTTATGATAAATAAACAAATTAATAAATGACGTTTCTGCTGAATAGTACATGTGCTCTCTTAAATTTCTATCTATTAAAAACAAGTATGACTGTTTATCATAAGACAACTCTATGTCCCTAAAGATAGAAAATGTTTCAAAATGAATCCTCCAGGTAATAACAGCCTCTTCCCTTCTCATCTTTTCCCTTTATAATTACTATTTTACTCTATGAACTGCTTAAACTATATTTTGCAAGATGCTAATTTCACACTACAAACCACGCAATTATTCAGCATTTTCCCAATATATATAAATGATACATTTATTATCATTGTTATTAATAATCTCTTTTTCTGGGTAACAATGCAGATATTTTGCACATACAGCTGTTTGACCTTAAATTGCGCTCTATGAGGCCAACCTTGTCACTTGAGCTGGATTCTCTCAACAAAGACCCAGACGGGCAGTTGCCCCTCCTACGGTAAATTTGGTAAATGTGTGTCTGCGCATATTTTACATAACCACTCTAGCTATTATTGCAAATTTCAGGAAGGGATTGGGTGAGAACAACCGCCAATTTATCATTCATTGCCGTAAATCGCAGCGGAGACAGCATTTAATTGAGTTTGTATTGTATTTAGGAAGCTTGGTGCCTGGGCAAGAAAGAAAAGGGGGTTGGGTAGTGGGTGGGGGGGTCTGTTTCAGGCTAACCCAGTGCTGCAGGGGGTTGAGGCTGAGAGAGGAGGTGTATGGAGGAGAGTTTTACAGCTTTGTTATTGTTATGTTGTAATAATTTCTAAAACGTTTGAAATTATTTGATGTTTTACCTTTTTTAATGCAACGCAAGTGATGTTTATGTGTGTTGAGTTGGAATTTTTAATAAAGTGTGTTGGGGGTGTGGGGGAAAAGAAATATGGCTTTCGTTAAGCCCCCCACCACCACATCCCACCCCTGCCCCTCCTCCTGTAGGCACCGCCTCTGTCTTACAAAACAATCAACTGGTGCAAAAAAATAAAATAAAATAAAAGGGGGGCATCTCTCACGCAAATTGGGGCTGCATATTTACATCTCTATACACAACCATTTACTGGTTCGGTTTCAATCACTATTTAATACGCAAACAGATCAAAACTTGAAGGTGACGCACAAAATCGGGAGAAGTGAACAAATCCTGACTAGATCTGTTCTGCTCTCCCCCTAATGGCCTTGCAGCTTTTACTTCATTTGAATTGTTTTGGGGTTTTAGGGCCACAGTACTGTAGCTTTCCGTCCAACAGTCAGAGCCCAACATGCTCTGACCGTCATGCAGGAGCAGCTGCAGCGCGGACTCCTCAGGTCTACAGACTCACACCAGCGCACAAATGTTTGTCTTGCAATTTTTTTTTAACAATCCAGGCAAACTGGTTCGAAGTACAAAACAGCAACGCACAAGAAACACACGCACGCAAATCGAGACGTAGCCTACAGGTTTCCAGCTTGGGGAACATTTTATGTAGCTTCAAAAGAAAACGACGAGTTTTACTTTAATACGAGGATAAACTGAATGAAACTCCTTGTTAGTGTCGAGTCACCAGCAGTCGCTCACTCACCCAGATGCATTCTGATATGAAATATTAAGTATATAAATATAAACATATAAATATATAGTTAATATTTATATATCTAATATATATAATGTATATATATATATATATATATATATGTATATATATATATATATATAATATATATTATATATATATATATATATATATATGTGTGTGTGTGTGTGTGTGTGTGTGTGTGTGTGTGTGTGTGTGTGCTCTGATTAACAGCTTCAGTATTAAAGACATGAAACTGAGTTTTGTTTAACTCGAGAAATTTACAAAATGACGAGGAGCGAAGAAAGTGATTTTCTTAAAATTAATTTTGGGGATAAAAATGTTTACGGAGCAGATTAACAAATAAACACAAAACAGATTTAAATTTTTTTAAAAATCGTATTGAATTACTTTAATGGATTTATATGAATAAATAAATAAATAAAATAAGTTAATATATATTATCTGGAATTGCCCTTTTATTTCCCCGACTGCTCTTGGTTGCACTGAGCTGTAGCAGGAAACAACCGTGAGGTTCAAACATGAAGACAACTAAAATAATAAAAATAATAATAAAAGGAAAAAGTTATCATGACTAACGGCGACGATATATATATATATATATATATATATATATATATATATATATATATATAATATATATATATATATATATATATATATATATATATATATATATATATATATATATAGTAGCGCTGCAACTAAATTGCAAATCGGGGGGAAGAATGAGGCTCAAACTCTTTTCAATATAAAAAAAATGCTTTAAAAATGTTATAAATTTGTGAGCAGTAAATTAAATTATTTAAAATATCCCACCGAAAGAGTTTTCCCTCCTATACCGGATCTTCGAGTCTCCAAACTGCAGCTCGGCTCAGACGCGCGTTTTCCATCCGTTCCTGCTGCCGACAGCTCCTCACACACTTACAGTGAGTGTGTACGACTCTGTGTGTGTGTGTGTGTGTGTGTGTGTGTGTGTGTGTGTGTGTGTGTGGTGGGAAATCTAAAGCGCCGAGGAGAGAGAAAACACAACTCTGCTTTATTGTCGAAAAGGTTTAAAGCGCGTCACGAAAACTGTGAATAAGATAATAAGGATAATATGTTGGCGTTTTAATTGGCTGCTGTTCTCCGCGCTGCGATCATCCGCTCAACTAAAAGCGTGTTTTTCAAAGTGAGCGGACTTACTGCTCTGTGTGTAATTATGGAAAACAGCTCTGCTGCTGCTGCTGCTGCAGCTGCTGCTGCTGCTGCTGCAGCTGCTGCAGCTGCCAGCCGTAATTTTAGACTTTGCTTTCTTTGATGACGCGCGGGCGCGCGCGCGCACACACGCACACACACACACACACTCACACACACACAACATCAGATCACACAACACGAAACAAAGCAGAAAAAACTTTAGGAAGACGCTGGGAATCAAATCCTGTTTGTAGCGTGGAAACATGGAAACGGAGTCATTGTGTTTGTTTACTTCCGTCTGACGCGGCGCCGCAGAGCGGTTAGGGTTTTACTACATCAACGTATTAAATGTATTATTTTTATATTTGATTCTAAAAATTACGAAAGTCTGGACATTTACATACTCGAAAGCGTCTCCCTAAAAATAAAATAGTAATAATAATATAAAAACATAAATTAATCCCGAGAATTAAAGCGATTTGTTTAAGTCCATTGTTTTTGTTATATTCAGTTTTAATAATTACACTGTTTTTTGTAATCGTAGTTTGTAAGTTTACTTTATGCTATTTGGTCATTTTTATATTGTCTACTTTGTTTTTTAATATTTTAAAATGCATATTCTAACATTTAAAATACACTTTAAAACTATTCGGAGAATATTAATTCAAGCTTCTAGTCGCTGTTTAACATGGCAGAAAATGATAATAAATAAATATTCTCACCTTTGTAAAAAAAAAAAAACAGGCTGAAATAATAATAATTAAAAAAATGTTTTAAAAATAGTTTCTTCTCAGTCCCTCCTCGTGCGTCCGCTGCAGGTCCGTGTGAAACATGAGGAGCCACGACGAGCTGCGAACACAGCTTTTTGAAAATGGCGCCCCAGTAAACGCCTCCCAGTCGGAGTGTGTCGGGAGGCGGGTGTGGGGTGTGTGTGTGTGTGTGTGTGTGTGTGTGTGTGTGTGTGTGTGTGTGTGTGTGTGTGTGTGTGTGTGTGAGCGCGCGGCTCCAGCCTCTGCTCCCGTCTCGGTTGGTTGTAGGATCATGGAGCTCAGCTCGTCCCCGGCGCAGCTCTCCTCCACCCGCTGACCCTCTCTGGTCACCGTAACGCCGGTGCGGCGATCGGAGCTGACGCGCGTTTTTGCGCACAGATGAAACGACGCGCTCCACGAAAAAAAAGAAGAAAAACCCTGCAGGCTTCCATCCCATCCCCCCTTCTTCTCTACCTCAACTCAACACGGAGCACTTCTTCCCATTTCCCTTGCGATCTTTCCCGCACAGCGTGGATATTTTTCGTCTCTTGCTTTGTTTCCTCGGTCCACAGCCTTCCTGAGCGCATTTGCGTCAAAAAAAAAATCAGAAAACTCGAAGCGTCCACCCGCAGCTGTCCCCGCGCGCAGGCAGGCTGCCCGCATAACCGCGCAGTCTACAGCAGCTGAGACTTCCAGGGGAGAGCTGTGAAGAGAGAGGGGGATCTCTCTCTCTCTCTCTCTCTCTCTCTCTCTTTCTCTCTCTCTCCTCTCTCTCTCTCTCTCTCTCTCCGCGTGTCACTCTTTCTCTCGCTCCTTTCCTCAATGGCGGAGCGGCAGCGAGGGAGAAGAAAGGAGGAGGAGGGGGAAGCTCACGCTGATAGCTGGAGGAGAGGAAGCCCCAGCGAGCTGAGCTGCTTGCGTGTGTGTGTGTGTGTGTGTAGGTGCGTGTGTGTGTGTGTGTAGGTGCGGTGTGTGTGTGTGTGTGTGTGTGTAGGTGTGTGTGGGTGCGTGTGTGTGTGCGCGCGCGCATTTGCGCATTATAGCGGTTGCTAGGAAATCCTTTCTGTACTGTTGTGAGGGAACACCTACAAGGAGGATGAGAAAGCAGCAGCTTATTAAAGAAAGGCAGCGAAATAAAAATCAGCCTTAATGGCTTTAAAATATACATTCCAGTCTTTCTAAAGAGTCAGTTTTTAGACTTTGCTGTGGGCTGTGATGTGGGTCAGGGCCAGAATTAGGAACTTGGGGTGTGTGTGTGTGGTGGGGGGGGGGGTGGGGGGGGGGGGGCTGGGCTACAGTCCATTTTGGGTCCCTTCCCACATATGGAGATTACAATAGGCTCAGGCCCCATCCACCCTGGAACTCCAAACAGGGGGAAGTTTTTATCCCTTTGTGTCCCGAGTCCACAGTGGATCCTAGGTTTAATTTTTAAACCTGTTCCAGAGTGAAAATGTATGTATCCGATGTGACAGGCTGCTCATATAGAGGCAGTCTTGGGTTTGGTTCTCAGTCTGAGGTCATGTGCTGCGTTTCTACCCCTTCTTCCACCTTTCTATTTCTTGAGCAATTAAATAAATTGTCAAAAATAAATAAAGGTCACTAAACTCTAAAAAATTGTTTAAAAAATTCTTAATTCAATGTGACACAAAGAAGCTTTTCTTTGTCATCACCCAACACCAGAAACTCTACTAGGACTTTATGGTTCGGCATTTTTATTATCTTTTATTTACGGCTAACCTCATGTGTATGTACAATATCCATGTCTAGCGCCACTCACAAGTGTTGGGGTAAAAACAGCGTTTTGGGCTGTTCTCTGTGTTTCCATGCGGATAAAAAAAATCCTGGAACCATTCCATGTGGACATTAGATACACATCAACTTCAAGGCCTACAGGCCTCGTTAAATTGCTTCTGAAGTCTTACGAGAATTCAGGAGAGATCGGGGTGAACATGCAAAGTCCACGCACAAAGACCCTCAGCCTGGAATCAAACCCAGGACCGTCTTGCTCCAAGGCAACATCCAAATAATAATTGTAAAACAACCATGAGCACAAGTGTTGCAGTGACTATGCCAGGCCTGCATGTGGTGCTGTAACAGAATTTGTTCTAGAAGGTTTCTGTTATGTCTGAGGTGCTTGGAGTTGATCAGCATTTTTAAAGTTGCTGGGTAATCGGTGTTTAAATGAAAACCTAATTAATTAAAACATACTACAGTGACAGTTGGAAAAAACTTGTTACCTGTCCTGTATTTTGTTGCCTATCCAATTCCAGGTGAATGTACAGCCAGCATCACCAATATTGATACTGATACTGATACTTTTTATTATCTGAGTTTGGTACATTTTCAGACTTCTAATTTTCAGGGTTTTTTTGAAGTTTTTCTTTTGAATCATTTTGTTCAAACCTAGAAATGAATTTAGACAAAGTTTAAAGGTGTCTACAAAACATTTTGATGACATGTTAATGTGATAAACAGAAACAGAAAAGCAAAACAAGTGCACTTTCTCATAAAGAAACAAATTGCAAAGAAGTATAATCCATCCATCCATCCATCCATTTTCTTGACACCCTTGTCCCTTAGTGGGGTCGGGAGGGTCGCTGGTGCCTATCTCCAGCTAACGTTCCGGGCGAGAGGCGGGGTCACCCTGGACAGGTCGCCAGTCTGTCACTTAAGAGCAAATCAAAACAAAATGTTTGTTGAAACTAGAGCACAAAAATAAAATACAATTTCATGAGGAAATCTGGAACTAAAGCCTCAAAACCATTATGTGATGGTCGAATCAGATCAACTCCGTCATGCAAGCTTTGATCTGATACTGATAGAGATTTAGTCTCGACATAATATTACTGAATCGATCCTCCTACCTCTAGCGGAAAGATCAAATGTTGTTCATATTCCCCAACAATAGGAAAGAAAAACCAAATAAAAACATTTGAAATGATCTTTTCATGCAAAGCAAAATATATAAAGCTCAGTGTCACGAGTCAATAGTATATACCATGTTTTCCTACTGCGCTCACACCCCTAACAGCTAGAGAGTGAGCATTTACCGGACGTTCTCATGCCACCCCTTGGTAGGATAGCAGCCTGGGCAGTCGGCCATTTTCCATATAAAAATGTCCCCACACATATAGGCTGCCTCCTTCATTGTAAAAGCATGTGTGTGTGTGTGCCTGTGTGTGCGCACTTGTGTGTGTGTTTGTGTGTGTGTGTTTGGGATACTGGTGGTATTTCCAGATAAATCACTCTCAGCTTGCAGAACAGTCAGCCCTCACCTATGTAAACGCACCCCTGAGGGCATTAGATTTATCTGCAAGAAGAAGGTCCACCTCACACACACACACACACACACACGCACATGCACACACGCGCACAAACGCACGCAAGCATGCACGCACACACCTACACGCACGCACGCACACACACACACACAACACACACACACACACACACACACACACCCTTACTCTGCCAGTGCAAAGACCCCTCCCACCCCTTTTCTCAGCATGGAGATGGATGGCCAACGTCTTCTTTGTCTACATGCAAATGGACTTTAACCCCAAATTAATGGATAACTCCCCAGAAAGGCCTAATAATGCTCTGCTCTGCTCTGCAGGGCCAGCACAAGGTTGTGTGAAGCCCTGAGCACAATTTCATTTGGGGAACCACTTCCAGCGAAAGGCTCAGGCATTCTTTCAAAAAGGACATTTTGTGGCATCAGCTGGAATGTTGCTGCCTTTTATGCTGCACAACACTCAGTGTAGCAGCAACAAGCAGCTGGGAAGAATCAGCCTGTATGAAACGACTGGTAGACTTTAGAGGAAGAGGATTCCTCATGTACAACTCTAACTGCACAGCTGGATCTTATGATAGGTGGTTTTAGCTATTTTTACCTTCATGTATACTCTATGGTTGTATTCAACCATAGCTATGCTCCCATAATAGATTCAGATTCCCCAGGAATCCCACTCACACGGCACAAAGGGAATTACAAAAATAGAATTGTGCAACAGACCCAGTAGGGTCTGCTTTGTTATTTCTGCCCATGGGTCCAGAGGAAGCATCCATAAACTGCATAAAATTGCACTAATTTAAGTTTTGAGACATCTAATCTTCTGGAGGTAGCCTTCAGAAGATGGGGGCACAAGGGTCATAAAGGGATGGACATGGTCAACATCAATAGTCATGTAGGCGGTGGAGTTAAAGGGTGTATTCCCACCAAACCTGTTTAGTTCCCTTTAACCAAGCTCTGGTTTGTGTGCCTATAATGTCTGATTTGTTTGGGGAGTTGTGAATGTGTTGTGAATGTGTAATCGAACTCTGACGTGCAACAAAGAAGCGAACTCTGGTCTCGTTTTGGTTGAAGTGAACTCTGGTGTGGTTCAAATGCATGTACGAATGCAAGGCTTCAAAAGCAGGACACGGACTACAGCCCAATACAACCCAAACAAATATCTAGGTCTAACAGGAGGAAGGACTTGCTGGTCTTTTACCAAAAGACAAAAGAGAACTTCTACAACTGCTGAAATCTGAGGACACTTCATTTGTGCTCAGTGTTTTCATCAAAGGTTCTCATGTCATTTTCTTCAGTGTTTCTTCCTGCAGTGCCCCTACAGGTGAGGGGGAGGGGGGGAGACAGGTTCATTTGACACAGTGAGGTGTGAAAGAGTACCAGCTGAAAATGTAACCAATGTTGCAATCTACTGGACTATCAGTGTGAAATCACCCTAAATCAACTTTGGCATTCTACACGTTTTAGTTCTCTTCCTGGTTGTAGTAACAACATTCTCAGCATATTAATGTTCTTCTTAGGCCTTCTAATAAGCCATCTTGGCTTTAGAGAACTAAAACATGCAGGCCCTTGAGGACTGACTTTGGACACCACTGCCCTAAATGATGCCTAGTTGGTACAAAGGTACAAACGTTGGCCCTGAAAGTATCCCTCACACCTTGGTGCTACGTCACACCTTCAGCAGCCTAAACTGGATGTTCCCATGAGTTAATGTTGTTCATTTCCACATCTCACCCTACCGTCTAGATTTTGCAACAGAAACTGACTCATTGAGCCATTGACTGCGTTTCTCTAATCTGCTGTTATTCAGTGTTGGTGACCCTGTGGGTTTGGAGCCTCGGGGTTTTTCATCCACACAATATTACCGGACATATTCACATTGTCCACATTGTCAGATCATTTTCTGTAAACAGAGGACGGTTGTGTCCCAGCAGATCAGCGGTTTCTGAAATGCTCAGACCCTCCTGCCCTGCGCCAGCAGCCACTGACTTAAATCTGCTTCCTTCCACATTCTGGCACTCAGTTCGACCCTCATCCAGTCAACTAGATTTCTGGATGCTGAAAAGCATCGGCTTGCTGTCATGTGACTGACTGAATCCCTGTTTGTGATAGCATGCAGTTGAACAGGTGTACCTAATAATCTGGTGAATAAGTGCATTTGCAAATCCGTTGTGTGTGAACCCAAGAGCCTTAGGGTTCCGGAGCCAGCGGGAGGCCTTGAGCAAAGTCTGCTTATAAATCAGAACGGCTCTGTGCAGATGCATAGGAGCAGCAGCTGTCAGTAAGAATGCAGCAAACGGGGATGTGTTTTTTTGTTTTTATTTTTCTCCACAATGAGGTCTTTGGAAATTAAAGAAAGCCTGTCCCAAAGGGGGACATTTCAGAAACCACACAACCGCTCTGACCAACCTCCTCCGCCACAACATTGAAAGAAATCCCCGCCAGCGTGCCTCCTTACTGTTTTCCCACCCTTCTTTATAACCCCCCTTGTGTATCCCCCTCTTCCCCCGCCACAGAAATATCACATTGTTGTAATTCTATTTGCATTTTATGTGCTGACATTTGAACTTTTGGGGCTGTTATATCCTACGCCAAATGCACGGGATGATGACAGACGCTGGTGGGAGGGGTGAGGGGAGGGGTGCAGGAATCAGGGTGCAGATATGATCCCCCCCATTAGCCGCGGCGCCGCGCTGCTCCGCAACATTACCACTGCACTAAAATTTTATTTTAGTAGCGCTGCACTCGCTCGGCTTGATCAGGAGAAATCCCCCCTGAGCGGCTCTGGCTGTGTTGTGTATTTAGGAGCCAGCTCTTGTTATATACAGTATTTCTCTGTGAACAATAAACCCACATCCTGCATGTGTGTGTGTGTGTGTGTGTGTGTGTGTGTGTGTGTGTGTGTGTGTGTGTGTAGCTGTCACCCTTGAGCGCAATCAATGAAACACAGCCATTTGCTTGGTGTCAGGAGCAGACTGGATTACCACGGACGTAAAAATTCATCTGGATAAGGGGCCACTTGTTGCTGGGAACGACGATAGCTGGAGGTATGAGGAGAGGAAATAATAGGAGGGATGTTGGAGCAGTTTCATCGAAACAAGATGAACCTTTGAATACATTCAACAAAATGTACATTGCTAAGAGATGTCAGTTTGTTCTGAGTGCCTTGAAAACGATTTTTTTGTAACTTTTTACATTTTAATTAGAGCTGTTAGGTTTTATTTAACTGAACGGAGGTTTATCAGAACCACTTCCAAAATATTTAATTCAAATTATGGGTACTTATTCTTTCTTCTTCTATTTTTTTTCTTACCAAATCTCTGCTTCCACCCCACATTACCTCAGATGTAGATGTGCCTAGTTTAAGTCATGTGTCAGGTCTAACTTTATCTGAGAGATAAGAGTAATTAAATACAATTAAGTCATGGTAAACTGGAACTAAAAATGTTTGGAACTTGACACACACACCATCAACACTCTTGCATATGCACTGCATCATGTCGATTTGACCATTTGCCAGTTCATACCACAATTTTGTCCATACTGCTCTGTCTAGTTTTTAATCAAATTATTTATTGATTTATGTATTTATTTAATTTATTTTATATGAAGTAAACAATTTTTTCTAAATTATTGAAAAAAGTCATATAAATACAATAAACTTATATGTAATTTCAACTAATTGCATAGTATTTTTGATTATTTTAATCACTCTCTATTTCCATAGAGCTCTAATCAGCATTTAGATCAGTCAGTTATAATATGGAAGCAAATTCCTGTTGCTATATATAAACTAAATGAGTACCACAACCACATTTCCCTACAGTAAATTACAAGCAGATTATAGAAAATGACTGTACTTTAAATCATGGGTTGTCGAAGTACAAACTGTCTCCAAGGTGTGTATGAGTTGATGTGTCAAAAGTCCCCTCTCCCTTTATATTGGACTTTCTTTATAATAACAATTATTACTACTATAACAATGTATCATAGTTATGATAAATTTGTTGATTCATTATTATTATTACAACTTTATTTTTTGGTTATCTAAAATAGATGTTAGAAAACTGATTCACGCTCTTCTTCAAAGTACTAAAGTAGGCTGCCTGCTTCAGTACTTTTTGCTTAGGCACGACTCAACCCAAACTGGAAAAGTGGGATAAAATGTCTAACGTTCTACACACACACATACGCACAAGCACACACGCACACACAGGCACTAACGCACACACACACACACGCACAAGCACACACGCACACACGCACTCACGCACGCACACACACACACACACGCACATACACACACACATACACACACACACGCACACACACACCCACACACACGCGCACACACAAACACACACACACACACACCCACACACACACACACACACACACACACACAAGCATGTGTGCGCACGTGCAAACACGTAATATAAAAATACACACAAAGACCAATACTCAAGGACACACACTCTTATAGTTCAACTGTTTTTTAATCTGAATGTTTATTTGAAATTTAATTTAATCATTAATTTAACATAGTGAAACTCTTAAAGAAAGTTGTTCTAAATAAACCAAGCCCAAGTACACTGGATGAAACTTATGATTACAGTTTTTTTTAATCTGAACCACTGACCTTTTCAAAAAGCACAACTGCATAATTTCCTTTGAACATCTGACCCATTAAATTTTAATGTCCCAATTAATTTGACAAACCAGCTCTTTTCACTAGTTCAACTTGCCCATTTTATCTGCAAATGTTTTTTTCTGAAACATTTATATGAAAAAGTCATATAAAGCCGACTTTTTCCACATGAGCCACTGTCCACCTGTAAAACTGGAACATTTTACAAAAAACTATTTTCCCAATTAACATAACACTTTTGGAATATTTCTTCTGAAATACTGTCACTTTTTGAACAACTGTCTCATTTTACCAGATGAACTGGCACATTAAAGTTGGACAGCTACTATATGGAGAAGACAATTCAAGAATTAAGAGAAAATGTATATTAACATTTTAATTAATCTAATTACATGTAACTACAATCATAAGATCTTTTTTCTTCTACCTGCCTGTTCTCTAACAAATTATGTAAAATTGTATATCAATTTACATGAGTATTTGTCTCACTATTATTTATTTATTTATTTATTTATTTTCGGTTTTAAGTAAATAAATAAATAAATAAGCACAAAACCTTTTTTCAGGTAAAATAACATCTTCAGTTCCACAACTGTTCTGTAGCTATTTAAAAACGTTTGATAAAAGAGACATTCTCCATGATTCAGAGAATAACCTTAATTGTCTCATGAAACGTGGCATGGATAACAAGTTGGGTCATGTGGTTTGCGGTGCAGTTCTTCTACAGTCAGCGGATGACACCCGTGCCCTGAATTTCTACCCTAACCTCCCGACCATTTGGAGTGTCATTCAGCTCCATAAAACGACACGTGAAAAGCGTAAAATTCATAGAAATGACATGTGAACCGTATCCTGGGTTGCATGCTATTTATACGCATTGCCTGGAAACCCCTGAACTTTTCACTCATTCCTCAGCCCCTGGTGTTGCCACGTTCACTCAGTCTCATGATCCATGCAGTGTTTATAGAAGCACTGTTGTTGTTGAGAAGGGTGACTGAACCAGATGAGGGAGGCAGCAACATGCCCTCGCCTCCTGATGCTAACACCTGTAGCATAGTTTGCAGGTAACATGTGCTAAGCAACAGAATCTCACACTATTATAAGCTTGAGTTAAAAAAAGAGACAGTTTCACTTTGAAACCTAAAATAGGAATGTATGTGAATATATTTATCTTACTACAGAAAAGCTGATTATTACTACAACTGTGTTTCCAACAAAATGCACCATGCTAACTATTCCTGTTACAACAATGTGATTTCTAAGCTTGCTATACTGATTTTGAATTCCAGACTTCAGCAAGATATATTAAATCAACATCACAAATTTATTTTATCTTTAAAGCTCATTACACAGAATATAACATCTTTTTGCTGCACTGCTAACCTGCTACTATTAACTGGTACAGCCAGCCGTTTAGTTTAGTCATCCTTGTCTTTCTGCTCTTTATGAAATACAAATTTAACAAGGGAGTGTTACATTTGTATTTCATGTCTGACTACCCTGCCTAGTAGTCAGTACTGTTTGTTGCCGTAGTTTTAACACAGTATTAATAAAACGGAAAAGTTACTCATTTTTACAGAAATGTCTGTCTTTGTTATTCCCTCCTTGAAACGTTTCCAAGCAGCTGCATTTGTCTTTACTGTGAGTGAGACAATCATGTCAGGGCCTTTCTTCACCAGCATTGTGCAGCAACTGGTGGTGGAGGGTCTACACCTGTCAATTAATCAGTTATTAAGCAATTAATCAGTTAATCAATTAATCGTGTGATACAGTCAAATAAGCTCAATAATTTCCATTGATTGTTTTTCTCATGTTTCTCTCTCTTTCTACTAAAACTGGATGACAAAAGTCTTCAGTCTGGTGCTTTGGTCTCAGCTGGTTCCTGTTTTCAATGGCAATTTTATGTATGAGAACTTTATAATTAAATGTATCTGTTGTTTCAGTTTTTATCTATTTATTTTGGGTATTTGAAATGTTTTCCATTTCCAGTGTTGAATGTTCATTAGAATTGAAAGTTTATTGATCTTTCAGAATGTATTCTTGCGTTATTATGATGCCATTACCTTTATATTTCTTGAAAATGATCTCAAACAACAATATTAGCATTTGTTCCAATGACTTATTGGACAAATTGTCATCCAGAAAAATTTGTAATAGTGGCAGGCCTGGGAGGGGCAGCGCTGTGCTACCTGGTGCTCTGTACTAAAGCTGGGAAAAACTTCTTCCACTCTGGGAATTTCTGTGCTGTGTCATTCAAAAGATGAAGGCTTAGGAATGGTAAGACTCTGAATGTTCGAACTGAATCTGTAGCCTTTCAAGATTTTAGTGTGCCTTCATACCTGCAGCTGGCTTGTGACTCATTTCCAGGTGTTGAGTGAGTTGACTGAAACTCACGCCGATGTTTGACAGCAACAGCAGCTTTTATCAGAGTTCTCTAAAGTTTTCTTTCTGAACAGTTTCATCCTTTGCTAATTTCACACTTATGAGACATGACTATTTGCTCTTTTTTGTTCTTATACATTTTACCAGTAAATGCCCAGAATCTGACTTAGTGGTAAACAGTCGACTTCCAGCTCTGGGACATGTCTTTGTGAACTGTCTGATACTCTGTTCATGCTGAATTTCACTATCCACATCTTTAATCACAGCCAGCCTCAGGCTTTGAAGGCAGACATCTGGGTCAGACCAGAGGCCAAGCAGCCGAAAAGAAAGAGATGATAGTTAAAAACTGTAAAAAGAAAAAAAAGAAATGAAATGAAGAGAAACCCATAGAGAAAAAGCACGTCGTTCCTTGTGCTGCTCGAACCCACTGGATCAGCGTTGAGTTGACCTTTGACCTCCCAGCTGGACCAAAAAAACTAGTCTTTTAGACACACACTTCCCCCTTTTTCTTTGCTGAGCGGATCACATGACTCTCCGAGGCCGACCACGCCACGTGATGCTGCTGCAGATGTGAGGACAAGGGGGGAGGTGGAAAGGGGGGGGGGGGATTGTGAACTTATAAAAAGGGGGGAAGAAAAGAAGTTTTTAGTGAAAGATTGGAAGGCGAACAAGGGCTCTGAGATGACACGGAGAACAAGCGATCGCGTCAGCAGACAGCTAGAAGGGGGACAGAGGGGGGTCACAAAGCTAGCTTTGTTTCTGTTCTGGCTGCAACATTAGCAGCTGCAATCTAAAAATCGCTGAGAGAATAGGGGATGGATGGCCAACGCTGCAGAGGGGGCGAATGGCTTGGCGTGATGTTAAAGAGACGTCTCTGTTTGTGCCCTGAGCGCACTGTTTCATAAAATATGCATACAGGCCATAACTCATGCAGAGAAAGGAGGACCTACATGACAGATTCCAAGATGAACGCGACCCTGTGTGTCCTGTGATGTAACACCCTTTTTATGGCTGATATGCATTACAATATGAGAGCGAAGATGAAGGAGTTTACTGCTTTGGCATGAAGTCACATCCGAGGACGCTTTGCTGTCTGAGCTCACCAGTTTGGAGCTGCCTCAGTTATTCACCTCTGGGTCGCTGGACCTCAGTAAACCAGTGGTCAGAGTAAGTTTTCCATGCAGTCACTGTGTGTGAATGTGTGTGTGGGGCTTTGTTTTTAAAGGATCCTTTTTCCAACAACTACGACGTCATTAGGACTGATGTCTCCTTATGGGACCCGAAACCTGCGACCTATAAAAAAAGGTGCTGGGTTTGGTTTGGGGGTTGAGCTTAGGACTAGGGTATGGAGTAAATTTATGTTAGGTTTAGGAGTAGGGATGTGCTGGCAATGGTTAGGTGTAGGGTAAGGGCCTATGTTAGGCTACAGAAATGATTGAAAAATGAAGGGAAGTCAAAGTCAAAAATCTTTTTAAAGAAAGACATTATGTAAATGTTGACTGCATGAACAAGTTCTGTCTTTACAACACGAACAGGAAGTTGTTTCTCTTGTTGTCTAAAACAGTAACTGGAAAAGGATCTACCATTTAATCTGTTGGTTCAAATCTTATCTTTCTTGCCACACTCTGATGATTCAGCTATTAAATTTACATCTCTCCTTCCCCTTCATCTACTGGTGTTCCCCAAGTCTTTGTACACGGATCCTTTTAGTTCAATAAAATTAATTTCATTAAATGAAAGTATTTAATTAGGTAATTAATTAGGGATTTCTAATTCAATTTTCTATAAAAATAACATTTAGTAGCATTTACACAAGAAATCCCAGCTTTACCTGTCCACCATACCCACCTGCTCCCCTACACCCACGTGCCTCTCCAATTGTCTGCAGAAAGTCACATAATGGTTCTCCAAAAACATTCTCAAACCTAATAGAAATATAAACAAACATCACCTCAAGTAATAAAAAATACAGCTTCTAAAATTTAAGCATCTTCTCTTATTTTTATCGACAACTGTTCACTTTCTCCTTCACCAGGAGAAAAAACACTGTTTTTGGTGACAGTGTTTTTTCATTTTACATTCACTGTAGTGCCTCTGTGGGCAACATTAAACCATATGAATATAATCTCATATTTATTGAACTCTTCCTTATCAGGGAAAGTATAACAGTCATTTGTATATTTATCAAAAGCAAAAATTAACCTGTTGCCCTGCGATAGACTGGGGACCTGTCCAGGGTGACCCGCCTCTCGTCGCCCGAAATGTTAGCTGGAGATCGGTACCGACAACCCTCCCGACCCCACTAAGGGACAAAGGTGTGTAGAAAATGGATGGATGGATGAAAATTTGAAATATACTAAAGTAATACTTTAGTTTTAACTTAATAAATACTTCGGCTGCTCACTAATACAGTCAGGAATGATCTGATTGGTGGTCACATTAATTTCCTTCCCAATCATTGATTAATCCAGTAGTTTCCAAACTTATTCTCCTGCGCCCCCCCCCCACCCCCCCTAGTGGTTTCCAAACATTTTCTGCACCCCCCCCCCTCCCCTATGGATTACAAATAGCTGTCTAGTTGAACGACTGATGAGCGTGGGAGGGGAGGGGGTTAGGGGGTGGAATCGATTCTTTTTGGGGGCAAAATGAATGTCCCCACAGTTTGGGAACCTTTGGATTAATCAATGAGGACATAAAAAAGAACATAAAACATATGTCTGTGTCTTGGATTGAACATTCAGAATATCAGCTCATTATACATTTAACTTTATCAAAATTTCTTCTGTCTGCCTAGAGGTTAAATAAAGGGTACACAACCAGTTTTTTACTTGTAACATCTGAAGTTAATCTGAGGCAGTGGCGCAACTACACATTATTGAGGTGGATGCGAAAACATAAATCCCCCCCCCCCCCCCCCCCCCCCCCCCCCGGCGACGATACGTGAAGGTGAAACTCGCTACATTTACCTCGTTATGTGCGCGAGGTGAAGGAGCGAAAGGCGCGTTGAAGTGTATAAGAAAACATCATCGTCGCGTCGCCCCCTCCAGACGGGGTTTTGGCGCCCCCTCTGGTGCTGCCCCCCTATGCGCAGCATACGCTGTATACCCGCTTTTTGCGCCACTGATCTGAGGGATTCATTTTTGGTCAGTCTTTCAGACTTCCTAACCATCTTCCACCAGAGCTTGGCACATTAGAAGAATGAAGAATGTTTGGTTTGAATCTAGTCGTTTTGGTGAGGTTCAATAAGGCTCGATTGGTAGCAGTTGAACCTTATTTGGTTGCTGCCAGTGCGGTTCTAACTGTCTCCTATCTTTTGTTGGTGTGGAAATCTCTGAACAACAAGCTACTGATTAAACTGATGCTCACTCAGTCAAGGAAGGTTGCAGGCTGACTAAGACCTTTGGATGTTTTGAGAGACCCTCACTCCAACTCATGAACAAAAAAAGTTGGACATGGTGGAAAAACAGTCTTAGATAAACATCCTAAGTTAAAGTGGGCACTGCTTTATTGTGTGTTAAGAGGAAATCAGCGTTCTACCCATGAAGAAGAGGAAAGCAAGAAGACGTGGTGATCCATGTTGCTTCGATTTGGATCGGGTCTCTCTTCCCTCTGTCTGTTGTTCTGTTTTGAATATTTCTTCTTTGACTCAGGATTCAGAACTCGGCTCCAGAAACTAGCTGCTTCCAGGGAAGCAGACGTCATCCGGACCTGATCAGAAATCAGTAAAGGATTTTGGGGGGAGGGTCTCCACGTTGCACTTGATCACCAATAAGAAGGGTGAAAACTGAATGACTGAGAAGCATTAGAAAATGCTTCTCTACCAATGTGCAACTTTTTACTGGTTTGTGTTACATGTTTGGTTTGTAAAGTTAACACCATTATTATCCATACAGTATGTAAAGTCACACAACATGCCAGAGGACATATGAACACATTATATTTATGTTTTTGTGGCGCTTTTGGGGTTTATTCGTTTTTGATACACTTTTTGTTGTGGTCATTTTAAGACAGCCTGGCTCATAAATGTACAACAGCCTACTAGGCGTTACCCTGTATCCCAGATGACCAGTACACCATAGTCTTTCTTATCCATCCTGTTCATCCAGTCACATGCTCATGTGTCCTCTGTGGAAGTGAGGGGCTTTAGATGTCAGTCCAAGACACTCAGAATTTCTCATCTCTTTCAAATGCCTTAAAACTAGGGGTGCGCTAATTACAGTCTTTACCTGCTGATTCCGATTTTGGCTGATATAATTTTTTTTCTCTGAAATGATGCTCAATAAAGCAAGAAAGTCCCTGAGTTTGTAACAGTGGGAGGACTTTTGTTAGCTGCAAACATGCAGACATGACCTGGTGGGCTGGTCTGTTGGTCAAACCCCTTTCATCGGACAGCAGAAGTGGACAGTGGTTGATCTTTAGACCTTTGCTGAGGTAGATAAGATCGGGTTATAAGATCGGCTACACGTAAAAGCATCAGCTGATTAC
The DNA here is from genome assembly GCA_033032245.1 of Poecilia picta. NCBI lineage: Eukaryota > Metazoa > Chordata > Actinopteri > Cyprinodontiformes > Poeciliidae > Poecilia > Poecilia picta. The sequence goes on from CM065371.1 coordinate 1,380,200, forward strand.
TGATCTCCCAAATTCAGTAAATCAGTACCAAATAATTGGTACCGATTGGCGGATAAACTGCTACACCCCTACTTAAAACTAATCTGAATAATGTTTCATTGTTGAAACATATTCAAGTTGGACTCAAAACAGCTCTTTTCAGTCCATTCATTAGTGGTTTGTTTGGGGAGGTGTGAATGCAGACCAAAAAAATCCAACTCTGGTTCTCCTGCACACCAACATCTTGGTTGAGATGAAGTTGTGCTCATGTCTTCAGAGGTTTTTGGTGCAGTGCTGAATGTGTTTGGTTCATCTGACACAGTCCAGCGTGAAAAAGAACCACAGCAGCTGAAAATGGAACAAATGTTGCAACTTTGGTACTCAGTCAAACTGAGTCTGCCGAACTGTGAGGCGTGAAAACACACTTGGTGTGTTTACTGTTTTGATTTTCATGTTCTTTACTGTAATTGTACGTTGACCTTTGGGGTCTGGAAAGGTGCGTACGAATGAAATGTATTATTATTATTATTGTGATTCATTTTGGCACACACACCAATACAGACAGGTTCCCACAAGTGTGCGGGCAGGGCTGAACAGGGAGCGACTGTATGACACCACGGCTAGAAGCGTTGCTTCTCGGGAGCAAATCTCAAACATTTGTCCACGTTCATCAATGCTGCCAGTTTGAGGAAGACACTCTCCAAATACCGTAAGGCCGAGCATTGTCTTCTCTGCAGCTGCTGGTTTCTGCAATGACTGTTGCAGATGTTTCCTGTCTAAATGTGTTTACCACACGGTGGCATGCAGTCAAGAGGTTATTATGAATGGCTCAAAATGCAACACAATTGTGTAGAACAGCTCAGCAGAGTTGCGAAAAAATAACTTGCCGCTGACAGGTGTTAACGCTCTGTTTGAGAAGGAATCCATGATGGGGGGTGTGGGGTCACCTGACACCTCTGATGGTATCTTACAGGTTGTGTTTACCCAACACAAGCAGGGAGAAGGGCATTATGAACTGATGACCTTTCTTTAGGAACTGATGTAATTGCGAGGTAATGCTTTGAATTTCTGAGTGGACCTTTTTTTTATGTTTCTATTAAGGTACCATCCAGGGTGCCATTCTGGCACCCTGGATGGTACCTTAATACCAATCTAGTCCAATCTAGTCCAATCTAGTCAAAAACGTTTGACTGAAACAATAGAGATTATTATCTGCAGACCCTGAACAATACAAATTTGTATCAAAAGTGCGCATGGTTGATGCTGATGGAGACTTTTTCTTTATTCAATTAAGACAAAACTATTAAAACCTTTTCAAATATAGAGTGGCCTAAATCACATTTTTATTGAAGAGGACATACTAAATCTTATTCAGTTTTCTTCAGTGAAGCCAAAAAAATGAGCAAAGTGATTGCCTTTCTTTATTTAACGATTCACACACATTCCTTTCCTATACATCTGGCTACTTTCTTTAATTGATTAAAATATTTCATGCTTAGTATATTGTTGAACAGGAACACAATTCCCAATAAAACTTTGTTGTATTTTGGTTTAAAAGATAAAATAAAATTGGGCCCTTGATACACTTGAGTTGATCATTTTGGCCCACATAAGAAATGATCTATAAACACATCCCTACAAAATAGGACAAACAAATGTACACACTTATACATAAGTAGAGTTAGATATGCTTTATGTAAACGTAGTTTGTGTCAGTATGTGACATGAGTTTTCTGGCTTTAATGTGTAAAATTGTTAGGATTTTGATTTTCTTTGATGGTGGGTGTGGTGTATGTGCTGGAAACTCATCCACTTCCCTTCTGTTCATAAATGCTTTCAAAGCCAAAGCCTAAAAACCATACCGGGAAGATTTATGTCTGCATTGTCGCTTTTGGTGCTGAGAACAGTTTCTATTTTTCCTCGGTGGGGCAGCCGCGGTTTAGAATAGTCACAGCAGAATTAGCGTGAACGTTGAGTTTGTTTAAGTGGATTTTCCCCTTCTGGAGATGCCGGTAGGGCCTAAAAAGCCCTTTTTGTCCATGTTGTTTGTGTGGATATGTCTGACAATGCATTTGTCCAAGATGCACATGTCTCACTTCATTCTGACAACTCCCAAAATCTGCCCTCATGTGAACACTTGACATTTTCCCCACCTATTTTTTTTATTATTATTTTTTTTTATAACTGCTGAGGCTCAGCCAATAGTGATATTTATTTTTTACACCAGAAAAATATGTTGAAAACTGACCTTATTTAATCCACATGTCTGATCTGGCTTTAGCCTAAACAAAGATGTAGAAAATCACGGTTGGTTAACCCATTTGATCAAATTTCCAAGCATATTTAGACAGCAGTAGATGTCTCTAAACATCTCAAGGCCGGATGGAGGAGTGGCACACAGAGCAGGCAGTGATGAAAGACAGTCCATACGAGTCCTATTTGGAGTTTGCCACAAGCCGGAGGGGACAGATGTGGAATAAAACCGTCTTATTAGATGAGAGCAAGTTGTCAAATATTTTGTGCCTGTGTGTTCAGACACATCAGTTTCAAGATGAAACATGGTAGTGGCAGCATCATGTTCTGATACAGAACAGTGAAGCTGGATAGAAGTGACTTTTCCTCAAGGACAGTCCTGGAACATGCACTGGTGTAGAACACAAACACGATCACTCTCCATCTATTGGAACTATTTTCATTCTTACAAAGCAGAATGAAAACATTTCATTATGGACAGAGGTTTATTTCTATAAAAAAATAATTACTTCAACACATTCACATTGTCCTATTTTACCACAGGACAATGTTGGACATTTGATGTTAGTGTTGGTCTAACATCAAATCTCCAATCTAACACATTAAAGTTTGCTGTAACATTACAAAATGAGGTCAAATGGGATTAATACCTTAGTTAACACCTGTGGAGGACAGATTTGATTGAAGAGCAGGAAATGATCTAAAAATATATAAAAGAAGGTTGATGAGTTTCCTTATGACTCATTTAATTACGTCCACCATGTGCACGTGGAAGCTTGTTTCTGGGAAGAGAAATGTTTCTCTCAACTAAATATTTTTTCAATCAATGAACGAAACAAAAAAAAACTGAAGATGACTCGACATCATATTTGAGGAGAGTTCGACTGATTTTACAGTATGTTCTGTTTCTTATGTTTTTATAATCCGGGGGGAGTACAGAGAGGAGAGCGGAACAGAGTGCAGGAGACGCTTCAGTTTAAAGACATGCCCACTCCCACTGCGCGGTGGTTCCTCCACGCAGATGAGAATATCTGGGAGGAATCTGCGTTCTCCTTCGTTCTCCTGTGTTTTTTTTTTTTCTTTCTTTCTTTTTTCTGGAGCGAGGCGGGGAGGTTTCTTCACTCCAACTCCTAAAGCTCGTCTGGACCGTTCTGACTCGGTGAAAGGCTGCGGGGGGAAGGACGCGCAGAAACGCCGCGGACTCTTTAGCGCTTGTGCTAAATGTTTATTGCGCCTCTTTTAATTGAAGCCGCATGTGTGCCTGCGAGCAACAGAGGGGTCTCTGAAACTCTGGAAAACAGCTATAAATGTGTGTGTGTGTGTGTGTGTGTGTGTGTGTGTGTGTGTGTGTGTGTGTGTGTGTGTGTGTGTGTGTGTGTGTTGCGCGCGCGCGCGTGTGGGTAGCGGGCATTCATGGCGGTGATGAATCTCTAGAAAGTTGGATAAACCGTGACCTCCAGGCGGTAATTAGGGCCGATCATTTGCCAAAACAGCTGCCACTAAAAACAAATATCAATTAGATCTCCGGAGAAGGACTGATTGCTCCATTTTCATGCCATGCAGGGTCGAGGTACTCCACGAATAAAATAAAAATCCAAGAACCTGGAGCAGCAGAGCGGTTTCCTTTAACTTGGGTCAAAAAGTGGAGGCCAAAGAAATGCTCCAGCTTCACGTGTGGAATCGCTGCAGCTCAATCACAAATGAAAGCAAAATATAAAACGTGTGGAAGCCGGACTGCACTGTAAAAAAGGAACAAGTTCAGCTTTAAGGTGAATATCGTCACCTTATTTTATTTTTTTTGCTGAAAGTGATTCCCTCCATTTCCCTAAACAATCTTTATTCAATAAAAAGGGGTGATTTTGTAAAAATAAATAAATAAATAAATAAATAAATAAATTAATTAATTAATTAATTTTTTAAAAAATCACTTTTTACAAAAAATTACTGCGGCCATTATTGTAGGAAGGTGACATATTTGTTAAGAGTAAACATGAACAGCTTCAAAAACGTCATCCGCTACAGCCACGTATCCATGGAGACCAGCAGGAGAGGCTTCTGGTCATGTGACTGGAGCTCACAACTACAACATTAGAAATTTGCACCACAACAAACACCAGATTCTACATATTTTCTGCAGAGCAACTGGAACGTGCCCAGCTTGGCGGTAACGTCACTTCCTCATCCACACTTCCACGTCAGAACCAAATTAAACACACCTGCATTATTAGCAACCCAAATCGTCATTTGGTTGCCAGGGGGAAAAGTTTACATGCCACCTTGTTAAAAGAGCTGTAAGAAGTTGTTTCAGCAACAATTTAACTGAAATTTAACTGAAAACAGGTGATGAAATCTGACCCGATGAGGGTAATTATTTAAATGATTAAATATAATTTAACTGATTTGGTTGAGTAAGATCAATTCACTTATTTATTTAAAGCACTGAATTTAACAAATTTGTACTGCGAAATGTTGATTAAATTTGTTTTATGGCTCAAATTCTGTTTTTGACAGTGTATAAGCTGAATTACACCTTCCTTTCTCTATTTTGGAGGGCTACACCTTCGGCACCTTCGAAAGGGGGTGTAATGATCCTTTAGGCCCCTCCCCTCACGAAAGGAAAGGAGGGGTGGAGGGGGGGGGCAATGTAAATTCAAGAAAGCCTATATCGTCTCCACGGTGACCGCGCATATGGGAAAGATGGAGCAAAACGGAGAGTTTCTCCATCAATTTTCTGTTTGTCAGCGCTGAGAGAGAGAGAGAGAGAGAGGAGAGAGAGAGACAGACAGACAGAGAGAGAGAGAGAGAGAGAGAGAGGACAGTCAGACAGACAGACAGAGAGAGAGAGAGAGAGAGAGAGAGAGAGAGAGAGAGAGAGAGAGAGAGAATAGGAACTCGTCGCTCTGACATAAATTTGCTATTATACAGGAGGTTCACGCAGACGCACTTCCAGAGGATCGCGCTCTGTACAAACGCGGGGAAAATCCCTGCGTGGAGAAATTCAGCGAGGAGCTCGCGCGTAAGTAAGGAGAGCGCCGTTTGAGCTCGAGCGTTTTAGATGCGCCGTTGTAGTTTGGATACATGTGAAATTTGAATAAGATTTCTTTTATGGTGCAAGTTGTTCTAGAGGCAGGCTCTTAATAAATACACATTAATTATGGACAACTTTTTAGTTTCTTGTTGGAAACCTTTCATTTCAACATTTCAGGGTCAGGGACATACAAATATCTAGATGATGTTCTTATGCTTTGATGTTAATACAACTAAGTTTGTCAGTTGTCTGCGTGGTCCCATGACGAATTACTCCCTTTTGTGTTACGCTGCAGGTAGAGGTCTGCCACACACACACACACACACACACACACACACACACACACACACACACACACACACACACACACACACACACACCTTGAGGTTTTTGGTTGGCAGAAGTTGTCTGGTTTCTGACAGTGTGATGTAGTGGCATTAAAGTCAGAATGTATATATTAAACCTCTGCTGGATCAGAAGGTTCACTCCATTTTGTCATTGATGCACCACTAATTCTAAATCAAGGGAAAAAAAGAAATTAAGTAAAATTTCACTCAGACATTTATTTATTTACCTACAAATTTAATATGTATATTCTAATTATATAAACTCTTAAATTAATCTTTATTAATTTTCATTTAACTCCATCTAGATTGATTTTGATCAAATTTGATGAAACTGGAAAATTTATTTTGCTTAAATTTATTTTAGTTATTTTTAAGTAATTCTATTTCAGTACATACAATTTATTTCAATGTATTTTATATCACATTTATGTGGATTTATTTTGTGTGTAATTTAATAAATAAAATATTTTCTAATTTACTTTTTAGTGCATGCCAACTGTTTAAAATTGCTAAACGTCAAATTAGAAAAACTTATCTTCAAATTATTATAGTATATATATATATATATATATATATATATATATATATATATATATATATATATATATATATATATATATATATTATTGTAGAAAATCCTAGGCATAAGTAGAGACTGTGTTAGATTTCTCCACTCTGTAAAATATATTTGTTCAGATTTTTACTCCAAATTAGGAAATCTATAATGCAGCAATATTCAGTCAGGTCATAGATTATAAAGTAATTTTTAGGTTCAGTCAAATATTTGTTTATTAATTTTCCAGTTATGTAAAATGAAGTGAATTAATATGTCCCATAAAACAAACCGGTCAGATTTTCTTTCCAGACTTTCTAACGTTCCTCCCGTCTTTGACGTGTCAACTGTTACTTTGTGTAAATTTGACCAGAACGGAGAAAACGTGACAGATCTGAGTGACATTTGCTTGTTTCCTGAGAAGCGTGTGATACTTCAACATATTTTAATCCAAACTTTCAGGTCTTGTTTTTATTTGCAGCACTCACAATAAAGACACAGTCCGCCCTGTTGCTACAGTCAGAAGTTTCCTAAAGTTGTACATCCTCCAGGACTTCACTTCTCTGTGGTTCCATTGGAGGAGTCGGTTTCTCACAGAACCGAATGATCGGCTGGAGGAGGTCAGCTGACCTCCTGACCCCTCTGCCCCTCCTGTTCCTGCAGGGCTTTTTTTCCCCTTTTCTTTCTTTTTTTTTTCTAAACACATTCCCACTCTTTTCAACACTCCTCTTCGGACCCTTGGCTCTCGGGGGTTTTCTCCACTCAAGTGGGACGCATTTTAATGGATCTTTGGAGCTCGACAAGAAAAACACAGAGCTCACTTTTCATTTCCAGCATCCCGTCACGTCGAGTGTGCAAGCATGGTGCACACAGGAAGTGATGCTGACATTTTTTTGGGTGGGGGGAGATAAATCCAACCGAGTCGAGGTTGAGGTTGGCACATGGGGGCCGCTGTGGTGCTGCAGCATGTCCAGCAATTTGTAAAATTAGTCCCGTCATTTGTGCGCGTAATATCAACACACGAGTTCACAAGTTGTCTGAATATAAACTCACATATCAGCTGTGCGCAGTGAGAGCGGCGCAGCAGGGAGGCACAGTATGGCTGTTTATGTTGAAACGGTTCTGATAATTAAAGCTTCCACCTGCAAGTTCTGACAACAAGAAATACATGGTGGAGCTTTCATCAGCTTGTCTATACAAGTCCGTGGTGCCTGTGTGTGTGCGTGTGTGCATGTGCGTGTGTGTGTGTGTGTGAGACAGACTAATTTGTTTCCTTATATCACCATATTCTTCTTTTGTGCCATATCATTATTTCCATATAAAAGTAATTAACCGGTTGTTTGTTTTTTCACCAGTAAACGTACATTTACAGTAAAGATATATTTGGCTCGTCCAATATGGATTTCCACAGCAAAGTTTCCCAAAAAATACACTGAAGGGGTTTGGGGAAAGAAACTAACTTTTTTTGTGTTGTATTTGGGTTGATGACATCACAAGAGGTGCACCAATCGAGAACAGTCAGCCAGTATTCATAAAAACCTCTGAAGGAGTGATTTAACTTGAAGGGGTTGTTTGAATAAACAGAGCACCACAAATAAAAATAAGCAAACGCTGAAGAACTCTGACTTGTTGCGTCGTGTGATGTCATCACGCAGAAGCTCGTTTTTCTGGGCGCAGACACTGACAACATCAAGGTAGCGAAACAAACCAAAAACAACAGCTACATGTTGTTCCGCAGGTGACAAACTGCATGTGAAGTAAGTTTAAGTGATTGCACCAAAGCGTCTGGGGAGGCAGCTTTAAAGCTGTCTGGATGTGCTGCTGGTGTGTGTTATCGCTCATTCCTGACTGTTCTGTATCTCCTGACCCGTTGTGAGCCTCTCTGCCGGGATGATCCGAAATAGCTGCACAGAGAAAAAGAGAGAGAGGAAAAGGTCATGTTGTTTTTGTGTCCAGTCCACTTCTGACTTCATCATCGTCTGCTCCTGTCGTCATCGAGGCCAAATTGTTGTTTGTTGCATCTGATGTTTACAATGTGGAAAGGAAAGCTGTCTGAACCGTTTGTGCCATCACACAGCCAGAACGCACAGATATCTACTCCTGATGTTGGATAGTTTAGGAGGTGTTGGGGTTGGTGGGGGCTTGGAGGGGTTTCCTGATGAGACCCTCTGTTGGAAATTCTAGTCATTAAACATCTATCAGACGGTTTCTGGTGCAGGCAGGATGGCCGGCCCGCACTGAGGGCCTCCTGGGGGAGACCACTCTCCATTTGGAACTCATTTTAAGCCAATGTGTTTCCCCTTGATTCTAAATTGTGTGTGTATGTTTTTTTATGTGCCCCTATACATTTGAAAAAGTTTGCTCAGACCAGCTGGTCTTAGTAAACAGTGAGGTAACAGTCAGTCAGTGGATCGCCTGGGAAGAGGTGATGTTGAAGCAAAGTGAGGTCAGAGACAACCGATCCGAATTTACTACGTCATTAACTGGCAGAATAAATCCGTCATAATAAAACATAAGCTACAAGAGCTCACCTGCTAACGAACAGCCTGGAGTTGATCTGAAATTGATGATTTCTTGAATCATCATTATTCAAAACACAATTATTATTATATTTTAATTTTAATTTTTATCTTTGCACACTTAACCAAGTCTGTTAGGTTGATTTGACCAGCCTGCACCTGGTTCCTGCTGGAGACAAATGGCCACCCACTCTGACGGATGAGCAACTTCTGGCAGAGTTACACTTAAATCCCGAATCCCTCCAGCCCAATCCCAGTCTGCCTGGTTTTCTTTAAAAAACACTTCCATTTGTTTAGTTAGTTTTCAAATTTCCCTGAAATCCAATTCATGCGATATTGTCACTCTGGGGAACAACTTTGTACTTTTTGAGGTGTATGTTGATGTATTATAGGTGTCCCCCCTGTTGTACATAACATCAGTTAAACATGCACAAACAACTAGAAATAAGTTTTATTCCATTATCTTGGCGCCCCATTCAACGCAGCGCCCACATAAAAATCTGACTTAGTCCAAGTGAACTTTTTTTAAATCTTAATTAACTCAAACCTGGGCAAAAGCTGAAATGTTAAAAACAGAAAACTCGAATATTTTAATACTTTTCGTTCAATAAGTTCTGCTGTTTTGCGTCTCCTGCAACCACGTACCCATTTTTTGCACCATTGTCCTCACTCCAGCTGAAGGTTTCTGCAAGATGAATTCAAAGCAAAAACACAAGTAGCTTTTTGGGCTAGCTTTTACTGAAAATATTCCACCTGCAACAAGAAAAAACTGATACAAGTAACTTTTCAGCAAGATACAGAACATCTTATTTTGCTTTCTCTTATTGCAAGAGATTTTTCCGTGTCACAGAGAGATAGTCTGCCAGAGAACAAGTACTTTCATTAGTAGGAATTATCATTTCAGTTATAATCATTTCAAAAGTGTGGAATGAAATCCTGAAAAAAAGTTGAATGTATTCAAAATAACCCTGGTTAGCTGAATTATGCCTTCTGTGATGTAATCAGAATTCTTGTTTTTAAGAACGCCGATTTTTGACTTGACCGAGCGAACGCGCTACATCAAAACAGCAAAACAAATGGAAAAACTAACGGTGTCCGTGGCATGCCGTTCTGTGGGTGGCAGGCCACATCCAAAGTGAAGTACAGAGCAGTCTGGCTGGTAGCTTTAAAACAACCACACCAACAATAGCAGAGAAGGGAAGAAACTGCCCGGTGTCTGGCTGGGGTATGGCTGGGAGGCGGCCACTGACCCACCTCACTCTGGTGCTGGAGAGGGAAGGAAGGCAGCAAAGAGGTAGAGAGAGGGAGAGAGGGAGGGAGGAGAGAGAGGGGGGAAAGGAGGAAGAAGTGAAATAAGGAAGCAAGGGAGGGGAAGGTGGAAAGTGTCAGTCAGGAACGCTTCATTGCTTGAGGACAATCCGCATGCAGGATCGGTCTGTTTCAAGAGCAATCAGTCAATCCGCATTAATTACCCCCCACCCCCTTTCCACCCTTCCTCCCCCTCCCCCCACTGGCACACGGAGGAGAAGGAGGCTGAGGAGGAGGTGGGGTTGGGGGGTGGAGGGGGTGTCGTGTTATGCTTTCTCTCCCTCTCTCTCATCCACACACCCATCCCCCACCTTTTTTTCCTGCTTCTTTTAGGTGAAAAGGAACCAATAAAAATCAAGCAACAAAAGCCTTTTTCTTGTCACTAAATAAATTAAATGCAGATTTCTGTTTTAAGTGGCAGTCCCCCTCCTCCGTCCCCCCTACACCCTTCCCCTTTCTCTTCACCCTTCCTCTTTTGTGAGCTGCGGAACAGGATTCTTTATTGTCCCCCCGGTCATTAGTGCTGTGGACAACACTGTTATAGGGGGAGAGAACTGGGAAAGCGAGTCATTTTATAATAAATGTAGTCCACGTTTCACTGGTGTGGGCTGATGGGTCAGTCAGGATTTCCCTAACAGTGGCTCCTACTAGAATTATTCTATAATTTTTTATTTTTATTTTTTATTTTTTTTTATGTAAAAATGCACATTGTTTTGAAACAATACAAGATTTTTTCAAGAAAGAAAAATTAAAAAAAACAACTGAAACTGCAACGCCGGGGAAGTTCCATCAATGACTGAACAAATTCAGCCCCGTTTAAACAGAGACTTGCTTATGTCACTGAAAATGATGTGGAAAAAATGAACTGGAATTACAGTGTGTCAGTGCTGTGTTTACCTTTTAAAACACACACTGTGGAAGGTTTTGCAGATACATGCTACAAACAGGATGTGTGTGTATGTGTGTGTGTGTGTGTGTGTGTGTGTGTGTGTGTGTGTGTGGTGTGTGTGTGTGTGTGTGTGAGAGAGCGAGAGAGAGAGAGAGAGAGATGGCAGAAAAGAAGCTTGGACATGCAGACTGCTAAAACAGCATAGCAAATATCCTCTAGCTTTGTCCTTATTTGATTTTAATAGTATCAATTAACTCTCCTGCATTCAGTTTTATAAGCTGTAGATGAGCTGTGGAGCCCAGCTTGTACTCGGGGCCCAGGGAGCCGGGGGCCCAGGGAGCCGGGGGGGCGCAGCGCTGCAGAGAGTCTGTATTTTAATGTAAATGGATGTAAGCTGGAACAGACTGGGTGTGTGCTTTATGAGGTGCAGTTCCGTGTTGTCAGTTCTGGACATGTTCTGCTAAAAAAGCAGGCGGACGGCGGATCTGAATTAAAGCTGCACTGTTAAAACAAACCGGTGGAGGGAAAAAATAAACCGGTGAAGCAATTAGCAAACATTTTATTTAGGTAGAAATTGGTGTCGTTGTTGTTGTTGTGGCTCCACAGATAAATGGCAAAAATAAAATTCCAAAATTCACTTTTTTTTTTTTAGAAAATGTTATTTTGTCTTATTTAAATTCTGAGATAAATAAATCAACCAGCTTCTAACTGTGCTGTCTGTTGACACAGTAAAGCTTGGTAAACTTACTATGATGGAGTGTAAAATCTATTGTATGAACTCAGCATTCAGTTTGCACAGTTACAGTTCAGTCATCTTGGTGGATTAAACTGCACCAGATTTTACATGGTGACAAAATTTATATCAACTTTGACTTCTGTGTTAGTGCTGCTGCTAATAGTTTTAGCTTGATGAGGACCTGAATTATTGTTCCAGCACAGAAACCTTTAGCTCCAGATCTGCTTGTGACAGTTCATAACTTTTATTAAGTTCTTACTAATATATAGAAACACGTCACCCTGATTGTTCTCTACTGCAAACCGCCAACTGAAAAATATGTTTAGTTAAATTCAGAAATTTGCTTTTAAGGAAAGCTAACACGTTAGAGTGTAAACCTTGTTAAAATACTTCTTTTAAATAAATGTGTATAATTAAAACTTAATTAAGTAAATGTGCTAAAATTGATCACCTTCCCCCCAAACTCCTTCTTATAGTGGCTTCTTACTTTTTCTGCAATGCAGCTACATTGTTAGAAATACATATAAAATCAAACACACCAGCTCTAGTCAACTACGATTAGTCTATTAAGCTACAATTGGGGGGAAAAATAAGTAATTTTAGGCTATCACTAAAGTTCAGGTCGTGAACCGTTATAAGCCATTTATCCTTTAGTTTATTATTCCAACTCACCGACTATTTAAGCTCCCGTGTGGCCTAAACTCGGATATTTCCACTTATTGAATCACCGGCAATAAAAAAGACGGAGAGAAACAAAGAAACAAAGAACAAAAAAAAAGATTTTATTTTCGTCGCGAGCGCACGTGAGCGGATCTAAATTTCTGTATTTTCGGCATTAAAGAGAGAAATCTTACTATTTTCCCCGCCGTCTCCCTTTACCGACACCAAAAACAACAACGACAAAAATACTTTTCTTCCTCTATTTGTTGGAGGGGTGATAAAAATCCCCTTAATTCTCGGCAGAGCCATCCATCGCTGTTTTCCTGTTTTTTCCTCCACTCTCTGGAGTTGTTTCTGCTGTGTTGCGCGGATCCAGCCTCCACGTTTAATACAACGTGTAATTTCCCCCCTTTTTCTGCCGTCTTCCCTTTGATTTAGTCACTCTTGACTCTCCTTTTGCTCTGGGGCCAACGGGGTTCGCCGTGCGGAGGGAGGTGGAGGGGGCCTTGAAACCGCCCCTCCTTATCTCCTTTCATCGTTCGGCGCTGGGGGCGCCTTGAAACCGCAGGGGCAGTAATTGCTTTTTTCAGGCAGCCCAGTGCGGACTGGCCAACAGCCAATCAGAGCCTTGTTTACACTCATTGATTGACAGCTTGCTGGCAACTCGCCAGCCAATGAGGAGTCTCGCTGGGCCGAACAACCCCGGAGTTTTAACCCTTTGCCTGGACGGATATAAACAAAAAAGCTGCACGGGAATATTAGCCCGTAGCAGCTCATATATTTGGACATGGAAGCACACACATAAGCCCATATCCTTCCACTTTTAATTGGCTAAATTAGTGAACCATGCGCTGGGCTAACCCGGAGGACAGTAACGCTTTCAAATTATGCACTGATTCAATTTGTCCTGTGTGACTGTGTGTGTTTGTGTGTGTGAAAGAGAGCGAGCGAGAGAGAAGGGTGGGGGAGCAAGAGACAGGTAAATATATGGAATTTAAATGTACAGTTGTCTATTTTTTTGGTCTTCTACGTGTAACACATCAAACTCCCCAACATGTGGCTTCATTAAGCCAAATGTTTTGTTTGGGATTAAAATTTTGGGGTGCCTCCAAAAAGTTTTCAGAGAATAGAGGGCAAAGCGAAATTAAAAGCTGTAGCAAAATTCCCAATTAAATTAATTAAAAGTATCTCACCGTGAAGAAAACAAAACGACACAAACATACGTAACTGTAAATAAACGCATGTAACTATTTTAAAAAATAAATAAACATGTTATACATTGAATCTAGATTTATCCTCTGTTAACTTCCCTTTTAGAAAATAAAGAGATATGAATATAAGAGGCCTGAAAGCAGTAAACTGAGTTGCTCACCACATGTTTCAACTTTAATACACTTAAATAGCATCATTTGCTCCAAATGCCCATGTGATTGTAGTCACAAGCATTACAAGCATTGCAGGTCATAAAATAGTCTTATTTCATAATAAAAAGGCTGCAGAGGAAAACGTCCGGCCAATACCTGATAAAACAAACTGACCAAATATAAACAATACAACTGACGAAAACACTTGCATAAATCTCAGTCAGTGGTTATGGTTAGAAATTATGTAAGATTAAAAGCTTTATGTTGACAATTTAGTTAAATTCCTTCCAGTTTTTGAAATGTACTCACTAAAATGGAAAAAAAAATTAACAAACGTTCGCATGTTTTACTTTTTATTACTTGGTTTGTGATTATAATATAAAATTCTATTGGCATAATTAGAAACTTTTAAATTATTTTCTAATGAGCTTCCATATTACCCGTTTCCCTGACAACAAGAGCTTGGATGGCGGTAGTATATCTTCCAGTGGTTTCGGACATCAGGACATATTACATGAGGAAATGGCGTCCAATGCGAGTGAAGTGAGTTCTGGTTGCAAGTTGGAACATCAGCGCTGTTGTTTGTTTTGGTACAATAAACAATGTAAGCCTGTAACAATGTCTATTCGTTGTACATGTTTAAGCTAATTTATGTTTCAGTTTACTATGCCTTTTCCGGTTTACTGCTCTGCAACCTCAAATTTTCAACATAATTGTGAATTCCTACATTGTACTTCCAATTGAAAAGTCAGAATATTCAACTTTTAATGACAAAAAGAAGTACAGCGTGTTAGCAAACATGACGTTACCATTAGCACTAAACTAGTGCTAACAAGACAGAAGCTTTCTAAACAGCCAGTACATGAATGGAATTAAAAACCACAGTTACTGATTAAATTCTTAGCAATATGTTTGCCTTTTAGGATTTATTACCCAGATAAAGTGACCAATGCAAGCAGTTAACTGTTTTTAAAAGTAATATGTAGACCTAAATCATTTATTGGTTACTATATCTAATGCCATCCAAATGTCTTATTCATGTTACACCACGACTTTTGTGCTGTACTAATTATTAATAAGTTCCGACACCGTCGATAATTCACCAAAAACATTAAAGTAGAATTCGTGTTCATGCAACAACTTCAACAGAAGCTTTCATCTCAACCTGTGGTCGTTATCGACCCAAGTGTCACATGTTTAAGTACGAGTTCATGGAATGAACAGTCTGGTTTCTGATGCTGTTATTACGCTCTTCAAAGTAAATATGTAATTTCCCTTCATATTTTACTGCTCTTTTAAGGAAAATATGACTGAATAATTTAGAAAATTAAATTTTATTTTTTTTTTTTCAGAAAATTGAATGTCTCTCTTTGGGAAAAGGCAAAAGCTTGTGGTTAAAACAAATCCAATTTCTCACTGAACCTCCATTGATAATGAACTAAATTGAAACCGTGATCACCAGTGTCAGCAAATTAAAACAAAAAATAAATATTGCACTTGTTATGTAATATGTACAAAGTTTTGGACTCGCACATTGTGAGCACTGCGCATAAGCACACACACGAATTAATGTGACCTGTTCATATTTAGATCGTTTGAACGACCCATATAATATCCTACAAAGTCCCCCATTTACAGGCAGAGCCCGCATGTTGTGTCTAATCAGGGAACACATGCAGTGGGCTCAAATCAAACGTAAAAAGTACATTTCCCCAAAGGAGCATCAGTGGAAATAAAACGATCACATCACCGCCGACACGCGACAAAAACAACGACCCGGGCCCAATCAGAACCCACTTGGAGCTCCGCTGCAGCGGGATCCCGCGGAATGAGACTGGATGCTGTTTTTCTCAGGCTCCGCTCTGTGTGTGAGCGGCAGCGCCGAGCAGCGCCGAGCAGCGCCGAGCAGCGCCGAGCAGCGCCGAGCTGCGCCGAGCTGCGCCGAGCAGCGCCGAGCAGCGCCGAGCAGCGCCGAGCAGCGCCGAGCAGCGCGGGCCGCCTGTCTCCTCGCATTTGCTCCAGCACGCAGCGCGCCGAGGGTTGCAAATCAAACGCCCGCCGTTTCGCTCCGCGGCTCCGGAGGTTCCCTCATTGGCTCCCGGCAGCAGCCAATAGCAGCCTGTGTTTACCGTCGGAAGGGAGGGTAGCGGTGGTGGTGCTTCTGTGTGTGTGTGTGTGTTGTGTGTGTGTGTGTGTGTGTGTGTGTGTGTGTGTGTGTGTGTGTGTGTGTGTGTGTGTGTAAGAGAGAGAGAGCGACGAGATTGTGTGCGCGCGTGCGTATAGGGCTGCGGGGGAGGAGGGGGGGGGCGCCTCACGGGCACGCTTTCACATTGTCGTCCTCAAACCAATGGGCCTGCGCGTCCACTCCTCCCCGCGCACACACCCCCTCAGCCTCCTCCCCCCTCCCCCCCTCTCCGCCCTCCTCCTCCTCCTCCCGGCGTGTCTGAGTCTCCGGCTGCATGAACGAGCCCCGATTCACTACAAGCCTGAACTTCTATGATGCGTCTCTCCCAGCCCTCAGCTGAGCGCAGACACCACGCAGTCTGCAGCGGCAGCGGCGTTAGGATGTAATCAATCCCACATGTTTCATCTGGGCGACTCGGGGATTTTCACTTTGAATATTTTTCTACTTTTTTCCCCCTTTTTTTCTTCCTTTCATTTTTAGCCCTCATCGCCGAACAACGGATCTAAGTTAGCAGTAAGTCGTCAATTATTTCATTACACTTTCTGTTGTACGTGCGGCAAATTTCGCGTCTAGTTCGCTTCTTCCGCGGAGAGGAGACTGTTACCTTAAATTAGCCGTCTTTAAAATTAGGCTTCACCTTTCTAAGGAAGGCTGAGGGGGAAACGACGCATTTACAGTAAAACAGAACTGGAGACTGGAAGATGCGGGCTGGTGGGGAGAAGCGGGACAAAAACTGTGGACAGTCTTTATTCCGATTCATCTCAACGACAGACAGTGTTTTAAAGCGTTCATCCCGTATATTAACCACCATCTCCTGACCAGTGTGCAGCAGCAGCACTTAGCCGGTGTGTGTGTGTGTGTGTGTGTGTGTGTGTGTGTGTGTGACTTTTTGTTTTGATCTTTCCTCAAAGCACAAATTACCTGCAGTTTCTTTAAATCATTTATAACCCACTCCAGAACAGCTTGAATTTAAAATGTTAATTCAGTGTTTTCCTATAGTTTCCTGTGATGTGTGTGTGTGTGTGTGTGTGTGTGTGTGTGTGTGTGTGTGTGTGTGTGTGTGTGTGTGTGTGTGTGTGTGTGTGCGTGTGTGTGTGTGTGTGTGTGTGTGTGTGAAGACTGCAGTGCTCCCTCGGCTTTAAGCGCTGGGGAAACGCCGGGTTGTCTCCGGCTGCAGCCCGGTTCTCCTCTCCGCGCTCCGGACTGGCCTCTTGCTTCTCTCACCCGGTGCGTTTCTTCTGCTTTTGGACTTTATTTTTATTTTAAAATGATCAAATGCAGCGGGATACTCTCACCACGACACACACACGCACACACACGCACGCGCGCACACACAAATCTCCGAAAACCCCAGATAATTTAATAATTTAAAGCTTTTTTTTTTTAAATATTTTTTTTTGTGTGTGTGCAAAGGTCAATATATTTATGGTTTAATGTATTCCTATTAAAAAAATAAAAAGAGAGCACAAAAGACGCTTTCTGTTTTCTGCCCGAAACCGCAACTGCACGAGATCTGTCAGCCACAGTCCTTTGCAGATTTTCTGTCTTTTGTGCAAAGTTCATGTAATGTCGTCTTGACCAGCGGTGGGTTACTTTAGTCTGACGATAGTTTGACCTCTTCTCTGTCTCTTTGTGTGTGTGGTGGTGTGTGTCTGATGGTAGGAAGTCCTGAAGCCTGTCCACGTTGGCTGGCTTTAAAACGCGCACCGCAGCAGCTCCACAGCGATCTGTTTTTTTCTTTCTTGTTTTTTTTTTGTGTTTTTTTTTTAATCTTGCTCGTACGGTTCCTGTTTGCGTGGATTTAGAGTCGGAGATTGTTGTTGGACGCGGGGGCCCTGAGTGGCTTCTCTGTTGACGTGGAATGTAAACACCCTGAGACGTGTGTTTATGGGCCGAAAATGTAAAAAACCTATAGACAAACGTCAGAGAGGAGAGTGGTGTGTGATTGATGCCCCCGCGGAGAAGGGCCATTGTTTCCCACAGCCTTAGGGCCCCGCAGAAAGAGGAGTGAGGAGCCCATTTTGCCTGCGTTCATCTCCACCACCATCACCACCTCTCACCCCCTCCGCCCCACACACACATTTTTTTTACCCTTTTATTTCTCCCAGCGCTGCCGACCAGATATGCACCACAGAGATAAAGCTAGGCTCTCAAACAAAAAGGAAATTTAATAATTTAAGTGCGCTCTGAATTCGGGAAAAGACGCTTGGATGTATATTTACACGTTATACGTCAGGGTTTTACGCACAAGGCGCGCGCATTCATGAAAGCTGGATCTGTTAGCGCCAATGAACTGTGGTCAATTTTCCTCTTTAAATAAATAAATAAATAAATAAGTTAGTAAAAGTTAATGTGTGTTTGTGAAAGAGTGCGTGTATGTGTGTGTGTGTGTGTGTGTGTGTGTGTGTATGTGTGTGTGTGTGTGTGTGTGTGTATGCGCGAGGCTCATGGAACTTCATAAAAACCAGTCCTGGTCCACCAGAGCATTTGGTATTTTCTTTGTTCCCTTTTATCGTCGGTTCCTGTGAGGTAGAGGTGCGATCAGCATCTACAAAGTGTTAGATGGACGTGCCACGCATTGGGAGAGCTAATAGATGGAGAAGCGCTGCGTGGGGACTCAGACTGAATCTGTTCCTGTGGTCCATCTCAGAGAGCATCACTAAAGAAAACGAGAGGGACAGAGACAAGGACCATGCCTGGGTCCTTGTCTCTGGGTCTATATACATATATAGACCCAGAGACAAGGACCCATATATATATATATATATATATATATAAATATATTTTATATTATATATAATTATATAATATATAATATATATATATTATATATATATATATAATATATATTATATTATATATATAATATATGTGTGTTGTGTGTGTGTGTTTGTGTGTGTGTGTGTGTGTGATTTGCTGTTCTCATCTCAATAATATTTTTCTTTAACATGACATGACTTCATATCGCCTGACTCAATCTAACATGCAAAAATGCCTCAAACTCAGTTTACATATAACCGCAATTCTGAGAGCGACAGTCCGTTTGGCGTGCAAACACAGAAAACGGTGCAGATTGTTTTGTCGGTTTATTTTTATTTTATTCTTGCTACTTTGCGCAAGATTCGGTCCAGTCCTTGTTGAGTCTGCGTGGACGGAACATTTCCAAGCTACCAGTCGACTAAAAGCCTCGTCCAAACCCAACCAGGACTGTCTGCTGCTGCTGTGTGTGAATGAGTTGTTTGGTGCCTGGGCCAAACGTGCCGTTTTCTCTCCATTCTTTGCGCTCCTGTCTGTTTATTTGCCTTGTGTTCTGTCATATGAGTGGAAGAATAGCAGTGTGTCTGTGTGTGAGAGTGTGTGTGTCTGTGTGTGAGAGTGTGTGTGTCTGTGTGTGAGAGTGTGTGTGTCTGTGTGTGAGAGTGTGTGTGTCTGTGTGTGAGAGTGTGTGTGTCTGTGTGTGAGAGTGTGTGTGTCTGTGTGTGTTTTGTGTGAGAGTGTGTGTGTCTGTGTGTGAGAGTGTGTGTGTCTGTGTGTGAGAGTGTGTGTGTCTGTGTGTGCCTGTTCATGTTGTGCAGCGTAAAGCCAAGCGAGTCTGTTTCCATACGCACTGCTTACCTCCATGAAACAGTCGCCGTACAGAGGCAGGTTAGAATCTAATGCTGCTGTTTTAAAGATGTTTTTCCTCGTTAATGAATAATGCTTGTTTGTGTAAACTTCAACAGCGGCTGTCTCTCAGCCTTTCCTCCAGCGAAACATCACCGCCTGGCTCTGACTTGTCCCCTGCTCTCTCTCTCTCTCTCTCTCTCTCTCTCTCTCTCTCTCTCTCTCTCTCTCTCTCTCTCTCTCTCTCGCCCTCTCTTTCTCTTTCTCTCTCCTTCTCTCTCTCTTTCCGCAGGACATGTCGGGGACTCAGTTTCTGCCGTGCACTGCGCTCCATACAGCGAAGGGAGCGCGAAGTTCATAAAAAGGGATTACTATTATATTTTCTTTTTTTTCCTTTTGGGGTTCTGGGTGCCTGAAACCTTCAGTGCCTCTGGATTTTTAAAATTTTTATTTTTAATTTTTTTTTTTTTTTTTTTTTACTTTGGATTTTGTGGGGATTTATTCGCTTCTCATCGGGATGGAAAGCCGCGATTTCGCCCCGCCGCACCACCTCCTGACAGAGCGCAGCGCCTGGTGCACAGCGCCGCGTCTCGGTTAGCGCCGGGCGGCCACAGCTCCGTGCAGCACCCGGCGCACTTCCAGCCCGGGAAATACTACTCATCCCACCTACCCATGGGTCCGCACTCAGGTCGGTGTTTCTAAACGCGCTTGATTTTTGTGTGTGTGTTTTGTTTAGATTTTTTTTTTTTGCTTTGTGAAAGTTTGATGCAATAGTTTTCTCAGGGTTTGCTGTTGCATATCTTTAATGCTGACTTAAAAACAACTTTGAAACTAGAATTGAGAAGGGAAATCTGCGATTTTTCTGGTGATCAAAGAAAAAGATTATTTGTCGCCCGCAGATCCGCAACAAACGCAGAAAGCTGCCCGTTTTTACACGAGACCCAGGTTCACATTTACGACGTAGATTGGTATTTTATTTATTTCGTGCTTCAATCTCAGAAGAATAAAAAAACAAAAATCAAGAATGATTTAGTTTCATGCAATAAGAGATGAATAAACAGCAGCACGCTCTTGTCATACATTTATACAGGACTCATCAATTAATAATATAAAAAAGACACAATTCGGCTCATTTAATGAAAAATAACAATAGTTTTTTGTTACAAAGTTAAATTTTGTCGTTCTAAGGTGAAGGTTCGGGTCACATGCTGGTGCGTACTGGTCCCAATCGTAGAGGAGATGTGGGTAATACTAGAAAATCCGGTCTCTATATTGAGCGGGGATGTGACGGGGTGCGAATGGGTTGACAGTGCATGCATTAGATTTAACAAGTAGCTTTGGTATCCTGCTTCAATAAGGGAGGAGTGTGTGTCTGTAGGTGCACGCGCGCGGGTGTGTGTGTATGGAGGGGATAAAAGGAATTTAGAGAATTATTGTTGAAATCTTTAATTGCATATAGAAAAACATTGGAGTGACCGGATGAATGGGATCCGTTCAGACAGAACAATCCGCGAATTGTTATTTTGAAGTGGACCTGGTTCTTTAAGAGACACTTGTACCGAGAGTTCGGTGTGTCTGCTGGTGTGTGTAGGACCCACACCGCCTCTGTCTTCACATACAGCTGTCCTTTACACAGCAGCAGTCAAACCTACAGTACTGGAAACTAAGTCCTGTCCGTTACGTATGTACGTTTTTATATATATATATATATATATATATTATATATATATTTTTTATTATATTATAATATATATAAATTTATCGGTGTCCTGAAATGACGTTTCTAATGACCTAGGCACACGATCGAGTGATTTGAATAATATATGCTAGAGGCTTGATTTTAAAAAATGTGCATTCATCTTCACATTTTATTTTCCATATTTGTATAATACCCAAAATATGAACTATCTCACAATATACCGTTCAAAAAACGATATATTATTTATATGTGTTTTTATGTAAAAAAAAAAACGGCTGGGATTTAAAAAATTGTATGTCATATGCTGACACAAATTCATTATAATATATATATATATATACATATATATATATATTATATAATATATAATATATACAATATATATATATAAATATATAATATATCATATATATAATATATATATATATATATTATATATATATATTATATATATTATATTATATTATATATATATACGCACAAACACACACAACAAACACACACACACACACACAAGGTATAATTGTGTCAGGTGTCACATCTCCTGCTGAGCAGCCTTTATATAAAGCTATAGACATTTCATGTTAATTTTAATTCCTAATCATGGAGAATATATAATTGTGGAGATTTTAATAATGATTGGGGGAAGGCAGGGGGTCATTGCTTTTGGAAGCATGCTTGCCAGGAAAAAGGAAAAAGCTTCTTGACTCAGATTCCCTGAATCTAAATGATTACTTTTAAACATACATGATGAGCTATTCTTTTGCCTATTTTTTTATTTATTTATTTTTTACTAAAATTTGATGAAAATTATTCAAGCAAAAGAAACACTCCATGTCATTCTTGGAACAATCATTAACTCTCATTTTCTTGCAAAAGAATTGAAATGCCAATTTGACTGATATTGTTGCTCGCTGGCATGCTGCGCATTACAGCCCATTTTAAAATTGATTTGGTAATGTTAAAAGGTGGTGGGGTGTAGTAGGGGCAGGGGGGAGTAAGCATTGTAATTTAGGGTGATAATGCTATTGAAATATATTCAAGAGGGCCTCTCACTGCGTCTCAAGGTGCATGACACTGTATTGAGATTCCACATATTCAGACTCTCCATGCATGTCCCTTATGGGGTTCTGACTGACATGATGGGCATGGAGGATTGTTGTTTAGGGGTGGGGGGTGGGGGAGCTGGGTACATGTGTGTACGTGTGTGTTTGGTTTGAGGTTAGGATGAGATGGGGTGGGGGGTTACCTTTGTCCTCACCCCCCTTAGAGACTTGGGGAGCTGTACGCCTGGCCCTAGGCCTCGGCACAGGGGGTAGATATGATGTGGAGTTTGGCGTAGAAGAGCAGGAGGAGGAATGGGGGCACAGGGGGTGCGAGTGGGGGGGCTGATGTTTCAGATTTTTGTAAAAAGACACAGCACTTTCCAACCATCCACATCTCACCAGACTCGCTGTATCGCTTACAGAAATTCAAAGAAAAAAATAAAATAAAATAAAAATATAGACTCCCCAGATCTGCTTTTTCTTCACATCCCAGAGAACCTGCAATCCATCAATTTGCCGAAGCCTCTCATTTAGATCAGCATGGTGTCTGCTTGAATATGGTTTCTCTTGACAAAGTGGTGGAATGACAGACGCATACCAGTGCCATAAGATTCAGCCCCACAATGATATTACGCAGGCGTTCAGATTACTGATAGGAGCGCTGGGAAAGCCTTTGTGTCTGTCCGTTTGTCTGCCTCCCCCTCTCCTCCCTGTCTTTACCCTGTTGGCTTTTATTCACTTCCCTCTTTTTCTTCTTTTTTTTCCCCTGTTCTGTGATGTTAGCCCCTGGCTGTAGTCGCCTCACTGTGTGTGTTTATGTGTGTATTTATGTGTGTCTGTGAGATTAGGGTTAGGTTTAGCCTGAAGTAGCACAGGTGTGCAGTATTGTGGAGGGAGTGGCAGTGCTTGTCATTGAACAGGTGTGTTACTTCCCAGACAGCAGACGGTTTTTGTTTACATGGTTTGTGTGTGTGTGGTGTGTGTGTGGGGACTTCGTATTGGAGTTTACATTAGTGTCATGCTACACAAACACTGATTCTCAACTCTGTAGGGTTCATATTCTCAGTTCCTCCTTGTGTTGTCAGAGTAGATAACCTCCCAGTTGATTGTGTCTTCCCTCTCTCTTGCTCTGATTCCCTTCATGTTGAGTCTTGTTCACCAAACTCCAGATCCTGTGCTGAATATCTGCGCCCCTATCCGCTCATCGTGATCATGCCTGGAAAAAAAAATCTTGTGGGCTCTTGGAAGTTTCTTGACTTTGATCATAACGCCGGCGTGTGCGACACACACCCCTTCATTACTTCCTCTCTGTACGTGCCTGCTGTTTTTGTGCATGGAATTTCGGGAGTCTCTGTGAGTGCGTGTCATTGTGTTAAGCCAGAAAAGCGAGGAGATGACGAGCAATGCTGAAACGGCAATGGAAGAACAAGAGAAGTGAGGATGGGGTGTAAGTGGGTGGGAAGGAGATGGTCTGAATCTTTCCACCTGGTTGGTAATCCAGTCAGATTACCACTGCCTGACAGCACCCAGAAGCCGTCTTCCCCCGACTCCCCGGGCCAGCCTATCCTACTCCTCTTAAGAGTCTGAGTGAGTGAAAGCAAGAGAGGAGACGCCTGCCTGTTTGTGTGTGAGTGTGTGTTTCTGTGTGATTGGGACACAGAGAGCTGAGTCAGTAGTAGTCAGTGGATAAATCCCAGTCAGAAGAATTGTCCACCCCCGCTCCCAAACCCCTACCCATTCTACCCTGGGTACAAGGGGCACATCTCGGGTGCAGCGTGCCAGACGACCCCCTGCCTGGAGGAGACAGCTGGTGAGGGCTGCGGCCAGCCAAGCCAAGGCTGGAGGGAGAAGAGTGTAAACTGTCAACTTGGTTTAATTCAAAAGGGAGGAAAAAAATTGATTCTGACCCAAATTTAATCAATACTGTGCCATGGTCAACTGGACTGAGCTAGCAGGAAGAAATTATAGTAGACAATGGTTTAGAAAAAAAATGCATTTTTAAAAAAATTGTATTTAAATCAAAATTACATGGGGCCACCTGGTGCAAGATTTAGTATGGGGGAATATTTGTCAAGTGTCATGTATTGTATTTGTCCAATTTGTGGACTTTTACCATTTTTGACAACATTTAATCATAGTGCTGGAGATGCTACAGCACTTGTGGGGACACTGATGTTTGTGGGGACACCATGATGAAGCAAATGAAAAAGAAGAGTAAAATCAATGTGGCAACATTCAAAAATGTGGCAATTGTGTGTTTTCTGCCAACACAGTTTCTCCAGTGTATGCAGTTTGAAGTCACAAAACCTGACAAAGTGCTGGGGGTGGTCCATGTTTTCTCCGGCAGTTTGTACCAGGGATAATTCTGTCTCACCCTCACCTGCTGCTGTGTACTGCTAGAGTTCGCCACCTGCTAAATTTGTACGCTTGGAAATATTTTTGGTCATGAAAGAACAAACACATCTGTAAAGCAGCTGGCAGCAGACTTGCTATGCAATCTCAACTTATAACCCAACTAATATCAGCGTTTCATCCCAGTGTTGCACTATATAGAGTTTGACAAAACCTCAAAGCAATTCCTGTAGCAGTAGTAAAAATTGGAGGTTCACGATAAATCTGCCCCGATTTTCTTCATTTTGGGAGATCAGTGATGGGCCAACACTTACATGTGAAGCTGATCATACCTACCTCAGCAAAAAATAAATAATAAAATCAGCCACTGTCTTCTACTGCCCCACAGTGAGAAAGGTTTGACTGACAGGCCCTCCCAATGGGACCCAGGCCGCTTGGATATGTGTTCCTAAATCCGATATACGATCTTTTCAAATCTGACCTGTGTCTGTACGAGCCAAGTCGCATTCATCCGACCTCAATGTCATCGTTACTCAACAAACATCACTATTCTGCACACTGATATGTGTAAGCGGAAAGAAAAACAACCACCATGCCAGACAATATGAGGATTAAGTTGTTACTGTGCTGCTCTGGCAGGGCAACAACTTCAAAATCGTAAGCTATGCTCCACCATTAGCATCCATGTTTACTTCCGCAAACACTGAGCACTAGTTCTTTTTTATGGGGGCTGGCAAAACACTGAGTCCGTTCGCGACTAGTGACGTTACTGCACCCTCTACTGCGCATGTGGGACACTTTCGTGTTGTTTCCAGTTCACACAGGAGATCACATACAAGCCACATGTATTTGGAAGTGTGACAAACAAATCAGATAAAAAAAAATAATGGAATTCAGCATTAAGGTCCAGCATTGTCAGGAAATTGTCCGGTGAAGCTACAAATACTCATTTCCATTTCAAATTCCACTTTATGCAAATGCATTAAAAAGATTCTTGAGTGTATCGCTGCAACTAATCACACTGACCTGAGAGTAAGAGGCTGGGGCCACCTGAGGGCTGGTATCAGTGCAGAGATAAAGAAAAAGTGTAAGTGTATTATGGAGGCTTTGATGGTAGAGTTTGGGGGGCAGGGGTAGCGACACTCACGTTTGCTCCAAGGAGTGAGTGTCTCTCTGACAGAAAGACTTTTGTCTCGTTTCCAGCTCCCTTCCAAGTGGAGAACAGCTGCTTATTGTTCGTAGCAGTGATTTGAAAGGGAATGGGGAGCGTTTGGTTGCGACATCTCTGGGGTGTGAACACACACCGCCATCTGATGACTTGGCATGTAAGAGGAAAGCGCCAGACTTCCTGTGTCCATGTGGTCGCCTCTTTCCCTCTCGCTCTTCTTCTTCTTCTTCTTCTTCTTCTTCTTCTCTTCCCTGTTCTTCTTTCCCTTTCTGGCCAGACTTTCCTCCTTGCTCCTCCCTCCTCCTCCCCCTTCTGCTTTCCTCTTTCACTTCCCCTTCACCAGGGCATTCGCTCCTCTCAGCTCTTCGAGTGGTGCTCCAGCCCTCCTCCTCCTTGTCTTCCTCCTTCTCCTCAGAGCCATGTTCCTCCCTGCTCGCCTCTGCTCTCTTCTCCCTTTTCAATCGATCCCCACACCTCTTATATCCATCTCCCGTCTCCGTCTGCCTTCCTCTGCAACCTTTCTCCTTCCTTGTGTTGTTAGCAGGCCTGCATCTCTCAGCACTTCTCTCATTTCTGTCTCAGTTTCGGTCTGCTTCCTCCCCCCTCTTCCACACTGCCTTGTTTGTTCTCCCTTCTCCTTTTCTCTCCCCACCACACGGCCGGTTGTTAACGGGCCGTCCCGGGGCAGCTCGGCCCGCGGCCAGCTCACTAAATCAGAAACGTTTGGAGGATTTGGCAACAGGGAGTGAGAGCTCAGCGAGGCGCCTTTGAAGTCAGCGGAATGAGAGGAAAAATGATGTTTTAAACACAAGGCTAAAACAGCTTCTTGCTCTGTGTCGGAAGAGGTGCCGCTCGCATTCATTTGCAAATACAGAACCTTGCAAAGTATTCATATCCAAAGAAAATGTTGACATTCAGTGCATTTTAATGGATTTTATGAAAAACCAACACAAAGATCTGCATAATCATGAAATGGTAGGAATATTCAGAGTTGGGTATCAACAATTTTTATAAATATAACTTTGAAAAGTATGTCGTGCCTTTGAATTCAGCCCTCTTTACTTTGATACCACTGAAGGCCCCCGTGGTTCAGTTCGTATTCACACGCATCTTTCACACACAGTGCCAAACCACATCTGGACACCCCTTTAATTTCAGTATACATCACACCACATAGGATTCTTCATAGGATAAAGAAAATGATGGACAACCCTGACCATCCTCTTTACAAGACTGTCTTGGGAAGGCAGTCAGAGGCTTCTTCAGATTCAGTGCAGTACAGACTGCTGCAGAAGATCTTTCCTGCCAACAGCCATCACCATTTTCAATAACTCTTTGAAGAATCTAAATTAATGAGTTACAACAACATTTAATTTCCCTCTGGGATTAATAAAGTATTTCTGAATTTGAATTGAATTTGAGTTTTAATACATGTAAGATAGCGCCACACCTTTCTCCTTGGTTGACAACTTTGCAATTTCCATTCATAAAACTTCAGACATTTGTCAATCTTTGTAGGTAGACACACCAACAAACTTCTGACCAATCGCACAACACTTCACTCAGAGGTCTGTTGAAACAGTTCAGCCTGGTGTCAAGAAGGGAAGTCAAAGAGGTGCATGGTAACTAAGGGCACATTCACTCTAACCCAATTAGTCCACCATTAGTCTCTTTGCCAAGAAAGTTTGGCGTGTTTGAGGTGTGAATGAGCAATCAAGTTCTGATGTGGACCAAAAAAGTAAATGCTTTTGATCCGCCTAAACATCCAGGTTTAGGTTTGGTAGAAGTGAACTCTGGTGAGTCCAAATGTATATGTGAATGCAAATGGACTGGAGACTGCTCCAGAAGCATTAACAAACAACAGTGCAAGGCATTTTGGGTAAATACAACCAAAGCTGATGTACAAGTCTAGCACTATTGGGAGAAATGGCTCATGGTATTCTACCAGCAACAAAAGAGAAATCCTATAACCGCTACAAGCTGACCCCACTCCATTTTTGTTTACATATTACAAAACATTTCAATTATGACACAAATCACTTGGCCACAATACAAAATGGTTTGTAGTTAAGAAAACTAGAATCCTTAACTCACTGTATCCATAGTGGAGAGTTTGAATCTGGAGAATACTTGAGACTAGGCTGGAAGTTGCCTTCCAGCAGAACAAGTCTTCATACAGCCAGAACTACAAAAGAACTCTTTAGGTCAATGCATGCTCAGGTGTTAGAATGGCTTTTGAAAGTCCTGACCCAAGTCCAACTGACACTTGGATTTGCAAGATTTCAAAATGGTGTGAAGATGAGAAAAAAAAAACTTAACTCTAAATGTGTAAAGTCAGTAGAGAGAGTAAAACCTCCAGCAGCCAAAGGTGGTTCTGTAGTTTTGATACAAATACAGGCCACAAAAATCCATGTACCATTATATTTCCCTACTTTGTACCGCTCCGTCACATCAAATCCTGATGAAATCCATTGACGTTTCCAATTTTAAGGTCACAAAATTTGAAAAAGTGGACGTCAATACTTTTACAAGGCACTGCTTTCAGTCGTAGACATGAATGCATGAAGAAATCCTCCCACGATGCCTGAAATGGAACTTTAACACAAGCTTTAATTGCCTGTTTTTCATGACGTTGCTCCTGTTCAGAGGGGCCAAGGCAATTCCATGTTGACGCAGAGTCGCATCACACGCTCTCTGCAGACTTGCAGGTCCACAAGCCTCTAAGCGACATGGCTGCAACCGCTGCAACCCCCTTATCACGACCAACACCTGAGCCAGGCCTGCGCCGCCACAGGCCACGTTTGTACCTGACTCAGCTGACCTGCTTGACTCAACGCAGTGCTTCGTTCTCAGCTGCCGTGGGGTTTTTATTTATTTTTTTCTTCTCCATTCCCGTCATTTCAACCCCTTTCGCCTCATTCACATTGTAATGGGCTCCATTCAGGCCAGTCTATGTCCAGTTTGTTTTGCTGTCAGGCGTTTAAGATGGATCGTGGAGGTGGGAGGGGAGGCAGGGGGGTTGCAGGTTCATCTGGAGGTGAGGTTAAAGGATGCAGAGTTGTCGAACGGCCCATTGAACGCAGCGCCCTTCGCTTTTCATGAGCCACGCTGATGCTGCTGCTGCTGGAAGCTCGGATTGAACAGATTTAGTATTTGGTGTGAAAGACAGCTAATGTGCTCTAAATGGGAAATAGGTACATATCGGTGTGTGTTTCTGCGTGTGTGGGTGTGAAGGAGTAAAGAAAGAGAGAGAAGCAGCTGTGTGGAACAGCATGGATCGTTACACAGTGACTCACATGAAAGCATTAAGTATATTCAGGAACCTTTTGTTGAATATACATGGAGTTGCGTGCAGCTGTGTGTTTCTGACTCGCTGTGTGTGTGCGTGCGTCAATGAGCGAACCCTCTCCCAAACTCTTGCCCGAGCCGAGGGTTGTGAGAAGAGAAACAAGAAAAGAGGGCAAGAGAGTCTTAAAAAAAAAAGATCCGTCATCAGTCATTCATGGCTAATCAGTCTCATGGGACACATACACACATGCATACACATGCACGCACGCACACACACACACACACACACACACACACACACACACACACACACGCATACACACACATACATACGGAGAACTGAGGTCCTAATCCTACTGGGACTACTCGTGCCTCTGTGTGTGCCTGTCTAAATTCTGGATCCAGGCTGATTAGAAGCTCTCCTCTCTCTCTCTCTCTCTCTCCTCTCTCTCTCTGTCTCTCTCCCTCTACCTCTCTCTCTTTTTATTATCTATCTATCTATCTATCTATCTATCTATCTATCTATCTATCTATCTATCTATCTATCTATCTATCTATCTATCTATCTATCTATCTATCTATCTATCTATCTATCTATCTATCTATCTATCTTATCTCTGTTTCTCTCTCATCCTACCTCTGTGGTTTCTTACTCTGCATCTTTGATTGCTGGTAAAGTGTCTCGTCTTCCCCTCTCTGTTTTTCTGTCGAGTCTTTTTAATAACCACCTACTGTCTGTTCAGCCTGTATTTGATGTGTGTTTTGGTAAGATTTGAAATGTGTGTGCGCATGCATAATACAGGCACCTCGCTTGTGTGACGCTGTACTATTTTTTTAAGTTTTCTTTTTTTTTTTGCCAGAGCACATTGCTCGCTCCTACCTGTTCCTGCTTCATCATTAATGTCATCTGTGTTTTCACCGCATTTCCTCACTTTTGTCAGCGCTGGCGTTTTTCAAGTCAAATAAGCTACACTGTACAAAAAAACTGTGGAATGAAATGAACAAAGTGTCGAGATAATTTTGCTCATCTGATTTGTTTTGTCAGAAAGACAAAAAAAGGGAACTTTTTAGTCATAAAGCTGTAAAACTTCTCTAAAACAATGAAATTTTTTTTGAATCTGCTCCAACCAAGTGGCACAATAAAAGTTTACCATAGCAACCATATTTTTAGGACCTGTTACTAAAAGTACTTACGCTCAGAGTTGTTTGAATATAGTTATTATAAAAGATTAATTTTACATTCATTAATATACTTAATTCAAATCTTCAAAGTTTTGATGACAAGCACCATCCAGAAAAAATGCTACATTTTTAGTGCAGCACAAAAACTTTATCAGTTTTTTACATCAATTTACTGAGTTGATTATTAACTTATAATCCATCCAATGTACCAACCTTGTTAATATTGGGTAGTATTTAACATACTGCAAGTTGTTATGCAGCAATAGACGTCTGAAAATAGCATAACAATTTAACTAACATAAAAGAAAATTGAAAAACAATCAAATTTTGCAGTTATGTACAAAAGATAATGTGCATCTTGATTTTGTGGTATATGCTTAAAATCTTTTATATTCTTAAAACTTATTGTGTAACATCCTTTCTTTTATGAACAAATGAAGTGACCCACATATTACTAAAGGTTATGCGTTCAATTGTGCAGAAAAATGAATCGCATCATTGATAAAAAAAGGGTGACATAAAGTCAAGAGGAAATCTTTCATTTGTTTAAACCAAGCATTACGTATGCTTTTAAAAAATGTGAAATAAGCCTGTATCCATTTATAGAAAATTCTAACTGAAAATATTTGTTTTCATTCAAAATCTCTTTATAAAAACTCAGCAGTGGGGAGAAAAAGCATTAAAAGCCTTAATTTGGTTCTCTCACTTCATTGGGAGTTTTTACTTAATACACACTAAAACAGTCCTGTTTAAAAATCAACATAATGGCCTCATAAATTAATCATTTGTGTGTTTATTGCTCAGCAAACTTGGAGAATAGATGTATAATTGTAGCGATTTTAAAGCAACACAACAAATATACATCTGCTCCAGGATTTCCTGCTTTGTAAAGGCGTCACACATTTAGAGTTGGTGCTCTCTGCTGTTCTACTGCGGCACGTTATAAATAAAAACTAATAAATAAGCGGACTGCATCGAAACGCCAGAACTAGAAGGAAAATAATCATTAGTCACAACCCTAATATGACGTTCATGGCTCTCATGCACTTCCACTCCTTTTCTTAACCCCATAAGTCTCCATTTCTCCATGGTTTCCTTTTGTTTATTATCTCTCTGTCTTTTTTTTCATTTCTTCTCTGTTGATCTCTCAAATAAACTTTCATTCCTGTGTAAACATTACAGTAATGAGGGAATATAAAGAGCTGAAATAAGGTCAGACTGGGTTATTCTCACCTGTTTCCTCCCCACCTCCCTCTCTCTCTTTCTCTCTCTCCCTCTTTATGTTCGCTGTCTGCTGATCTCGTTCCTCTCTCTTGTTCTGCTTCTTCTCCTTCTCTCTCTCTCACACACACAAACACACACGGCGCACTCACTTTCTGACGCCCACACAGTCAGCGTGCTGGAAAGACACGGGCGTATACACACACTACGACGCGGGCACAAACACACTGACACCTGCACGTCGAGTCGTTGAGGGTCTAATTTAAGTAAAGTGCTTCTCTAGGAACCACAACCCCTCGACTCACGATGATGGAGGGCGATACGGTACGATGACGGGGTTGAACACACACATCTGCAGGGTAATACAGAGACGCTTACACACACAGACACACACACACACTCAGTCTGTGCTGATGCTGAGCTCTGTGTGGTGTGAGCGCTCTGTAGATGGCTTGCAAGTAGCATGTTGCAATAATAATGTGATATTTGATCCCTGCAGGGAAACTCACAGTGTCTGGTGCTGCTGGCAGACCTTACTGTATGTCCAGTTAAAGCACCGGCAGGGAGGACTGAGTGTTTGCAACAGGATCCCTCAGTGGGATGGATGCTTGGTAACTTGGATGTGGTTAAATCTGGGTCTGCTGGTTCGAAGGATGTTGTCTCCTCCGCTGCAGTCACTCTCTTCCTTCACTTCTGCTGTGTAGGTGTGTTTGTTTCCGCTGGAGTTTAAGCTAACTTAAGCCGGAGCCGAATTGTGCTGCACCACTGCTGCATATCTTGGGCTGCAGCAGCAGCAAAAAAAAAAAAAAAAAAATTAAAATAGCTTCAAAACTTTTGTTTCCTTTAAGCCTTAGGGCAACAGTTGGAGAAAAAGCAAAGAGCTTTCTGGAGAATGTCTCACACACACATACACACACACACACACACACACACAACACACACACACACACACACACACACACACACACACACACACACACACACACACACACACAAAACACAGAACAAAACTGTGAACAGAAATATATTTATTTTCACAGCTGTCATTTATTTTTATTTTTGTAAAATTCTGTTGAAAGTTTGGAATTTCAATTCTTCTTGCTTTTCCTTTTTTCTAAATAAGATTAAAAATTTCATATATATATATATATATATGTAAAAATTATATAATTAATTTAAGTTTAAGCTGAATTTTGAAGCCTGAATTCAGTTTTTGTATTCAGACCTTCAGAATAAATTAACTTTATATTTGTTATGGTGATTTTAGTTTATTAGGATAAAAATGACTATTTACCAGTTAAAAATTCTAGCATAAGGATTTCTATTATTAGACACCATTCAAAGGCTCTCTAGTAAATTTGCATGTATAATTGCTTATTAGACAATAAAGGAGTTTGGGGTCATATAGGGGAGAGCCAGGCAGTTTGAGTGGAGTCACAGTTTTCAAATTATTCTTTTTTATTTTTGAGGATGATTTACATCTGCATCATTTTTTTTATTTCTGAAGTAAATTGTAGAACCTCATCAAGAAGATCTGT
Source organism: Poecilia picta (assembly GCA_033032245.1). NCBI lineage: Eukaryota > Metazoa > Chordata > Actinopteri > Cyprinodontiformes > Poeciliidae > Poecilia > Poecilia picta. The sequence goes on from CM065371.1 coordinate 1,413,118, forward strand.
CTGTTTTTTTTATCATCAAGTGGTTTGAAGGAAAATATGCAGAGCATCAAGCTTATGGCTTCATTAATTAGAAACTTAATTAATGAAACCAGGAAATATTGTGCTAACCTGCTGATATATTATGAACTGCAATAACAAAAACAGCATAATTTCCTTTAACAAACACAGCATTTACAGTACGGTAATTGATTCTAAATCTGAGATTCTGAACATTATTAAATGAGAAAAGAACAATAAGAGGAATTATTTTCATGGATTTTTATTTGAATGTCTGTAAATTTACACTGTGTGGAATTCGCTAACAAGTCCTTCATTGTGAGCTTCAGGGTCTGCAACCTCCAGAGCCACATGTAGCTCCTTGGCCCCTCCACTGTGGCTCAAACGAAACCAAATTAGAAGTGTTTTTAATTATAAAGGTAATAAAAAAGGCTGGTTTTAGTAGTTCATCTGTATGTTTATATGCAACATCTGCGTAGAGTATCAACAACAGAAAGGCACCAGTGCTACAAGGCCTTTAAGAGTAATTTAACCTTTTTTTATTTCAGCTTTTAAATATTTAAGTGGCCTTCATATCTTTCTTCATTTTCCTTTTTTATGGCCTTATACTATAAAATGACATTTTTGGTTTGTTTTTTTGTTTTTTTTTGCTTTGCAATAGGTAGATGAATTATTTTAACTTTCAACAGAAGTTATTTAATTAGAACATGTTTCTAAAATCTGTCTTGTTTTGCGACTCAGCCATATTAGATCTTGTAGCAGTTGGGGAAAATTGGCCCTTTGAATTGAAAAGGTTGCTGAATTCTGAGCTGGCTGAACTCTACTTGCTTTTAAATGAGTATCTTATATGTTATGAACACAGTCTGAGCCAAGCTGTAGTTCAGGTTTACTGAGACAGGCTGCATTAGCAAAACCATATCAGGTTTTATTTGAACTAAGTCTTTACTGAGACATTTTTCATGTGTGGAGTTTGTTGGATGTCCTTGGTTGCTACATAGCCACTAGCTTGCGTTAGGTAAAAAAAATAAATATTACTAGCTATTCTGTGCCTGTTTTTTAAGCAACTTATTGTCTAAATCTGAGTTTTCTGAAAAATACTACACCACAAGGAGGAAGACATATCTAGCTTTTGATTGAATTCAGATTTGAATCGCTGTACATTTTCTAGATATCATTTAAAGTTTGTTGTCTGACCTTCATTGTTAGCAATTGTTTGTGCTAGTTCATATAAAAATTATAGCATTTGCTTTGAAATGTGTACGTTTTTTAATAAATTACAATTACAACTCAGTTATTGACTCAAACTGAATCTAAATCGGAGAAATCTGAAAGACAATACAGACAAAACCATATCTATGTTTCTCAGTTATGTATGGAAACCGGAACAACTTGAGGTTTGCTGCCTCTTTCCGGCCTCTTTCTAAAACTGTTGACTGACAATAAAACAAACAATAAAAAATTTTATAGTTGCTTTTGTCAAAAATATATAATTTGAGGACACCAGTTGAATCAAACTTACATGACCACTAGAAAAAAGAACAAAACATTCTTCATTTTTGTCTGAATTTAATTGCTTTAATGTTTTTACATTTTCCACAAGGTCCTTGATGATTAGCTAGTTGCTAACTTGTGAGGTCCTATACGGATGCTTGATTTTTCTAATCCATATTTAAAATTCTCTTATCACTGCCATAACCTTAACCGTCTGGGAAATAATTAGAATTTATTGTCTAAATATTTAACTAATGTCACCTGTTAAATATCTTTTAAATTCTTGGTATGAAGACATTTCCTCGATTCTTCTTACAGAACCTTTGAATAGAAAAGCTGCCTGGAAACAGCAACATAAAAAAACAATAAAAGAGCTAAAATATCTTAAAATTCTTCCAACACTACAGGGACTTCAAATATGGCTCGGAAATAAGGTATTTAAAGCCTTATTTAGGCTTATTTAGGCTTTGAATACCTTATTGGTTTTTTTTGTCTTAGCTTTTATTTTTGTAACTCAGGACCAAACCTATCAGCATGTCCCACCTCATCAAACAACTAATTTTTATCACAATTTTGATAAGTGGGCTCATCTCTCTACTGTGACATTAGTAATCTGGTCCCCTCTGCCAGCCTCCATCCTCTGGATTCTCTAATGAATTCATCAGTCTCGACTTCTGATATAAAATATTAAGCTTGTACAAGATGTAGTTTGAAATAGCATTTCAAGAGATATTGAACAATTACATCATATTCCCTGTCTTTAAGTATGTCATCATATCCTGCCATAAACTTTCTTTTGACTCATAAGTAGTCATACAGTTAGCAGGGAGTCATACAGTATATTGTTTCAATAAAAAAGGGTGTATAGTAGAGATTAAAATCTGATGTGCTGTAGATTGCCAAATGTAAAGTTGTTAAAGTTGTAAAAAAAAAAAAAAAAAAAAAAAAAAGCTAAAGTTGTAAAATTTCACAAGTGGTTAACTTCAGTTGCATTTGGGTTGGAGATTCACTCTGCCCGTAGCGAGGCGGTCTCGTTTGGACCCGGTTCAGCCTGGCGTCCCGATAAAACACACACACCTTCAATTTATTATGGTCAGTAGTTGTGTTTTTATTACAAATATGTGCAAAACATACACACACACACACACACACACACACACACACACACACACACACACACACAACACACTCGAGTTAGATGGAATTGCATTGTCAACCTTCATTCTAGGCTCTCTTTAAACATCAGCAGCCTTATGCTCTTAATTAGCCTTGTGTGTGTTGGTGTGTGTACCCCTGAACAGAGTATCTGTGTCTCATTCTGGCCCAAGCTGGAGGAGCGGTCTCATATGACCCAGCTCCTCTTGTTTCCTCTGCTATAACATGAAAAAACTTACTTTGACAACCTTCTCCTCCGCACCCTTTTCCTGCTTCCCAAGAATCTCTCCTGTTGTGAGTTTCTGCTCTCCGTGACCAAAAATGGTCCTTCCTCCTGTTGCGGGTGGGTGGCTGTGTGGTGTCCATTAAGTCTGTGGTCAAAAACATTTTCCTCCTCACTCGCAGTCAGCAGACTTCCGAGGGGCGGACGGGAAACTCTGAGCAACACCTAGATTCTTTTTTTAGTCTGTTCCAACAGTCTCACATTCGGTACAATCCTGTACAGTTTTTTCCCCTCTGTTTTTGTGCATTTAATTTCTCTTTTGAATTATTTCTTGTATTCTCATGAAGTGGGCTCTGTCAAAATGTTTCTTTTGAGCGTAAGGACTTTTAATGTCATAAAAGCACAAGTGTAGATGCAATGAGTTACAACTCTTAACTACCAGAGCCTCGTGAAGGCATAGAGAGAGAGAGAGACGTGTGTGCGTGTGGTGTGTGTGTGTGTGTGTGTGTGTGTGTGTGTGTGTGTGTGTGTGTGTGTGTGTGTGTGTGTGTGTGTGTGTGTGTGTGTGTGTGTGTGTGTGTGTGTGGTGGATGGCGATGCTCGGGTCTGCAGCCTGGGAGTCAGGCTTTGCTGTTCATAGTCTGCTGATTTATGCGTCTCACAGGGAAATCTCTCATTTGTAGCTCTTTCATCTCATTTTTCTCCCCCTCCAATCTTTTTCTCGCTTTCTCTCTCTCTCTCTGTCCTCTCTCTTCTTCCCGCTGTAATGTGATTCAGCATGGCTGGTTGTCCCAGGCGACATGCCATGCTTTGCTTGTGCACCATTCTTTCTCTCTCTCTTTTTCCCTTTCTCTGTCTCTCTCTCTCTCCCTCTTTCTGGAACATGAATGAGTCAAGAGGAATCGCTGATGAATAATGAGATAGAGCAGGAGGAAAATGCTATCTGGATCAAGTCGAGCAAAAGAACCACTCTTCTGCCTTGAGCGTGTTCTTTGTAAAGCACCGCTCTGCCGTTTACTCACACATTGAATGTGTTGATGTCCCCAGTGCCACAATGCTTTTATGGACCTGTGGGTGTGTGTGTGTGTGTGTGTGTGTGTGTGAGAGAGAGAGAGAGAGGGGGTTTCTAAGCGCCTTCCTCAACCGACTTGTTTGAGTAGCCCTGTCACTTGTGCAATGCCATGGTGTCAAAACAGATCAGAAAGGTCTGGCTTGACTCCTGCCCCTGAACACACACACACACGCAAACACACACCCACACACTCACACACAAATGTGCACACACACAGCGCTGGAGGCTCGGTGCCAGGGCTCTTGGTGGTTGGAGGCTCATGAAAGGGTCGGCCTGACGAGAGGTTGCCAAGTGTTCAGCAATAAGCGTAACAGCCAAGCTAACGAGAGTCAAAACCTCTGACACATACACACATACACACACACACACACACACACACACACACACACACACACACACACACGCATACACACACTGAGGCTGCACATTCAGACTCTTGAGGTGTCTCAACTAGTCCAAGAGTGTATGAGTGTGTCGCAGAGAGAGTTCAGTATATCAGCATAAGCACAAATGCTTTTGTTAATTGGAAAATGTGACAATACGACACAAGAGGATATTGATCTTCAATTGGATGGAGATTGATTTAACTTGCCATCCTTCCAGGTATGGAAGGATGTGTGTGTGTGTGTGTGTGTGTGTGTGTGTGTGTGTGTGTGTGTGTGTGTGTGTGTGTGTGTATGTGTGTGTGTGTGTGTGTGTGTGTCTATTGATCAGCAGTAGTCCATTCAGAGAGATGCAACAAAGGAAATCACTCCTCTGCTTCATCCTTGTTTGCTTCTTCCACTGTGTGACATTGGTTTATCACCACTAACAACCCTCCCTCTGGAACTTCCCTTTTCTTCTCTCCATTTCCATTCTTTGTCATCCTCTTCTTTCTTTCTTTCCCTCTTTAAAACTATGAAGGACCTTGGGACGGTGTGGCGTGTTTTCAATCGCTGTGCTGTTTTCTTTCACTCTGAATTCATGAAGCACTCGTCAGTAACTGCTGAAGCACCACAGAAGAAGATGCAGGGTTGCGTATTCTTTTAGCTAGTTTTTGTACCTTGGTTAAATGCAGCAGATTGTCTCTATTAATGGCATTGAGAAATCTACTAACACAAGATTTTGAAAATAAGACATGCAGAAACAACCTTGTTTGGTATCTTATAATTGCTCAAATTGGAATTCCGAAAAGAAATTTGCTTACTGGACACGGTGATTTTGAAAAAAGTCAGATTTTTTGATACAAAGGTCTTCTGTTAGGAGAAGGTAATTTTTGGGCTATATTGAAATTAGTGTATCACATGAGTCACATGGTGAACAGCCGGATGTTGCTGCTGGCAGAGACCACAAAGAAGACAACAGGAAGTTGTTGGAGGATAATGGCGTAGGAGGATTTTGAATATTTGCAGTGCAAACCCAGCTTCTTTGAAGAGTTTCAACAATTTTCTTGAATTTCTTAAACTGTTCAGCTCCTATTGTCAGGAGTTCCACCTTGTAACATTCCCCTTTCTGTTTTACTCTACACATTATTTCAAGTCAACACATTCCAGTTGATTTTCATACTTTATATAGCACCAACTCAGTCTACAAGGCAAACAATAGGGTTCATATGTAATTATATGGACTCAACTACATGACAGTGAAAGCTCCAGCAGCGGCTTCAAATACAGAAGAGAAGCAGCTAAATCCTGAATCACTGGCAGGAGGACCAGAGCTAACGGCAGCTACAGATCTGCTAGTGGCTCCATTCACGAAAACGTAAAAGCAAAGATAGAATATTTACTCTAGTCATGGAAAGGAATATGTCACTCTATGGTTGTGTCTTTAAAGGAGATGGTTAAACAAAGAAGCACAGAGTACTTCTTTATGGAAATAAGAAGAATGGACGCTTTCAGCACAGTTTCTGTCTCATGTTTTTGTAGTTTTCTTTTCCTGCGATAGGAAAAAAAATTAGGGCTATTTTAAAAGAAAAGACATGTAATATTGCAATTATGTAATTAAAGCTTTTGGTTCCAAATGATTCTTTTTGTTTAGTAAAATATTCCCCTATCAAACTCTAAAGTTCTATGTATATTTGTCAGGTAAATTGCTTACATTTAGACATAAAAACAGAAAAACAAACAAAAGAAGAAAACGCCCCAAAGCAACAGAACCCAGAAAGTCGAGGCGTACGTCCAGATCAGGCTTTCTCCAAAAACAGCATCTAAGTGTTTTTAAATGGCTCCTTTTCCTGACAAATCTCAGCCATTCATAAATAAACCGAAGCAGATCCTGTTCACTGTAAGTGCAGGCGACTGCGTGAGTGTAAATAAAAACTCATAATTCTGCTTTTTATTACCTCGGATTGTCAACGCTGGAGGATTCGCTGCTTTCGTGTTGACACAATTTTCCAAGTTATGATGCCAGCTGGGAAAACGGGAAGCATTGCAAACACATTTTCTTTTTTAATTACCACTGCGGAGACTGAATGGAGCTGCATCCACAGTCAGCAGCTTGTATTTATTATAAATAACATATGCACAAAGAGAAATATGAAATATGATGTGTTTTTATGTATGATGTTTGAAACCATACACAAAATTAAAAAGCAGTCGTGTGTTTTTTAGATCAGCTGCTGCTGATTTATTTGAGCAGTTTGGTATTTTTTTAAGGGGGGGGCCAATGGGAACTTCCCAAAGGAAGCGGTGGCGACAGACGGAACTGGAGGACGAGTGTGTGTGTGGATTTGGATGAAACAAAGGTGGAAACAGAGTCCAGGAAGAGACGAATGGGAGGGAGAGAAATTAGGTTTACGTTAGCGACTGGCCCTCTGGTGTGATTTTCCATATCGGCAACCCAGAGGGAGTGGGCAAATATGATTTTCAGATCAACTCGCCAACAGAAAACAGACAGGGAGGGTGTGTGAGTGTGTGAGTCCGGTGACAGGAAAAAGAGGGAGCAGAAAAAGGAGGAGAGGAGGAAAATGTGTACATCAGGTGAAGCTGATGTTTTTAACCCGTCCACCTTATTTCTCTTCACCGACGTAGTAAATAATGAACCACACAGGGAGTGTGGATCCTCCTGTGTGTGTGTGTGTGTGTGTGTGTGTGTGTGTGTGTGTGTGTGTGTGCATGCATACGTGTGTGTGTGAACAGTCTGCACAGTAAGCGGGATGGGGTTGTGCCTTGGGAAACCAGCTTTATACAATTGGCGTTTTATTATGACTGCCTACAAGTCTGCTGATGTACGTTGGACAAGAACAGATTGGGAGGGGGGCAAAGAAAGATGTAAAAATATCCTGTCTGAGTGAGAACAAATAGAGAAAATAAATGTCTCCATGGATCTTTTTCTTTTCCTCTTCGATTTATTATGACTACAGAGAAGGAAAATATCAAGAGCAAGAGAAAGAGGGGGAGGGGGGCTCTACATTTAAACTGTGGATGTGTGTGTGTATTTCAATGCTTGGGTAGCAGCTGTACAAATAGGCACACACACTCCCTGATTTGTCAGCTAATAACAACGCCACTGCTCCATCCAGCTCTGATTTATCCCATGCCCTCTCACTTGTGTGTGTCGTGTGTGTGTGTGTGTGTGTGTGTGTGTGTGTGTGTGTGTGTGTGTGTGTGGTGTGTGTGTGTTGGTGCACATGTGTGCATTATGTGTGTGTTTCTTGGAGAGAAAGACTGGCAGACAGCTGAAGGCACTTGTGGTTGTGGTTGTCAGGGCGTCACAATGTAGCTGAGGTGAGGGTACAGTACATGTGTGTGAGTGACTCCACTGTGGACTGTTGTGGTTGTGGTAATTGGCTCTGATGCGACACAGCGTTTATGGGTAACGACCTAGCCGCCCCCCCACCCCAGCCTCTCTCTCTCTCTCTCTCTCTCTCTCTCCTCTCTCTCTCTCTCTCTCTCTCTCTCTCTCTCTCTCTCTCTCTCTCTCTCTCTCTTTCTCTCTCTCAGTGTCCTGTGGCTAATTACTTGATTCCTTGTGGATTTGGATTTGTTGCCTTCTTACCCTGCCACTCAAACAAACCCACTCGTCTAACTCAGTTTGATGAGACTGAACTTTGCTTTGTTTTGTGAACAAGATCAAACTTTTGGTCATGTTTAAATTTGATCCTTTCAAAATTTTCTAAATGATTAGATTTTTCCAGTATAGTTCAAACCAATTTAAAGGCCCGGTGTTATGTAAAATCAACTTTTTTTAAAGCTTTACATTATGTTACAACGTTTTCCTTCATCAAAAACATACCCGGAACGTTTCTTTGATACTTTCATGCATGTTTGAGAAATCCTTTAGTCTCCCACGGCAACCATTCAGCTGGGCAAAACACTTGATGGGACTGAAGCTGCAGATTCAAAGCTGAGTCTGCCTCACTGAACAGCCCTTCCCCTCAATGCCACTCAGCTCCTCCAGACTAGCCAGCAGCAGTTAGCAAACACTTGTGGAATTACACACCAGCTGAGCTCATTATAGCAGCTACCTCTCAGTGAAACACTGGTAAAATGTTGCTAAAAGGTTACTAGAGCAGCAATATTGCGATGACTTTCTGAAGGAGGAGTTTAAGAAAGAGCAGGAGTTTTTAAAGAGACAGAGGCCCAATACCAAGAGATTAAATTACAAAGTAATTTTATAACAACTGAAGTTAACATAGTTACTCATTTGGGCTATAAAATGGCAATATACACACACACACTCACAATATGGCCCCTTTTAACTCTAACTTACTTTTTGTGATGAAATTCTCTGCTCTCTCTACTTCTTATTAAATCGTGAAAACACTCCTTCCCAGTCACACTGCATAGCATCTGATGCCTCTGTATGTGGATCAGACCTGAGGACTGCATCTTTGAGATGCCATATACGCTGCATACAGGCTCCACTGCTGTGGAACTTATACAAGTGCTACTCAAGTTCTCTTCAATATACACTGGAGTGGTTCTCAGTCGAGTCTGAAGTGACTAGGATCTCTTAGTTTGAGGACATGGATCTCAACCTTTAAGGTCAGGGTCAGCCTCCCCCTCAAATGGAGGACGATGAGCATGTTGGTGTGATGGTAGGGTGGAAGAGATAGACCAATCGACGCCTGGTCTGCAGTAATGTGCATGCTGCTTCTGTCTGTTGTGGTGAAGACAGAACTGAACCCAAAAAAAAGAAAAAGCTCTCAAACTGCATTCCTGGAAGGCCAGAGTCCTGTAACTTTTCGTTGCATTCCTTGTTCTCCACACTTGACTTAAATGGCGAAACATCTAGTTGAGTCACCCCATGATCACCATGTATTCTTAAATTTAGAGTCTCTGAGAACAGTTCTTCAAAATATAGTCAGTGTTTTCAACAAAGTTGAGCTGACTGTCCAGGAACGACACAAGGTATTTAAAATTTGACACAGTTTCAACAGGCTGGCCATCGAGAGAAACTGGAACCACTTTAAGGTCTTGTTTAGATCATTTAATTAGCTCTACATTCTTAAGAGAAGGAAAAATTAATAATAACTAATAAAGACTTTGCGGTATTCTGATTTAGTAATGTAATTATTAGTTACATTACATTAGTTACACTAGAGGCAGTACCAACCCAAAAAGACGCGACTAAGGTGTAGATTTAGAAGTACACCAAAAGCTACAGAATTTGATAAAAACTGTGAGCTTTGCTAAAGTAATTAAAGACACAAGTTCAAATCCCTGCTGAGAGTGGAGCTCCTCCAATCAGGCCTCCTCCGCAGCTCTGATTGGCTAAGCAATGTAACGTGATCCTCTGATTGGCTAAGCAATGTAACATGATCCTCTGCAGCAAGTGATGGCAAAGCGGCGTCATCACAACTTTACACAAGTGTGTCTTTACCTCCGCGGCAGAGGCTCCACCGAACCCCTGAGACCGACTCACCGAACCCCTGGGGTTCGATCAAACCCAGAGAACCACTGGCCTAACTGCAGAACTAATGGTGCTTTTCCACTGGTACAAACGACTTGACTCAACTTCAGGGGTCTTCAGCTCCAGGCCTCAAGGACCGCTGTCCTACAACTTTTAGATGTGTTCCTAGTTCAATACACCTCACAAAGGCTGAATTACCTTTGTTGCATACAATCAAGTTCTCCAGAGTTCTGCTAATGAGCTGATTATATGACATCACTATTCTGATGCAGAAGCAGCTGAAAGTGGCCGGACCCCGGCCCTCGAGTTGAAGACTCCTGCTTCTGCTATAAGGATGACATGATACAGGGTTTGAATTTCAGACCCCTCACTTTTCATGAAAATTGCTAACTATGGGTCAGCTAACTCGGGGTTAGCTTCACACTCTGAAGAGTGTGAAGGGCATTAATTCAGTTGAAAATTAAACTTATATCTGTCCAATTCTGGTTACTGAAATGGAAGGGTTAAGTACTCGAGTTTGGCTACACATTAGGGTGGGCAGGTAATGCAGACTTGGAATTTTACTGTGATATTTTGAGGTACTATTGTGGTAATAATGATTTCAATTTAAAAAAACTAATATATATAATATATATATATATATATATATATATATATATATATATATATATATATATATATTTTTTTTTTTTTTTTTTTTTATAGTATTTTTATTTTTATTGGTAACTTCCTCTCTGTGTTTGTGTATGCTGCTACTGCAAAGTAATTTCCAGGTTGGGATGAATAAAGTACTTCTATTCTATTCTATTCTATAGCTTCTTTTTTTTAGGTATGTGTGTCTGTGACTGTATGGTACAGCATCCATAGTTCCTCAATGTTGTTAATGAAAAAATATTCCCATTTACAATAGGTTGTTGAGGCTGACACATATGTAAAAAAAAGAGAGAGAGCTCTATAACACTAGATAAACACAGAAACTGTTTAATCACATGTTCAAATTTCCTGATGTTTATTGATACTCTAGTGGAACAAGCAGTGGAGAAAATATCAAAAGATAATGTTTAGAATCGTAGCGTCAGATTTTTTTTTCAATAACTGAAATTGGTCAAAGGAACAATAAATCAATATTCTTATGATTAAAAAAATTAATAATAAATGATAAACAATAAGATAAAAAAAGAAACAATAAGATAAATGCCCACCTCTAATACACATCAGCATATCTTAGATGTAGAATGAAGCTGAAGTGGGTGCTCGACTTTAGAGAGGCTATGTAAAGAGGCTGCATTAATACATTTAACAAGATGGAGGAACATTTAACATTACAATAACTGGAGGTCAGAAATCTGTGCATAGTTTTGGGAAAAGAAGGATGTGACAGTGAGTGCTACACCAGAATGTATGAATGAAACATGACCGTGAGTAATCCGAAAAGAGCCGCTGCGTGTCCACGGCTTCCTGTGTAAATGTCCACAGGGAGATTAATATATGACCAGATGTGCGTTCAAAGGGTAAACGGTCACTCATTCATTCATTAACACAGCTTTAGTGCTGTTCCAGGAGCTGGAATATGAGCAATATATCCAAAGGTGTGAATGTTGAAACCATTAATATCATGGCTGTTCAGATAACAAATCGGATTTGCTTTCATGTAGAGATACTTAAAAAAAAAGAAGAGCTTTACATTTTCCAAGAAGGTCAAATTTCAATCTGCAGTGAATAACAACCTAGCTGGTTGGATCTAACTGGTATGGAATTGTTATACATATAAAGAATAGGTTTCTTTTTTCATCAGGTTGAAGAAAAGCTCTGCTTCTGGTTTGGAAAGTTTCAATATTTCTTCTTTAACCATGACACACTGTAGCGTCTTGAAGAATTACAGCCAAAATCCCCTCAAAGTGGCCTTCCACGTCCAGCTGTCACTGTTTGTCATTTGATGCTAATGCTAAAAAGATCTGTCTTCAAAATAACGACAAACCTCTCAGGTGGAAACATGTCAGCCTTGACAAATTCTCCCTTTGACTGTTAGATACGGCAGACAGACACCTCGCTTTTCACCAGTTTGGATCTGATCTGCAGAGAAACCGAGTCTGTTAAAACGAAAAGAGATAAAAATCCCAGTCAGACCAGCTGCAGGCTAATCGCTTCAAGTTATCTCACTTTTTTCCCCTCCCTAAACCGCTAATTGAGGTTAATATGTCAGCACCAAGTGACACAGATATTGAGAAGCATGTGGCTCGGCAGCTTTATCACATAATTTAAACGTGTTTTCTGGTTTCAGTGTATGAACTTCAAGAAAAAGAAGTAGCAATTTATCACTTTTTTCAAACAAAAAATACTTCACAGATTATATTACAGTATTTATGTTGAAATCAAATTGCAACAGGGATAATACATTTACTAATCAGATTATCTCTGGAGGAAGAAGGTGGCACCAGATATTATTTTGGGGTATGAGAGTGAAAGGGAACTTGAATAGCCACCACACTTTTTTGCTTTTTACTGAATTATTTTTGCTCTATATTTATATGTTTTACCTTCAAAAGTACTTTGATCAATGCAAGGGATTGTTGGAAGGTGCTATTGTAAATAAAGCTTATTATTATTTAGTCTAAATAATAAAATTATTTAGACTAAATAATTTTAGTCTAAATAATTTAGACTAAAATTATTTAGACTAAAATTATTTTAAAAGTGGAAGTTTTTCCTTCCACTTTGGAAGGATGCATCACTTAACGTTGATCAATCACATAAAAATCCCAACAATATAAAGTAGAATTTGTGGATGTGACATCCCTGGATGCCTCTGTAGGCCGTTTACATGTCTATCTTTGTAATCTCTGAATTTTCAGAGCATCTGTTTTGAATTTGCTCAACAGAAACATTTTAGAAATTCTCTTTCTCTTTATCAAAGTGAAATTGTTGTCACCTCATCAGACTTCTGCCTAACCCCAAAAAACCCTCATTTAATCCACGCTGAGCTGTCTCACCCTCTCTGTCTCTCTCTTTGTGTCCCTCAGGTGCTTCCTTCATGGGCTCCTTCCTGGCCAGGAGTTTGGGGACCCCACCCTCCCATCCCCCTCACCCCTCTGGACCTGCTGCCTCCCCCGCCTCCCCTTCCTACAGGGCTGGAACCCATTCAAGCACTTCCCCTATCTGGTTCCCCCACTCACATGAAGGTAAGATATACACACACACACACAGGAAGCAGCTCGGTTCTCTGTCTAATCCGGGGTCTTGGTTTGGGATTAGACCGAGATGGAGCCATTAAGTGGTTTAACCAACGCAGAGCCGAGGCCAAACACGTGCAACAGCGATGCCTCAGATGATGCTACTTATAGCCACACACGTATGGCTGAGTGTGTTTCTCGGTCTGTTTGTGGTTTCGTATTTGTGGTTGTTTTCTAGTTCAGAGCTCAAGCACAACAAAGCCCCCCCACTTCTTCCTTCTCCAACTATAAATAAGCACGCAAATCTCTTCACACTAACAGGGAACCCATTAATCAGCATTACTCCACATCGCTGCTACGTTTTTATAACCACCTTCGTCCAGCTGGGTCTCAGTAGGCCCCAAGTTCCTCGCTTTGCACCCAGGTACGCTTCGAAACTTACCCCCATTTCCACCATCCCCCCCTCGGTTCAGACCGCAGCCCCACCCTCAAGGCCCTCCTCTGGGCTAACCGACCTCCAACGGCCCCCTTCCTGATCTGACACACACATATGCAGTGAAACGGCATGCGGATCCTCATGCATCATGTCCTCTTTCGACTGTTAACCGTTTGTGGTGAAATTCTGAGCCTGACTGAGTTATCTGTCCCTTTCAGGTATATGTGTGTGTTTTTGTGCACTCATGAGTGCATGTGGGAGTGTTGGGTGGGTGGGACAGGACCAAAGATAACACCTAAGAAAGACTTGAACAAAGTGACAGTTTGCACCACAGGCTATATTTCTCAACCCAGTAAAAACTGACTCAGAGTCTGACTCCGGTTTAGCATTTTGTGAATACAGCCCAGCAGTTCTGAGTGTTGTCAACTCAAAACCGTCTCTGAAATCTTCAGCAAGAATTATACCATTGACAAAGACGCCGCTCCCGTCATACCAGTCATCCCGCTGATGAAGTGAGAAGCTTTTCTCACTTCATCTCTGTGCACCGTAGCAGGAAAGCGGCGGTGCAATCAATAACAAAAACAATGAGTGCATTCCATTCAGGTGAATCAGTTTCAGCATACCAGTGCCGTGCGTGCCGGGACGCTCGAAAGAAACCGGCCATGTGGTAATGTGATTTATTACAATTGTACTTTTCCTGCCATGACAAGTCAAAATGTGTCTTCCTCGCCAGTGGCACCATGAACTCTGCTTGGCGAGACAATAGTTGGCACATTTGCTGTTTTAAGTGGCTGTGACCTAGAGTACAAAAAGCCCAAGAGGTGTGAGTAAAACTGCTGTTTTCTTCCCTCCTGTGATTTTAATTTTCTTACTTCCTGTTATTGAAGCACTTTGGCACTCTCTCTTGATGCCAGGCTATAGAGTTGTGTCTAATTTTCAATGACTAAGCCATAAAAATGAGCACTAATGTAGCCTGGAGTGACTTTCCTAACCTGAATCTGTGGAACGGCTCGTACGCAAGACTTCAGGCTGAAGGCTACAGGGAGCAGCGGTGAACAGAGAGCAGGAATGTGTGTGGAGGGAAAATGTATGTGTGCCTATAAGACAGATTTTACGTCTGTGTGGCTCGGCTTTGATGTTCCAACGCACACACGCCTTCATGCACTCGCACACACTACAAATGATTGTTTTTAAGAATTCAAGCCAGGGAGCTCCAATAGGCAGCCTGCCAGCTGGCTACGGTCCAGGGAGCGGAGCATAGCCAGCACAGAGAGAAGGAACCTGTCTCAAACACACACACGCAAAAGCACACACACACGCAACACTCTACTTTTACTGGCTCTTCTACACCTGTCCTTGTTTTATGTCTCCGTACTCGTGCCTTTCCTCATCTCTTTACCTCTCTTTCTCTCGTCCTCTCATCTCCAGCATCTCAAAGCTCTCCACTTTCCTTTCACTTGTCCCTTCATCTTCCATTCTCCCTTACAAGCACATACACACACACACACACACACACATCCCCCGCTCCTCTCTCCGTATGCCTCACAGCAGCCGCACACTCATGACTTTTCCTATTGACAGTCTTGCTCTTCTCTAGTGTCTGTTTCCCCCGACCATCTCCCCATTCATCCAACCATTGAACCCCCTCCTTTTTTACTTTTCCTTTACTTTATTTTCTCTCCACATTTTGGCCTCAGTGGCACTCCATGTCATTCCAGTTCCATCTATCTCCCTCCCCCCCCGGTTTTATCACTCATCATTACCCAGGGGATTGGCCTTAGATGGCTGATAGAGCCTTTTGGCTAATTGTCACCATTTAGATTCACTGGTTGTTAACCAGTCAGAATAATCACACACACACACACACACACACACCACACACACACACATGCACACTAGAAGCAGCGTGGGGGGTGTTGCTGGTTTTGCTGTGTGACTGTGGAATGCGTAGGATGAGTTTTTATGGAGTGCTGTTTACTTTGGCCACCACCATTAAACTTTTAACGGCTGCCAATTAACGGGCCAGCAAGGACACTCTGTGGGCATGAAACCAACTTCTGGAAAACAGACTCCAGCATCCGCACAGCCACACAGTCTAGCACCGTATTCTAAAGATATGTGGGTCTGCCAAGATCTCCTTAATCCCACAACCTAGTTCAACGTCCTTGAAGACAAGGAACAAAGTGAAACGATCATTCACCTCCCAGTGACCTCCTTGGAGGACTCGCTGTGTGTGTTTCAGGGCTAGGAGTGGGAGTGATGCTTTCTTAGGTTTTGGGAGGAAAACTGTGTTTTGTAGAAGAGCAAATTCCATCCATTCAAAATCTGCAAACACTTGGCAGTAGTGGTCGGCTGTGGTTTCTGTCACCCTTCTGTCCACTGTAAATAATGTCAACTCATCTGGCATGTTTGTACAAGAGTGCATTTATGGTGAAAATAGAACCAACTGGCTGTAGTTTTTCTGTGTTTTCCAAAATTAAGGTCTTTTATGATAGATTGCAGAGATAAACTGTTTGTGTAGGGTGCTGCTGAATGTCAACGCTGGGAAGAAACATGAATTCTCTCTTGCTTCCCCCTTTCCTATTGACAGGTACCCAGGCTATTCAGGAAGTCTTGCTTCTCCTTTTCTTTCCATGAGTGCCCTGGATCACCATAGCAGCAGTCTCTATGGACAGCCTCGCTTCTATGAAACCCAAAAAGGTGAGTGCTACAGAGTATTTGTGTGTTGTGTAGGGGGAAAAAATCTTGTAAACCCTTTAATTAGCATTCATCCATAACCCTAATCTTAATGAAGATTAAAGTTGACTTGAATACATCAGCCGTCACAAACGTACAAAGATCTACCCCTTTTTCAGCTAACCCTGGTCACACAGGCTAGCTTTATAAAATCAAACTGGCATCATGGATCCAAGAGGGGCTCAGCAGGGTTGATGGAGAATGTTATGTATAAAATACTAGTCAGAAAACTCCTAAAGGATTTAACACATGAGTTCTGAGTGACATCTTTTTTTAACATTTGTATTAATTTCATGTGACACCCCTGCAAAAGGAACACCTCTTCGCCAAAGGTGCAGTAGCTTTCTTGTACTCACTTGATGTGTGTTAACAACAAGAAATAAAGTGTGTTAATGATGCACTACACAAGGGTGGACTCTGTTTTTGCCATAAATCCCCTGGTCAGTTTGCTGCACAGACCGTCTGTAATCACCAGACACTCTTGAGCTGCAATGCAGGTTTCCTCTTGCACATAACAGCTGATGTGGGACAGTGACTGTGTTGAAATTAATCTCTTTTGCCACTTTGGTTCTTTTACATAACCATAGAAACATCTAAAAGATATCTAAGTTTTATTATTGAAGTGTTTTGTCAAAGAAGCTATTGATTTACAAATATGTTTCAAGAAATTATTACATGTACATGTTCAAATTCTCATTTTCTTCTAGATCACTTCTACCTGAGAGGCCTTCCTCCCCAGTCTCCTCTACTCTCCACCAATCACAGCCTTCCTCCACTGTCCAGGACAGCTTTAGGCCACCCACTTGGCCCCTGCAGTCGCGAGATGGACAGTGGGGGGGAGGTGTGAAGAGCATTAAAGATGTGGGAGAAAAGGGGGGTTTATCAAAAGAGAGGGAAAAATCGAGCAGCAAAGAGCGACACCAGGACAGCAAAGAAAAGCAGCAGCTTCACAACCAACACCATTCTCATCAGATGAACTCTGCCACCACTCCATCCAGCATCCACCAAGCTTACTCCCATCCACACCATGCCCTTCTTCCGCATCTTTCCTTCCAGGGTCGGGAACAAGACCACAGAAACTCTTTAGAGCGACACAAAGAGCATAAAGACAGTGACTTGGGTAGTCAGGGAGCAAAACCTATGAGTGCCTGTAAACTGTCCAGTGGGACAGGGTCAGAGGGTGCCTGTGAAACAAAAGGTGGAACACTAAGCAGCTGCAGTGGTGGTGGGGCAAGCAGACTTTCATCTGGAATAAGCCGGCAAGGCTCAAAAGATGCTCCCATAACTGGGGAAATGAGAATCAGTGACTCTTCAACTTCTTCATCTGAGTGTGTCCGTCGAGGAACTGTTACGGCAGCGGCATTCCTGACACCCCGGACTCCTCACACTGTAGCTTCCTACTCCATGCCTCCACCCCCTGCACCACCACCACCACCTCATACCTTACACATAGGCTCCACAGTATCTGGAGGGTGGCTACACCCTGCAAATCACCACCCACATCCTGAGTTTTACTGTCCTCCTCCCCCACCTCTAACACTTACACCTTCAAAAGAGTCCACATCCAGCCCTGGAGGATCCAGCAGGGAAGCAAAGGTCAATGGCTCAACTTATGTGCCCTCAGTTGGATCACAAGGGGACATGTCCACCTCTGACTGCCATGGAGCAAGTGGAGGGCCGAGAAAAGACGAAAAAACCGTAGAGGGATCCCATGAAAGTCCCTCTCACCATCCCAGCCGCCTTAGTAGCTGCCAGAAGAAGGACAAATCCCAGCCCCACCTACAGCAGATGGGATATGGCAAAGCTGACAAACCTCCTGATTGGAATCAGCAGACACATCACTTCAACAAACCTGGCTCCAACGGAATTTCTCAACCTGAACTTCGGTCCTGCAGCTCAGAAACAAATCTCTCTTTTAAAGATGCTGATGTTGCAAGTGAGATCTGCCATCATCTCCCACAAGCCAAGTCCAGTTCTGATACTGGCACTTCTTCACTAAGGGACTGTTCTCTCTCAAGTCCAGATGGAAAAGTGGGATCTGGCCTTGGAACTCACAGGGAAGGACAAAAGGTTGCAAGGATACGACATCAGCAGCACAACAGCCAGACTGCAGCCACAGAGGAGCAGTTAAGGGATGGAAGTCAGACAGCATCTTCATGGGGAGCTCTGGGGAGCCAGCAAGAAGACCAGAGAAAAGGTAGTCATCTTGGATCAGTTAGTAAACAGCCTCCTCCGCTGTCCCATTCCTTGCCACACACAGCTGATGGTGAGGGAGGTGCCATGAAGAACCTTATGAACTACAGCTCTCAGCAACCTTTGTTACTGCCTCAACGGAGCCCCTTCGGAGGTCTGGGCTGCCTTAACAAGAGTGGGGAGAGATCAGAGAGGACCGACAGAGGAGGAGCTAAAAGCAACACTTCCCTGCAAGACCCCTCCAAACAATCTCTCCCTTCTCGCCGTGGCTCCACTAACGAGGGTGAAAAGACTGACAGGGGTGCAAAGGAGGCCGGAGAAGCCGGAGAAGGGGAGGTCCGACAGCCTCCGGTGGGCATTGCTGTTGCTGTAGCCAGGCCCCCCCATCGTTCTCCAGACAGCACTCCTGGAAACAGCAGACAGGGTCGGGTGCTGCCCAGCCTGAAAGGTCAGACATCATATACTGACTGCTTTTATTATTGTTTGGTCCATTTTGGTAATCACTGTTTTTTGTTACTAGCCAAAATGTAAGAAATATAAGAAGCATTCGACTGCTTCTGCATAAACTCACCATGCAGAAAGAAAAGCACCATCTCCGATATCCTGTGTGCATGTAGCACAGGTTCTGGAAAATAGTGAGCATGCTTGTCCTGTTGTCTTGGTAACTCAGGAGTATCGCGCACTGTGTATCCTCTTGGTCGGGAGTTGGAGGAGAGGAAGAGGATGTCAGAGGACCAGATTGGTCTTCATCACCACGACAGAGATAGAGAACTGGTCATCAGGTAGAGTGACAAACACAAGCACACACACAAGCAAGCACACACACACACGCGCACGCACAAGGTAGCATCTATTCAGTTTTCCTCTCATCTCATAAGCTGCACTTCTTTTATTTTCCTCGCTTCTTTCTCCCAGTCTGAAGCCCTGCTCCTCTTTTCTCTCAGCCCCTCACTCCATTTACTCCTCTCACCCTTTGATGTGGTTTTCTGTACCTCCTCGCTCTCTTACTTCACATCTCTCTCTTTCTCCTGAAGATGAGATGTAGTGCATTAATGTTACAGGGACTAATACGGATGCCTCTGAAGTATCAGGCTCTTATTATGTAGTCATATTAAGGGAAGAAAACATATAATGAGTAGTCATAGACCAGGCACAAGATGATGGCTGTTCCAGTTGCCGTCACATTTCCTTTTCTTCATGATTATAATGGTGGTAGAGGTAATGAAGATGACACGGATGAAGATAATGATCATAATAATGGTGATGATGGTGATGACAATAAGAGGGATAATCAACATAATGACAAAGTTCACCTCGCCTAACGCCATTGCAGGGAAAACAAGGACTGCATGGAGTTCGCTCGGATCCACCCATCCAGTAGCTGCCACGGTGACCTGACCCCTCACCTCCTTGTCCCCGGTGGACCAAGCCAATTAGGGGACCCTGTTGCACATGCTCACCCAGCTCACCGCCACTGGATGCAGAGGACAGGAAGTCCCTCCCTCTGGATGGGCCCTTCATACGGTGAGAATGAACACAGAGCCTCCAGCCATTTCGCACTTGATTTTGATGTTTCCATTTTAAATGATGGCTTATTGTTGAAGTTCATGTTTTTTCCTTTTCCCTTATTTACTTTTTAAATTAAAAAGGATATGTAATAATCTTAATAAAAAATTTAAAAGTAATTCCATTTTTAAAAAATTATTTATATACATTTTGAAATTTTGTGGAACATTTTCAATGTTCCAGCACATAAAATCCAAATAAAAATAGTGTGAAAAGTTTACAAGTATGTATTAATGGATCAGAGTTTCTGTGATTTAACGGAGCTGTGTGGACTCCCTTATACCCCCTTCCTGTTTCAGGTCTGAGCCATGTGGGGATGAGCCCCAGTTTCCCACCAGGTCTTGCCAACCCTCTACAGCCAGTCTTGGGGTCCCTCAGCCAAGATCCTAACTCCCCTCTTGTGGTTCTTCCTACAGAACCAGGGCCTCATCATCCTCTCGGTATGAAAAGCAGACTTTCACAGCAACAACAGTATGCATAATGATTGTTGTGTACCAAGGCTTATTGCCTTGCTGGCTCCTGCTTTCTTCTCATTTGTACAATGGATGCTGCTGCCGGTTCTCTCTCTGAGTTTTAGTATCATTGGCTAATCATAATATAATGCTCAACTAAGCCCCTCTGTCAGTGGGACAATGTTTTATTGCTTTGTTAACGGGAGCTGCTATTCCATTGCCCCCTCTGCATGTGCCTAACATTATGCAAAGCATTTGAACTGGCATTACATCCCTCTTATGGTAGAGTGTAGAGGTGCTTAGACTGTGTGTGCATGTTAAAAGTCATGTTATTGTCTAAAGCAACATGTTTTTTGTTGTTGTTTTTTTTGCATATCTCAATGTGTGTGCGTGTTCGTGTTTTAGCATTTCTTTCCTTGTAAATCCCATTTTCCCAACAAATACAACGTTATGAGGACCCACTGCTCCTTTTTGAGACAAATGCCCAGGCCCACATAACAAGGGCTGTTTTGAGTTTAGGGGTTATGTTTAGGACTAAGATGTGAATTGAGTTTAGGTTTGGTTTAGGGTTGGGCATTTACTGGTGATGGGTAGAGACAGTGTTACATTTACAGTTATGGTATAGAAATGAATAAAAACATGGATGGAAGTCCATGTAAAATCCTTGTGAAGATAGAAATAAATACTACATGTATGCGTGTGTGTGTGTGTGCACGCACGTGTGCATGCATGTGTGTGTGTGTCTGTGTGTGTGTGGATGATGCTTTGCAAACAGGCTGTGAAATTTAATTATCTCCCGCCTCCCTTGACTCGCTCTGTGAGAGTTCCTGCAGAGAGGGGAAGTGCATCCACTGAACCCTTCCCCTGGGAAACATTAGCCCACTCAGGCTAATCTCACAGAACAAAGGTTCCCAGCGACAAGCCAGCCAAGGAAGGCATGTGCGTGTGTATGTGTGTGCGTGTGCGTGTGTGTCTTTGGGTGAAAGCCTGCAGGTTTCCCAGCGAAAAGTACCATGTCCTCAGAAAAAGATAATCGGGTTGAAATTAGGGGGCGTGACAAGATCACACAATATTAAAACCTCAAAAATGTTCTTGTTAAAATGAAGCACTATCTACTGGCTGTCAGTATGTAGCTTTAGCTGGTGAAGTAAGTGTAGGATAATGAGCCCAAAATATAAAGCCATGTTTTTTTAAGCTTGTATCTCAGTGTCTATGTTTGAGACTAGAAAAAAATGTTGGCCTGTAGTGTTAATGGAGTGGGATAATAAAAGCTGTTTTTGGATTATCTGTAGGTGAAACAAATCTTGTTGATGCAAAAGAACATTACTACAGTTGGGTAGTAATGTTGGGTACAACATGCGTCTGGACTTAATTTTTATAACACACTGTGAGAATCTTGAAGCCTTTATTCTATTTATGTAAACACAAACATAAACATTTTCCAGGCATTTTAGCATTTAGAACTGGATTTGATTAAGCAAAACATAGTGTTAATCAAACCTGGACTCAATTATTCCATACTGATTACAGATTGGTAATTGTAATTGAAACCTTGGCTCTATGACAACAAAAAATGGGGATAACTATTTTTTCCCACCAGACCTAATTTCTCATTTCATAAAAATGTTAGAATTTATCAACTCATCTTATGAACTGACAAATTCATTGCAAAATATTGCTGCCTATATGTAGTTTTAAGTAATCTAAGTTTGTTAACATTCTCAATCTATCTCAGCAAAGGTCTCAATAAAGTCTCATCTTCTCCTTTGGTTCTTCCTCTAGATGTTCTGGAGCAGTCAGGTCTCTGGCCGTCGATGTATGGAGCCAGAGGAGCTCCCCCTCACCTGCAGCCCCACCCAGTCTACTCGCGCCCCTCGTTCCTACAGCAGCAGGATCTGTACGCCCTGCAGCATCAGCACCACCAGCAACACCAACGAGCTATGGAACACATGCAGCGACTACCCTTAGGACAAGTAAGATTGGTCTTCAAATCATGAGATTCAGAACAAGTCGAAATGTTGTAAGCTGATCCACAGAGGCAACTTCCTCTTCCAGGGAGTTAGGAGTGGAGCACAGTAAAATATTAAATATTTGTTAATAGTGTAGGATGTAGGACTGCACAATGTAAGGAAAGCATATATTAGTGATGATATTACTTAGCATTGCAACCAGATCCTTTTGCAAAAAGTAATCCTTCAACTAACTAGAATAAACTTGAATTTCCATGTTTCCAAGAATTCTTGCACCACCAATCTTTTTCATTTCCTTTTTTTAAAAGAGAAAACATGATACAATCACAATAGACGACTCGCCGAATGGATCTCCGACTTCCAGAACTCCATCTTCTTCCTCATCCTCTGCCTCCACCCATGCAGCAAAACCCTTCTCTCACACCCCTCCTCTGCCTAAGACCTCCACACCGTCTCCGGGGCTGTGTCCAAGCAGCCGGCAGTCACCCTGCTACCACTCGCCATCATCACGTTTGACACACCCGCCAAATCCCCTGACTCCGACCCCGAGCCCAGCGGCAGCAGCGCCACGATCTCCGGCCCTGAGCCCAGCCCCTTCACACCTTTCCAAAGCACTGGAGAGAGTCAGTGACAGAGGAGAAGGGCAACCACTTCAGGACTATCCCCAGTCCTTAGAGCCAGGTGGGTTAACAGAAGATTGAGATTGAGATAGAAAAAGTCAGGGTTGCTAAAACATGGTGTATATCTTTAAAACATGGCTTCCTTTTAGTTTTGCAAAAATTGTTTGAAGCAGGGCCTTTGCTTCATATGTCCTTGAATGTATTTGTGAAAGCTAAAGAGAGACAGTAGGCAGGCCAGCCATTGAGGTCAAAGAAAGCATATGGACACTCTTTGTGTTGCATGAGTGCAACCTGCCAGGCGCACACGTGTGTCACAAGAGGAAGGTCAGCGATATCTTCAGACAAAGCCTTCTTATCCTTCAGGGGTCCTTGGAAAAGTACAGGTGGAAGGATACACATTCATCTGGCTGTGTTGTCAGGGGGTGGAGGGATATCATCAATAAAATGAGAGTGAGGTGACAG
Source organism: Poecilia picta (assembly GCA_033032245.1). Lineage (NCBI taxonomy): Eukaryota > Metazoa > Chordata > Actinopteri > Cyprinodontiformes > Poeciliidae > Poecilia > Poecilia picta. The sequence continues at coordinate 1,436,493 of CM065371.1, forward strand.
GGCTGCCGCAGCAATCATAGGAAAACAGCAGGGTGTCATCAATATCCAACGTAGATCTATAAACTCACACTTCTACACACACGCATGCATTCTGTATATTTAATATACACCAACACACTCAGTGTTTTCTGCACCTCGATGTTAATGTACTATGTCAACTGTAATCACATGCTTCATCTTGTCTGCCTGAACAGAATGCCAATGAAGTTAAGACATAGAAGCTAGGCCGGAGTTTACTTCTGTACATTTTTATGTGTCTTATGTCAGATTTCTGACACGTAGAACTACTTTTAGTTTAATGTCAAACTTTGACTTTTGCTCTCACTTTGTTTCCACCAGACTTGCCACCTGTATATAGCTTCTCTACAGTTTCCATGGGTTACAAGGCCGGGCCTTCACCTCCTGAAGCGCGAGCGGCAGAGCAACCTTTGTTGGAAGAACAGCCAACAGTGTCTGAAACCAAGTCTTTCTTTAAACAATGCACCATCCAGCCTCTCACCGAAGAGCGAGCAAGGGAAGAAGAGAATATAACAAACTGCAAGGTGGAGGAGTCCGAGAATGAATCAAAAGGATGCTCTATCTCTGAACTCCAGAGCGCTCTTTCCAGATCACCGTCATGCCCTTTCCAAGCTCCAGTTCTTGAACCATTCTGCCAAGCAGGCAAAACCCTGAAAGTGGATGTTCCTTTGGGTGGCCTTACAGAGCCTCAGATGTCCAAAGAGCAGGGAGATGATTGGGAGTGCGTCAAAGAGGATGACATGGAGGAGAATGAGAGAACAGAGCCTGGACAAGCTGAATGTACTTTCTCTATGCCTGTAGAGCCTGCAAACGGGGAGCCGGAGAAGGATCAGTACGACGAGGAAGAGAATGTAGAGGTGGTTGAGGATAAGGAAGAGGAAGAAGATGGGAGTGGGAAAAGTCCAGATGAGGAATTGGTAGAATATTCTGTTGTTTCCCCCTCTGCTGACCCGCTCCCCTCTTCCACTATGACAACAACAGCCCAGTTGGAAGGGGCTTACATGTGGAGCTTGGAGCTCTTGATTGCAGCGGCTCTGTGTGCCACCAGAGATGCCTTGTACCAGCCAGCACCAGTTGTTCAGACCCCGTCTCCTTCTTCTCACCGTGGTATGGAAATACTGGGGGAACTAGCAGAGCTGGAGATCAAGCGAAGGAGCAGGGAGTTCAAAGAGAAGGCGGAAGAAGGTGAGAAGAACTTTTAACTGCCATTCTTAATCTGTTTTCACTTTATATTTAAGACCTTAAAATTATCACTAGCAGACAGATGTCATATCTTTGTGTGTCTGCACTGAGGTGAAGAGATCATGTGAGTGGTGAGAGGCTAACACTGAGTCCTATGGGAACCTTTGTTTCAGCTTTGGGAAGTTTATTTAGGTATACAGATTGTATTGAAAGACATAAAAACATAAGATATCACCTCAGTGATGATGTAATTTTCTTCTCCCACCAGTCCTTAGGGGGAATGTAGGTTTGAATGGGAGTTAATTCAACATTGAGGTTGTTCAGTACAACAAAATGACCAAGCAGATGTTTTTTGTGAGGTTTAGGTTCAGTTGAATATGTCAGACAAGGTCAACTATTATTTGATGTAGCTACGCTAATTTAAAGAAGCAATGTCATATTATTGTGTAACCTGTCCACCATATCTAAGCACCTAGAACTCACAATCTACAGTTTTTGCTTATTTCAGTAACTACTCAGAATTTATTTCTCTAAATAACTCAGAAGTTGCGTGGACTCCCACTCAGACGATAGGGAATTAAGGGCCATTGTGTAAGGGCCAGTACCATGGATCATCTTCCCGGTCTGCTCATTATGGAATATCTCAGAAAAGTCCCTCCGAGATTTTCTGAGCGTTTTTGTGATTTTTTTCTGCAGTGAAAAAAGATTTTATATTATTACTTCAGCAATATTTGCAAGAAATTGTTTTTTTTCTTCAATAAGTCCCTTTTAAAAATGCACATGAAAGAAAAAAGATGAGAAAAAAACATTTGACACAAACATTTTTATTGTTAAAAAAACGTACATTTTTGTTACTCACCATATTGATCAAAAACTATAACTTGACACAGTGGCGCAAAAAGTGGGTATGCAGCGTATGCAACTCATAGGGGCGCAGCACCAGAGGGGGCGCCAAAACCCCGTCTGGAGGGGGAGGCCGATGATATTCTCCCATACACTTCAGCGCGCCTTACGCTCGTTTACTTCGCGCACATAAGGAGGTAAATGTAGCCCTCACGCATTGTCGCCTGGGGGATGGGGAGGAGTGAGCGAGTGAGCATCCCTCCTTCACCCTGACGTTCCTTCCTTCGGAGGTGGGAGGTGGCGCCGATTTATGTTTTCGCATCCACCTGAAAAATGTGTAGTTGCGCCACTGACTTGACATCAGGTAAAGCTGAGGCATAAGTGTAGTAAGAAATACTGACACCAATAAGTGAGGGTTATAAGTCAATAAAACCAAATATTTTTGACATTTTTGTATAAATTTAGTGGTAGCCTGCAGTCTGCAGCTGCTAATGGATTGATAACTAGCTTAGGAGGAATGGAAGGACGAAATGCAGGGTGACCTAAACTGTTCCACAACAAAACACTGTATGCTGTCTCTGGCACCTCATTAGGATCACAGGAACGCAATGATTCAAGATTCACAGGCTGTTGTTAGAATGTCATTATTTCATCAGCTTAATTCTATTAGTAGACAAAATTACATGTGCTGAGACCGCAAGCTGTAGCAATCCATCCTTGATCAGCTGCGACTCGTGATAATCTCCAAATAACGGTGAGACTTAAAAAGGAACAGGATGTACAATCTTTAATGCCACTGGACAAAATCCAACGGTTTCTTTCCCTGTTGGTGGACTTAGAGTGGATTGACAAGCTATAAATGATAAATGGTAAAACGTTGTGACTAATCTAGTGGCTTGATCCAGACTGTGGCCTCAGAACATGTTCGTTTGTGTGGCAACACTAATGTTGTTTAGCTGAGAAGACAGAAACAACCCAAACACTGACTTTATACCTGCCAATCTGAATGTGAACATTTACACTTTCACTTGTTTAAAATAGCTAAAATCAGCTAAAGGATACAACATCAATATGACTGCTTCAGATCAATGAACTGTTACTGTTAATAACCTGCAGACATTACTTTGTTCCAAACTAGCTCTTTGAGGCCAGAAAATTAGATCAAGGAAGAAGAAAAATAACTTAAGCAAACCCAAAACAAAAGGTGGCCTGGGAGACATGTGAAATGCACATGTGTGAAATCCAGATGTCTATAATGTCACACACAAACCCTCAAAAATGTTCCTCTAACTGTCCTGTTTCCTTCCTTTTCGCTCCCACTCTCAGCTGCTTCCCATAGAACTACATTTCCCCCCCTGGGGAGTAAGGGTGTGTGTTGAGTGGTGTGTGTGTGTTTTAAGGGAACACAGAGATGGACAAACAAGCTAAGCTTCAGACACGATCCAGGACACACATGCACAGACTCTCAGCCCAATGTGTCCCTCAGGCTCTGTCGTCTTGCTTTGCTAATTAGACCCTTTCCTTTAAAACACTTCTCCTGTAAGCGCTCCTATTTTCCTCTCGTCCCTCTGAGAGAAAGTGTTTTTATTTATGCCAGCATCTGTGCGTGCGTGTGTGTGTTGTATGCTTGCCGTGCACACACCGGTGTATGTGGCTAAGCTGTTAAGTAATCCCAGATGAATCCCTGCTCTCCTCCGTCAGAGTCCCTGTGTCTCTCAACCAGACTGCCTCCTCCTGCCTCCCCTCCTCCTCCTTTGTTATTTTTTCCCTCTCACTCGCGTCTTCTTTTTTTTTTTTTTTATAAAACCAATGTAATCTTGTGTGTAAATCCTGCCTCTGCAAGCCTTGTTGACGGAATTAATAAGTGTAAAAATCATAAGTCGCTCAGCTGCTGCAAAGAGAGATACAGGCTATGTGAGTGTGCATTTGTTTACATGTTCGTGCGCGTGCTTAGCATGTGTAATAGGTGTGAAATCAATAAGTCAGTCCCATCCGGGGCGTGGAAAACACCAGATCCCAGTGCGTTTTACTTAAAAAGCAGCTCTGCTCTCATTGCTGAGAATGTTATTAAGCTGGTGGGGTTTGTGTCGCTGTGGACGCGATTGGGAGAGGAAATCGATCCCAGACAGACGAGGTTCTGATGGATATCTCAGCTTTTTACCAAAGATCCCAACTACAGATCGACAATTCAGCAAAACCGTTTGAAAGAATCAACATACCTAGAGTTAAACTTTAAAAATCTGTCAGTGTCGCACTCTCCTAATTTACTTTCATATATAAATTACATTTGAACAAAGTTTCCTGAACAGTGACGTAGTTACATGGTACTGAATCAAAACTTTAAAAATTAATAACACAAAGGTTTTATTTCAAATGAAAAAAACATTTTTTACTCCCACTCACTGAAAAAGGAAAACAAGTGATCCAACTTTTAAAAAATGTAGTTAATTTGTTACAAGTAATCAAATTAAGGTTATCTAAGTAAATATATTAAGTTTATTAAGTTGTCATGCTAAGCAAATGTAAATAAATTAAGTCTGATGAAGTAAATCTGATCAAAAGTATCAAATTTGATCAGATCAAAGCAATTTTTTTAAAGTTCCTTTCTCTTTTTTTCCAGTGCTCCTGCTTAGTTTTTTTTACGGCTATAATTACCACCCTCTAAATTCAGTGACTCTCTGTGCTAATAGCACAAAATATTAGACCTTTTTGTTCTGTTCTTTATGGAAAAACACAAGCTGATACTAGCTGGTGGGGACAGCCTGCAGCTTTTATGTTACAGCACAATTGTTGGCAACATAACATCAATTAAAAAGACACATTCACATTTTCACTGACATGAAATCAGACCAAAAGCTCTCATTTTAGGTTAGCTAGCATTACAAAAATGATTTCTGTTTACTAAATGCCAGAGAACTTAGTGAGAACATTTTTCAAAGATTTTTTTTGTAGGTGACCGGCCAGCTTGTGATGCTTTATGCTTTGTAAAAGCCAGAAAAATATTGTCATTCCTGCATTTTCTCCAGCAACTCCTTAAGAGCACTTTGAAAAGTAGGAACAGTAATTTTTTTTTTATTTCCAGTAATTAGCCAACACCTGGTGGATATGGTGCTTGCAGCATGCCAGCTGCAGTTTTAATAGTTTTAATTCCATGCATGATGTTGATACTGAACTGGAGAGCTGCTCTAAGCGTCATCACAAGCTGCGTTTCCATTAACTTTAAAATTGTACAATTTGATATTTCAAAAGTAAATCTGCTCAATGAAAACACAGCAATTTATATAAAAAAAAACTTTCACATTTTGATGTAAAGTTCCAGTGCTAGAATGAGGCGGTTTATTGACTGCATCAAGAATGGTGAATCACATCACATGAGCCACGTGATCAACAATTGGATGTTACTACTGGTAGAAAAAACAAAGAAGAAGACAGGAAGTGGTATGAGGATCACGGCGCACAACGTTTTTCAATGACTTATTGCATGAACAAGCTTATTCACGTCTGATTTTAATTGCATTTGTTTATTTCTCATTTCTGGTGGTGTCTGCGCATGTCTTTTGATGCAAAGTTGTATTGTTACTTATCTGTTGTATTTTTATGAACAAGTAGACACACATTTTGAACATTTTTAAATTAACCCGAGTAGTTCCACAACCCTTAGAAACGAATTTTTAAAATAATTGCATCGCATTCATGTTGAAATTGTGCCCCTTTCTTTACATTATTTTATTCTTTACTGTGTTTTTCTATATTTTATATTCTATCTTTGTGGGAGCATACTTGCTTTGATTACCTGTCACGTCGATGCTGAATAATTTCCCCACAGTAGGACAAAAAAAGGAATTTCTATTCTATTTTCATAAAATCAAGTGAATTTTTGAGTAGACGTTTTTTCAGGCAGCTAGCCAAGCAGTGCGCAGCAACAGGAGGGGAACTGCATTAGTCCATACAGCCAGAGTAAACTCCAGTCACCAATGCTCACCCACCTCACCCACACTCAGAAAATGTTGCTGTTTTTTCATGTCAAATCCCCCGAGCTGCCTCCTATTACAGCCCTCAACTCTGTTAGTGACACACCGTGGTGTTATTACTGTGTGCGTGTGTGTGTGTGTGCGCGCGCGCGCGCGTTTGTGGGTGAGTGGAACGTACGTATTGATTGCGGCCATCCTCCATAATACTACACCAGACGTGGTGATGTCAGCGGTGATGTCATCCTGTCAGGGTAACCGGAGCTACCATTGGCTCTGTGGAGCTTGACACACGAGACAACATTGACCTCCGCGAGCCTGGACGGGACACGGCCGGCAGCGGCAGAGCCTTCCCGCCCCCCTCTGCCCGCCGTCCTGAGCTCACCCTTCCGCGCTCCCTCTCGTTTTGTCTGACCTCTCATCCTTCCTGCCCTCCTCGCGCTCCTCGTTTCCCGCCTTCCGCCATATCCCGCTATGAAGCGCGCGCGCAGGTTTTAATAATGTCAGGTGTCAGCTGGGCAGGTCTTGCTGCTCCCGCGCGCGCAGCCTGCGAGTGATCCAGCGGAACCTCTCTCCTCTCCTCGTCTTTCTCCTCGCAGGGAAAATTGGATTCTGTCCATGTCCATAATGAGAAGATGTAGGAGAATAAATAGATAGCTCAATAAACACTTTGCCTCTTATTGCTTCTCCTCCCCTTCAGTCCTCACCCCCTCCCTGCTTTTTTCTCACCGCGCTGCAGTCCTTCCTCCTTCCTCCCGCCACCCGCTGCTCTCTTTCTCTCCATTTCTCCCACACATACATACGCTCGTGCAGCTTCGTGTCTGCGGAGCTCAGCGAAAACTGTGTGTGTTCCGAATGAGTGTGTTGTGTTTGCACAGGTTTGTGTCTGTGAACCTCCTCATGAATATTCTGTTTTATCTGCTGCCGCGGTGACAATGACAGAGTTAATGACAGTGACAGATGTAGAGAGCCCCCTCTCCCCTCCCCCCCCCTCACCTCCACCATTACTCCCCTCTAGATGTGCGCGCGCCTGTGTTTGTGTGTACGATTAGGCAGGAACACAAGTATACATCAAATAAACTACACAGCTAATATCATAAATATCACCACTTTTCATGGCGCAGTTCCACCGCTCTAAGAAAAATAAATCCGCTGAGCGCTCACCGTGTTTTACAACGAGGCGCTGGTGTCTGAACTGAAACCATCCATCTCTCGCACAGGTGAGGAGACGCTGACCTTTGACCTTCACAGTCTGGCGACGCTGGCGGCGGCCCGGGCTCTGGAGATGAGCGGCGGTACCGTGGACGCTGAGTCCGACCGGCAGTGTCCAATCAGGAAGAGGCTAAACCTGCGCCGGAAGTGCAGCTGGACGCCTCGGCACGAGCCGGTGAGGCCTTTGAAAGAACGTCTGTTTTCAGAAGCATGAATCATTCACACTAGATTGTAGGTTGCTGCTGAGTCGAACAATAGAAACGGGCCTTTGTTTTTGACTAACAGAGCCGGATCTTGTGGCACTTCCTCTTTGTCTTGTTAGGATTTTATCTAATTGGCCTATTCAAAACAAATGATTAAATTGTTTTTTTGTTTGTTTGTTATGTTTTTTCTTATTTTGTGATACTCTTACTTGCAATTGAAAAAAATAACAAACTATGGACATCGTTTTGTGCATTTTTTATTCACCTCTCTTCACTATAATGTCCACAAATTAATATCTCAGTATAAATCCAATTATTCTGCAAAGGCTTTAGATTACTGGTGAGTCATTAGTGAATGAAGAGCATCACAAAGACCAAGAACCAGATCAGACAGGTGAAGAGGTTAAAAGCAAGGTTCAATTATAAATGAATATCCCATCACCTAATTGGAGAACATCAGCAAATATACCAAAACATGGCAGTCTGCTTACATTTAAAGGGCCACAGTAAAAAATAACACCTATACTGAAAAAATATCCCATCTTACTAATGGCATAGTATGCACTGTGTGAAACATTTGCAATACAAGAAAGAGAAACACTCATTAAGTGGATGAACTAAACTATTAGTATGGAGAAATTTGATAAGTTGATCAGGCACCACAGCATCCAGGGTTCGATTCCCAATGATGGGGCCTTTGCAGCTTCTTTCTAATAAAATGCAAATTTTAAAAATATATACAAAAAATGTAACAAGCGGCAGAGTTCTGTGATGCCGCCCTATTGTTTTGAAGATCCCAAGTTTGAATATGCTAATTAATAAGTCAGTTTTAAAGAGGTTACAGAGACCACCTGCATCTGTTTGCATTTTTCTGGCAGGTCCTCCTGCAGAAATGCAGCACTGTTACCACATTTAAAGAGCTGATTGAGATTCTGCTCATTTTCTGTGTCCCTGGCTGTGAACAGCGACCGAAGAATTCAGACTGAGCCAGACTGACTTTTAATGTGGCTAGCTGGACTGAAACATCTGAAATTAGCTAATTATTACTCATATTAAATTTGTACGACTAGTCAAAAATGAGCACAGTGAGAAATAACAGATTTTGCAACAAAAAATGTATATTGTGGACTGCTGGGAGTGATGGGGTTCCTGTTGGAGCAGAAACAGAAGTTTGCTCCCCCAGCGGCGGCTCCAGCTGCTCCATTGTTCAGGCGCCTCTGGCACTGAGAGAACCACTACATTATCATCATCCAGGCACTTTTATCAGTGAAATGCACACTATGCTAGATTGTTTTGCATATTCAAAACTTCAGTGTAAGTAGAACAGTTCATCTCTTTGTCACAAATATCACAGTCAATAAAAAAAAAGAAGATTCCAGTTTAAACGGAACATTTAGATAATAAAACCGGTTTGGTTAATACACGGAAAGAAGCATCGACACTTCATAGTGCCTTAAAATAAGGATCTCCTTTGAAACTCTATTTTTTAAAGTATCATCATGTTCAAAATATGTTTTCCTGTCTTCCAGAAATCTGCATTTGAGAGCAGAAGATACTTGTAAAAAAAAAAAGAAAAAAGAAAAGACAAAAAAAAGGGGCGATAAAAACCTGCATCATCAACACACCGGCCAAAAAAAAACTCACTGGTTATATATTCAGTGCTTGTAGGCCTGAGGATTGTCCACAGCATTATAAATTCCTCTGCTTTGTGTGTGTGTGTGTGTGTGTGTGTGTGTTATCAGGTGTGCCCAGTGAAGGGCTCCATGGAGACGATGGGAGGGGAGGAGCTGGCCATGCGTGTCCAGCTGGCTGAGCTACAGCGCCGCTACAAAGAGAAACAGAGAGAGCTGGCCAAACTACAGAGGAAACACGACCACCAGTGAGCAGAATAACACACTCACACACACGCGCACACACACACACACACACGCATGCTTTTCTTGTCTTTACTGAATTGGGCATTCCGACATTCACAATTGTGCTTTCATGCTGCATCCCCTCCTGATTTATCATGACTTGCTGCCTTTCTCACACTGGATGCATTTTGACCTGCAGCCGAAGCAGCCTGCCCCCGCCCCCACCGCCTGATTTCTGCTGCATTTTCAACCCCTCTCTCTCTTTCTCCCTCTCTTTCTCTTTATCACTCTTCTCTCTCTCCATCCTCCTCTACCTTTTCGTTGCTCCTCTCCCTGCAGAAAAGACGAGACGTCTCGTAGCCCCGCTCGCCGGGGGCCCGGCCGCCCCCGCAAGCGCAGGTCCACCCCCGGCCCAGCTGCCGCGGAGAGCTCCAAAAGACTCAGGTCAGTGCTCTGATACTGCGTCGGTATAATCAGTGTGATTGGCAAGCCCAGCTCATTCATCCTGATTTCTGTTTGTGTTTTTGGTGAAAGGCACGGTTGATTTTCAAGAAGTTCTTCTTCAGCTGAATTGATTCAAATGCTCTATAGCTGATGATTTGCTTGATTGGGCACTGGAAGGAGCTGCTCATGCATGCACACACACACACACACACACACACACACACACACACACACACACACACACACACACACACACCACACACACACACACACACACACACACACATACACGCACACACACACACACACACACACCACACACACACACACTCGCACAGTGGGTTATGTGATGGAAGCTGTAAGATGGCTGAGATTTTTAATGAGAGAAGGTAATGGAGCTGAGGGCTTCATTAATCATCATTAATCACTTTTAATCATATTTATCACTTATATTGATTGTGTCCTGATTCCATGTGAACCACTTGCATATACTAATACAGCTGGACAAAGTCTGGATGTACAGTTATTACAGTGATAAATGACTCAACGCCTCCCCACCTGCAGCAACACGTCACCACACATTTTAGCACCTCAAACATGCTAACTTTTAAGCAGACACAAACTCAAATCACACACACACGCACGCACGCACACGCACACACACCCACCCACACACACACACACACACACACACACACACACACACACACACACACACACACACACACACACACACACAACCAGCATTCACTGTGATAAATGTGTTTTCTCATGGTGCCCCACCTCTGTTAGCAAGTGCGCCCGTCGCCTTGATAAAATGATTAAAGAAACTCAGGGTTTGTCACGGTTACCATGATTAGAAGGCGCTAATGAAAATGACAATGAAAGCCTTTTGTCATAATATGCCGGCGTTGCCGCACACATAGTCAGGCAGGGAACTTGTATAATTAGCCGAGCTGGTTTCTACGTGCCCGTGCAACACGACGAATGTTGTCATTAACAAGCAATGTATCGCGTGTTTATGCTTTTATCTTCTCATGAAGATTGAGGGCAAAAGTCAACAATTAAAAAAAGTGAGAGAAGGAGAGGATCAGACAAAATTAAAACTGTTGTTTTTCTTTGCATTCACGTGGGCCAGGCATAGCATGCTAATAATGGAGTAGTTTTCAGCTAGTAAGCTAATTTAAAGTAGCCTCCAATTCTTGTTGACAGAGCATACTCAGTTAGCCATGTTTAGACTTTACCCTCAGCCTGTCACATGATTTCTAACATCATGTTTACTTGCTAACAAAAGTTTTAGTTAGCATGTAACATGTCCTGAGAAATTACATCAGTAGCAACATGGAATGGCTACCATCATAAACTAACAGGTATAAAATATTAGTCATTCAAATGGGCATAACCCTTTTATTAAATGTTGCTTCCACCCATCCGTCCTCCCTTCATCTTCCGCTTATCTGAGCTTGGGTCACAAGGTTACAGGTAACTCAGGCAGCACTCTCTCCCCAATGACTGTAACTCACTTTGGAGGGTCTCAAGGCATTTGTCTGGAACCCTTCTGGTGTCTTGGAAGACATGGCATCTGATTCCTTATCAGATACCATATCTTTTTATTATGATGCATATAATTAGCATGACCCTGGCTTTGTCCAGCAGTCAGCCATTGTACCCACGTTGGACACCCCAGATGATGGGATGTGGAAGGCCTGACCACATGGTGGTCACGCATGTCCCACCTGTCCAATCTGAATGACCGTGCAATAAGGATATTGCACATGCAGTTTGCATATTTGCGGGGGCCGTCTTTTACTAAGGTCTGTGAAACACATTTAGTCCGATCCTGCTTGCCATAGGAAGCCACTTCAGGAGACAATACCATGGACAATATAACGTACAGGATCATAGGAGTAGTCAAACTTTCCATTGTGTTAATGTGGCTCTTATGATGTGGGAGTCATCAGTCATCCATCAGTTTTCCATTTCTAAACTCAATTCCGGTCTGTTCCACAACTAATGGAATCATGAAGTTGGCCTCGAGTTCAGCTGGTGGTAAAGGGCTATTTCACAACTTTTGTGGCATCTGGACAAACTTAAATCAGATCTCTGAGCCAACCTAAAGCATAACAGACTGAGCTGCTGCTAAGGGCCACACACCAGTATGGGCCCTATTCTGCTGGAATTCTCAAAGCATTAGATATACAGAAGGAGCCTCTACTTGATAGGTTCATCCTCTACTTACCCACTGTTATCTCGTGAACTCTGAAAGCCACAATGGTATCTTTAAAAACAACAAAAGTGCTAACAATAGATGCATCAAGTGAAATTACAGATTTTTATTATAATTTCTAGTTGTAAACTCTAATATTGGTAATGCTGGCTATATAATGCACAAACATTTGGCACTGAATATATGCACGAGAAATTCTCTGTGATGAAAGATGTCAAATTTTATTTGGGCACCTATAAACAAGAAGTGTCTGACACACTGACTACCTGTAGAGTTGGTATCAATTATCTTCCTGGATTTAACCTGAGATATTTTTTTTCTTTTAGAGTAAGAAAGTTACAGAGGGTGTTCTGACATCCAGGTGTTGGATTTATTTTGGTGAAATGAGGCTCAACTTGCTCTTGGCCTCACATCAGTTCCATTTGGATCACATTACAGTCAAACTGAAAAAGCAAATGACCCTCTGTAAAAGGGAAACCAGTGTGTTGGCTGTAAAATGATTCTATTATTTAGCAGGAATGCAATAGAGAGCGCATTCAGTACGTATTGCCTGTGATGCGATTTTGGCCCTTGAAGCTCAAACCGTGGGGGTGAGCAGCAGGGTCGGCGATGTGGTTTTAGGTTGCAGACTCCTCCTCTTTCTTCCCGCCTCTCCTGGGACCGGAGATGCTCCGAGCCAATCCTTCCCTCCATGGGAATATAGGATTCACCTGCCTCAGACACCAGCTGCTAACAGAGTGTGTGTCTGTGTGTGCGTGTGTGTGTTGGCTGCCTGTGGTGTAAGAGTCCATGCAGGCAGTGAAGGAAGGACAGAGTGAAAGAGAGGCAGGGAGGAGTAGTGTTCGATAGAGGTTAGTGTTTATCGATTGAGCCCTGAAGCTCCGGTCAACGGACAGACTCCCCCGAGACTGCTTTATCTCTCTCTCTCTTTGTTTCTCTTTCTCTCTCTCTCTTTCACTTCCCTTCCCCCACTAAACCTCCCTCCTGTTCTCTCTGTCTCTATCTTCAGTAGTGCAGCTTCGTTTCTCAGACCGACCCTTCCATGCCCTTTTACATGATGATTCAGCTTCGTATTCACACGGTGGCTGAATATTTCTGTGTTTGGCGTTAAACCGCATTGGCGGTTCTCAAACCCTGCATCCCACCTCATAAAAAAAATTAAGACACTGAGAACCAGTGGGAGGACAGAGAGACAATGAACGAACCATCATGAGATAAAAGTGGTCTAGAAGGAAAGGGCTAGAGGGCATGGACTGTGGCAAACATTCGTCTAGCGAGAGGAAAGAAAGCCTATCAGACCTCTTAAGATGTGCTGCAGTATCTGGCACCAAGATGTTAACAGCAGATCCTCCAAATCCTCTAAGTGGCAAAGTGGAGCTTCGACAGATTGAACTTGCTTGTCCAGGATGTCTGATTGAGACCTGGAGCACTTGAAGACCAAGTCAACACCTTGAATCTTGTTCTCCGTAGACTTAAACCATTTCAGCTTTGTGGCAAGGTGCATTATCCTTCTGAAATATACTACAACTACATGGGAATACAGTTTCCATGAACTGTAAACTGTAAACACGTAGATAGTGTTAAAACTATATTTGACCAAGATACCAGGGACCAAAGTTTCCTGTCAGATACTCACCCCACACAGTTGTCTGACCATCACATCACTTTGTTTTTATCAAATTATGGTTGGACAATATTGCTGAAAAACTCATCACGATATAAGTTTGCCATTTTAATTGATATTTATAATTGTCAGTATCAATAATAGTTGATTAACTTTTGTTTTGTTTTAAATATCTGAAAACCTTTTATCCACAGTTGTCTCTCCAGGCCGCTGTTTGTTTTTACGAGGTGCAGTGGCATGACTTCAAACTGCTCAGGTTACTCAACAGGTTGTTGCTAGATATCCAAAGAGTGAGTGAGTTAGTTGATGCCTCCCAGTTAGTTTAGCTAAAAAGAGAGGTTGAGCAGCTAGTGTCTTTCTTGTGCCTACATCTCCCAGATGTATGTGCAGAATGCTGTGCAGTTCTGGATCAGAGTTCAGTGAATATTCTATCAGGTTTATCATCTATTGACATTGATCAAGTGTATTGCGATACATATTATTGATTCATTCATTGTCTAAGTCTATATAAAACTTGCTCAAAAACTCACATTACCCATTTTACTTGCTTCTGGCACTTCAACATTGAAGACAGAATTTTCACTTGTTATCTAATATATCGAACCGAGTAAGAAGTTCCACAATGAAAAAATAATCAAAACATAATCAGTGGTTGTAATGTTATGCCTGGTTAGTGTAAATTCTCATTTTGTGACCATCTGTGCCATGTTTTGTTTTTTCCCAGGACTGGGCTAAGTATAGTAGAGCAAAAGAACAGGAATGTCTTGTCCAACCACAGCTTCAACAGTCTGACTGCTGCACAGGTCAGTTATTCTGTTGTTCACAGTTTATCTACACACAAATTCACAACCATCTCCTGCTGCTTATTTTCTTTTGTCTTTCAAGAATGCTTCAATTACAACAAATAAATGAGTCAGTAATTAGTTCCACTCACTGTTCACAGATGAAAGCTCGTTGTAAGCACAGAGGTCGACCAAGCTCTCTGAGCTCCAGGCTGGCCAGGCGGGTGACCCAGATGAAGCAGAAAACCACCGCCCAGCGGGAGGCGCCAACAGCCGGAGGGGTGCACAGCAGTGAGGAAGACCCTTCCAAGAACCACAGCCGACAAGGGGAGAAAGGTGAGGAGTTGGTGTGAGCATACATGCAAAGTTGTTGTCCATTAGGCATCTGGGATTCTAAAATGAAAAGACTCTGATTGCTGTTGATCCATCAGATCGACAAGACCGGATGCCAGGTGAGACCATGAAGAAGAAGAGGGGTCGAAAGCCCAAAGTGGTAATGGGCATCAACCCCAACCGGCCTCATCACAGGGACAGACGAGACACACACGATGGAAGAGAAGACAAGAGCTGCAGCGAGAGTTCAGAGCATGGTGAGTTACTGATCGGTAACTCCTGACAGCAGGATTGTGTCCTGGTACGAATTATTCAATGCTAAATCAGACAAAACTTACAGGCAAAATTGGCAATTGGAAAACATATTTTGCAGAGCTGTCACATGCTACTGTTAGCTTGCAGCGTTCACATGTAGTCAATCATGTGAGTCAAACGGTGCTAAGCAGGCTGATGGGGTTAATGAACATTGACCATTCGGCGTGAGATTTTGCTGCGAGAGCGTGTTTGTTGCGTGTTTGAGTGTTTTGTCGAGGCATCTGAGAGTGAGATGTCTGCCGTCATCAGGGGGCTCCTCTTACCGCCCAGCTTGTCTGTCACACTGTTAAAACTGTTAACGATGTACCACAGGCATGCAGCACTGCCACCCCCGGCTCTCGTCCTCACACCGTAACGTGAGCCCGTCTAGAATGTCACACCCCCATCCTTCTGTCTCTTCCTCCCAACTCTAACCTTGTGAAAATGCCTTCAGTGGAGGCTTTGAGTTGATGAGATCATCAAACCCACCCCGATATGGACCTTTTTGTAGGAAGGGCTGATGAGGAGAATGTAAAACTTTGGGGAAACTCAAGAATTCAATCCACCTGTGGCCTTGGCAACAGTAACAGGTGGGATATGTGTGGGCATAGGGCAAAGTGTTGACGAGAATCCTGTGTAAGTGACAAATGTGTTTGAGAAGTGTTGACACCCAAAACACAAATCCCCCTCACGTCCCCACCAGTCAGCGACACTCAGCTGCCAATAACAATCTGTTTGTGTGTACACACAAGAAATGGTGGCTCTAGTCTCAGACTGGTACTCTATTCACACTGAAGTTGCAAAAATAAAGACTTCATTTGGACTTGTGCCGTTAAGACTTAGATTCTGGATCTGGGAACAAGATTTCATGAACTATCTTTACCTCATGTAATCACTGGTGAAAACCCTGTAGATGGTTTATAATTATCTGTTAATCCCAGTTGTAGCTTCATGGATTAGGTCTAAGCCATTGTTGTCTTACTGGTACGATAGCAAAGACTTTCAAAACAAAAGCAACCTTTTCTCAGAAAGGAGAATTATTTCTCATTCACTAAATATGTCATGCCTCGCTCTTTACTATCTAGTTTATAACTGACCTTGAAACACATTTACTGTAAAGAATCATCAACAGCGGATTGAAATTACAATTTAACTTCAAGTGTCAACATTTAAAGAAGGAAACGATGCACATCAGGTTTGGGCTGCACAGGGGTGGAACTGTTTGCACTGTTCCAGGTTCAAATCTCCTAAAGCAATCATAGCAGGTGTTCTGAACATATTGAAGCTGGTAATAGTTACAAATTGCAGATTCTCTCACAGAGAGAGAGAGAGAGAGAGAGAGAGAGAGAGAGAGAGAGAAGAGAGACAAAAGTGTTTCTACAGAAGGGAACCTTACAGTTCCTGTTAAAAGCCACTCTGGTAGATCTAACGCTGCCCTGCAATTTCTGTATAAATTGCTTAACGGTTTAGGTGCAAGTCCATTTAAATACTTAAAAATCGATTTGAAAAACTGGTGATTTTTAAAATTGGAAAAATCCTGAATACCGAATTTAGCCAGAATACATAGGTGATGAAATCTGATTGGCTTTTGACATGAAACATCCGAGACCCAAATGTTGTAGAGATGCTCTGGCTGTTGGCAATGCTCACATAAAAGTCACTGGAGGTTCTCTGACTGATGGCTCTGATGCTGACATTTCACAGAAGAGGAGGTTGGCAGTGACGACAGTGAAGACGAAACAGGTGACATCAAGATTACCTCATCTTCTAAAGAAGCGCTTGCAAACTCCGCTGGGAAGTTTTCCTTTTCAGCTCAGTCCTCCAAGCTCCAAGCAAGCCTGAAAGCCAGAAGCAAAAGGCCTGGACCTCCTGGTGAGAGATTACATCTACTCGTAATTTGCAGGAGTTACGTGGAAACTGTAACGTAACTCCACACTCTCTTTAAGTTTCTTGTCTGCAGTCACGCCTATTGTAACCTGAAAGTAACTAAAATGATCTTTACCTTCTTTAATGTTCCCTCCTGATCCTCAGGCCTGGGAAGCTTCCCCTGCATGCAGCAGAGGAGTGCAGCCAGGCGGTCAAACTTAAGCAACTTAGACAGGGGACATCCGGACCACATGGGGGCTACTAAAGCCTCCCTCCCCAGCTGGGGTGTGCCATCAATGGGCTGCAACTTTGGAGAGAGCTACAACAACCACCGAGCTCTGAACAAGGCAAAGAGACTCATCAAAGACAACGAGAGGAAGACCTCTGCAGGACAAAGCTTAAGAGGGAAGGTGAGGCCTTTCAAAGTTAACTCGTACGGAGCTGATGCAATTATATGTATCTGTTGAAGTTTGCGCATTTTTATAACTAATATATAAAAATTTAAAAATGTGAGGTCTAACTGCTACTAATGAACGCTTATTAAAAACAACAGAGAATGACCAGAATGTCAAGTGTCATAGTCATGAAAAGAGAAAGGAGAGGGGTGAGTTATGACAGGTCACTCACTCCCTTTGGCCTTCTGTTCATCTAAATAAACAACGAGAGGCAGAAAAGCATGAAGGACTTTTGAAAAGTGCTCACTTACAGATGCTGAGGTGAACCACAGCCGGTTAGGAAGTTTGACCATCAAACTATAGATTAACAGTGACACCTCACTCTAATAGCACATACTGCAAAAAAAAAAAATGTCTGTTCATTCTATAGATTTGCCCTCATTAGAGATGCACCAGATTTTGCACCCAATTTCCGATCTTCAATTTTTCTAATGCATTGACCAATTCTGATTTCTCTTCCAGAGCTAAGCATTTAAGACTTTTAGGATTACAATCAATAATATTCTAAATATTGTTTTTAGTCTTTCTGTTTTGAGCAATCACTGATTTAATTAATAATGGGCCCTATATCTGAGCTATAGGGCCCATTTTATTCAACAATTTCAAACAGCAACTTTACTGCTATTCATTGAGCCTTCATGGCCTTCATGTTTTCTACTGTAAGTCTTGCTCTCTCTGGCTCCACAGCAGCCTAAAGATGTCCACCCATTACCTAAAACATAGTCTGTCTTTGGTTTCTTGGTGCGGATTGATCTTTACAGATTGACACTTGGCAAAAAAAAAAAAGAATCAACTTCAATTTTGGCAGAAGCTGTCATTGACTATAAAGAGTTTGTTTCTCTGCAGTTTGTGCCGCGGTGGAGCAGATGCAGTCTAAATCATGTTTTTGGACTGTGGGAGGAAGTCAGAGTATCTGGAAAGAACTCATGCCTTAATAGGGAGAACATGCAAGCTGCATGCAGAAAGGCCCCAGGCTTGGATTTGAACCCAGCAACTTCTCGTTGCAAGGCAACTTCACTCCCCAACCGTAGATATGTCGTAGAAAATACATCTTCCTTTTAAAAAGCTTCTTGCATCTCTGTGTTCCCTAAACTTTTGTTTTTTTGTGTGACTTAAGGATAAAAGTAGGCTTCTCACTAACTCAAAATACATTTGCAAAAAACTTTATATTACTGCACAATATTGTTAAATACTGAAATGAATTAAAATACCCAACTTTACGTCTTGTACTAAAGTAGCATATTTATGCTTACTGGTGCTTTTGCAGGATGTTTGAGTTTCCAATCAGCTTGTTATTGATCGGAGCAGATCAGTCTGGAAATGGGATCGTTTTCTAGTCATACTAGAATATTTGTATGAATGTGGTGTGTGTGAAGAGGCTGTTTCCTTCTCTCTGAGCAGCAGCGATGAGGCACCTATATTTACCTTCATCTGAAATGCCCTGAGGTTTCAGTCCTTTTGAGTCATCATGTGGGAATGTCCAAAAACACATAACTCCAAACCAAACAGAGGAATATGAAGATAATCATTGGCCATAACTCTGTACACACCCATGCATGCTTACACTCACACACACACACTTGGCGGTACTAACGGGAAATAATCCACCATGCCCTCTGGTGATGAAACTTCTGTCACTAAAATATACGGTCTCCTGGTGTGGAAAACTCCAACACACACACACACACACACACACACACACACACACACACACACACACACACACACCACACACACACACACACACCAAACCATATGACTTAGATTATTATGGTCTTTGGAAAGTCTAAATACAAGCAGAAACCTGTTGAGTGAGCTGGCTTTTCATCATCACTCATTTGTCATCGTTAGACAGACCAGCTCAAACCGGTGTAGAGATGGGTAGGATCTGGTGTATAGTGTGTGTCTGTGCGTGTGTGTGTGTCCACCTGAAGTGAAGCATCATGTAGCAATAAGCCCGAAACCCAGTCTGTTCAGGGGCAGCAGTTATTACTGACTGTGACCTCAAACCTTCAAGTGAACTACACAGAATAAAGGGGGGAAGAAAACAGCTCAGGGGCTAATTGAAGCATCATATTACTGGTGGCGTTGGTCGCAGCAGTTGCACCTCACTGATGTGTTCTCCGCGTTAGTCAAATCTGACTGGAACAGACCAGGTTTGCTCAGCTGAAGGTCCTGTTTTTGTCAACTCTTTTGCGTACACAGGTTTTCTCCCAGAACCCCGGTGGTAGGGGTGCTAGGGCAATCCATCAGCAGACCATCGTGTTTTTGTGTTAAGAAATGTTTGAAATTACAAAGATTCAGAGGTGCCCAAGCAGATATCATAATTTGAAGATAATAGCTTGTAAGGCCAGCAGGCAGGTACAGGAAAGGCGCCCAGTTCAGTGCATCAACTATAAACCCAGCTTAACCCATCTTCACTGTATGACAAACTGTACAAAAAGTAAACAAACTAGAGTGGGCAAGTAAAGCCTGGTGACCCACCAGACTTGTAATACACTGGAGGAAACTGGTACATAGTGAAGCCATGTTCTGCTTTCTCCCCGACTGATGTTGATGGTGACGATGGCGGTAGGAGTTCGTCTTGCAATTGGTGGGTTGTCTGTTCGATCCCCACATTGTCCGCCTCTGTCATTATGTCCTTGGACAATATTTTCCACCATCACTGTGCGAATGTGTGCATAAATGGGTGAATGACGTCTAGTACGAAGCACTTCGGGGTCCTCTGGACTTGATAAAGCTCCGTGCTGGTCATTTACCATTTACATCCTGTTTCCCCTCCATTCAGGAAAAGGGTCATGGAGTGAGCAGACTCCTGCAGAGCTTCACGGCTGATGAAGGTTTCCGCTTGGATGAGGAGAGCAGTTTCTCAGAGGGAGAAGAGGAGGATGAGGAGGACGACAGGCAGAAGGAGAAGTCTCTGTCCCACCTTCCCCCCAACATGCCTTCCAGAATACCAGGTGAGGATAAACGCATGTCTCTATATTCGACTTACAGTCCCTGCCTTAAGACGTTACAATTCATCAACTTGATCTGAAATGAATGTCTTTGTTTCCTTTTATCTCCACCATCAATCCTTGAACTTTCACATCACCTGTCTGCAGTGCTGCCAAACTGTGTGCTGAGTAAAGAGATGCTGGTGGATGGCCTGAAGATCCTAATCTCCAAGGAGGATGAGCTGCTGTACGCCGCGTCGGTTCAAACCCTGGACCTGCCTGACATGTATGAGCGTGTTCTCCTCCCATCGTTCACCAGCACACCCACAATCTTTAAGGGATTTTCACTGCCTTTTTCATACAGAGTCCAAATTTTGGGACACACTGAGCCCATTCGGATGGCATAGTCCAAAAACGTAGTCATTCCCAAGGAATAAATGTCTGGCAGCATAAAGGGTGATCAGAACGGGACAAACAGGACATTAAAAGACTTCAAAGCTGGGAAGCGCCGCAGCGCATGCCAACACATCTGCTAATAGAAAAAATAATTATATGCCTGCAAGTCACAAAACTTCTGCCTTCACAACACACCCTGCAGATTAAGCTCTGAAAATCATTTACAAATTCAAATGACAGTTTGGTATACATGTCTGTATAATTACAATTTCCTTCTCTCAGATTCAGTGTCGTTATTGAAGGGGAACGGGGAAATCGGCCAAGGATCTACTCACTGGAGCAGCTACTACAAGAAGCCGTGAGTCAGACCACATCACATCTTTTAAAAATTATTTTATGAATAGCCTTTTTATTTGCTTCCTGAACGCTTTGTGTGTGCTTGCTTCCAGGTGTTAGATGTGCGACCCCAGACGGAGGTTATCCTGACGGAGGGAACCCGAGTGTGTGCGTACTGGAGCGAACGCTCTCGCTGCCTTTACCCCGGCTACGTCCACCGTGGTGAGACGCACCTGCAGACAACCACTCTGTCCTCTTACCGGCTCACTCTGATCCTGAAACTCATACTTCTGTGTCCGCCCTTCAGGAGGTCCGGGTGAGGAGGAGAAGGAGAAGGAAGGGACCGTGATGGTGGAGTTTGATGATGGAGACCGAGGAAGGATCTCTCTTGTAAACATCAGACTTCTGCCCCCTGGATACCAGATATGCTGTAAGTATGGAGTTATGAGCAATCAATGCATTTTTTAATTCATAGGGAAAATAAACGACGAAGACATCATTCTTACATGAAATCATGTGCAACGCAACAACTGATTCCTCTGTTGCTGTAACTTAGTGCAACTGTCTTTAGCAAAAAAGGCATTTTGTTGTTTTGTGATCATTTCTAAATTGATTTGGCTTTGTGTTTTAGATCCAACTAAAGCACCAAGAGATGCTCAATTTTCAAGTTTCTGGTAGATGTTATTTTTACTAAAAATAACCTAGATGTCCTCAATGCAGCCACCCAAAAAGCTCAACTTTGGTCTCAGCTGACCAAAGTTCAAGATTTTAGTTAAAGTCCTTGTAAAGTACATGGAACATCTCTTATTTGCATTTGTGATGGTAGGACAGGAAAGTTGGTTTCTTGGGATGGCACAGAAGCAACTAGTTGGCATGACGATAGTGTCTGAAAACCTGGTGACCCTCTCTGAGTGTTGGATATCATCTTCACTCATAACTTTTTTAATTCTTGCTCTGACTCTGATATGAGCGAATTTTGACAGCTAGCTTTGTTTTTGCTGAACTCTGGCTCTGGAAGATCAACGGCTGTTGACCTTACGTAATTGGTGTGTGTTTTTGTCTTCCCCATTTTAAAGAGTGTGTGAGAGAAATCTGATGTGGTTTCGTGTTCCAGGTGCGGAACCGTCTCCAGCTCTGTTGATCTCTCCGGGCCATCGGGGTCGGCGAAGCTCTACGGCAGAGAAGAAAGACACTCCGGCAGAGAAACTAGCCAATGAGGAGGCAGGAGGGAAGCCCCAGGAAAAAAGGCCAGGTGCGTCGTTGGGTTGTGATCACTGCTTCTCCAATAGCAGATTTTCCATATAGTGACTAGTTATTTGTAATCCACTGCTATTTTAACTCCTATAAGTAGTCTAAAGGTCCTTGAGGTGAATTCACTGAAAAAAACATTACAGTTTCAGTTGTTTGTTAATTATCAAATGCCTTCAGGTCACAGGTGAGCACAGAGCAGCTTTATTAACTGAAGGCCTCATAAATTAAGATGACTTTTTGCCGCCTTTTATTTACCCTCCATAAAAAACACATAAATCATGGCTTTATGGAGTTTCATAAGGGTGCTTTGTAAAGTTAGCTAACATCACAAGTCATCACAAACTAAGAGTGACAATGAACCTGGGGGAGGAAGACAGGTTTACCAGGTTTGTTGCAGTCTGAGTAATGGATCTGTCGAAACTAGGTGAAGATCAAGGAGATAGAGATTAAGTTTCACCAAAGCTTTTAGTTTCATAATTAATCAACGTTTGCCCTTAGGATTTTCTTCCTTATTGATTTCAGCCCCCGTCTCCATTCTTTTCTTTTAGTTGGCAGGCCAAAGAAAACGTACTCAGTGCCAAAGACAGCCAACTCATCAACCTCAGCAACCGATTCGGTGATGAAGGGAAATGCTCCGTTGTTGAACTGGCCCGTGCCCAGAAAGAGACCACCAGTGGACTTCTTCCTCTTCAATGGGACGTCCCGTAAAACCCAGAAGAAGATTAGGGAGAGAGACTTGGGCTTGTTTCACCGGCCAGCCCTGCATTCTCTAGCACCACCAACCCCTATTAAAAGCATTTTTGGCACTGCATTCGAGGTTGACTCATTCAGTAGCATTGCTAATGGCTACTCAACCTTTGGGAATGGTGGAGCCTCTGTAGCCGGGAGACCAGTCACCGCTATGGGTTCCTTGGGCCTCCGGAACTCGCCTTGTTACTCATCCGTTACCATGGCGGCAGCAGCTGTGAGCCGCAAGCCTCTGAGTGAACGTGATAGAAAGCACTTCCTAGTCAAGCTAGACCACGAAGGAGTGACTTCCCCCAAAACCAAAAATGGCAAAGCCTTGCTTCGGTTTGGAGGAGCAGGAGGAAGAGGAGTGAAAGGCCTGGCATCTACTGTACCACAACGGTACATCCAACCTTCTCTTCTGGCAAAACATGACAAGAAGGTGGGAGAGAAAAGGGAAAGCAGCGCCAGACCTCGATCCGAGACCCTTCGGAAGGGCAGTCCGCCTCTCGGGAAAGATGTTCTCTCTGCAAGTCTTGGAGTGAAAGGTGGAGACTACAGTTTGGACTACCCTAGCGACTGCCCCAGCTCTTACTCTGAACTGGATGAGGAAGATGAGGACGATGGTCAAGAAGCAAGACGAAGACGAGCAGCGGTCTCATCCCATCGGGGCAGTCGTTTTCTATCCCGTCCGTCCATCTGCTTCTCTTCATCTTCCTCCTCCTCTTCTTCGTCTGGCTCCATTTCCTCCTCCTCTCTCTGTTCCTCGGACAACGACTCTTCCTACTCGTCCGACGAAGAGTCGTCGTCTGTGCTGCTGCGGCGGGCGCTTCTCCAGCAGGACAAACAGAAGCACAGGCAGAACGTCAACTCCGGCCTCCGGAGCCCCGACCCCACCACCTCCAACCCCGCTTCAACTCCACCTAATGGCTACGTTACAAAGGCTGGCGTAGCCATGGGAGGATTGAAGGCAAGAGCCGACAGAGCGGAAGACAGAAAAGAGTACGTCTCCAAAGAAAGCTTGATGGTCAGCAGCAGAATGACTAAGGTGCAGCTGAAGAGGAAAGAAAGTTCCTCTAACGACCACCATCAGACCCAAAGCAGCCCCGTCAGCCAGCAGCTGAAACCAGCCAACAAGGACTCAGCAGCCACCAAGAAGCAGAGGATGTCTTCGCCTGAACCGCTTCCAAAAATGGCCACCCTGCTGCCTGGACGCCAGCTCTGGAAATGGTCTGGCAATCCCACACAGGTATGACATTTTGTGGCATTTTTTTTGCTGGAGTTTTTTTGCATCCAGAAATGTGTTCCTTAGAAAATAAAGACTTCCATGAAACTCTTTTCTGAGTTTGATTATCTGAAATAAGCTATGTTGAGTTTCAGGAACCCTACTGAAGACCACTGGATAAAGGAGATATTTTATGGAAATGTCGGTTTTTCTTTTATTCTTTTTCTGTCAGTAAATGTGCTGAAATGGGTGTGTGATAAGTACATACATTTTTAAGAGAACTAAAGTCTCAACAGCTAAAACATTTATTTTTCTTGCTCCATTCAAAGTTAGTTTAAGTGAGTTTCTCTAAAAAGGTTGCAGAAGATTTTCATTTGACTGAAATCTGTGAAGACGTGAGAGTCCTCTGAAAATGCTAATAGCTGCTTATTTTAATAGTTCAATGTCCAAATACGCCTTAACACATATGAATACACACAATGGAAATTGTTTTGGCACTACTGCAGAAGCTAATGTCCATGGTGACATTCCCCAGCACTCCTGGATTGGCTGCCTTGCAAATTCTAGCCGATAGCATGTCAAGTATCATTGTACCAAGGTATATTAACTTCCCAAGCTGCATTTTTAAAATATATTTTTTAGATATGCTCTATAAATCAAATTAGTAAATAGGCTGATTTTCCAAGAGTCTCATTCCACAGAAATATCCACAAAGAGATAAATACTGAACTAAGAACTGTCAGGGCCCACTGTGAGCGTTAATATCTAAGCTACAGTAGCAGAACGTCTTGATGTCTGTGTATAGCGTAAATCCAGACTGCTACAATAGAGGCCAAGACTGCAGGTCTCTCCATACACTGTTAGACCCAAGAAATGTGTTATTTTACTCATGAGGTTAAGAACAAAAACAGAGTTCCTTCTGGGCAGAATATTTCATTTTTACTAAGAATCTGAAATCCCCCTTAAAAAAACTTCAAACCTGCTGTTTTACTGACTGAAAACAACTGAAGTAAATCAAGCATTTTGGAGGGTTTTTTGTTTGTTTTTTGTTGCAGAAATTAATGTTTTGCATTGTAAAGGCACATTATTTCCTCCTACATTTTGTGTTCAACAAAGCAATTCTAAACTGAGCTATAAAAAATACATGATGAAAAAAAAGTCACTGCTATTTACTGTTTCTGTAACAGAGAAGAGGTCTAAAGGGTAAAGCCCGTAAGCTTTTCTACAAGGCCATCATGCGGGGCAAGGAGATGGTGCGTGTCGGCGACTGCGCCGTGTTCCTGTCACCTGGCCGGCCCCAGCTGCCCTACGTGGGAAGAGTGGAGAGCCTCTGGGAGTCCTGGAGCTCCAGCATGGTGGTCAGGGTCAAGTGGTTCTACCACCCAGAGGAAACTCGCCTGGGGAAGCGACACCGTGATGGCAAGGTAAGGCTGGGAAGAGCAAGGATCCTTTCTACACATATCTAGTTTGTGGTATTTTTAGAATAATGCAATACCTCACTGGTACTTTTCCGCTCATTTTATTATTAGTATTTCTAATTTTCAGATCAGAAAAATGTACGCATTTGTATTTCTGACAAACAACCCAGTCTTTTAAATGGAATGTTCACAGTAGATTATACCACAGACTTGATATAACGCTAAGCTGCAACACCTTCTATTATACCTGCAGTATGCACATTTAAAAAGTATGTTTTTCCATATATATTAACTGTTATCACGTTGTAACAGTTTGGTATGAGAGATAATCTAAAAAAAAAACTTACTGTTACAGGAAAACTGATTATCAGCCGTCATTGGTGCACATTTTATTTAGCCTTAGCATTCTTCAATGTGTGGTGAACTTGCTGTAGCTTAGCAAAAAGCAAGCTGACGAGGGTGAGCACGAGCATGATTGACAGCACCAAAGCCCTCCTCCTAGCTGTGATTGTTTTTTTCTGGCCAAGTGGTGTATTTCTGAAGTTAGTACTGGAAGAACTGCCGTACTAACAGTAGTTCTCTATCTGTCATATTACTGTTATCACATAACATGTAAAAAAGTCTTTTTTTTTTTTAGAAAGGTTACATACTGCAGCTGTAAAGGGGCTCACTTACAGCTGCAGTATGACGTGTTGTGGGCCTGATGTCCACAGGCAGTTGAGGTTTCATAGTCAATTACCTAAATTGCCTAAATTTCTTGTGACAAATTGCTTCATTTCCCACAATATGAATGGATACCAGCAAGTTTGAAAAACTACTGTATTGTCCACAAGGACAGTCACTACACATCTATAAATGTGTACAGAGAGGGCCGTCTTGCTGTGCCTGAGTGGTTGCACCAACTCTCAACCTTATCAGCTCGGTATCGCACAGATCTCAGTTAGATGTGAACATTGTTTTCTGAGTCATAAAAATTGAGTTTTCCGCAGACGTGTCTGATAGAAGTCCACTTTTAGTCTGAAGCTCCATAGAGTGAAGTGCACCCAACTATGGGAACCTTTAGAGTCTTAAACTTTCCACAAATCCACCAGAGTTTAAAAACCTAATCTTCTAATTTCCCTTTCCATGAGAGCGTTATCATTGTCCTTCTCTGTCGTCTTTCCGGCAGAATGCGTTGTACCAGTCGAGCCATGAGGATGAGAACGATGTGCAGACCATCTCCCATCGGTGTCAGGTGGTCAGCAAGGTGGAGTACGACCACCTGATGCGTGAACATAAGGTGGGCGGCCCCTCCGACGACCTGTTCTACCTGGCCGGAACCTACGAGCCCACCACGGGCCAGCTGGTCAGCGCAGACGGCATGGTCATCTTGTCCTAGCACCGCCGACGGGAGCAGATATCCAACACGACTGCTGGAGTTCTTCCAGACAGAGGCAAGACGACGCTTGGTTCCGCGTATTGAACTGCTTCTGTTGGAGAAAGAGTGAGCCAGCAGTTCAGAGGAATGGGCTGGGCCAGGTCACGTTTACCCAGGCTCCTTGTCTCATCCAGCATTTCAACCCTTCTCTGCGGCAACCAAACACAAGTACTTAGGATTGGAACGTCTTGGAAGTATTCCAACAGGAGGGCTTTCTGAAGCAAAGAGACCCAACGCTAAGGAGAGACATGCTGTAAACCACACTGGTTTGGATGGATGTAACGGTCTTATACATGTAGTCTGACTCGGACAACGCTATTTAAAGGCCCCCAATAGGACCAATAAACACTGTAGTTTGGACTTAAATGCCTATATACAGTATGTTTCTGCATAGTGACTGTGATGGCATTTGATGAACTTTTAATGCACATTATCAGTGCTTGCGTTTGTACAGTTTGTGACGTCGAGCAACGACACGATGTCATCAGACTCTAATAATCGATTCAGTGCTCGGCGACTTTAGTTGTTTTCGGTCGTTAATGACCGAAAGGCCGAACAAAGTTTTCCTCTTTTGAAGCCATACACATTGATACCTCTCTATCGCCGTCTCTGTCGTATCCGCCTGTCTGGGCGCAGGCAGTAGGATTGTTTATTTGAGCTGTGTGTGTGTGTGTGTGTGTGTGTGTGTGCCTGGGAGAACGTGTGTGTGCTTTGTACAGCATTCTATGTAGAGTAACACGCTGTACATAGTATATAAATATAAATATATAAATATATATAAATTTATGTTCATGTGGTTTTCTTTGCAGAGATTATTTTATTTTAGCGTTTTCTAGGGATGGTGGGTGTTTTTGTGTGGGTGTGTGTGGGGGGGGGGGGTGTAGCATGGGGGGGAGTTGTTGCAGAGTTAGAAGGTGGTTCTCATGTTTCCTTCTGTATAAATGCACTGAATAGGACTAGAGGTGTGTGTTTGGGGTGAAACTCTGCAACCCATGTGATGACTTAGTGGCTGTAGGCAAAAAGTAAATATGTAGAAAAGGTGTTTGGGATATTTTCTTTTTCTTTTTTCTTTTTTTTTAAAAGCTCTTTTATACATGTTTAGTAATTATTTTATTCTCTTTTTTTTTTTTTTTGCTTGTTTTAATCTGTTGGAGTTAGAATGTGCATTTCTTTTCACTTATGTTAAGCAAATAACAGAAAAGAAAGTTGCATTTCTGCCTGGATCCTGAAAACAAAAACAAACTAAAAAAAGAAAAAATAATAAAAAATCCAGTTCTTGCCTGTTTTTATCCTGTGTTTCTATGGAAAATGTAGATACTTATCTGGCAGCAAAAAGAAACATACCAAAGCACCTGTGACTTTACGCTACATCATATTAGATTAAAAAAACAACAAAAGAAAGAAAGAATAAAAGATGTTCAATCAGTTCTGAAACCGGGACCCCTGCAATCTCAGAGGGATTTCCTCTCGTCCTGTCCGCATTCATCCGGTGTTCGCGCGGAGACCGTGTCCGCATGCCACCCAGCTGATGCACTTGAGGTCTCTATGGCAACCAGTATGACATCACGTGACCGTGAAGGACAATCAGAGCCAATCAATGGGACGATGTTGAGAGACAAAAATACAAGAGAAAAGGATCAAATCACAAATTTATGCTTCTTGTCACTTTTATTCATGCTTTGCCAAAAAAATATGTTTGTACATTTTTTGTGTTTATGTTTCCTTTTATTTTTTATCATCATCTTCTTGTTTATGCAAGCCTGGATGACTGTTTGTTGTATAGGATGTACAGGAGGAGGAACATAAATGCCTTTTTCCCTTTTTGAGGACTGACTGACTTTTAACAGCATCTCCGCTGTTACACTGCAAAGCAAAAGCTTTAAATGGAATCTAATGTGAAACTCAGCTTTGAACTATTGCTTTTATGGGTCTTTAATTGCTTTTTTTGTTGTTTTTTTTTAAAAAGCTGTATTTTCTTTAAGAAACACTGGATTGAATTCTGATCATCACATTTCGACAGGAGGTGGGGTTTGGGGTGGGGGCATCATTGTGTGTGTTTTTTTAGACCCACTGGAACCTGCTTTGTATGGTTAAAATAGCCTACGAAAATATATTATGTAATTTCAGTCATTCTTTGGAAATATGACTAAAATATTTCCTGGTGTACAAAAAGAAAAATATTTATCTTAATTTTATTGCCTTTTGTGTTTCATTAAAAAAAAGGATTCTTAAGAATGAAAGCATCTGAACTGCTTTTCCTTTTGCCTTTCCTGCAGCGTGTTTGCTCTCTGAATGCGGCCTTGTGTGCGTCAATGCCAAGCCATCGTCAGACGTGAGAATATAGACCGCAGAAGCAAGCAGGAATAAAGAGGTGGCGGCTGTGAAGGTGGGGCAGGGGGTGAAGGAGGGGTGCTCAAAAGAAGGGAAGCAATTTGAAACTGTAGCTCCAGTCTGATAGGAGGGGAAGAAGCGGGAGAGAATGGGAAACTGTATCTGGCGGTGTTTGATGAGGGGGGAGCGAGGCAGGATGTGGAGTCTCCCCCGGCTCCTCAGGTGGGTCAGGTATTCACAGCAACACAAAAACAGAACAGGACCATTAATAGAACAAAGCTGTGGAAGGGGTGTGGGGGTGGGGGTATCAGCTTTCAGTCTGCACTCACAGCTTTCACACACTTACTGTGGCCATCGCATCGCAAAAAGTATTCAAGCCCCTTTAACTTTGTTGCATGTCATCAGTAGAACACGTCTCATTCTCTTTGTTCATCACTTTAATAAGACAAAATCTGAAAAGTGTGGTGTGCATTTGTAGTGTGCCCCCCACTTCTACCCCTAGCAAAAATCCAAAAGAGCTTCTGCGCGTGACGTCACTGCTCTAGTCGGAGGGGGATCAGCGCCATCTTTGGTGTCCATAGACAACAGTCTCGCAGTATAAAAACCACAGTCTCGCAGATTTTTTCAATCCAAGTTTCTTAAAATAATTTAG
Organism: Poecilia picta; assembly: GCA_033032245.1. Classification (NCBI taxonomy): domain Eukaryota; kingdom Metazoa; phylum Chordata; class Actinopteri; order Cyprinodontiformes; family Poeciliidae; genus Poecilia; species Poecilia picta. The sequence goes on from CM065371.1 coordinate 1,466,488, forward strand.
CTATGGCTCGAACTTGCTGTGTTATTGTCTGTAATGTCCGATCACACGACTGAAATGGTAAAAAGTTTCGCTTCACTATTTTCCTGCTTGGAAAGGAGGCTAAGCTATCACAGCTAACGAGAAGAAAACAATATCCCGGTATCAGCGGTGAGACGCTGATATCACCTTCTCCAATATCCCCAGATACCTACAGGTTTGCTCCAGACATTTCCATTCTGGTGAGTGAATAAATTTGCTTTGTTGGTTTTGTGTCATAATTTATTTTGCTATTATTTTGTCTGAGTGTCTCATGATCAGTTTCTGTTGAATTCATTTAAGTGGGTCAACCTTGTTTAGGTCAGGCTAATATTGTTTAGGTAGCATAGTCCAAGTTTTGTCAGTGGACATCGAGGTTATTACATTATTGTGAAGTAAACTATTTTACTAGTGTTATTATATCTGAACTGCTTTTCCTTTTGCCTTTCCTGCAAAAGGAAAGGCAAAGTAACATACCTTCATACAAGGTAACATACCTTGTATGAAGGTATGTTACCTTCATACAAGGCAAACCGATGTATGAAGGTAAACGACACATAAACCGGACCGACATGGGCGTCAATTAAAGAGGAGATACAGCAAAACCATCAACAAGTTACTGAGACTATTTTCATTATTTACCCCAGAAGAGGTAAATAATGAAAACACATTGGAGGCAACAGAAGAGGAGCAAGTTGGAGAGGATGAGGAGGAAGAAACCAGGATTTGAGCTCAGCAAGGCTGCAGACTGAAGAGGAACAGGAACCATTTGGGTTGAAATACAGTTGGAAGTGTCTGTTTTCTCACATTTAATAATTTAGTGAATTAAACATCCGTGAATTGTTTGATTCAAGCACTTCAAGTTGCATGTAAACGTGAAGAAATGACTCACATTTTATGTAAAAATTTGATATTTAAATATTTCAGGTAATAAACATACATGTAATGAAAGATTATATTTTTAAATAAATATTTTATGTGATTAAAGTAAACAATTATATAATCAGACATCTGTCAGGACACTGGGTTTTTGGGTTTGTTTTGCTTTTCATTTTATTTAGCTTCATGTTTTAATTCACTTTAGTTTAGCCCTTCATGGTCCTTTTGATATTATTAGAGGTATTTAGTGTAGTTATTAGAATTATATTATTGCTTTTCCTTGTTTGTCTGAGCCCATGTCAAGCTTTCTTTAATAACTATAGTTTAATTCTATTTTATCCTGTAGTTATTTCTCATTTCAGCCTCCCTACAGGGTTTCTAGTCATGTTTATTTCTTAATTTGATCACCATAGGTACAGTTATTCTTCCATGACTGAGTCTGTATCTTTCTTTAGTCATTCTAGTTGGGTTATTTCTTTGTTTAGATCTTCTAGTTTCTCTTGCTCTGTGTTCCTTACTTCTTATTGTTAGATCAGCCTTCTTTCTACATCCACATAAAGTAAGTCCACTGCCTGCTGCGTTTGTGTCCACGGCCACATCATGACACAAATCAGATGAATGAGCAAATCTTTAAACATTTAATGTGTAATTAAACAACAAAGGTGACAAATTTTAGGAAATAGATCACACTTTAATAAATATTTGTTGTATTTAACATATTTCAGGTAAGTGAACATGTAATCAAATAGATCCTGTCCTAGAATTTTATGTAATTGAACATTACGGGTGACAAGTGATGATCACCTGAGGTAATACATTTTATGATTTTTTTTTAAATATAATTTTGGTTAAAAAATAAAAAAGGGGTCAAAATGGAGTAAAAATATGCCTAATCTATATAGTTTAGTAGAATAATTTAACACAGATTTTGAGTTAATAGGTCACATGACCTACAAGCTATTTAAGAAAAATACAAAATTTTGACTACAGAAATAGCTAAAAATATATATAAAAAGTGTTAAAATGTAATAAAGGTGAGTGTGCCTCATTTATACAGTCTAGTAGAACAATTTCAAACAGATTGAGTTAATGGGACACGATTTGGAAGCTATTGAAGAAAACATTTAATATTAAAATGATTGAATATGACTTAAAATTTTAATAGAGGATAGTGTGCCTCATGTAATAGCATGAATGTCCACTTTTTTGTATCAGTTGGTCACAAGACAAAGCATTTATTTATAGGAGAGTTCGGAAATTGACAGCAGCTGTGAAACTCCGAGGCTTTAGGAGGGACTAGTAAAGAACAGCTGGCCGAAATTAACGTTCATAAATCGGATCAACCTTGAGCTGAACGTCCCTTACTCCGTGGAGCTCGGGATATCCAGTATCCAACTTGAAAACAACTTTACTGCGGTCGGTAACACAATGAAACACCGGAGTTCTGAATAGATCGTTTTGGTCGGTGGACACCAAAAATGGCGCCGAGCGACGAAAACGTCATATCCTGTGACGTCAACTCCAAAGCTCTATGGAATCAAATGACACAGAGTGTCTCCCTGTGTGTAATTTTATATTAATAAAAGTATCCCCATGGCATGATGCTGCCACCACCATGTTTCCCAGCAAATAGAGTGTTTTCCATGTGGGCTAAAAAAGGGGGCAACACATGGCTTGTGACAAACTGTAAATATAACTGTTAAGGGAGTAATAAGTAAAGGATTTGTGGAGGACACGACCAGCTGTCACAACAGATTTTGCCACCTGAGTAGATGATCCTTGCAGCTCCTCCTGACCTACAATTAAAGCTGCAGTATGTAACTTTTATTACAAAAAAAAGTTTTTTCCATCTTTGTTGAACCTGTAATGATACCATGACAGTACGGTATGAGAAGAATAATCTGATAAAACCAAGCTCTGATCAGCACCTGCAGACAACATGGGTGAAGTGTCTTGCTCAGAGCGGGGATCAAACCGGCAACCCAGTGATCACAGGATGAGCTCCTACCTCCATCGACCCAGTATCACTCGATTGTCAAATGTGAAAAGTGTGGTGTTGTTTTGTAAAAACTGAACAGGACAGAGTGGAATCCCGGTGGGTAAGGGCCTACTGACTATGTAGTTCTAGAATATTTCTTATCTGGACGTGTTCACAAGACGTCTGCCTTGAGAACGCGCGGACCTCAAGGTTTGCCTGAATATGTGGCCTGTAGAATACTTTTGTGTGTGTGCTGGGAGCGGCACACACACACAGCACATCAGACAGCGTGCTGCTATAGGTGCGTTTGTGTTGGCCTGTGGACCAGCTGGGATTATCACCTCCAGCATGTTGACCTTCCAGGACAAAGTGTTCACTTTTACTGCGTTGCTTGAGACATCCTGCAACATATTCACACCTTCTTATCGTACTGTAACTGCAGCCTTTGTTGTGATCATAGCAATCATCTACGGGGCATTTACCTTTGACCTAAAACAACTGGGGCCGTCTCATGGCACGGCTCGAAGGAAGCTGAGACGCTGCGTTGCTGTGTCAACGTAAACTTTACCTCACTTTTAGTGGATTTTTTTAGTGGCAGTGCCTCATTCAAACGTTTGCCTTTTTGCCCTCGACCGGCTGCGTTTTTACTTGTCAGTTCAGAAAAAGGCGCCTGACCAACAGTCCAGGGTCATAAATTAAGAACTTACAAACATTTACTTATTACTCATTTACTCAATTACAACCTCTTTGTTCAGTTCTCTTTTAGCCGTTTGGCAGTTTGTTATTGCAAAGATATGAGGCAGCGCTCCTACCACACACACACACGCGCACACGCCTGCACACATACACACACACACACACTCATATGCCCCCATTCTGCTCCCTGTTGGTCTTTTACATCCTCATCGGCTCCTCAATCAACCCACGCCTTGAAAACACACAGACATTTAGTGCGGCCTTTTGGCTCCTTATCAGCAGGTTTGCATTGGGCTTATCTGGTTGACATTGTTAAACTACTTTACCCAGAATGCTGCAGGAGATATGGGCACAATGGTAGGCTGGGGGGGGATGTCCTCTGGGTTAATGAGAGAGGCTTTCAAGTTGTAAGAGCAAATATGCTGCAAGCTGATTTGTGTGTGTGTGTGTGTGTGTGTGTGTGTGTGTGTGTGTGTGTGTGTGTGTGTGTGTGTGTGTGTGTGTGTGTGTGGTGCGTGCAGCAGTGTTTGTGAAGGTCAGGTACTAGGAAGTGTGGCAGCTTTTTGTATATTTTTGCAGAATGGAGTCATTTTGAGAGTTTTTTTGTTTATGTAATACTAAGAAGAGAAGCTGAGGAAATGTAAGTGGTGAAAAGATAAAGTGGAGCCTAATGGAGGAATGGGAGCATAACTGTGTATGCAGAGCTGCGCCTTAGAGAGAGAGGGGGGTCGGGGTTCCAATCATGAGAAAGCCCTCCATTTAGATATAGTCTGAGCATGTCAGAGAAGTGAATGGATGGCTGTCAGCTGCAGTGAGGTGTGTATGTATGCGTGCGTGTGCGTGTGTGTGTGTTTGCCAGGATGTATTCAGGTCAGCATGGGGGTAAGGAGATCAGTGGTCTCATCCGCATCACCTCATCCATCGCTCACTGCCGCCGCCGTACCGTAAGGCAGAGACACTGTAAACGTCCCGCAGCCAATCGGACTCCATTTCAGTTGTACAACATATTCCATGGCGACAGATGGTACACTCACATAAATCAGGAATTCCTGGCAGAGTCGAAGTCATGTGCATGTTCTGTACATTACAGCATCTATAAATGCTTCAGTTTTTCTTTTCTTCCTCCCCCATCAGCCCCAACCTTCTAGTTTTTGACTTGTTTCTCTTTCTCGTTTGTTACATAAAGAGTTCAAAGGAAAATTTTCTGACATCTATATTTTTCTCTTCTACCATAAGAAGATAAGTGGAACACTTTATGTGGGGTTTCTTTCAAACTTTTTCAGTTGAGCAGAACTTTTGGGAGTGGCTTTTCACCTCCTCAGAAGCATCATGCTGTTGTGCGGTTTGGGATCCAAACCCAGGCAGATCATTCTGAGTTGATGACTTTATGGAAAACGCAAACATACCAAATCTGGAGGTTACATGAAGGGAAACAGACAAAGAGCAAACCAGCAAGGCATGAGGAAGACAGAGGAGTGACCGAACAGACAGACATAAATACTGGGGAGATTGATTACTGGAATGCAGAACAGGTGAGTCGAACTAGTGGATGATGAACAGTTGAGAGCGAAGGCATCGAGGGAAAGTCACAACTAAATTATAGGACCCAGAAATTAAGGAGGCTAAACTTTACAAGAAAACATAAACCCACAAACTCTGACAGCCCAGAACATGAGTAAGTATAAGATTCTACTGCAAAGTGAACTGAACCAGGAGTGACACAGAACTCTAAACCAGGCCAAATAGAAACCAAACTCCTTCGGATCATAACAGGTTCTGACTGGATATTTCAGCCAGCAAACATACATTTTTAATAAGGTTGATGTTCAAGTTATTCCAAAAGCTTATAGTTTTAGGCTACTTGATTCTCTCTAAAGTCAGGTTTAATTAGTGTTTAGGATCACTGGTTAGGGTAGGGTTAGGGTTAGGGGGTAGGGGGTTAGGGTTAGGGGTTTTAATATATACATATATATATTATATATATATATATATATATAAAAATTCCCTTCTCACCCTCTGCGGGTGGTCTCTTTCATCCTCTGAGCTCGGGTCCTCTACCAGAGGCCTGGGAGCTTGAGGGTTCTGCGCAGTATCTTGGCTGTGCCTAGTACTGCACATTTCTGGACTGAGATGTCTGATGTTGTTCCTGGGATCTTTTTTAGCCACTGCTCCAGTTTGGGGGTGACTGCCCCGAGGGCCCCGATGACCACAGGGACCACTGTGGTCTTCACCTTCCAGTTCTTTTCCAGTTCCTCCCTGAGGCCCTGGTATTTCTCCAGTTTCTCATGCTCCTTTTTCCTGATGTTATAATCACTTGGTATTGCTACATCCACCACAACGGCTTTCCTCTGTTCTTTATCCACCCCCACAATGTCCGGTTGGTTTGCCATTACCATCTTGTCTGTCTGGATCTGGAAGTCCCACAGGATCTTAGCTCGGTCATTCTCCACCACCTTTGGGGGTGTTTCCCACTTCGATCTCGGGGCTTCCAGTCCATATTCTGCACAGATGTTCCTGTACACTATGCCCGCCACCTGGTTATGTCGTTCCATGTACGCTTTCCCTGCCAGCATCTTGCACCCTGCTGTTATGTGCTGGACTGTTTCAGGGGCCTCCTTGCACAACCTACACCTTGGGTCTTGTCTGGTGTGGTAGATCTGAGCCTCTATTGCTCTGGTGTTTAGGGCCTGTTCCTGTGCAGCCAGGATGAGAGCCTCTGTGCTGTCCTTGAGTCCAGCTTTGTCCAGCCATTGGTAGGATTTCCTGATATCAGCCACTTCAGTTATTTGTCGGTGGTACATCCCATGTAGGGGCTTGTTCCTTCCATGATGGAACCCTCTAGCCCCTCATCCTGTGTTCCCCATTGCCTGAGACATTCCCTGAGCATATCGTCCGTTGAGGCTTTGTCCTTGATGTATTTATGAATCTTGGATGTTTCATCCTGGACAGTGGCTCTCACACTCGCTAGTCCTCTGCCTCCTTCCTTACGGCTTGTGTACAGTCTCAGGGTGCTGGATTTGGGGTGGAACCCTCCATGCATGGTTAGTAACTTCCGAGTCTTAACATCCGTGGCCTTTATCTCTTCTATTGGCCAGCTAATTATTCCGGCAGGGTATCTGATTACTGGTAAGGCATAGCTGTTTATTGCACGGATCTTGTTCTTGCCATTGAGCTGGCTTCTCAGGACTTGCCTTATTCGTTTGAAGTATTTGGCTGTGGCTCCTTTCCTTGTGACCTCATCGAGGTTGCCATTTGCTTGTGGTATTCCCAGGTACTTGTAACTGTCCTCAATGTCTGCTATTGTTCCTTCTGGGAGTGAAACCCCTTCTGTGCGGACGACCTTCCCTCTCTTTGTAACCATCCGACCACACTTTTCTAGTCCGAATGACATCCCAATGTCAGTGCTGTATATCCTGGTGGTGTGGATCAGTGAGTCGATGTCTCGCTCACTCTTAGCGTACAGCTTGATGTCATCCATGTAGAGGAGGTGACTGATTGTGGCCCCATTCTTCAGTCGGTATCCGTAGCCAGTCTTGTTGATGATTTGGCTGAGGGGGTTCAGGCCTATGCAGAACAGCAGTGGGGACAGAGCATACCTCATACCATGAGAGACACTGATATATATATATATATATATATATATAGATATCATATATCAGGATATATCAGATATATATATATATATATATATATATATATATATATATATAATATATATATATATATATATTATAATTAAGGGAGAGATGAGATGAGATACATCTAATTGCTCTTCTTTCAGCTCTTGTAGCAGTTACTGGTGCTGGTATTTGATATTTGGAATAGTAGAGGGTCCGTGGTCGCCTGGTGGCTGCCTGGACCGGCAGTCAGAGTAGGTCAAACATCCTGTAAAAGTCTTGGTGGACACAGCAACCTTAGCCACAGACACCTGATAGCAGCTGTGTGTGGATCCTGTGAGTGTGATATTCCTGATATGATCTTGATGCAGGCTGAAATTAACAGTCAGTCGGTTGCCAGGCTCGTCAGCTCTACCCCAGCGACAGGAAGACAGAAGATATCTACAGAGTATCAAAAATATACCGCCGCTGCAAATACACTACGCGCACACACACACACACACACACACACACACACACACACACACACACACACAACCCAGGCCTGTATGATGTTTCCTCTTGAAAGGCTGTCAGCCCACTGCGGGGGTCATCAAAATGCCTGTAACGTTACACTGATGTCGATTTAATATGTACAGTAAATTAAAGTGACACCTGAATGCTGCGACAGTGTTTGAGGATTTATCACTTCACCAAGTTAAATATGAACCCAAATAAAAAGTGTGGTATGAATAGGCAAATGGGTTGTGTTGCATTGCTTTTCCTTTTAATTTTTCTCACACTGTATGTCCATAAGGTGACCTATGATGCTTCCTTGAACGGTTAGGATTGGTTTATGTGCTGCTCATTGTATTTTTGTACAAATGATCATAGATAATAAAATTCCGGTTCTGCCTTTTTGAGTTCCTTTCAGAATGAGCTCTGTCACTTTAAGTCCCAGTAAGCTGCTGCTGGCCACGCCCCCCAACTCAACATTTACATTTGATTGAGAAAAAGGCTGTGAAGTTTTTCTAGTAGCCATTGCACAATACATACAGCAGTAAAACCAGCTGACCAAAACATGATGGGCTTGGGTTGCTAGGTAATGGCACAATGCCTGTTGATTATGACTTAGCAATGGAACGGCTCATTTTCCCTGACACCAAAAAACAATAAACTTATCACCAAAAATCATCTGGTTATTTTTTTCTCATTTAGGCTGTTTTTATACTCAGTGGAGAGACAAATAAAACTGGCCAAAAAGTACATTTTCCATAATAGGTTCCAGAATCAGTCTAAAACATAAAAGAAAATCATGTGCGAAAAAAAAAAACCAACAAAAAAAACTTTCCGTACTCTGAATAACAGTGTATCTCCTCACATCATATGAGGGAAAACAGCAGCTGGCAGACTGTAAACCAGCTGTAGAAATGTATGTACAACTAAAACTTTATACTTTAGGTAGAAATATTCACCTCAACCCTACGAGGCAATGATCTCACACAGCTGAAACTGCATCCTTATGTGAACAAACCTTTTCTTAAAATGCAAATAAAGATTTAAAAAGAGAAGAAATAAATACACATTTGGTGCTTAAATTTGATTGCAGTATTTTAGTTTAAATATTCTAATTTAAGTTAAAATAATTTTAGCACATTTTAAATAGCTATTAAGCAACACATCTAAAGTATGTCCATCATAAATTCTACACTCTGGCTCTCTGAATTTGGCAACAAAATCTGAGTGAATCAAAATATCCTCAAAAATTCATTGATTCATTGACACTTCAACTGGCAGCAAAAAAGTGAAAGTACTTTGTTACTGTACTGAAAGATCAGTAACAAAGTACAGTAAAGTACAGATACTTTACTATTGAGTAAAGTAACAGTAGTACTTTACTCAAGTAAAGTATCTAAAACATAAAAGAAAATCTCACTCAAGTAAAGTATCTGTATAAGTCTGTATAAATATCTGTATAAATATAAGGAGTAGAAAGTGCAGATATTTTAAGAGAAATATCTGCACTTTCTACTCCTTATATTTTCACATATGCCTTATTATTTCCAAGTTGGAAAAATCCGCCGCTCCACAAAAAAAGTGGTGTAGTGTCTGTAACTCTCCACACAGTCAATGCAACCAAAGCCAAGCAGAAGAAGGAGACCAGAGGAAAACAACATGGATGGAGACTTTAACCTGAGTAACGTCACCAACAGAGGAACCTATTCAGACGTTCCCCATCTCTTCCTAAACATCCTTCCATGTTTGACTCAGGGAGCGATTATGGCGAACACGTTGTGTTTGGAGCAATCTAAATGATCCTGACTGAGATTTGGTTTAAAGAAAAAAAGAGAAACATATCTTTACACCAACTCAGTGGATGTTGTAGGCAAAAAAAGTATATTCTTTAAGTATTTTAGACTTCATGTTGTATTGTATGTATGTATTGTATCAGCTACATTGTATTGTATATGTAGGTGAAAACTACTTTTTGCACTTACGTATGTTTCAAAACTCATACATTTTAAATTTTTCTTGAGTAAAGCAGTTCAGCTTGTATGTTTACTTTTACTATAATATGATTTTCATACAAGTATCTGTCCTTCCTCTTCAGTCGAGGGGTGAGTGGTTTCAGCCCCTCTGCTCACCGGCTAGTTTCCTCCATATCATGCTGCACTGACGCATTAATTCCTGCACGGTTGCTTCTCTCAGGTGAAGGTGATCACCTGACGAAGGTGATGTTCGTCAGGTGATCACCTGGAGCAAGATGAAGCACATCTCAGCCAGACGGAGGCCTGGGCAGAGAAAACCAACATGTTGGTTAATAAGTCGAGTTGAGCTCAGCGTCCTCCTGTCACACCTCACGTGTTATATTCCACTTCGCCATGGATCCTTCATGCTTCTACATGTTTGTCAGAACATGCTGTCCGTCTCTAGATGTCAGGTGAAAAGACAGACAGACAGACTGACCTGGAGCGAGGATTTTTATACCTGTCTGCTCTAAGCCTAAGCTTTTTATACAGCCCTCTGGACTCCAGATTACATCAATACAATCTGGCACAACCGGACCTTTAAGAACATTCAGATTTTGGATTTGGCTCCTGAAACATGGCGATATGTCAGTCTGTCGGCTCTGGGTTAAAAACATGACAGCAGTGTTAGTAATGAAACAGTAATTTCTCTCTTTATTTTAAATAATTCTCTAAATACCTGGGAGAAATCAGTGGCGTAAGAAATGTGCACAAAACCCAAAGAAGGACAAACGCTTTATTTGCATCTTTCAGTAGAATTAAATATATTTGTAATATCCTGGATATGTAAAACACAGAACATGATGAGGCATTTATAACCAGTGAAAGTCAGAGAGTGTTTTTCTCTGCCAACTCCACAGTTCAGGATTACAAGACAGTAAAAACACAGACCGCCTCTGCAGTCCCTGCAAAACTACAAGACGATTTGAGCTAATACTAATCACAGCCCCCCCATTGAACGTGGCTAATGCAAAGGCACGGTTACCATGGCGATAAATGGCAGGAAATTAATAAACAATTTAGGCTATAATTGGTAAACCTTGTCATTTGTGAATAGAAATGAACCCCAGAGGAGAGACTTCTCATCTAAATAACAATGCAGGAGCCGCGCAGACAGAGACGCCTCAACGCGCCGCCGTCAGAGGGACGCTCTCTGTGTCACTTCTCCGGCTCGCCGTCCCCAAAGCTGAAACCTGCACTCCTTCTGTCTAGATGACTGACAATTCATCAACTGGCAGCGGTCCTGAGAGATTAAGACGGCACGCTGAGCGAGCAGAACGCTGCCACCAGAACGCACTGGAGAAAATCAATGGAACGCTTAAGATTCCTATATATCAGGCAGCTCAGATGGAGACAGGCGGGGAAATCCCTCTTATATTTTGGGTTTTTTATTTTTTTAGAGGAATTGACTCAGCAAATGTGTGTGTGTGTGTGTGTGTGTGTGTGTGTGTGTGTGTGTGTGTGTGTGTGTGGGCACGTGTTGGTGTGTGTGTGTTTACTTGCATGACAAAAAGAAGGCAAAAGAGGAGGCGGAGGATTATGTGTGAATTATCTGTGTGTGCAGAAAATACGCAGAGATTTTGTGGCAGTGAAAGTGGGACATAGGTGGGTGAACAAGAGTGCAGGTTTTTAGGATTGCGTGTGTGTGTGTGTGTGTGTGTGTGTGTGTGTGTGTGTGTGTGTGTGTGTGTGTGTGTGTGTGTGTGTGTGTGTGTGTGTGTGTCCCTGGCAGCTGTTTGCTGTGCCCAGAGTGGTGTTGGCAGAGCTTCTTTACTGTAACAGCTCCCACATGTTGGCACACCACGGAACAGTGAGGGCACTCTCCCCAGGTGCCAGGGCTCTGTGTGTGTGTGTGTGTGTGTATGTGTGTTGAATGAAAAGTGTGAGCATGTGGTAGAGAGCAAAAGACTCTGTCTTTTTGTGTGTATTTACATGTTTACAGTAACGCCTGGACAACATCTTTCATTTCGTTCTCTGAGTGCAGACCAAACAAGACACACAATGTTTTCCCAAAAGTCTTGAGGTTCTGAAGATTTTTTATTTTTTTTCACAAGTGTGAAACGGGTTCTTATGGACTGGATTTTTGCTCATGCTGAACTTGACAAGTTAGTGCTTTCAAAATGTTCTGAGTTATTAAATAACCCTCAGTGTACAGCTGATGGACACTTGGGATGACTTTGGTCGGCCAGCCGCTCATGAGAAGATTCACCGTGTTTTTCCAGATGGTTTTAAAACAGAACAGCGACTCTCTGGAGTCCCAAAGCTTTAGGAACTAATGACTGTCAATAGATTTGCTTCTCATCAGTTCTTGAAGTTTTTTAGATTGCGGCATATTGTGTTGCCAATGTGAGATCTATCAGTCTATTCATGTCGGCTGTAGCTTGAGAAAATGAAGCCCAAAGGAATTCAGTTAGATGCAGTTAATTCCAGATTAAATGTGGTGCAGAATATCTAGAGAGTATTTGACTGATTTTGAGGAAAAGTGTAGTTAGTAGCTTTAAGGAAGTTCATTATTTGTACACCAAATATTATCTATCATATGTACTTTTGTGAGAACTGGAGAAAATCCATACATTTTCAAGTTTTTCTGCTGGAGTAACTTTAAAACATGTTCTGCTCTCCTCCCCCATCTTTCTCCTCTCCATGTGAGTGAAGTTGCCATCCACCTTCTTCAAATTTTGACACCAACAAAATTGGTGTCAAACATTTGTGCTACCTCTGTGCAGTAAAAATGTGCATTTGTGCAGCTGTCATTTTAAAGATATAAAAATGTTTCCAGTGGTCATTAATGGTCATCACCACCAACCGCTCCCCCTTCTTTCATTTACAAAACCAAACACATTTGGTGTCGATCAGCTCAGCTATATTTGTGCTGGTTTGAGCATCAAAAACTTTCAAACAAATTTTGCTTTTGCTTTAAAGGTATTGATGATGACCTCTGATTCTGGAAAAGTTTTCATCAATGTCTTTATCTTAATTATCTTAATCATGGAGGCACAAACTAAAAATCTTTGCCGCACAAAAGGTTTGACACCAATTTTGTCGGATTTGAGGAACTTGTTGGGGCCAACGTCACTCAGGTCTCCTCTCCTACAGCGTCACAAAAACTACTGGAGCAAACTCTACCTCTGTGAAATCTGTGGCTACGGCAGACCTACGGAGCAGCAGCCTTCACCGTGCTTTTCATGTCACACTCCAGTTAGCTTGGGGGACATGTTCCAGCTGAGACATCCCTTCATCTACCCAGGTGGGATCTCAGAAAGTGCCTTTTGTTTCTTTAAGTTTGTGTTTCTCTTCAAGTATGCATTCACGTAGGCTGGGTCTTTCTGGTAAGCCAAGTCACTCAGTGTGTGTGTGCGTGAGTGTGTGTGTGCGTATAGATGAGTGTGCCCATGCCTGTATTTGCACGTCTATGGCTCTTCACTCTTTCATCTCATCAAGTGTTCATCATTCCATCCCTCATCAATCACACCATGCAGCGGATCAGTCATCAGCCTAGGGCTCTGTTTTAAAAATGATAAGATCTCTCTCTGTCCAAACACACGCACACACACACTCTCAGTTGTGTGTGGCGTGACTTGTGACCGTAGTGCTCTATGAACAAATTCTTGCAAACATGGTGGGAGGCCCTTCATTTAGCACCTCCATATTATTATTCTCCTTCATAATGGCACACACGATCCAGTGTGATGCTGGTCTGCAGCGCACACACACATCCACACACCAATACATACACACACATAGTTTCCATGGTGACCAATAGGCAGCCATGCAGAATGAGAGCATAGTCTCTTGGGACATCTCCTTTGTCCATCTTTCCATCGCTCTCCTTTAGTGATGACAAGATGTCTCCTCTCTGTCTCTGTGTTTCTCCTCCGGCCTCTGTTCATTATGCATAATGCATGCATTTCAATTCACAAGCTCTGCTTCGTATGGCTCATCCAGAGAGTTTGCAGCAGGCGGCCTTTGTCTGGAACTCTTTCCCCTAGATTAGTCCACTGTATTGCTCAAAACTCTGTTTCAACAAATGCAACTAAGACATTAATCCCAGCTGAGCAAGTTTGTCCCAGAACCTCGACGGTGTTGCAATAAGTGCAGCTGGAGGCAGTTTGAGTGACAGCTCCTCATTATGAGTAAATGTGGAATGGATGGAGGGGCCGAGGATGGAAGAGTGTCTGGAGGGAGAGGAATTCTTGTTTTGTCAGAGATTGTGAGATAGCTTGGGACAAATGCTAAATATTGCTGGCATCAACTTATCGACGTTTAACATTGCCGGTGACAACAGTAAATCCAGATCAAGGGTTCCCAGAGCAAACCTCAACTCAGTGTTTATTTAGTTCTACATGTTCATGGAGTTGTTAAACAATGACTACGGTGAGAAATAGAAGGAGTGGATTCAGATCTTGATCCAATGCTGCCTCTTTTCAGGGTTTACATATTTGGATGAGTAGAACTACTTCACTGGACTGGTGACCTGTTCAGGGTATAGTACACCTCGTGCACACTGACCCGCATAGGCAGACACCAAATAGGTTTTTCTAGAGTAGCTCTAGTAAAGCCACTCAAAGCCATTTGACATTAGAGCTACATTCAACCAGCCGCACTCACAAACATGCACACATTCATACACCAATTGGGTTTAGTTTTAGTCTGAAGCGTGCATTAATGCACCCACTCATCTGTTCATTGTCTTCAGCTTATGCAAGGTTGACTTGTGGAAGACACACTTAAAGTAAGGACACCCAGACTCTCTCCAGCTCTTCTAGGGGGATCACAATTCCTTCCCATACCACAGAGTTAACTCTGTGGTAGTTCTGAGTGTGCTCCCAGAGGGGAATGCCCAGGTTCCCCAAACGGAGGCCTCTGGATGGCACCTAAACCAACTCAGTTCAGTCTGGAAAGAACAACTGGCTGTGAAAGTACTTTAGTTCAGAATCAGAACGTGAAAGCAACAGGACTCAACTTTACAAGTTGCCCACATTGCTAAAGCTGTTTGATATTCAATGTACTTTCAATTTGATTCTACCAATTTGATATACTGACACCACTCAGATAAGACGTCAAGTGACCTTTGTCTCTCACATATTAACATGCAGTTCAATTCATTCAGACAGAATAGGCTTTAAAACCGACTAGACACATCAGTTTTATTTTAAATCAATGCGTTTCAATTTAACATACATATTGTCACCAGAATATATCTTGATCAACTGGAACAGTTCCTCAGTCTGTAGTTAGAGACAATGGGATCATCAGTTCCCCTTGGTGCAGCATCCCTGTTATGTGATGGAAGCTCCAAACTAGTAGCTTTCTCAGATTTGACTGTTTGCTGAGTCCAACCATCATATGAGACTGAAACTACTTTCTATCACTGACCCTTTTATATAAAATGCTTAATTTGTGCTTTGGACCAATGTAGCTCTTATGTTGTATTGTTAAGTCCAGTTGTGTACGCGACAGCAGGACCAACGGTGTAGCAAAGAGCTAGAGGCCAAACATAGAGCTGAAGAAATGGTCAGAAATCAGTACTCTGCAGCTGGTTGGTTTAAAGATGGGAGGGATGCTCGTTTAGGCACAGCTGAATGGTTGTCACGGGAGATTCAAAACATCCTCAAACATGCATGAAAGAATGAAAGCAAAACTCCAGCTATGTTTTTGATGAGGAAGAAACAATATAGCATGTCATAAAGCACAAAGTTGATTTTGCATAATATTCCCTTTAAAAAGTTCATAAAGCCATGAAGTGTGAGGGAATTTTGAAGAGAAACAGACCCACAGCATCACAGATCCTCCAACAGTGGCTGTGTATTCATGCTTTGTTTCACACCAAAAAACATCTGAACTGTTTGCTCCCAAAGATCTCAGTTTTATCAAAGCTTCATCTGATCAACAAACTCAACTCTGGGTAATGTTCCAGGAGGGCTGAGCAAACTCCAAGTGGACCTTTGTGATGGTTGGACAGCAAAGACTTTTTGTCTTCCATCACCCACAAACAACTGGTGGTGACCTCAGGATGCCACTCTGTGCTGCAGCTGTCTGAACAAGATCCACCCATCTGTCCGTCTGTTCATCCATCACTGAAGACTTGCAGAATCACAAGCTGTGTTTCTACTGAAACACCAGGAGCCATCCTAAGGGAAATCCTACAACTGATAAAATCTGATGCTACTCCATGCCAGTTTATATTTCGTGAAGAAGGAAGTTACGCTCAGTGTTGTTCTTGTGTTGTTTCTTTCACTGGATTTGAGTGCAGCGCCCCCACAGGTGAGGAGATAAACAGGTTTTCAAAGGGTTTGGTCTGTTTTGACAGTGAAGTGTGAAAGTGAACTGCAACAGATGAAAATCTAGCAAATGTTGCAACTTTTTTTCCCCCATTGAACCGAGTCTACCGGACTGTCAGGAGTGAAAACACCTTTAAATGAACTGAAAGGCAGTGAGGAGCAATATGGAGGCTTCAGATGTCATTTAGCAAAAGGGTAATATGTGATTAGGGTATGAAATAGTATCCACATCACTGATGTGAATATTGAAATAGTACAAATATTTATTGTTATTCCTAACTAGCTGCCAAGTGAACCAGCTAGTTCACTTGGCAGAACTGAAGTGTTGATAGACTACCGTAATAGTGTTGATAGACTAGCTGGAGTAGAAATGATAGACAGTTGAAGCAGGGATGATATGTAAGGTTATACTGTACAAAGTTTGAAGTTGGTGTAAGTTTTAAAAAAAAAGATTTCCCTTCATTTTGGAAGAATTACAACTAAGGCGATCATGTATGCACTATTAAATGTGGAAACATCACAATACAAGTTTCAGTAAGAGCCGACTGAGGCAATGTGGCCACCAGTGTGGGGGTCATAACTGGCTCCCCATCCCACTGAGGGCGATGTTGAAAACCTGATTAATTATGGAGGTCGGGTTGGTGGGTCTGGGGGGGAGTCATTGCAATGAGGGGAAATGTTAAGAAAATACCCTCTTGCTTTTGAACCGCCCTGCCACCCAGTGACTGTTCACCCACACCCTGGGATCTCTAATAAATAAAACTACAACTCTGCACTTCACTTTTATTGTGCATGTGCTTGCATGCATCTTTGTGTGTGTGTGCGTGTGAGTGTGTGTGACCTACACTGTCCTTTAGCACGAGGAACATTTTGCGCCGCTGTTTTTACAAGCTGGGTATTAAGCTGTCCATCAACTGCCAGAAAAATACCTTGGATCCTTTCCCCTCCTTCCCCGTCACACTCACATCGATTCCCCAGAAACCACAGTTGCAGTTGCCGTATCCGCTCCTCGGCCAAGCTCTTAAATACACTGAAACCAACCTCTTCGCTCTTTATGACCTCTTTTACACATGAGCCTTCTCTTTTTACATCTTTTTCCATTCATGCGTCCTCCCTGCCACCCATCGTTTATCTCTCTCAATATTTGCTCCCTAAATATCCCCTCTGCTTAGATACGGGACATGCTATGAGGTGAGCAACTGCTGACTGGATGGGTTGTGATACAGGCAGTACCCTCCCACCCCCACACCCCACCTCCTCGACTCCCCAGATTGGCTCGTAGAAAGATATGCTTGTTAATGTAAAATACAGCTTGTCATTGTGCATGGCTCTCTATTAAGGCTGCTTTTTACAGTCCAAGCGAATGGGGCCAAGGTTGCCTTTGAGTGAGTGCATCTCCTTTTAGAAAAGGTAAATCTATATATACCTATATACAATAAAATAACCAAATACCATGTATTGCAGGAAAACATAGAGCATTTACTTGATTTTCTGTCACTAAATAGGTTTTTCATAGAAAAATAGCCCAGAATGATTTCTGCAAAGATTTCAGGGTCATAAATTTCCAATCCAACTAATGATGGTTGAGTAAAACAGAACAAAAGTTTACTAATTTCAGCAAAGAAATGTCTAAAAAGAAGCCTAGGCTTAATGCTTAATATAGAAATGTGTATCTTCCATTTTTAACTTCAGTGAACTGGTCTTGCTCTGGAAAAAAAAATAAAAAATTACATTTTTGACAGTTTGTAATCAAATCCTCAACATCCAATAAGATTCAGTCTGGAAAGACAACGAGCTTTCATGCTGATATGGAGGGCGAGTGCTTCCATCTGGAGAACTGTACACTAAGCCTGTTTTATGATTTTCTAAGCCAGCTGTCAAAGCTACTGCAGATCTGACAAAACTCTTAACAGAACAGAACAGAACAATCACTTACTATGGCTTTCAATCAATCAAAACAAACTGGTGAACATAATGCATAATTTGCCAAAAACATTTAGAAAATATACAATCCTGATCAAAATCTTAAGACCAGTCAAAAAACTGCAAGAATTTGCATTTTGCACTATTGGTTCTAATTAGAGCTTCACAATGTTAAAGTAAAGAATCAGTGCAAGAGACAAGAACTTTTGAGCAGGAAATTTTCTGAAAACTGCATTTATACTCAAACATGATTTTTTTCAGCTGATCAAAGGTTTAAGACCATAGTCTTTAAAAGCCAAAAGTTGTGCAAAAATCTGGATTCCATGTCATTTTCTGTCAAGTCTTTACACTGTCAAGACCTCCTGATGGCAAAAGCAAAAAAGCTCACTGACTGAACGTGGTAGGATTGTTGAGCTGCATAAGCAAGGCCTCTCCCAATGTGCCATCGCTGCTGAGGTTGGACGAAGTAAGACAGTCATTTTGCTTTTTTAAATGATCCTGAGGGTTATGGAACAAAAAAGTCAAGTGGTAGACTCAAAAAAATTTCACCTGTTCTGAGCCGCAGGATCCGATTGGCTGTCCGTCAAGACACGGGACGATCCTCTACCCAAATTAAGGCCATTACTGGTGTTGACTGCAATAACCATGAGACGGCGTCTGTGAGAGAAGGGCTTCAGAAACAAAAAACGTCTTCAAAGGCCACGTCTTCTTCAACGACACAAAATTGCCCGTTTGGACTTTGCAAGGGTGCACCACACATGGGACATTGAAAGGTGGAAGAAAGTTGTCTTCTCTGATGACCTTGATGGTCCTGATGGCTTTCAACGTTACTAGCATGACAAGGAAATCCCACCTGAGATGTTTTCTACATAGCACAGTGGTGGAGGCACCATCATGATTTGGGGTGCGTTTTCCTTCAATGGAACAATGGAGCTTCAGGTTGAGCAGGGGCATCAAACAGCAGCTGGCTATGTGGAGATGTTGCAGCAGGCATCCCTCATGACTGAGGGCCTCATCTGTGTGGTAATGATTGGGTTTTTCAACAGGACAATGCTGCAGTATACAATGCCCGCCTGACAAAGGAGTTCTTCCAAGAGAATAACGTCACTCTTTTGGACCATCCTGCATGTTCCCTGGATCTAAACCCAATAGAGAACATTTGGGGATGGATGGCAAGGGAAGTTCACAAAAATGGACATCAGTTCCAGACAGTGGATGCCCTTCGTGAAGCCATCTTCAACACTTGGAGCAACGTTCCTACTAGCCTCCTGGAAACACTGGCATCAAGCCTAAACGATTGTTTGAAGTCATCAACAAGAATGGTGGAGCTACTCATTACTGAGTCCTTTTTTGACACTTTGATTTCTGTTTTGGGGGGTTTTCGAGTTTTTTTGAGCTATGGTCTTAAACTTTTGATCAGCTGATCACTCAGTTTGAATGTAAATCCAGTTTTCAGAAAATTCCCTGCTCAAAAGCTTTTGTCTCTTATGCTGATTTCTTCTTTTAACATTGTGAAGCTCTACTTAGAACCTTCTTAAGATCCAATAGTGCAAAATGTCAATGTCAATGTCAATGTCAAATTTATTTATATAGCACTTTACAGCAGCATAACTGCACCAAAAGTGCTGCTCAAGAACAACAACATGCAAACATGCAAACAGCATGCAAAATGTAAATTCTTGCAATTTTTTGACTGGTCTTAAGATTTTGATCAAGAGTGTACATAAATGTTCTGTTCATATTTGTTTAGAGAAAAATTAACATTTCCTAGAGTTCCTTTTTATATTTAGGGTAACTTTTAGTCTGGTAAAAAAAAAAAATCACCTCCTTTCTTGTTCTACGCTTCGCTTCATGCAGAAGGTCTGGACCATTCAGAGCTTTTTGCTTGTTGAGAAATATTTGCTTGCTGGATGTAAGTTTTAAATGACTGGATCCAATTTTACCAGTCGCTAAGGTTTGACCTATCAAGCTTACCGGAAATTGTGTGTGCTGTAAAAAAACCCATCTGGAGTAAAACCACGTCATCCTTGCTAGCAATAAAATGTCTTAAACATCCATCTGAGTCCAACTTAAGTTGCTCAGTATTTGGCAGCGTGGCCGACATGTACTGAATGTCTTCGTTCACTTCCTCCACTGCCACTACAGGCAGACTATGATTCTAAAACAGTGCATAAAAGCGACGTCTCGTTCACATAGAAATCCAGCTCAATGGGAGAAATTCCTAACAGAAAACTGAAAGGAAGTGAGAATCAAACGGAATCATGTAGGAAGGCAAAAGCCAAGCTAGGTGGCTTCAGCATATGATGAGAGGCAGAAAGTTTTCTGAAGGAATCATTACTAAACCAAAGTGGCCTTCCCCGTTCACACTGCCTCCAAATGAAGCCCTGATATAACAACTGCACTTTACTGACAACAGAACAAGTTTGTGGAAATCAGAACAAGTCAGAGGCCAGCAAGCACAATTCAACAACTGTTTGTGACTTTGTTACTCAAAATTTCTCAAATCTTCAATCAAATCTACCCTTCATTAGAAAACTTTTGCATATTATTATTATTATTATTACTCCACTGCTTCTGCTCCACATAAACACCACAAACTTCACCAATCTGCTCTGGGTGTGTGGAGCCATTTCCAGCTGCACCAGAAGTTGGAGTCAACAAGTGGTCAGCCAGGCCACGCCATTCCCTGTTAGCATTACATATTCTCCTCTATATTACTGCCTTCAAAACTCAAACGTCCAGAGAAGCTTGCTAAAACTCACTTAAGATACTCGCTCACATCAATTTACACTTCACCCGATGCAAGTTTAGTTCTACAGACACACCACGCTTCCTGAAAAATAATCAAAATCAAGGAAATGCTTTTAATGTGAGGTAGAGAAAAAAATGCTATATTGCTCCTACCGTACACGGGGTCAGCACCGACTGGCACATGCAAAAAAAAATGCAATACAAAACTCATTCAGGGAACAACTGAGAGGTAAACATGCATTTTTTTTTAAATTGCCCTAAATGCACCCCTTTCCTATTGCCTCCCTGGGCAGCTGCCCATGTTGCCCTTATCAAAAACCGCCTGTGTTGGTATATTACATTCACACATGGATGGTTGATTTGAGTCTAACAACAAACATCAACCATCAATGACTTTAATGTCCAAAACGTAACCAATGTTACTGGGTATCAAATAAAATCAGTTCTTTGACTTCACTATAACTGGATTTTTTAAATATAAAACATGAATGCCCCTTTCTCAGACCTTTAACATTCCTAACATAAGAACCTTTTTAATTTTTTTTATATTTGTGCATCGGAAAACATAAATAAAACATTTAGACCCACATCTAAGATGAGGTAAAAATACTCAGTAAACGCCAGAGGGAGAAACAGCCCCTTTAGTACTGTACTTATTGTATTCAGATTATTCTTTCGCATTTAAAGTGATTCTTTGAAGTTTAGAGCTTGGCGCCTGGCCACCACCGTTTGGCTCCTTGGTGCCAGAAAAGGTTCTGTTTGGACAGGAGGGTGTAGCTGGGAACTGGGACTTGGAAACTAATTGGAGAAGAAGTAAATATTTGTGCCTTGATGATGGACTTACTTTCAACATTAGAGGTCAGTAAATCTTACCAGTGACAAGCGAAAATTATTTATTTGGTGTTTAATGAAAGATGTTGAAGCTCTTTGTATGAAATTCAACTAGATTTTGTTTTTCTTTCCCCGCACTTGGATTTACATGATGCGAAAGATGAATAGCATTGTTCAAAACTTGGACCTTTTTTTCCAAAAAGGTTTATGTGAGATTCGAATGGTTTTAAATGTTAATGTGATGTAAGCGAGCAGCCATGAGATACCAGCAAATGCTTGTGCACAAGTGCAAGGAATATTACTAACTCACATCTACTGTATGCACGTTTATCTTGATGAAGTCTCATTCCTGGCAATGAGACATGTCTATCAAAACTGAAAGCTTATCCCTAGTTGAGACTGCACACAGTAATCTAGAAGCACCACAGGGAACCAGACTCCTGCCATGGATGTAATAAGGCAGAACTGAAGGAAAGTTGGATCCATAGGCAAAGTGAAGCAAATGGAGTAACAGTTTAGAGAAAAAGAAAGAAACACTTCTGCAATTTAAAGCTCTTTTCCCCATCATTAACTTTCAGGTTTATGATGGTTTTGCTACACGGAACAGAAGTAACGTTTAGTATTACAAAAGATCATCAGCCTTTTATTTCTTTAAAACTGACCTGAGCTGAATTTAATCGCCTCGTTTGGAGTACTGTCCTGAGACGCAGAACTGGAGTATCAGCCACGGTTCTGTAGACTGTCCAGTCTCAGGCGGGCTGGCTTCATGGTGTTTTTTCAGTGGAGTCATCAGAGATCTGGACACCGGGTAGTTTAATGCCGTCCTCTCCCTGCACTGCACAGTTGTCCTCCTTGTTTTGCTCAAGATGAGCACCAGATTACTGTTTCTACATCTGATTTCTGGCTGTTTCATTTCACCGTTCCCATAACGAACCCCACTGTGGAGTCATCTGCACATTTGATGATCAGATTTCCATGTGTGGATGTACATGTCACAAGTTAGCTGAGTAAACAACAATGGACTGAGTACACAAACTTGATGGACTCCAGTACTCGGTGCAGTGGAACGGGAAAAGTAGCAGCGTTCATATCAGGGATGAGATGTTTCTCTGTTTGTCTCTGTGCCGCCGTGGCATACGCACTGAGTCGTACAGTATTCAAAGCAGCGCTTGGTGTGGATTGGGACATCCCCAATCAAATCCATATTTGAAGCTGCACTACTATTTTGATGAGGAATGTCTAAAAAAAACAGTTGGTTTTACCAGGAGAGTGTTTGCTCCATTTTTTTTTTTAACAAAAGGTAGAGCAGTGGTGGGCACAATATATGCTGACAGTGGAGCTAATTTTTGCTTAGCATGCTTATGTTTATGCTAACTTTCCAAACACTTACTTGGATTCCTCAATTAAAATTTTTCTAGATGCATACTAAAGCAAATGACATTTATTCGGTACCCAGCATGCATTTCTTTAAATTACAGGCTGTAGTTCCGTAGTAAACAGTTTAAAATTTATTGATGTACCGCCTGCTTTCTGGCAGGTGGTACCCTGCAGTGCTCCATTAGGCAAAAACAGAGTTAGCAACCACAGAGTTAGCAATACTTAGCAGTATAGGTGTTGAATGACAAACTTGGCCCTGTGCATTGTGTCATTGACTCATGATGTGTATTAGCGCCTAGCACTTTAGCATTAACTTCCGATAATTCCCATGCTGGTATAGCGCACCAACAGAACTAATGTTTCTGGTTAGCACTTTAGGGTTAGCGTAACTAATTTTAGTTAGCTTTGCGCGCCATTAAGACAGAATATATACTACATTCAAACTATTTTTACAAAGTTAGCATGTCATGCTTGTAAATTGTGATTAAATCTTGGATCCATTGTGGAAAAACATTTTTCTTTTAGACACCAGATCAAACTGAATGTATTAATCTCTCTTATGCTGTTGGCATTCTGGTCATCAGCAATTCTGGGGCCGAAATCAGAATTAGCCTTGAAAAGCTCCTTAAAGCCCCGACATATCAGTGTGCATGAGACAACGTGTACCTGGGGAGAAAACACTGGAGAGAACCTTTGACAAATAAAAGGTGGGAGACAAAGGGGGGAAGCTAAAAGGAGGAAAGGCATCACAGGGGCCATGATGGAGGGAAAAAACATCAATACTGTGTGCATTTAGTGGAAGTGAGCAAGAAAGGAAGAGAAAGAAGGAGCCACGGGAGAGAGGCAGAGAAGTCTGCCGAGAGAGAGGAGAGGCTTGAAAATCAAGAGAGGAAGTCCAAATGAGATTATCTGAAAGAAGTCGGAGACAATGAGTCAAGCATTTTGAGAAATAGACAAAAAGAATAGTGGAGGTCTTTCTATGAAGCAAGCTGGAAGGGGGAAAAAAGGTTTGCAACCATGCTGGGAGTTCTCCTCAAGCAGATCTTCTGTTCTGCTTTCAGCAGACACAGAAGGACTTTTAGTTTTCATCAATGTGCACACAGGGACAGACAGAATAATCATCCTTATCTGCATATGCACAGAGCAGCCAAGGTGAGAGACAATACACATGCACTAGTTGAAGTGAAAGACCTGCATTAGTACGGTAGAGTTCAGCCGTATTTGAGAGAATTATTACAAATTAAACTTTAAAGGGAAAATTTTAGATTTTTTTTCATCTCTCTTTTAATGCTAATGTATGTTTAATGTTTGTTTTGGCATATATAAGGTCTTATTAGCTCCCAATCACTGCGTCAGACAGTGCAGATTGACGCGTTGTCAGTGTTTAAAAGAACATTACCACAGATCACCCTGCTGTACAACCATCACTTCTTTTTTATATATTCTTACATACATAATCAGTTTTTTTGTGTATTTTTTTCTGCTGCCTGTTTTCTGTTTGAGTTCCTTCCATTTTATTCTGTCTGATGCTTTTATTTTGAGATCAGTAAAGCCATATCTTAAAAAGAAAAAAAAGCAGTGCCTTTCTCACATTATTCATATTTTCTTGAAACTTTTTCAGTTAGTTGTAACTATGAACTTCAGTGTATTAAATTGGGATTCTGTGTGATGTATGAAGACAAAATGGTGCATAACTGCAACTGTATTCAACCCTACATGTCTAAACTTTGTTTAGCTGCCTTTTCACTACAGGTACAGCTGTAAGTTTGATTGTGACCATCATCGGATGTCTAAACTGATTTTTTTTTTTTTGTTTACATAATTGATTCGGTTTGTTCAGATTAGATGGAGAGAAACGTTCCTCCCCAGTCTGAGGGGGTTTGGATGTTTTTTCTCCAGGGTTTTCACCCTGTGTATTTTCCTTCCAGTTCTGACCAGATTTCCTGTCCATGCCAAAACAATAGTCTTCCCAAAGAGGTCTGCAACTGCAATCCTCGTTGGCCGGTGCTCTGCAAATTTTAATCCTTCTCTGAGTCAAGTAATAAGGTCACTGGCTGATTACTGATTCTCTCTGGAGAACCTGACCCAATAGAGATGGTAAATGGTGAATGGCCTGTAGTTGTGACGTCCAGAAGACTCCAAAACTTTACTCATATACACATTTAAATGCTGCCACACTGCAAAAACACAAACTTTACTAATTATTTTTGGTCTAGTTTCTAGTACCAATAGTCTAGTGTATTTGATATTACTTGTAAAACAAAACTAACATAGATGTACCTTTTCTGCAACATATATAAGCTTATTCTAGGCCAATTACTTCTTAATTTTGATGAAAAAGTATGAGTTCCACCAGGAGATTGTTTTCCCTATTGAAAAAATTTCCTGTTAAGTGAAATAATGTGCCACTGGAACTTAATGACTTATAACAAGTGCCTATATCTTTCTGAAGAGTTACTAATAAGTTGTTTGTCTTAATTCAAGTTGTACCCAAGATACTTGCACTAGAAACTAAATGAAAATACTTGGTAAGGTTTTGTGTTTTTGCAGTGCGTGCAGCGTCTGAAGTGTTGTGTCCCAATAACGGAGATGGACGAAGCAAGGGCTAGAACCGGCAACCCACCAAGTCCGGGACAAACTCGTACCGTCGCCTCCTACGTGGAGGAGGTGATTTGATTCAATTTGTTGGGCCTGGAATACATCTTCAGAACCTCAGAGGTTCGTTTCAGAATAAAAGTACCTTTTGAAAGGAACAACCTTTATTAGAGGTGTTAGAGGTTAAAGAGGTGTTAAACTCTCTTTTTACTAAACCCACATTTCTTTGTGAAAAATCTATTTCTTATTGGTCTGATATAATACTCGAGTCTTAATTGTCACACTTTCATTAGCTATAAGCAGAAAAGCCTTAAAAACATTAGATTTCACTGTACAGACTGAGTTAGTTAGTGAAATAATAGACTTTACAATAATGCTCTAATTTATTACATTATAAGTCATTGATGTCCACTTGGACCATAATTAACAATTGAAACAAACTTCAAGTTAGGGACATTTAGTAGCTGCATGCATTGCACCGCAAAAACTGAAATCTTTGTAAGATTAAATATCTTAAATTAAGGAGATTTATGCTTGTTCTCTTTCTGACAAGATAATTTTTCTTATTTTAAGAAAATTATACCCTGATTTTGTACCTTTTTTTCTTGTTTTTGAAAGGGGACTTTTTGCAGTGTGATTTGGTGGTATGAAGGTACTAGATCAATGACTGTGAAGTTCACATGTGAAAAGGGATTAAGATCATCAAGACATTTCAATCACTTGGCACAGCACAACAGATCAGAGCTTGGTAACAATGGTTGGAATGTTACTTTTTCAGGAAAATGCAAAAGTTCTTTGTTTTCTTCCAGAGGTTTATCTTCAACAATGAATGTGGATTTTCCACATCTGACTACTTGTGTTTCTACACGGCGAGGCCACAGAGAACAGACTCATATCAGAAAATCCACAGTGATAATATGAGCTCATCATGTAGATAAAAGCTGGATAGCCTGCTTAGTGCTGATGTGAAGCTGGAAGAGCCACAGACATTAACACCTACCGCAGCATGTTTTGTAATTGAAATGTGCTTCTGGCAGCACTGAGTCTGAGAGCAAGCTCTTTGTAGGATGTATTTTCTTGGAACCATGTCCAGAGCATTCCCACTTCCATATCTGACTAGAGTTCAAAGGTCGAGCAATATTCAAGCAGTGGAATATTGTGCTGAACTGGCCAAGATGATATTCACAATCTCAGGCATGTATATCAGAGTTTCTATTCATTATCTTCTGCTTATCCAGGGTCAGGGGTTGGTTCACAAGGGCAGCAGCCTAAGTAGGGTGGCCCAGACTTCCCTCTCTACAGACACTTGTTCCAGCTCTGCTGGAGAAACCCAAGGTGTCCCAGCAGAGAAACATAGTCCCTGCAGTGTGTCCTGGGTCTTCCTCTGGGTTTCATCAGCATCTAGGAGGCATCCTAATCAGATGGCCAAGTCACCTCAACTGGCTTCTCTTGATGTGGAGAAGCAGCAGCTCAGACACCCTATTAAACTGATTTCACCCTCTTGTATCTGTGATCTTGTTCTTTCTGTCACAACTCAAAACTCATGAGAACAGATGAGGTTAGCAAGGTAGATTGACTTGTATAATGGAGAGCTTCACCTTTGGGCCTTTGGGTTCCACTCTGGAGCTAGACCTGGAGGTGAGTAATGCTGGCAAGCACCTGGTGGCTACTAGAACACAGCCCAGAAAGGAGGCATCGGTCCGCCTTCTCATGGTTCACCACCTGTGGGAAGGGCCAAAGGGGTCAGGTGCATCAGGATGGTTGGTGGCTGAAGGGGAGGACCTTGGCGGTCTCATCCTCGGCTACAGCAGAGGGTTCTATGGCACAGTTTCCCTTCATGTAACTCAGTCATGAGTGTCTAAAAGTTTTCACTCTTTCAGAATCTCAAAGTGGCTTTTATTCCAACTTTCATTCTGTCAAACAAACAGGCAAATGTAGGATTCTATTTATGATATTCAGCATGTATTGTTGAATTCAGGGTCTGTACCCTTCGAAGGCAGCATTTGAAGACTGATTACATCACAGCGATGGAATGAAGGCTTTTCAAATTCAAAGGTTCCTCGCAATGCGGCCCTCCGTAGTGTCCTTCTATGTCCAATCTGACCAAAGTTCAGGGTTCCAGTGTTTGGAAGATCCTAGAAAGGTCACAGACAGTTTGTGATATGAGTGTACCTCAGTACTCGTCCAGATTGGCACCTTCCTCTCTCCGCCTTTTTCCTCGCTCCGGACGACCCTGCAGGGCGGCCGCCGATCAGCGGAGGGCCATTATCCAATCACAGCATGGCATTTTGCCACCAAGGAAAACATAACAATCATCATATTCCTGAGGATCTCCCTGATAACTCATTTATTTCAGTTAAAAGCCAAATGACAGTGCTTAAACACGGCGGAGGCCACCGTGGCTCTCAAAGCGGAACGCCGGAGAGGGACGAGCGACGCGGAGCGTCTTCATTAACGCCATGCCACCGAACCAAAGACTCTGCATACAATTAATGCTACATCACAGTGCCACTGCTTATCACTCACTCTCATGGAAACACACACACACGCACGCACATGCATACACAATCACTCTGCTGAGTGGAATAGACAAAACAGCGCACTGCTCATTACCGCTGTGCCAGTCCTGTCTCCATGGTCTAGGTGACGGGATGGGGGCTGTTGTCTAATGCACACACGCAGACAGACACACACACACACACACACACACACACACACACACACACACACACACACACACACACACACACACACATAACCTGCTATGAGGGATCAGGATGGGGGAACCCTCTGATTTACCGTGTTTTATCTTGGGCAAAGAAGCACACACACTTGCTTTCTGTGTCTGCTTCTCTCCCCTTCCCGACACACACACACTGAAGTCGTATCTTGATTAGGCGGCTTAGGTGGTCCCGGGAAATACACTCATCTCTGTCTGTCTCTCTGCCTCTGTCCCCCCCTGCCCCCCACCTCTCTGGCATGTTGTTATCTCCAGGGTCCAAATGTTTAGAGATATCTTCACACACACCTGATGGCAAACAACCTCAGTTGTCTCCCCTGTGTGTCCTTCTTCTAACAGGCTCCTGCAGCCTTGACCGGACCCACAGCCTGTTTACAAAGGGTTGGACCCGACATCCATTTAGCCCCGCTTTTCAAAAGGGACAAAAAGAAAGGTAAACGCAAAAGGCAGTGAGGTTTACTCTTCCAAAACCCTTCTGTGAAAAATTGGATTCCCGGCCAGCCATGAAACCTCATTGGCATACAGGAAATAAAAAAATAAGAGAAATAAATACACAGTCCAGTCACATTAATGTGACCACCATGTACTTTCCACTTCAGAGTTAAATAACCAATCACAGAAGGCAGGCGGCAGCACAGTGCAGTTGAGCGTATATAAAGGGTGTGTGTGGGCTTCGGAAAACATTTCAATCGTTGGCGTAATGCAGAAACGAAGCGATTTATCCGACGTCCAAAAGGGCATGATCATTGGCTTTCGGGCCAAGGGTGGAAGCATTTCCGAAACGGCTGAGTTTGTGAACTGTTCGAGTGCCGCCGTGGTAAAAGTGTACCGTGCATGGCAAAATGGGACTGTCCAAAATCAACGACGTGGCAAATATGGTGCACCACGGGCCATAGATGACAGAGGCGAACGACGGTTGCGGAGATGCGTTCAGGCAGATAGACGGGCTACCGTTGAGCAACTGACCACTAAAATGAACCAAGGGGCTACCACAAGTGTCTCCCAAACCACTATTCAGCGAACATTGCTGCGTCTGGGCCTCCGAAGCAGACGCCTGGTTCGTGCACCTATGCTGACTGGTGTTCATCGACGACGAAGGCTAGAATTTGCACGCCAGTACAGCAGCTGGACGTCCACTGAGTGGCGACAGGTAGCGTTTTCAGATGAATCGCGTTTTATGCTCCATCGGACAGATGGACGTTGGCGTATAAGGCGTGAAACCTCTGAAAGGAACCACCCTGCAACCATTGCAGGAACGGTCCAAGCTGGAGGCGGGAGCATTATGGTCTGGGGAATGTTTTCCTGGCATTCTCTGGGTTCACTGATTATTGTGGAAGGCACGATGGATCAATACAAGTACGCATCTGTCCTTGCGGACCATGTCCACCCCTACATGCGCATTGTTTTTCCTCAGGATGATGGCATCTTCCAGCAGGACAATGCGAGGTGCCATACAGCTGCCAGTGTACGTGCGTGGTTCGAAGAGCACCAGGATGAGTTTACCGTCCTCCCCTGGCCAGCAAACTCACCTGACTTAAACCCAATCGAGCATCTGTGGGACCATCTCGATCGAGTTGTTCGCGCCATGGATCCTCAACCGCGTAATCTAGCGCAGCTGGCCACGGCATTAGAGTCGGCATGGCTCAACATCCCAGAGAAGACCTTCAGGGACCTAAGTGACTCTCTTCCTGCACGTCTCGTAGCAGTTCGCTCTGCGAAAGGTGGTTATTCTGGCTTTTGACAGATGGTCACATTAATGTGACTGGACTGTGTAGATTTAATACTTTGACACAGTGCTTCATAAACTCAATTTTCAACTGACAGTGTTTTTGTTTTCTGTTTCCCTTTTTTTCATGGTTGCACAATGAATCTTTGCTTTTTTATTATTATATTTCTAATGCAAAATAAACATTTTCTTCACAGATGAACTTTTTACATGGTCTTACGTTATAACCACAAATTTATATGCATTTATATGCATTTCTGAGCGATTTTTGTGACAGACCAACACAAGCTCGTGCATAATTTTTATTGTCAAAATGTTTAGGTTTTTTTTAATAATCACCTATAATGTGTGGCCAGGATATGTATTTGTTTTATTTTACTTTGTAAAGCACCTTAAGACAATATTCATTGTGAACTGGTGTTACACGAATGAAAAGAAGGAATTTAATGTATTCAATTCAAATACTGAATTTAGAAGACTAAGGGCCCCTGGAGACAGTTTTGGGTCCATTTCCAGGAAACAAATAAAAATATATTTTACTCCTTCAAATTATAGAACTTTCAGATCCAATTATTTAAACTTCAACAGGGTCCACGCCTCCAGTAAGCAATTATTTCTGGGCAGTCGAGGTTCCAGACCTTCTGTACGAAGCAAAGTGTAGAAAAAGAGGCTGGTTTTTTACCAGGCTAGCTTATCACATAAAATCCCCAAATAATACACTTACCTTTCTTACTGTAAATGTGACAATATGTCAAATAAAGGCCTAGGTTTTGTGTTTATTTTTGTCATGTTCTGAACTATTGTTCAAAAACCTACAATGGGTGAAAACTGTAATTTATTCTTCGAAAGAGAAAGTGAGTCAAAACTGGATTTTTCTGTTGTTTTTGTCGGTCGGATGCGGATTAAAGGCTAAAACAGCTTTTCTACGCAGAGCGCAAATGAAAACAACAAATCAGTTTATTGACTCACTGATATGTTTTTACTGATGATATAATGTTGAGCATCAAGAGGTCATTGTGTGATTTAAGGTACATCTTATCAGCTCTAGGGCCTGACATAAATAAAGATTACACAGCAGTCTCCCTGTAAAGCCTTAAAATAAATCCAATATAGTCATAACCCATAATCTCACATTATAAATTTCAGGAGAACTCAACAACTAATTCATTTGGATTTAATCAGTGGAAAAATATCCGTATCCTAACCTCTTTTTATTTTTTTTAAACTAAATCTCTAGTACCAAACTTATTGGTGCCCTTTTTATGCCAATAAGAGACCAGCTAGTTTTACCACCGACAGGAGCAGCAGAGAGCGACCTTTGACCTTTTTTCTTTGCACAATCTCTTTAGTCCAGCCTTCTTTTGTAGATCCTTTTCTTCCACTTAACCCACACGTTTTCTACAGGTCTTAAGTCTGCAGATTGTTTCTGCCACAACAGAAGTTTGATCTTTCCAACCATTTATGTGTTTGTTATGTTTTGGATCGTTTAAATACACATTAAAAAGACACAACCATCAAGCTGAATTTTCGTTTGAACATTTTAGGCCTGATTCATGAAAAGTCAGAAAATGCTGAATAATTTGGAGTTATGCTCTGTAGAAAAAATCAGTGAGGATTGTAGATATATAGGCGAGAGTCCACTGTAGATGAAAACTCTAATTGAGAAAACAAGCCACACTTTTTTTCCCTCTACATTATGTTTTTAACAGTAAATATGACATCAATCTCCACTTACAAGATATCCTTACATTGCTTTGGTGTGGAGTGTTTTAAATATGTGCATCATTTCATGGGTCTATTTTAGTCAGGGAACACCAATGAATTTCCCACCTTGACTTGGTTTGGTTTGAGTCAGGTCTCACCTTTAAAAGCAGACTGAACCTCCAGTTATGCAGTAACAGCAGCAGCTGGTTTGGCAAGTGATCAAAAAAGCTGCCAACTATGAACAGACCGCACAAACTATCCAGCTGGTTGCTGTGTTCATAAGATGAATGAAGCAGAACCAAAAAAATAAAAAATAAATAAAAAAAACAGAGTGACAGAGTGCGGCATGTTGTTGTGGTTACACAGATGCCAAGTGAGAAATTACAGGGATATAAAAGTTTTCTAGATGACATATATGCCCATAAATCACTTTCTCTCTTTAGTGCGACAAAGCCCACATAAGCCTATAAATACGATCAATTTTCAACACACTGTAAAACAGAAAACAGGTGATCCAAGTTTAAAAACACTGAAGTCAATATGGTGCAAATAATCAAAATAAATCTATCCAAGTAAATATATTAAGCTTATTAAGTCATTGCGTTAAACAAATGGAAATAAATTCGATTACATGTAACAGATTAACTAAATTTTTTAAGTTGGTGATCATTCTGTTTCTTTTTTTCTTTTTTCAACACTTTGCAAATGAAAAATGTTCAAACTTTACAGGTAGAAAGTCATTTTTTTTTATTTGTTCTTATTTTTTTAATTGGAATTCAAGTCAGATTTCTTGGCGCGGGTCCCAAAGGCGTGTTTCACTTTTTAAAATTGATGCTGTGATAAAGCAAATGATGATCAACCTGCATAAGTCTTATTAGCCCTGCCATGTATCACTTATCGAGCCGTTTGGCAGCACCATGTGCACACAAAGTGACAGCAGCTATTATAAGTAAAACCTGCCCAATTCATCACTGGTTTGCTGTTTGGTTTGCTAATCGCACCTTTTTATCACATCAATAAGCAGCTGCAGAGCACAGCACTATGCTTACAATGCCGGCTTGTTCCAAGGCACAGAAAGGCTCCACAGTGCCGTATAGGAGTTTTTATGTGCTGCAGTTTGACGGGACAAGATAATAAAGAGGTGATATCCACCTATAATCCTCCCTGCAAACAGTCGCACATGCAGCTGTGTGTGACTGCCAGTAAACCATGCTGGTGGACATTTTTGAAATGAACCACCGCAGCAAGAGAGTGAAAGATGATTGACCGAAGAGCACACAAAACCAAAGACACGTTCACATTCTCCGTTTCTCGCACACACAAAGACACACACACCCTGATCTGGTTCAGTGGGGTCTGTTCTGCAAGTAATGACTGCGCAACACACTTTTTATTTTTCTTACTCCCATACAGTTGACTCACGCTCCACTGCCTCTGTGTGTGTGTGTGTAGGGGTGTGTGTGGTGTGTGTGTGTGTGTGTGGTGGTGTTGTGGGTGTGTGGTGTGTGTGGTGTGTGTGTGCGTGGTTGGCGTGTGCGTGAGTGTGTGGACAAGCTAATAGAGTTCTCTCCTCTCGCATGCACAATAACTGATGATGTGGGGCGATCAGCGACTGAAGCCAAAACTATTGCAGACATGTTTCAAAATGAGTTTGAGGAGGAGCTGTTCAATTTTTCAACTGACTGGTCGTTGAAAACTTCAGCTGCTTAAGTAAACAGGGGACCGCATCCAAACACACACACACACACACACACACACACACACACACACACACACACACACACAATGCATACACACACAAGCCTTGAAGAAACGAGTGAGAGAAAGGCAGCAAGAAGCTAACTCATGCCACTTAATGTTAAATCATGGTTGAGCAGAAAACAGTCATTTATCTGTTCTGCTCACATTTATATGTAAAAGTTAGAGAACAGGAACCAATGGAAAGGTATGATGTTTATAGAAGTGTTCAAGCTTTTCATTTTGTCAATGTCACTTCCACACACTTCAGTGGATTCATGTTGGATCGCCTGACAGGAAGTAGTGAGTCATTGGGAAGTAACAGAATGGTCCCTCATACTGAGCCAGGTTCTGGTTCTGGTTCTGCTCTGAAGGTTTCTTCCTGTTAAAGAGGATATTTCCCTTCCCACTATTGCTACATGCATGCTCGATGTGAGTCTTTACTGAGTAAAAAAGGGCTAAAAACAGATTGTATAAGGTAAACCAAGTGTCGTGCTAACACAGGAAAACAGTTGTTAGCATTGTTGTTTTACAGCAACAGGTCTCCCTAAATTGCCCGTAGGAGTATGTGTGTGTGTGCGTGTGTGTGTGTGTCGCGATGGTTAGCCCTGGAGACTAGCAGCCTGTCCAGAGTCTCGCCAAATGATCGATGGAGGCAGAAAGCAGCGCCCCCTATGAGGCTGCATGGGTAAGTGTGTGCAGGGATTGGATGGATGGCTTATCCATATCCTTCTGCTGGAGCTGCAGGAAGAAATGCATTACTCTGTGTTGGTCTATAACATTAAATCGCAATAAATATGTTGAAGTTTGTTGTTGCAATTTGACAAAACTTGAATAAATGCGACGGTTATGAATATTTCAGCAATGGATTTGGTAGCACGCATTGTGGGCCTGCAGTGCAGAGGCGCTCAGTAATTGAAAACAGGCTGAATGATCCGAGAGAATGACAGTCCTGAAAGATTATGTGAACTCAAACATTAACACAATTAAGTGTGTGAGCAGTGGGGTATGGTGCGACATTAGACACTGTCTTAATAGCCCCCCAGCACCAAGATAGAGGAGTGTGTGAGTGTGTGTGCACGAGAGAGAGAGTGAGAGAGACAGAACGCATGCATGACAGCCTGTATCTCCATGACAAGATGAAGAAAAGCCCAGAACCGACTCAGAGGCATCAAATGCTCCTCGTCATATCGGCTTGATTACAAACGCAGAAATTCAACCGGACCACGACAAGAAAAGCACGGCGATAACAAATGCTCTTCTTCTTCTTTTTTCATAGCAGCGATCCGCTCGTTAAAGACAGCCGCTTTATCAGAGGCCGAGCAAAAATGATTCAATTGTGCCCTGGTGATTCTGTGCCTTAGCAACAGCCGGCGGGTCGGCGTGGCGGCGGCCCGGTACTGATTTATCTCGCCAGCCTGCACTCAGGTGCTGTTTTGTTAACAGGATTGCAGCCATTTATAACTGTGTTTCATTACTGTACTAAGAGGCGATAAGATGATCACTCACACACACACATACGCACACACATGCGATGGCACACTCAGAGGCGCTAATTCAATCCGCTGACAGGGAAACACGGCAAACAACATCCATTATGGCCTCGGAGCTAATTGGTTATGTGGGGGGAGGGGGGGGGGGGCAAGGAAGCCTGGGTTTGGTGTTGGGGTGCCGAGTAATTCTTCTATTTTTCACCTCCCATTGTTTGCAATTATTCATCGCATTTATCTCTCTCACTCTTACTTTCCATCCCCCCCAAAAAACAACAACAACAACAAAAACAGAAGCAAGTTTATGGAGCTCACTATTCTAGCTAGCACTAATTCCTCTTCCGGTCTCTCCTTGTATGTACACCACGGGGGTGAACTGGAGATGAAAACACCTGCCAATAAAGCTAATGCATCCACCTGACCAGCAGCAAGCAGTCCAAGCCCAAAACAAAGATAGCATCTTGGCCCCAGGTGGCATCAAACCCATCGGTGACATTTAATAATGTCCTCTCTCTGGCTAACCTCCGCCCCCAGCCCCCTCCGCCCTCCTCCATCACCTGACTCACTATTACTATTCCAGATAAATCTTCTCCTGTGGAGGAAACCGTGGAGGTAGAGACGGGGTTGGTGATGAATCACCTTCATTCATGCAAAGACCAGATCTTTTAGGATTCCTGGCTTTGGCTCTGTTTATTTACTTCCTCCATCACACCACATCACCCAGCAGAGTGACGGCGGATGAATGGCTTCACGGAGAGGCAGATCATCAGACAGATGGGGCTGCAGGAAGAAATAAATAACGCCGAGAGAGGTGTTTAAGGACAAAGAGAGAAAGATTATAATAATAAAAGGGCAGAAAAGGGGAAGAAAACGGGCTTGAGGGCCTGAAGAAGTGAGACGGATAAACAGAGAGAGGCAAGTAGAGACAGAGGAGACATAGAGCGATGGGAAGGCGATGGTGGTGATAAGGGCTAGGGGTAATTGCTACTGCGTACAATGTTTACATGCAGCAATGTGTTACTGAACATGTCGGCTTGCTTATGTCATCAGCTGAAGCGCATGCAGTTAGCAGACGATGGTATGAAAACACACCTAGCGCAGCAAAAGGTGCTGACATGTTAAAACAGGGGTGTCAAGCTCATTTTTGTTTTGGGCCAAATCAAGATCATGAATGTTCTCAAAGGGCCGGTCATGTCAGAATGTGTTGATAAAGCCCATTAACAAAGTGTTAAAATATGAATAAATAATTGTCTTTGCATTTTATAAGTAGTTCTTACTTGTAAATACATTGTTCAGTCCCTCTAGGATTTTGCAATTTTTTATTTTTTTTTTGTTGTTTTTTTTTTCAATAAAATGACAAATTTTGTGGAGCTAATTTAGAAATATTTCATTGACTTTTGTAATATTTACGTTTACATGTGAGTTAAATGTGACTTTAATCGTCACCTCGATCATGGACTAATCACTTGACATCAAATGAGGCTGAGGCAGCGATGTTGCAAAAGTACAAAGTACTGCCACCTACAGGAGGGAGTTAGTACTCAGTTAAACTCAATGTTTCAGACCATGTTTGCTGAAAATTTGCAGTTTTGCATTAGTGAGAAAAAAAGTGTGAATCTGTTGATTTTACGTAAATTTCCATAATCACACAAACTGTGAGGACTGATTGATATAATTCGGCACCTGGAGTCTTGTGTTAAAACATAAGCAAGACTTTGATACTTAGCATGTTGGCAGATCCTGTTTAAAGAGCCGTGTTTTGTGATTTCCAGCCACATAGTCACATTTTATAGCACAATCAAGTAATCATGTTACCTACAGTTGTTACAAAAGTGCTGCATATGTCCAATAAGACTTAAAAAAAATGACACTTTTCAAAAACCATTGGCTCTCAGTGTCAGTTCTAGTCCTGGCGTAGCTTCTGTGGAAGTGAAACTCCATCAGTCACCGGGCGAGAGGCAGTTCAACCTGGACAGACTGCTGGTCCATTACACTATGACACAGAGAAACACATGACATGCAACCATGCACACACTCATTCATAACTAATGGCAATTCAGAGTAACCAGTTAAACTAGCTTAATGTGGTTCTGTGCTGTGGGAGGAAGCTGGAATAGCTGGAGATAAG
Source organism: Poecilia picta (assembly GCA_033032245.1). Lineage (NCBI taxonomy): Eukaryota > Metazoa > Chordata > Actinopteri > Cyprinodontiformes > Poeciliidae > Poecilia > Poecilia picta. The sequence continues at coordinate 1,503,463 of CM065371.1, forward strand.
CCGAGCATGCACAGGGAGAACAGGCACACCCCACGCAGGAAGAGTAGCAGCATTCAGACACATCCTGTTGCAGGCAGCAGGGCGAACAACTGCAGCACCACACAGACAAGTTCCACCCACTTCACATTTCTTTGAGATTCTAATAAACTTGAATCGCAATATATTTCAATTAAGTCTTCAAGTTTAAACAGAAGTAATTCCTAAAGGCCTTCAGTTTTTCAACTGCTTTGGCTATTTTGTCTTATTAATGCAACTTTTATTTTAGAGAAACTGTTTTTTGTGCATTTGTTAAATGATATTTATGTCATGACAGTATAAGACAGATAATCTGTGAAGAAATTGAGCTTTCTCTCAGTTATTCCAGGAGAAGGGTCTTAGCATTGTCAATCACTCTCGCTACAGCTGGTTCACCACAACATAGCCTGCCACCAGTGCTAATGCTAGCTAGCATAGCCAGCAAACAAAAAGTTTTCCTGCAATGTGACATTATTTCTCTACCATTAGAGCAATGGTTCTTAACCTGGGTTCGATGGAACCTCAGGGGTTCGGTGGAGCCTCTGCCGCAGAGGTAAAGACACACTTGTGTAAAGTCGTGATGATGCCCCGCTTTGCCATCACTTGCTGCAGAGGATCACGTTACATTGCTTAGCCAATCAGAGGATCACGTTACATTGCTTAGCCAATCAGAGCTGCAGAGGAGGCCTGATTGGAGGAGCTCCACTCTCAGCAGGGATTTGAACTTGTGTCTTTATTTACTTCAGAAAAGCTTTCTGTGTACTTCTAAATCTGCTCCTTAGTCGCATCTTTTCGGTGTTGGTACTGCCTCTAGTGGCGTGGGGGTGGTAACACAACTAATATAATTACATTACTAAATCAGAATACCGCAAAGTCTTGTTATTAATTATTAATTTATTAATAATATTATTAATTATTAATTTTTTATTCTCTTAAGAATGTAGAGCTAATTAAATGATCTAAACAAGACATTAAAGTGGTTCCAGTTTCTCTCGATGGCCAACCTGTTGAAACTGGCAAATTTTAAATACCTTGGGTTTCCTGGACGGTCAGCTCAACTTTGCTGAAAACACTGACTATATTTTGAAGAACTGTTCTCAGAGACTCTACCTTTTAAGAAGACATAGTGATCTTGGGGTGACCTGACTAGACTCTAGTTGGGTCATCCCAACTAGAGTTGGGTCACTAGACTCTAGTTGGGTCACCCCTATGTCTTGAATTTGGGGGTGGGAGGGGAATCGTATTTCATTTATCACTTCAAAAGGGTTCAGTGAATGTGCATATGAAACTGGTGGGTTCGGTACCTCACAAAGGTTACCCACTGCATTAGAACCATTCACAAGGATGATGTTGCTTTTGACCGGAGAAGTGCATTTCTTGATCTTTTTTTCTAAGGTTTTATTGGTTCTAATGGCCTTTATTTGAGAGAGGTTAGACAGGAAAGTGGATTTTGAGAGAGGAAGGAAGACATGCGGCAATAGTCATGATGCCAGGAATCAAACCTGTGACGTCCGTATCAAGGACTAAGGCCTCCTTACATGAGTTGTGCTTTTCCTCTGTGCCACCACAGCAGCCTAGAAATCAATCTTTTCACAGATAATCTGTGTCATAGTGTACTGCCATGGCACCTTGAAATTTTAACAAATATGTAAAAAGCATATTTTGTAACATTACATACTGCAGCTTTAAAGGAAAGAAATATCCAAAGCAACCTGGACCTAAGTGATTAAATCTCCCCTGAGCCTACTAATGGTGTGTCACATTAGAGTATTTCGATGAAGAACATGAATGGCCTGTTTGAGGTGATGCATCAGTTTGTTGATTAGATTTAAGTCTAGACTTTGACTAAGCCATTCAAAACCCTTATTTTTTCTTTTTAAAGCATTCACAGTGGTATGACTTGTGTGTCATTGTCCTGTTGTATAACCCAACACACTTGAACTTACAATCACAAGCTGAGACAGGCCGTTTGTAGATAATGGCTCTCAGTGTGGCTCAATAGAGCCCCAAAGTCTTAGAAATGGTTTCATAACCTTTCCCAGACTGAAACATCAGAATTTATTTCTCCTCTGATAAATTTCTTTAAATCGGAGCATGATGTAATACTGTTCAAGATCTTTTAACATGTCTAGGTTCTATGTTCCTCAGGTCTGCTTGATGCAGCTGGTGCAACTGAATTCACTTTGCAGTTTATTATTTCCTCTCTTCCGTCTTTTCGTCTTTGTGCTCATCTGGAATCATCGTGTCTTGATCCAGTTTGGTTGTGACATTTGTCACGTTCTGCTGTGACTTTGGCAGCAATTACTTCTAAATCCCAAGCATGTTGGTGGAAAACAATACACTCTCATTAAAGCATTCACAAAAAACCAAAATGTGAATGCAAAGATTCTCCTCCTGTTAATAACCATTCACTAATTATAAGTTCCCTTGACAAAGCAACATACCATCCTCCTAGATACATAGCTGTGAAAAGCATTTCATTACCTTGGTAACACTTTTGGTGCTAATATCCCTGCTTGCCCAGACAACAGTTTTATCACAAGCTAGAGCATGAATATCATACCTCCTGTCAGGTTAGTGGCATGAGAGAAAACAGCTTTGATGACTGCGTAGTGCAAGAAAAGCCCAAAGATTGAGTGTTGGGTTGCAATTCTGTTTATCGTACAAAAAAAAAGGGAAAAAAAACACAATTTTTTTTCAATATTTTAAATGTTCGCTTGACACTGCTGTCAAAAAGCTGTCTTTTCAGCATTTGGACCAGAAATGCTTAAAAACTGGACCTTGCATGCAGAATGCAACCAGCTCTGTTTGGTCATTCAGCTCTTTCAGTTTTGTTGTCTTTTCAGCAGCTTTTCTTTACTATTCTTGGAGGAATGTAGGTTTCCTAATGTCATTGTTTATCCATCTGTAATCCTTATGAAACATTTGACTGATGTAATTATGAAGACTTCTCGGTTGATCAACCTTCACATATCATTCTGTCAGTGTCTTAAATCTCCTCAACCCTTCAACCAAGAAAGACAATCAAAAGAAACCACAGAACAAATTTATTCCTGAACCAAACTCTAGATTCAAGCTCCTGCTAACAGATCCAAACACAAACCATAAATCAAAGAAGATGCAAAGGCAATGTGGTTGGACTTTATAGATCAATGTGCATGTAATTTGTGCAGTAGTAGATCTAAGCATTATGTAAACATATTTTAATACCCAAAGGAATGGAGGAAAAAAAGCCTATCAGGAGAAAGACGGCTGACATTGTTGCGTTCTTCGACTTCTTCCTGTTCCCCCGCCCTCCCCTGTTCCCTCTACCTCTCTCTTAGCTGTTACGTTGATGGATGCAGCACACTCAGCAATATTTCAAGGCATGATAGGGGCACAAAAAAAAACCTTTCATGGCAAAACAAACAGGCTTCGAGCAGCTTAGGCATGTGTTGACAAATGGAGAAGGAGCATTAAGTACAGTCAGAAATGGCTACATGAATCCCCTGAAGAATAGCAAGAAAAAAAATCTGACTACTTGGTTGGGCCATAACCATAAGGCTGGGTAGGTTTTACACTGACACACATGCGCATGCACACACGCGTGCACGCACACACACACACACTGAAGCAGTCCTTTGAGGAGCCTCAGGCCTAGAGGGAATAATGGTTAGCAACCTGAAAAATGCCCTCATCACAAAAGGCCTCAGACAGTAATAAATGAAATAGTTGAGCCGACCACATTAATCCATGCCACCGCGTCAGAAAGTGTGTGTGTGTGTAGGTTTGTGTGTGTGTGTGTGTGCGTGTGCGTGTTTTACATGGTGAGTGTGTGCATCCCTGTTTGCTTATTTCTCTGCACTTTGCTGCTGGTATCTGTGTTTTTCTGTCTAGTCACGCAGGCTGGAAGCCGTGGTCTCAGTTTGCATGTGTGTTTCAGTATGTTTGATGAAAAAAAGAGAAGTCTGTCACAGCGTACGGCCATGGTAGATGCTAACACACCGCCAATGTAAATATCGTTCCTGCCTCTTCAGAAAGCTCAGGATATTTGTGAAAGCAATGTGGGCACATGTTGGCATTCCAGTAAGCAAAAGTATCAAAGGGAATATTTGTAAAACTGACCAGCAGGTAGTTCTTCGCAAAGCAGCCAATCTTGAAGCACCATTCATGTTCCTCAGTGCTGATTGACTAAACCCTAAGAACTGAGATCAGGAAGACTGGGAATGTTAACTTCTGCTGTACAGCCAGGTTGGTTTACTCTGTATGCAAAAATGCATACATTTGGTATTATTAAAATAGGCATATGTAACCTTCTTTGGACATTGTCTCAAGTATTTGTAGATTTCAGCTATTCAAGGGCAGTTGTGGTCACTAACTCCCAAAAATACTGCAGATCTTAAATGTCATGAAAATGAAAAAAAGATCTCATGCCCTTGAACTTAAATTAATATCAGTTGACAGTGAAGTATTTGGTGATTTATTATGGAGATAAATAATCACAAGAATGATTATTTATTCCATTTCCTCCAACTACTGGAGGAAGTGGAAATTCAAATGGGCCAATCAGGAGAAGTTGTGAACAATGACATTGTTTTATCTGTGCTGTTTTTCTATTTGTGGTCTGCCTGTAGTTTTAGCTACAGCAACATAGGAAGTGCAAAAAAGCCATTCAGTCTGTGTTGGTCACACTTCCAAATATTGAATTAACATTATCGGTCATTTGGTTCAGATCAGCTCTTCTCTCTTCGCAGAGATTGATGGTTGCTTACAGTGCAGGTAGATTAATAAGCTTTATGGCGTCAAACTGCCACATTACATACGTCACGGACAAATGTTAGCGATTGGGTCAAATTTAAACCCTCAACAGAGTCCAAGCTTCCAAGCCTGAAACAATTGTTTCTCACTAGGCAAGAGTTCAAACTCTCTGAACGAAGCAAATAGCATTGAAAGAGGGGCTGTTTTTACTAGAATACTATTGTCGCAAATTTGCCTCAAACCAAAAAACAGCCAAAGTGGAGTATTTACATCACTAATTCCAGCTGGTAAATAATATTCTGCACATGTCAAAGATCATGTTGGAAACACTGTCACCATCTGTCAGTCAATATAATACCCAAATATGTATAATTTGAGTCATATTCATGCTAAATACTTGAATTTATGCCTATTGTATTTACTATGTAAGGCTGAACAGTCTGCTTGACAGTAAAAACACAAATATTACATGTTTTTACAATTATAAGTTAATTCAGACAGTAAGATGTTAAATACACACATACGCACACACAAGATGAGGGTAATTTGTGACTTTAGCTTATAATCAATCTTTGAATTTCACCCCAAAATATTGGCACTATTCAAAGAGCAAAGATCTTTTTCCAGATTGTTGACGGAAATGTTCAGAAGTGTAAAACATATGAATGTGCATCTGATGAATGTGCATAACGGTTAGCCCAACCCTTATAAACTCAGCATGGGTTTTTACACTACCAAAATAATTCTTGGTGCTAAATTGATGCTGACCTCAAAACACTGGACATCTTTCTTATGGCTATGTAAAGTTGGTCGTTCTCGTCTTTATTTAGCCAAGAAAAACAGACTGAAAATTGAAACTTTCAAAGTCTCGTCCAAATTTTACCTAAACAAAAACATTACAAAGTCAGACCTGGTTAGCCCATTTGATCATCTCCAAACACTTTTTAACCGCAGTTAGACATGTGGCAACATCATCCTAGCCCTAACCCTACATTTTGCTTGGGGCACTGCTGTTTGCCTGAGACCAGGTATTTATGTTTCCACTGGAAAAGCACAGACTCCAGCCCAGTAAAACTGGCTTCAAGTTACCATCCAGTCTTTGTCTGGGCCAGAAGAAGGAGTCGTAATTATCAGGGTCCAAGAATGTTCCAAGCAACCAATTAAAATGCTGCAAGTGCCATGTTAAAAACTCACATGGTTTCACTTTTAGCTTGTCTAATTTTGAACAAAAACAAGAAAAGCACAGCCATTCCAGATGAACAAATATCAGGCTAAGACGGGAGACGATATTTACAATATTCTCTGTAATCTTCATGTGTCTTAAAATACAATCTGTTGTCCAGTGAACATGGGTTAATGCACAACATAGAGCCCCAAGCTGAATTTATAAACTCAGCTTATTTTTGTTACTGATGATTAATTTAATATTTTTTCATTACTCTTCATGATTTATTCCTACAATAGCAATTGCTACATAAGTTATTGTTCTAAACACCTCTTAGAGAGGTCTCATAAAATACTGTATGTCTAGTTTATTATTTGAGAAAAAAAATCATAATAAAATTCATTTAGGTTTTGTTTGGGGGGAGGTGGTGGCTTACAGTTTTTTGAATGCTTGCAACTTGGTGATTTTAAGTCTCTTGGCAAGAAGTTTGGAGAACACTGGTATAAATAAATCTCCACAGGGACAGCAGAGGCCTGTGCATAGCTGAAATCAGTGAAAAACACTTAAAAACACTGCCTGTTTTATTAGTTCAAACACCAAATATACAGTAATATGCATCAATACACACAGAAGAAACTGAAGTTTGCAGAAGCTAACATCTACAGATTCCTCATCTTGGTACAGCCAATCAGTGATAAGAAAAATACAGTTTCTGGATTGGCTGTTTGCAAATTCCACCCAAGACATGTCAGATAGCAATGCAGCCAGGTATTTCAGCTTCTAACGTTGCATTTTCTTTGCAATATTTCAGACAGCATAATCTGGAATGGATGAATTTTGTGCAAGTAGTTCGGAATCACATCACAGAAAAATCCATGAATACTAAACTATGAATAAATGGAGGTCTATTGTATACGTTTCCCATTACTTTGTTTTGAAAATGCACATTTCTAGTCAGCGCTTAGCTTAGCTTGTTCCTCCACTCCTTCCCTTTGCCACTGCTCTTTTCCTCTCTCCAAACTGTGTGTATTTTGGTCTGTCTGTGGGGAGTCAGGGGTCATTATTAATCTTGCTGCCTCTTCTACCTTCAGGCATAACAGCAGGGCAGCATCGTTCTGTGTGTGTGCATGTGTGCGTGTTTAAGTGAGAGTGAAAGGAGTGGTTGCAAATGAGTCAGTTATGCTATTCAAGTAAGGTGTGAGTTCTAGGGAAAGCACCGTTCATGTCGTAAGGTGTGTTCATGCTGCTGCTAACGAGCAAGTTTGTGTGTAATGACTGAAAAGGACGGAAGCTGTATTCCGGCATGATGGATCATGAGAGAGCAACATTCGTAGGACACACTCGCACAGGACACACACCCATGAGAAATGAAGGAGAGAAAGAGAGGAGGGTGGAGGCTTGGGGGGTGTAGGGCGGGTGACAGGGAAACCCAGACCGAGAGAGAGTAGAAGGAGTAGAGAGGGAGAGCGTGGTGAGTCCCCCGTTTCTCCTGAACTCATTAACTGCTGTCCTCTCTGCCCTCCCTCCTGCACTCCCACAATGCCGAGCAGCGGCGTGCATCAATAACACCGTGACAGCACGAGGGGGACGGGTCAGACAAGCAACCGCCATCTCCCTGGCAACCACCGCTACGGCCACTATCACCAGGACAACAAATGCCGAGCTCAAACAGGCTACGGTGGGGAAGTGAGGGGGGTTCCCCTACCTCCCTTCACGCCCCCCACAGCCCGTCACGCAGCGAGGGCCGCCGCGCCCGCTGCTGCCGGATCAGAGGCGAGCTAAATCCCCAGCACGGCTCCGGCGCAGGATGAGGTGAGAGAAAGCTGACTGATCCCCGTTCTGAGGTGATCTGAACGGACAGGGGGATTCAGCCTGAGCCGAGGTTACCAGCGTTATTCAGCTTTTCAAGAGGAGGATGGGGATGAGGACGCCATGATGGAAGGAAGGGAGGAAAGTTCATCTGCAAAAACTCATGTGCGGAAGGAAAAGTCTACCGTTTTCTGGAGAAATCTAAAGATTTCTGTGCAACCCAGAAGAGTTAGGGGTGGAAAATAGTAACCCTATGTCCTAACGCTACCCTTACCCTTGCAGAACTATGCAACAATCTATTATGTTTTACTTCCGTTACTGATTCAATACAGTGCTTAAAACTAACACTTTTAATCGATTAATTGTTTTATCAGATTAATCACACTCTTAAATTTATAAGCTTGAAGTGTAAAAATGCACATTGTCCTAAATATGTTGAAGAAAATGTTTTATTGTGTCAAACCAAACATCCGTTTTCCAGATTTGTATATTCAGGACGGTTTGAAAGTCATTTTCTTTCAAACGTAAATACAAATGTCAACTATAAACTGCTGTGCTTCAGTGGAATGAACATGCATTGTTGAAATAAGTTGCATACTACATTGTTTTTTTATCCAAAGTTTTTTATAAATCAAATTTTGCCGCTGGGCGGTCTGACTCTTCTCTCTCATCTTTAAGACCTCACTGCTGTGAAGCAGGCAACCCTCCATGGGAGAGAGGGGTTCAGGTCAAACCAGGTGATGCAATTAATCTGCACTGTGTAATATTAAGGCGTTAAACCATTAGCTTAGCAATTTTGATCAAACATGTAAAAGCAACATAACTTGAATTTGTTTAATCAGTTCAATTAGTAGAAAAGCCAATGTAAAAATAAATAATAAAGAAACTAGAACTGACAAAAATAATAGGTAGATCACCTTGGTCAAACATATAAAAAATAAATTGCAACAAACCTTTCAAATGGTTCAGCAAGTGCAACTAGGGATTCTAAATATAATGTAAAATAAATAATAAAGCATTACGTGTTCTATGGACAGGGTAAATTGTCATTGATATTTTGGATTTTTCTTAAATATCAGGACGTGATAATATCACTATTATCAGGACTAGTGATGCACCAATCTCACTGTATAGAGATTGGTGAATCTTTATACAGAACTACATCTTAGAAAGTCACACCCAGCAGGGGTGAAAACCCAAAAAGGGTCTCTGCTCTATGCTGAACAACACAAACTCACTCGGATCAGTCTTTATTCATGAAAATTGGTTCCAAACTGAAAGTCGAAGCAGCCACAGACGTAGCTCCCACTGCCACTCAGCTTCATCCCCGCTGCCTCCCTTCGGTGTCTCTCGACGGTGGAGGTTTTGATTTACTTCCCTGAAACCCGAAGCACAGACCAGCCCATCTCCTGAGCTGATGCCGAGCTAAAATCTAAACACCTCATCATCTGGATCAAACCAGGAGCAACAATTATTTGTTAACATCCAACACCTCCCACTGGAGTTTCCATTAGGCTTTGACGGCATGCCAAAGTCGGAGCTTTTGCTCTCCTCGACGCGAGCACGCTGTGCATTTTTTGGCACCCAGAACACCATTATGTAATGACTGTTCCGGAAGCTTCTGACGGTGCTCACTTTACGTTATTTAGCAGCTAATTGAATTAATACACAATCTAAAGCTCAAAATTACCCCAGTAGATAAAAAAACCCTGCTAATTTAGATTGTTTAGCAACTAAAATGCACATTTATTGGTAATTTTCCTGCAACTGTTGAAGACTGTTAATAGCTAATTAATGATTTCCCACATGGGCTGAGATGTACTTCTATTGTAGTTTAAATTGTTCTATGACTACACCTACCGCAATTCTCAAGTATCATCAAGTTTCATACATCTTTCATTGGAAATAATTGTTGCTACAATAAATTTAAAGTTCTTATGATAGGAAATTTTAGCGATTTGGTAAATGATATGATAAATGCCGATCCCTATTCCTATAGATCTTCAATCAGTTTCATTTCTGGACTGGCTAATCCATTCCAGAACATTCCAACTCCATTCATAAAGTTATTGTTTGGTGTGATGCTGAAAAATAAAATTCAGAGATTTCATCAAGAGATTTTGGAACTGTTTATATTGTCCAATACCCCAATCCCATTTAAAGAAACAAAACCCAATAGCATGATGTTGTCACTAAAGTATATTCATTTGGTAAGTTTTACTGTTTTGGTTTCAAATGTATCTTAGAGAACTTGGGCGGAAATTCACTGGATTGGTTTTGTTTTGTCCCACAAGGTTTAAGGTTTTAGCCATGACAGAGTGTTTCCTTTGCAGACAGGGCTTCTTTTTTAACAGCCCCATTTATGGCTATAAAAAATCTTGGACACAGCAGGTTTGGATGTGGCTCACACACCAACCACGTGTTTTCTGTGTACTCGCCGTCTTTCTGTCACCTCGCTTTCTGATTGGCTAAAAGTCATGTTCAACAGGTTGTGCTTTTGTTTGTCCCAAAGAAACGCTCCTCACACTGAGATACCGAGCCAAAACAATCCAACATTTGAATATCCTCAACTTTAGATTGGATTGGTCCCATTGTCTTTCCAAGCAGACTAGATCACTCGTAACACACCACACACTGCAGGAATTTCTCCTAAGATTAACCTTCCTGATTCCTGATAATTCCGGTATTTTTACAATTGTCAGAAGGGGAAAATCAGGGCAAAAATCAGCATAAAAATCTTGTTGTGTCAACTAGGGGATAGGTGCTATCTGCCTATCAAACAGTTGTAATTTTTATGTTCTACCATACCAACTTAAAGATTTGCTAAACACAACTGGTACTTTACCTTGTTCGGATGAGATTAAGATCTATGGTCTGCTCACATGGGAACATTTTCTCCTAAAACAGGTTGTCAGTTTCAAAAACAATTGTGTCCCTATGGGACAGTTTCAAGAAATGTTTTTACCCAAACAGAAACACCAATAATAGCCCGATATGCTGTTTACACCTCCAGATGTGTTAGTGGTGCGAAACATGGAGTATGTATGCGCCTCCACACAAGTGTAACAGTAAACAGGACAAGAAAACAAGAATAGAAAACAGGAATAGCAAACAAGGCGCAAGCGGAGTCTTGTAGAACTTCACCATTGTTATATGCATTTGGGATGGTATGAGGTTAAATGTTTGGCTAATATTTAAACTTTTTCACATGAATTTGTTGTGCACATGAATATGTGAGGGCAAAATTTTAACTCTGGAACCCATTTTGGCTCCTGTAAAATACAGCTTGCATGAGCATCCGAATCTATCTATCTATCTATCTATCTATCTATCTATCTATCTATCTATCTATCTATCTATCTATCTATCTATCTATCTATCTATCTATCTATCTATCTATCTATCTATCTATTGTGTATTAGGCCAATGTAGATAGAATAAAGGAGTAAAGTTTTGCCAACAAATTTTTTGACTTTTGGAAATTTTCTGAGTCACATAATTTTGACTTCTGTAAACTCAGAAATTCCTCAATTTTTTTTAGAATATTTCTAAGACAAATGTAAAAATTTCTGAGTTTTTTTGGCGTAAATTTATTACTCCTTTGTTCATCTACAATGGCCCTGTTACCCCATTGTACATCTATCTATCTGAAATGCACATGTTAGAATTTTGGACAGATTTGAAAATCCTTACAACGAACATGAAGGCAAAGGAAAAAAATGAATATTCCGTTTACTTTGGTAAATGGGTGAGGTTTTAAAATATACTTCAGAGTCTGCTCATATTTACTTGTATAAAGGGTTGACCAATGAAAAGGTGTGCTGGTTACGGCTTGAAAGCTCGGCGGATGGTTCCTTTGAAGACCAGAGGAGAACAAGAGAGCAGCATGTCACAGACATTCGCGCTAAAAATGGAAAGTCCTCCTCCAGAGCTGTCGACGCGGAGCTAAATATCATGTCAGATAATCGTTTGTGCTGTTCTTGTTTTTTATAATTTCAGAACGGTGAAACGAGCGGTGAGAGTCCGCTACCTCCTGATAGATGTGACGCTGCGGCGGGCGGCAGCAGAGAGAGATTTCCTTCCCTCGCGGACGGACAAACAAGGCGCGGAGAGGAGAGCGAGAGGGAGCCAATCATACGTCCAGATCAGCGGTGGGCGGAGCTAAGCGGCGGCGTCTCAACCAGTGAAAGCTCGCGAAGAGCGCCGAAACCCCACGTGGGTGTTGAGACCCGAACGACACCAAGAAGAATTCTGGCCAATCGGGGCCCCGAAAGGTGTTAATCTCGACGCTGATTGGGTCCCTGTTTTTTCTCGCCACAGAGTCCCGTCACTCAACACGCTTAGCCCATCGTTTTTAACTCTTTCCTACCACACGGGATGGTGCTGCCCATAAAGCACAAACCTGCTCTATAATAGCTAAATGTGAATTAATGAATGACTCAGAGGCGGTTTGTTTTTAGAAACGCAATACATAAGTTAGTCCGGACTGATTCAAAGCCTCGTTTCAGACATATTCAAAGAAAGCAAAGGTGACATAGTGAAGAACTATAGTGGAGCAGCGAATAGTGCGGCAGCTTTCTGTTTTTTAACGTGTTGACTTGATCATAATCAAATCAGCATGCAAGAAAACGATTAGATTAAAAGCACATGAGAAGACCATGCTTAGCAGTGAGGTATAACCCACATTCACACACCCAGAGCCTCAAATTGTTCTCCTTCCCCAAACTGGGCACAAGAGAAGCGGAGTCAGGCACTGAGCATTGACTGAAAGTGATCCGAACAAAGAGAACAGTCTCTCCAGTCCATCCTTCTTATTTTAAGAATAACTGCACTGATCTTTGATAGTCGATGACGCCTCACGTGTCGTAAGCTCTTTTTACTTTATGCAACGTTCCCCCGCCCCCTCCACACACACATACACACACACATACACACCCCACACCCCCAAAAAAGCAATAAACATTAACGCATCCATTTTAAATAGCACTACAGTCCGTCCCTCCGCGCTATGCAGTCATACAGGCACCAACACTGACAAACCGAGCATCAATCTTCTCTCGTTCTTTTTTTTTTTTTTTTTGCAACCTCCGAAAAATATATAGGAAAGGTAAACATATTCGGAGGGAGCAGAAGGCTGACATCGCCTCTCTGTGGTTGCTTTGTGTATTGAAAAGAACTGTCGGAGTGTGTGAGAGAACAGAATGATTTGATCTGGATTCGATCTTTTCACTTATTTGTGTCGTAGTTCTATAGTGTTACTGGATTCCGGGCATGTGCCCCACATAAGCATCTCAGCCTATTGAGACGACATGAGGCAAAAGTTTATTTACCCCGCAAATCTAATTTAAAAGCCAGTCTGATTATTATTATTATTTATTATTATTATCTGACATAAATAAGGCATGTTTTTAACACAGAAATGCAAGTATTTCCATACACTTGTACAGAGTTCAAAACTTGGTTGGGTCTTGTGTTTGGAGAAGTTACTCCATCAATGCGGCTTGACACGGCTTGACCAGTCCATGGTTGTGCCATTGCCAAGGAAAACCAGGTTTCTTTAATAGCATTGTTGGTTCTGTGGATCTAGTTTTGGTCATTAGAGTTCTCTCCAGTCAATCACTGTGATTCCATAGATACTAAAGTGAGTATTAGTACCTTTGGCTGTATGGCTAGGTGTCCAGGCTGTTGGAAAATAAAATCATCTTCTCCATAAAACTTTTTAGCATAGAGGGTCTAAAATACCTATGGACTCAATAAGACCCAGTGGACCAACACTACCAGGTGACATGGCATTCCACATCATCTCAAGCTGCATTTCCATTACAAATGTGTGCAAAAATGTGTCTATTCTCAATGTCTCAATTGCTGTTTCTGTTAAATAAGAAACCTAAATGTAATTAAAATCACACATGAAGTTTGTTCACATGATAAAGTCATTAAAAACACGCAGCACCATCATCCTACCATTTCCTGCCATTTTCTTTTTTGTGGTTTGCATCAGTGGCGTCATCCTGTTGTTGATCATGTGACTGGCAAAACTGTTTCCATTGCAGTTTCCATCCATCCATCCATCCATTTTCTTTATGCCTTTGTCCCTTGATGGGGTCGGGGCGTGCTGGTGCCCCTCTCCGGTTGGCGTTCCGGGCGAGGGGCGGGGTCACCCTGGACAGGGCAACAGAGACAAACAGGACAAACAGTCATGCACACACACACATTCACAATTTAGACAGACCAATTAACCTGACAGTCATGTTTTTGGATTGCGGGAGGAAGCCGGAGTACCCGGAGAAACCCCACACATGCACAGGGAGAACATGCAAACTCCATGCAGGAAAACTGGGGCTGGGAATTGAACCCAGAGCCTTCTTGCTGCAAGGCAACAGCTCTACTAACTGTGCCACTGTGCAGCCCACATTGCAGTTTTGAGAAATGAATTCAATGAATTTCAACACGAGAGGGAGCCGTAAATCGCAACATAGCCAAAAACAAAATACGAAAACCCCTCATTCTGATGCCAAAACCTTTAATCGAAAACTAAGTTTCTTTGAGATTGAGGTTTATTTTTGAAATATCGAATTGCTCAATTATGGGGTCAATGGAAATGCAGCTACTTACTGAAAATTTCACCCAGAACCAGAAGCATCATGGATTCTGAACTTGTATTTCCACTTTCAAATGAAACATAAACTTTACTTTCTCCTAAAATATATTTTACAAAAGAGGTTGTGGGTAAGGCTGCACAGTGGCGCAGCTGGTAGAGCTGTTGCCTTGCAGCAAGAAGGTTCTTGGTTCGATTCCCGGCCCCGGCCTTTCTGCATGGAGTTTGCATGTTCTCCCTGTGCATGGTGGGTTTTCTCCGGGTACTCCGGTTTCCTCCCACAGTCCAAAAACATGACTGTCAGGTTAATTGGTCTGTCTAAATTGCCCCTAGGTGTGTGTGTGTATGGTTGTTTGTCCTGTGTGTGTCTCTGTGTTGCCCTGCGACAGACTGGCGACCTGTCCAGGGCGTACCCCGCCTCTCGCCCGGAACGCCAGCTGGAGATAGGCACCAGCACCTCCCGACCCCATCAAGGGACAAGGGTGTAGGAAAATGGATGGATGGAGGTTGTGGGTATTCCTTCTGGTTCCAGAATGCTACCATTCTGGATACTGACTTCAGGGAAATCCACTCGTTGGGAAGTTCCCTGAATTTCTATAACAATTTTTCCTTTCACAGAACTTTCCTTTAATGAACTTGCATACAGCATTCTGTGAACATCCAGCTTCTTTACCAGCGGCAATTTACGGCTCCCTCTTGTCGAGTTTCAGTGACTGTCTGCTGAACAACTGCCAAGTCAGCAATGTTCCCATCAATTTTTAATTCAGATATTTTTTTATTTTAATTTGCTTATTTATTTTATGTAGTATTCTAACTTTCTAAGGAACCATTTATTTCTTTTCTCTTTGATAATGATTTGTTTTTTTATAGAATGAAAATGGAGAAAGAATATTTCCAGATGTATTTCTGCAACAAGTGATTGAAATTATTTTTTATGGACATTGTGGTTGTTTCAGATGGATGTTTTGTCCAGGAAGAATATGTTTGGTAATGGAAAAAAAGTTATCAGAATTTACAGCAGACCAGGAGAACGTCCTTTCCCTCTGCTCATCTCTAAAGCGTGGCAAAGGAGCAGAGAAAGAGGGGAGAAAACAGAGATGAGGCCAAAGATGAAAGGCTCAGCTTGATGGACATGGAGGAGAGGTTCCACTAAATACAACCGGTGACTCTCTTTTCTCTTCCACATCCGACGCGTTTCACACCGCCTCGTTTACACCAGGCCTTCGTCGGCTGCGACAGCTAGCTGGTCTCAGACTCATTCACGCCCGCTGCAGCTCGTTTTATTTTCCAGGAAACAAACAAAAAAAAAAAAACGTAACTTTCTAATTAACCAATTCATAGTTTCTTAGAATAATAAAAAAAAAAACGAGTCGGGGTGTGCTGTGGTGGCGCAGGGGTTAAGCACAACCCACATATGGAGGCCCTAGTCCTCGACGCGGCCATTGCCAGCTCAAATCCTGGCCTGGCGACCCTTGTCGCATGTCCTCCCCCTCTCTAAATACCCACCTTCCTGTTAATTAACTATCAAATAAAGGCCACTAGAGCCAATAAAACCTTAAAAAAGAGTCAGGTGTGCAGCTGCCATAGAATTGTGGAAAACCTTGACATCAGAACTCATAGAAGATTATTTGTTTTTTTATTTTAGGTTTTCTTTTCGTAAGCAAATATTTACAACAGATTTCTGCTCTTTTACATTAAACAGAAGAATCAGAATTAGCTTTAGATGTTGTCACATGCTCACAGCATTACATACAAACATGAAAACTTTAGAGGAGGTTTTTTAAAAAACCACTACAGGAACACTATGTACATATCAATGTGCTTAGCTAATAATTCCTTGTTATTAATAGTTCAAATATGTTCATCCTGTTTTACATCAGAGAAGCTGTCTTACCTAGGCTGTGATGGATTCATTGTGTTCATCAGAGACAGCCTGGGGGAAGAAACGTTCTCAGGATGGCTGGTTTTATCGCTTTGTAGCACCGACCTGAAGGTAAAAGTCTAGGCAGTTTGTGTCCAGCATGTGCGGGGTCTGCAGAGATGCTAGCGGCCCCTTTCCTGACCATACACCTGTATGGAGGGCAGTTAGCTTTGACCTGACTGTTCTTTTCAGTTTGGACCTGTCCTGTTTAGTGGATGACGGATGAACGCAGGACAGGCTGACTATAGCACCATATGATGATGAGTAGCTGCTCCTGCGGAAGGCTGGACTTCCTGATTTACTGCAGGACGTTCAGTTTCTGCTGCGCCTTCATCCAAACACTAGCTGTGTCTTCATTACAAATGTGTACAAATCTTTGTCTATATTCTGCTAATGTGAGAAACCCCTCGGCCCCCAGCAAAAAACCAAAATTTCATAATTATAGTGTTTCCTTTAAAAAAGAAATGAAATTAAATCAGGTGAATAAGTTTGGTGACGCGGTGAGTCATTAAAATTCACGGCTGTGATGCATGTAAACAGTTCCATGAGATATATTCATAATTCAGCCATTGTGCTAGCGCTCATCATGTATCAGCCAATCAGAGGAAATGTCAGCGTCTTATTCGGGCTAACTCACCTACTTGCTAGTGGCTGCATATGCAGCGTTTTAGAGAAATTGTAATTGGCCATTTTACAGAAGAGTTATGGATTCAACACGTTAGAACTGTGTGATGCTGTGAGTGCTCCAAAGGAGCCAGCTGACCTTTCTCCAAAAAAAAAAACAAACCATCATTATCCTACCACTTCCTGTTGTCTTCTTCATCATTTTTGCCAGTAGTAACATCTGACTGTTGATCATGTGATTCACGTGACAAGAAAAAAAGGAGTTTCCATTGCAGCTCTGAGAGACACATCTGATCTATCTGCGGATGAAAACCCACCTGATCGTAGCTCAAAAACTTGAGTGAGCTTTTTCAAAACTGCCTTGTTTCCTAAAGTAAATTTATTTTTGCAATTTCAATTTGCGCAATTTTATGCAGTAAGTAATGCAGTTACTTATACTCCAAAATAGGAGTCTCTAATCCTGGTCCTTAACATCTACCGTCCTGAAGGTTTTCAATGAATCACTGCTTCAGCACCCCTGAATCAAATGGCACATGACCTGCTGAAGAGGTCATGCAATCACTGTAATGCACGCACACACTGTTGTATAGTCAAAGTTCAATACTCCAAGTTGAGATTCATTTCCGCTGTTAATGTGTGTGAAGTGTGCAGGAAACAGGAAAAGCCATGAACGACATCCAAACGCCTCCAGGTGAAACCTTCTCCGGCTCATTTTTGTTTTGCAAGAAGTGACAACTCGGACAAGCGGCGGACTCAGACACAGATCCGGCTGATCCCACTTTCATTCAGTTCGCAACCTGTGGAAATGAACTGAAGCCCAGACAGGAAGGACGGGGAGGAAGACCGACTTATTGGACTTACAAGAAAAAAACAGAAACGGAGGAGATGAGAACGACTAGAGGAAGAGACAGAGGAAGAGTGTGAGTCTGAATAGGAAGAGATGGTGGGTAAGGGGGGTGTCTATGTGGTGATTGTGTGTGTGTTGGGGGGAATGGGGGGAGGTTCACTGTGGGGTACGCGGCAGCACCCTGCAGTTCCTAGTAATGGCAGAATAGAACTTAATAGGGTAGAAAAAGCCTGGAGGCTGTTAACTCGCAAACGGTCATTTTAAATTCCCCGTTCTCCATCTTTCCCTCTCCTCCGTCTCTCCGTGCACTTTGTGCATCTTTAACTCTTCCCATCCATGTCTGCCTGCCTGTGCCCCCCACTGCATCCCCCGAAACACACACACACACACACTTTTCATCTTTTACCTCTCTTTTAACCACTCCTCTCTCCTACCTCTTCCTTCCCATCACTCCTTGCACCCCCGCCCCCCGGCCTCTCCTTGGAGGAGGTGTAATGATAGCTATTTGAGTGTCATCAGAGAATCGCTGTAATAGCTTCTAAAGCAACATCCCACGGTTGCCACAGTGAACCTGGCACAGCCGCTGTCCCAAAAGAAGAGGGTAGAAAAAAGAAAAGAAGAAGAAAAAAACCACATCTGGTTGGTTGTAGACAGGCATCGCCGTGCCGACAGCAGCAGCAGATGATGACGCGACCCCGAGGGGCCACGGAGAGCGAGCTAATGATGCGTGGGATAGGATACATATGAGGACCAAGTACAGTAATAGTGATAATAGAGAGAGTAATGAAAACAATAGCGCTGATAATGATAACAGTGTGTGACTTTTCTGATTTGTTAGCTCCATGTCTGACTCTGTCTTCCACATACATGCACCTTTTTTTTCCTCCTCTTTTTTTTCTCATTCTTTTTTTCCCTCCTTTGTTTTGAAGATTTTTTGCTTTCATTTAAGGAACGGAATAGAAAGGAGAAGATCCACGATTAGAAATTCAAGGATGCAAAAGCGCAGATCTGATTTCCATTTTAATTCCTTTATTTTTTTGTTCATTTTTTTATTTTTTTGAAGAGCTGGATGCTGAGCTGACAATGAATTTCATGCATGCACACACATGCCCGCCATGGAGCCCGTCGCTTAAACATCAGGTTAAAAAAAGAAGAAAGGAGTGAACGTTAATAGATGGAACAGGAGAAAACGATTGGATTTCTGATGTTTAAAATAGATGTGAAACTACAGCTTTACGCGGTTCAGGCTTGAACTGGACCTTCTATGTGTTGAACAGCGATGCCCTCTGTAGGTCAGACAGTAGCAGTAGTCAGGGCAACTTCAGCTGGTCGAGATTCCAGTTCCTCCTGTTTACAGCTAATTCTAAGCAGCCATTTAATTTAATTCTTTTTCTGTATCATCCTGAAAAATAAGGCAAAAGCAAAAAAAAAAAACAGCAAAGGGGTAAACCTGAAGGTAAGAGGTGAAAGAAACATATTTTTTTTAAAATCATTTGAAATGAATTAAGATGTAACATGGACGTACTGTCACTCATTAGGCCTGCATGTCATCATGATCTTAGACTTTTAAACCTCTATTTGAATTGTTCTTTTTCCAGAATCGAGTAAAACAGGAACCAATTGGCAGCGTTTTAATTCTTTTTTCTTATCCACATTCAGATTCTATGCTCCACAAATCTGGAACAGACTTCCAGAAAACTGCAAAACAGCTGAAACACTGAGTTCCTTTAAATCCAGACCAAAATTCCGCCTGCTTAGAGCTGCTGAACCATAATAAATTAAACATCGACCACCACATTTGATGTTTATCGATTATTTTGAACAGTGACCTGCGTCCGGGCGAGAGAACACTGTTCATCAAAAGAAGTTGTTAAGTTAGGACCTGTTTGCAAAGGATGATTCTACCAACCAATGACCAATTAGATCCTTGGATCACTGTGACTCTCAAACCCCTCCACATGGTAAGGTGCCTGCCTCGGAATCCTTTTCCTGGAGGAGCTGGCTCATGTGACTCAGTAGAACCAAGTCTAGGCCTCTCCCCTTAGACTGTTGCCTCCGACATGATGGATGGACAGACAGACAGACAGACAGACATTGGGGTGCAGCTAAGTTCTTTTTGAGGTGTATGCAGTAGTTGCCTCCTCTAGTGTGGCATCACTATGCATCGCATGTAGTACATACCTACTTTTTGTCCCACTGGATGGACGGATGGAGAGATGAATGAGGAGGACTACTTTCAAGTTCTTCAATTTCATTTCAGCTCAAAAGATAAGGTGGTTAAAACCAAGACACAATTTGGGGTTCCAGCAGGACCGTGAGCCAAACACACACCAAAACTGGGTTTGGAAAGAATAACGACAGCAAACATTAAGTTTCTGGAATTTAACAGTATTGAAAATTTGTGGACTCTGCGCTAAAAGCAGCGTTTGCATCAACAAGTCAACTAATTTACCATTACAAGAAGTAAACATCCAGGCAGAGGCATGCGAGAAGCTTTTAATGGTCACAAAAATATGTTTCCAAATAACTATTTAAGGCACATTCAACCTAATATTTGGGGTGTTAGTCTATATTTGAACCTGTATATCTAATGCTTACACCACCTGGACAGGAACACAAAAACCCACAATCAAATCTGTACACACAATTCCTGTTTTTGAAATTACTTGAAATTAACTGAAGTTGAAAAAAAGTAAAAGCTGAAAGACAATGTTGTTATGGTTGTTGATGAGTGGGTGTAAACTTTTCACCGGCACAATTAATTATTTACTGAAGGTCTATCCAGTTTCAAACTTTAAATATATGTTATGTCACATCCAGCCTTGGAAAGGTGACAGCAAGATTTGCCCTTTGAATTTCTATATCATAAATTTTCATAATTCTCAGTTTTCCAGTCCAAAACTGTATAATCCGGCTGGATCCAACTGGATTTAATGTTCCATTTTTTTCTCCTGTTTTCTATTTAGCGCTAATAAATCTCTACAAAACTAATTTGAACCCAGCTGTTTTATTCCCCTGCATCTTCACAGTTACAATCATTCTCATCTCTCTGCTGCGAGGGTATAAATTTAACATTATTACTTATTATGCTTTTTGTATTTTCGCAATATCAAATTCCTCATTTATTATATTTTTGCAGTATCAGGGCTTGTGGTTATGCTATTTACTGTTATGTTTCCTTTCCTACTTTATGGAAGTGATTAGTGCTCAAGTCTTCCAGCAGTATTTTCAGACTTTTAAATTGGAAAAAAATTATGTTTTTGTGAATGAAATGTGGCAAGTCATAAATTAAGAATAGAACTTTCTGGTTATAATCATGTAGAAATGTTGAGTCCTAGGTGTTCATTTAAAAAATATGTACATAAATAACATCTGCCACTAAAGGAGTAAACTTTTACTTCTGAGATAGAAAATGCCATATTGTAAAATGAAAAATATTTGATTCTAGCCGTTGTTATCCAGGTAAATTCCAAGTCTACATTGTAAAGACTAATATGTACACATCTGTATGTATTTTAGGTGGGTCTTTGTATGCTTTCACCACTATTTGTACAACAAAACTGCCCTTTGGAAATAATCAAGCTTACTTAACTTGACTAGCTAGGTGATGCTACTAGTTATGCTCACTTAGCTAACATTACCTGTAGCCCAAACATAAAGAGAAAATGATGTTAGCTTTTTAAATGTTCAAAAATAAACCACCCCCTCATCAAAGTATTGTGTGTTTTCTAGAAGTAATAGTTAGAGTGCGTAACTTCCGTTTCCAGTGTGTCAGGGCTAATGCTATGACATTAGCATAGTGGATGAATTTGACACGTCACTTGGATATTACAACTTTCCAAAGAAAGTTTTAATGTTCAAGGATGAAAACATGTTATTAGCTGTTGCTCTGGAGAAAAAAAAAGAATCTCTTGTTACTGCTCCTGTTTACATGCAAGCTAATGTAAGCATTGCAGCATAGCTAGCTGACTCAGATAGCTAGAAAAGCGGTCCCACCACACGCTTGTGTGAATTTGACCAAACAGATGTCAAAGCTTATTTGCATAAAATATTCTGCAGTATTTGATCTGTTCGGTGCTACAAATGTGCCTTGCTAATCTGCTCACTTGATGATTCATATCTTTGTCTTAATTTATACTCAAGCCCCCCAAAAACTGGGTTATTGGTGAGCGAGCCATGGGTTGATTTAACACAATAGGGCTAGTTATCAGTTTGGCCCAAACTACTGGGTTGTATTTTCACCTCAAAACTCCGATTGATATAAGTAATCATGAAGTCAGTTGAAAAAAATAAAAAAAACTCATGTTACATGGTAACTAAATAAGTAATTTTTTGGTAATTTTCTACAATACCAAAGTGCAACAATTTCTGAGGACATATTGCAACACAAACAGAGAATTTATAATTTATTAACATAATGTGCAGGACTACTCTTTTATTGTGTAGGGAAACTGGAGTAGTGAAAGAGAATCAATGCATACAAAGGAAGGGCCTAGTTAACTTCAAACCCTTGACCCAGGTTTATAGCCACAGCTAACAGTGCTAGCAACAATCTTTAAAAAATATCAGCAAGTAACTGACTTTAAAAAACATAATCCATACTCACTATATAAAACTGTAAAAGATATGACCTGTCTATATTAATTTTGTGACCAAGTCTTTATTAGCCAGTATTGTCAACTCAGAAACTTTGTTGCTATGTTTAAGAGTTCAGACCCATACAATGACTCTTGAAAAATAACTAAAGTGGCTAGGGAGAAACCTCAACAAAAGCTTTTGGAGACTAATGAAATCACACATCATTCCTGCTCATATTCAGAATAACAAGGCATGGAAATCCAAGTTGACATTTATAAAATGGAATAATTTTACCAACATGTGCAGGGTGAATGGCTATAACATTTTGTCACCTTCCTAAAATAATGGTTTGAGTCTTTTTTCTTTTATTTTGCCAAAAGTAATTTTACAAAAAATAAAATCACCCTAATTTTCTTTCAAAAAGATGTCACAGGCCAAAAAAAATCACTTTTGTCAAAAATGATGTAGGCCATTGAGTCTTTGAGTTACATTTTCAGCATTTGTGTGACATGCGTTTTCCATTCTAGTTTATGCAGAAGTACTCGTTCTTCAGGAGTAAACCTTTGTTGTCTGTTGTGTTGTGTGAGGCCAGGGCTAGTGGCCATTTTCCATTTTCCAACAGTAATTGGACAAGAAGAAGGCAGGAAGGGGAAGACATGTGCTAAGAGTATTGAGGTCGAGAATTGAACCCAGAACAACCACTATGAGGACTATCACTTCTACATACGGAGCACCCACTGTACCTACTGCGCCACGCGATGCCCAACTTTCTGCTTAGTGATGACATATACATTACTCTGTGTCAGTGAGTCAATGTATACGTTCATTTCCACTGACAAGCAGAGTAAATGTCATCATGTGTGATGTGCGGGAGTGTGCGTGTGTGTGGAGTGGCGGGGTGTGTATGTCTGAGGGTTGGGGAAGGGTGGTTGCAGTAGATTAGCCAGGTTGGGATGATTGGGTTGAGGATTAGATGGATTCAGGAACAGACACGTCTGTTTACTCCTCAAAGGCGACCTATAATAGGCTGATTGGCAAGGCTGATTACACACACACATGGACACGCATGCGCACACACACCACACACACACACACACACACACACACACACACACACACACACACACACACACACACAGAGGCAAGCACACATATTCAAAACCTTGCATGATCATTAAGTTGTTGCCTTTATACCCAGCATCTCCTTTCCTAAATTTAGATGTAAAGTCTACCTCCCCCTTCATCTCAGACACACTTCCCATTAGAATGGAGAGAACTTGCTATCAGAGACAGTGTGTAACCAAACCCAGCAAAGACAGGTAAGGGGAGCCGCAGTTAGGCAAGTACCCCAAAGGCAGAGGGAGTGCTCTGGTTACCTGGCGCTGTGGGAGCATACATGAGCATTGTCTCACTTCTATTTATGTGCAGGAGACAGAGGTGAAGAGCAGAGCTCCAAATGAGGTGAAGAAAAGAGAAAGGCAGGATTAGATACCTTGCAGGTTAGAGAAAGGCAGAGAGGGAAAAGACGAGGATGGGAAGAAAAATCGTCAGGGAGCGGTTTAAGATTACAAAGGAGAGCATCATTCATAGCTGGCTTGAGTTGTGATAGACAGCTTATGCTTTTAGACGATTGAAGCGGTCCTCCAGTTTTCTAGGGCCTCTGAGGATGTTCTCCATCCCTGCTTAAACTTGCTTTTCACAATCTAGAGTCTGAGCTACACAGAAAGGTAAAGCACAGTGTAAAGCTAGTTGATATGATTGATCCAAACATAGTATAGGCAAAGAAGCCAAAGGGGGGAACAGACAACACCCAAGAGAAGTCAAGTCTTGGGGAACCAAATGATTGAGCCTTTGGGGTAAATAACAAGTCATGCAAGAACAGGGGTGAAGCTGTTCAGCTGGAGAGACGAGGGAAAGAGAGATATAGGCTTCACAAGGCGAGCTAAGCAGTCCAGAGCAAAATTAGTCCACAGAGAAAGAGGGGGCTGACACTGGACAGAAGAGAGATCAAGGCTGACTCAAGTCTCTGCTGCCTCTAACCTGATTAGGGAGAACAGAAGCGGTGAAGGAGCTGAGTTCGGAGACCCGATCAGCAGAAAGTTCAAGCCAGCAAGAAAAGAAGAAAAAGGAGAAGGAATTACAAGAGGGAGCCTGACGAAAGAAGCCTCTTAAATCTGGGAGCTGGAATTGGAGCCGCAGGAACTGCAGAGGGGAAGCCACAAAACCGCAGTAAGTAAATTAGGAGGCTGCGGCTGGAAAAATGTATAATGAAGTCATGGGCGGGGGAAAGAATTTGTGGTTTTTGGAGTGCTTTATGTACTACACCTTAATGAATTGATTTCCTGCTTTTACAGCGTTTGCATTTCACCATTCACTTTGATGCTTCTGTTATTCTTTACAGCTTAAAACCTCTCTTTCTCTAGTCTAGTCAGACTTTTTCTTCTGAATCTCCTTTCTGTGGACTTTAACTTCTTATTTCTTTCTCCCAACTCTTGTCACATGTCTTTCCTTACTCTCTGGACTCAACATACCCAAAGGTGAAGATGCCTGCTAACGGAAACCATCCCTTGAAGTTACAGTTTGGTCTCATCAATCATGAGGGTCGTTACCTCACTGCAGAAAACTTTGGTTTCAAGGTAAACAGTGCAAGCTAATGAAACTGTTTTGGTAGTGGTACATGTCATCTGTAGACATAATGTATTTAAAGGACATCTTTTTGTGTCTCAGCTGAACGCATCAGCTCCAAGCCTAAAGAAGAAGCAGATATGGACTCTAGAGCAAGACTCCCAGGAGACCCAAGTTGTGTATTTACGCAGTCATCTGGGACGCTACTTGGCTTCTGACAAGGATGGCAAAGTCACCTGCGAGGCAGATGGCCATAACTCCGACTGCCGCTTCCTCATCGTACCGCAGTCAGACGGCCGCTGGGCCCTCCAGTCTGAGCAATACCTCCGCTTCTTTGGTGGCTCTCGGGACTACCTGTCTTGTTTCGCTCAGATAATCACAGATGCCGAGCTTTGGGCAATGCACCTGGCTCTGCATCCGCAAGCCAACCTGCTGTCTGTCGCCCGTAAGCGCTATGCCCACCTCTCTACGGAGGATGGGGAAATCGCCGTGGACAGGAACATTCCATGGGGTGTCGAGGCACTCCTGACTCTCATCTACCTGGACGGGAAGTACTGTTTAAAGACCTGTGACAGCCGCTTCCTCAGCAGCGATGGAAAGCTGCTGACAGAGAATGGGAGGGCCACAGCATACACACTGGAGCTGAAGTGTGGGAAGCTTGCCTTTAAAGATTGTGAGGGAAAGTATTTGTCTCCCATGGGCCCCACAGGGACCCTGAGGTCAGGACGATGCTCCAAGCCAGGCAAAGATGAACTGTTTGACTTGGAGGAGAGCCACCCACAAGTGGTTTTGATAGCAGCTAATGGCCGTTATGTCTCCAACAGACAAGGTAAGAAAACACAGACCTATTTTTAAAATAGTTTCCTCTCTAAAATCCTTAGATTCATTGAATCCCTGCTCCAAAGTCATCTTGCTAGTCTTCAAGAAACTTTGCACAGACTCCCAACAAGCTGATTGAACGAACAAAGGCTGACCTTCAGTGCCTTTGCTGATGGTCATGCAAGCTTTTGC
Source organism: Poecilia picta (assembly GCA_033032245.1). Classification (NCBI taxonomy): domain Eukaryota; kingdom Metazoa; phylum Chordata; class Actinopteri; order Cyprinodontiformes; family Poeciliidae; genus Poecilia; species Poecilia picta. The sequence goes on from CM065371.1 coordinate 1,529,393, forward strand.
TGACACATGCTGACCTGTTTACATTCATAATGAAGCCAAAACTGATGATTGGTAAGGGGTGCATGGTAATTATGAGTAATGCACTTTGCGCTTAGCATGCATAAGTTACAGTGAACAAATGCATTTTTCCATTAAAATAAAACAGATAAGACTGATTCACAGTGTGGGCCTCGTGCAGAGCACCAGAGGAGAACGGCGGATTTTGGAATGGGACTTTGTCTATGAGACAAAGTAATTACCCCTAAGTCCTTTGGCTTCACCAACTGCCAGCCAGCACTGGCATTAACTGAGAAGGAGTGGATGATGTTTGGCCAATTCTTTTATTTAAATGATATTGGAGGTTATTTCAGCATGATTGACCTTTTCAAGTTCACACCTCAGCATCTCTGTCAGAGTTTAGTGCAGGCTTTAGTGATGTCAATCCAAAGGTTTCACTTAAAATTTGTTGAGCAACTCAATTAGCAACTCTTTAGCTTAAGGATTGGGGAACTTTCTCCTTCAGGATTTTATTGTAACAAGCAAAATTCGTGGCTCCATGAGTTTTAACAATTTGTCTAGGTTCTGAAGCAGCAACTCAGCCTAAGACCATCACACTACCACCACGTTTGACACTCAGTGTGATGTTCTTTCTCTGAAATACTTTGTTACTTTGGTAACACTTTATTTGAAAGGGTGTGCATAAGACTGACATGACACTGTCATAAACATAACACCTGTCATGAACATAAAGAAGTCTTTATGAATGTTTTTGACAGTTGTCATGAAGTGTCATTCGGTAAATAATGACACTTTTAACACAAAGTTGCTCTAAAAGTTGCATTAAAAGTTCATTAAAAGTGCCAACTTTGCATGATTTTGTAAATTATGATAATTTAATGCAAAGTTGGCATTTTTAATGGACTTTCAATGCAAATTTTAGAGCAACTTTGCATTAAAAGTGTCATTATTTACCGAATGACACTTCATGACAACTGTCATAAATATGCATAAAGATGTCTTTATGTTCATGACAGGTGTTAAGTCACGTTTATGACAGTGTCATATCAGTCTCATGCGCTCTCCTTCAATTAAAGTGTTACCGTTAGTTTTATGCCACATGTAGGGAATTCATACCTTACCACGCATTTCCATTTTGTCTTGGCAGTCCACTGAAAATTGTCCGGAAAATTCTTGGACATTATCAAGATGCTTTGTGGTAATCTGTGATGGACCTGTGTATTCCTTTTGCTCAACAGTGATTCTTGTCTTGGGGTGTAGTGGTTTTCTTTTTTACATATTTGTTAAAATTATCCCTATGTTGGGACACTATGGTAAGAGACCGATAATCTGTGAAAAAAATCAAGCTCATCTTCCTTCTCCCAGTGCTCCCAGTTCTAACTAAAATGACCAATAACAGTCAGGAGGAGAGTCTTAGCACTGTTAATCATGCTTGTGGTTGCTGCTCCACACCCCTCACTCCCTGCTTTCTGGTATGCTAAAGAGTCTTCCCAACAGCAGAGCCTGCCATGAATGCTAGGCTAGCTAGCAGAGCCACCCATGATGGCAGATAAACAGTTTTTCCTTGAAAGGTGAATTGTTGTATCACATTGTGCAGCGTGTACACAACATTGATTGACAGTACTAAGACCGTCACACTTACTCTGATTGGTTGTTTTAGTGGGAAACAGTGTATTTCTTCAGACAGATAATCTGTCTAGTACTGTTGTGACATGTTGACAAGTTTAACAAGCAAGTAAAAAACATGTTTTTATAAAAGTTACATACTGCAGCTTTAAGTGATGCAACTGAGACCACTCCTGAGAATATTTAGCAGCCTACTGTTCTGTTTTCTCTATTTGTGGATGATGGCTTTTTATGTGGTTTATTGGAATCAACTTTGTAATCCTTAGATTGGGGCATGAAGTGTTGTTGATGGCTTCATGTTGTGTGACATATTATATTGAAGTGATTTTGTGATTTTACAGTTTGGCAGTAATCAGGCCTGAAGGTGACAAGTAAAACTGGGCATAGCGGTCCAAGAAATCTAATTAATTACAGTTCATTTGTGATTTAAGCAACTGAGATTTTGTCATAAAATGGCCTCAAATAATAAATACATACGTTAATTGTTTTACATCTCTGCTATCTCGTATGCTTAAAATATATTTTGTATTTTTCCCGTTTCATTTAGCTCTCTGCTCTTAGTGAGGCGGCTGCCTGTATCTGTGTTGATATTGAATTATGTCTTTACTCTTCAGTCTTGTGATAGGGGAACTTCAGGTGTTATTTGATCTCGCTGTTAGGCATGACATCACGTCATTGTGCTGATGGACTTCTCGTTGACCTCAAAGTAGTTTTCTCTCAAAACCAGGGTTGAATTTCTTTGATCAGTGTAAAAACCAGAGCAGTTCTAAATTAGAGTGTCACGTTTCATCTAGTTGAGTTGCCACAGAGTGACTTGCCTAGAGTTTCAGTCACCATGGTCAAAGGATCTATTGGTCTGATTTCAGAATGGATTTGGAGATAGGTTAGCATAGACCAATGGCGGTTGTCAGCACATTAGATCATGTCAGCCATCACTAGGCAGATTCTAGTCTGCAGGCTCAAGTTGCTACAACCCTGGATGCTGTAACTGAATCTCTCCTTACTCATTGTTCCTGGTTAGCAATGGCCACTCCGAGCAGGAACTAAATTGCTGGAAGTACTGTAAACTGATTACCATTTGGTTTCATATAAAACAAACATTTGGGATACCATGCCATATACATTTATGCATGCTGATTATTTTAGGTTGCATGCTGCTCCTCATCCTGTGTTTTTTTTTTTTTACTCTTTTAGCACTCTCTATCCACAAACAAAAGCCTCATATTTTTTCTGCAGCGCTCGCCCACTCACAATCATGCTATCCTGCTGAGACGAGTGGTGAGTTGTTTTGAATTATTGATGAAGTTGGCCCCCGTTCCTGGAGGGCGAGGGGGTGTGGGAGGGGAATCTGCTTTCAGAAACCCAAGCTGCCTCTTACCTGCAGCCAAAACTTCCACCCCATGAGTCCGGCTCTAACCCGCTAAGCTAACCTGCAAACAGTAAGGCTGATGGGTTTATGTGGCTTTTATTATACATTAAGAACTAAAAGTATATAATGAGATTTATACACATTATAAACATTTGGAGGACAGTGCATTATACACATTTAGACCAAAATTCCTGTGTTAGTCCAAGAGGTTTGTATCCAGCTTTAGCTAGTTTAGCGACAAAGCTAACACTAACGTTTGCGTCTTAAAGGGACAGTATTGCATAAAATCAACTTTTCTGAGCTTTAAATCATGATATGATGTTATGCCTTCATCAAAAACAAACTTGAAATGTTACCTTGATTTTTTCATGAATGTTTAAGAAATATTTGTATTTCCCATGGCAACCAATCAGCTCTGTAAAACACCTGGGTGGACCGAACACCACTTTCAAGATGTAGCTCCTTCTGGGAGCTGCAGCTTCTGAGCTTCCGCCTCTCAGAGTAGCAGTCATCCACTCAGTTCCTTCAGACTAGCCACAAGCAATTAGCAAACATCTAATGGAACTGTACACCTGCTGAGCTCTCTGTAAGAGCGCTTGTAAAAACATTGTTAAAGGGTTAATAGAGGAGCCATGTTGTGATGTCTTCCTGAAGGCGGAGCTTCAAAAGAACAGGAGTTTTTAAATTGACAAAGGTCCAATTTCAAGGCTCTAAGTTACAAAGTCAAAATTCTTATGTCATATTTGATAATTATAGCATTTTTATAACTGAAGGTAACATAGCTACTTGATTGTGCTATAAAATGGCACGATGTGACACACATACTGCTCCTTTAACTGAAACATTTGTTACCAATGAATCACACATCTTAGCTCTGGTTGCCAGGGAAGAAGTTCACACCTGAACAGAAAATACTTTAAAAACACCAGTAAATCCATAAAAGTTGATTGAAAATATGATTCTGGATTTGGACATTTTGAATTTTGCAGCATGCACCCTGGACAGATCATGAAACGTTTGGGTTGATTGTACAAACGTTTTGTGTATTGATTGATGAATAAAACATAAATTGTAAATGACAAATTATACAGCCTCCTCTTAGCTCTGATTGGTTGTTTTTTGTTGGGAGTGAAGCATTTCTTCAGATGACAATAGTAGCTCAGAGACGAGGTGGGCGAGATCAATCTTTTGACAGATTAACTGTCTCCTAACAGTTTTAGCAAATATATAACATCATATTTTTGTAAAAGTGACATACTGTAGTACAGAAGTATAAAAGATTTTATGAATTCAGCGAGTTAGTATGTATTGTATGCAGTGTGTAAAGTTTAATTTCATAATCTTTCACTGGCCAGTCACAACTTTCCTGATAAACGTTTCTACAAGAGTCAATGTAAAAATGACTAAAGCCAAGAAACAAGCTCTGTATTTTCCAAAACGACAGACTTTCATCCATACACAAAGCCTAGGACAAAATGTGTTGGAAAAAGTACAAAAATAAACAAAGGAAAGTGTAGTCGTGATGGATGAAAAGCTGGGAGCTCATGGATAATAAGGGACGCAGGAATAGTGGCATCGGCTTACTATTAATAATTGATGTCAGAGCCGACTATCGTTGATGGATTAGTTAGGTCTGCCCCACTTCCAGACTTGTAGGTAGAACAATATGAGGAAGGGGAGCTAGATCTGGGCTTCGATCAGAAATAAGACACTAGAACCTGTGTGTTATTCAGGAGCTCCTGGAAGTGCACTGATCCATTTGTTTCTCTCCTCCTTTGCTTTTTCTTGACCATCAAATGTGTCAAAGATGCTCATCAACAATACCGTCAATAAATAATCATGCCAGCTCGGATTAGAGCACATCCAATCTCCCTTCCCCTCTTTTTCTAGCTTTCTTTTTCCTTCTTCCTCCACCTTTCCTTCCACTGTCGGCTCTTGTCTCATCTGTCAGACAGCAACTATAAGGTCCCAGCTGAGCTCTGTCTGAAGATCATTTCTGGGTTGAATTAGTGTGAAATAGACACACGGAATAGGTAGACTAAGCATGACATTGAGCTGGGATGAGAGAGAATGGGAGTGATAGGCCCCGAGGCGTCGCTACAGAGTGGAAGGGCTTAAATTTATGCTTCAGATGCACTTAAGATCAATGATAATTTAACCAGCTGTACGACCTAATGATACCTAGTTTATCAAGTGTGAATAAGATGTGATTAAACCATCCCAGCAGCTCAGTGAGCGTGACATCTCTGTCGCGTATCATCCCCTCTCCTCTACCAGTTTATCTCTGCGGTCGCTTTTCAAATGCCCCAAAAGAATATTTCAAACAAATTGGATTAACACTGTCACAAACGAGCCGCTGAAGGCTGAGCATCTAGTTTAGTGATTTCATACTGACAAAAGTCATCTGCAGCTCTTTTGTCTTTATATTTCGCTTGAAAGAAGTCAGACTTTTCCTCTCACCTGTTAAAGTGCTCTTCAGCTCACCGGGGTTTATAATGCAGATTTGACTCATTTGGATTTAATAACAATCGCACAGCTCTCCCATGTTGTTTGATTATAAACAAGCTAAAGGTTAACACATGATCTGGAACAACAGGGACAAGAACAAGAACAAAATTCCCGCTGGCTAGGACATTCCATACTTCACAGGAACTATTGGGAAATCCTCACAGGTCAGTCCTACTGAAGGGTGTGTATAATAATGGCTGCACACCAAACAGAGAACGAGCTCTGACCAGGTAAATGTGACAAACTGCAAAAACTCCCAACCTAGAGCTGCAAGAACACAATTTAAAGGGTAAGTATTAAGTGTTTTCCAGGCATATAGTCCCATTTTAGAGCACAATCAAGTGACTATGTTAACTTCAGTTGTTATAAAAATACTACCTATAATAAATATAGCTTAAAAGAAATTTGAGTTTTATATTTAATGCCCTAAAATTGGGCTCTTTAAAATCTCTTGCCCTTTCTGAAACTCCACCTTCAAGAAGTCACAACAAGGCTCCTCTATTAACCCTTTAACCATGTTTTTACCAGCGTTTGCCTGAGAAGTAGCTCCCATAATGTTATTTGCTGCTGGCTAGTCAGGAGGAGCGGAAACTCGGAAACCGCAGCTCGGAGGAAGAAATGTCTGAAGGTGGTGCTAGGCCCACCTAGGTGTTTTGCAAAGTTGAATGCCATGGAGATTAAAGGATTTCTCAAACACGCAGGAAAAGAATCAACACAACACTCCATTGATTTTGTTTAGGAAATAACATTATAACATCATGTAAACCTCAAAAAAGTGGATTTTACATAATACTGCCCCTTAAAGAATGAATTCTGAAAGCACAGTGCAGTTATTGTGGAGTATTTTTAAAATTTTACAACACAGCTAGCTGCTACGAGAACTCAGAACAGTAGTACTCAATCAAACTTTCATGAGTTTTTGCTTCAAATGTGAAAAGTGCATGTCACTTACTTTTTGACATACAAAAACATTATGATGATGTCTAAAACATAAAACTGATCACATAAGTTAATTCAGTTGATTATCCATATATTACAGTCGTGTTTCACATTTGTTTTGGTTTTGATTCCCATTTAAGCCAGTTGACTAATTAAATACAACTGATTTGTAATGTATATAGTAGAAAGTAAAGCAAAGCACAAACCAGGAAAGGTTAAACCAGTTTTGACAAAATCTTACAATATCCAAGCCGGCTCTTTGGAACGGCTTTCTGGTAAAATTCTACTAGGAAGACAGATTGATGAGTGACTGGTAGGATAAGCATCAGGTATTGCATAATACCTGATGGATCTTGGATTTGCTGAAATCTAAGAAATTTCAGCAAATCCAAGAGATTTGCTGAAAATATTTCAAAGGTGTGACTTTTCATCAGGTGTAAACAACAGAGGGACTGCTGTTTATAATTGCTGCTACACAGTAAAAAGAAACCTGCATCAAGTCAGGCTTATTTTTCCTGCACTGGTTCTTTTATTGTATGCTACAGCTACATCTTCGTTTATCTCGAAGATGTAGCTGACAAGAAAGGTGAAGTGTCTGTTTACCGGGGATTGTTGCGCCCACAGGACCGTGATGAGGTGGACTCAATAGCCTGGGAACTGGGGAAGATGACGTCACAGAATGTGGTAACTCTGGTAGCAAAGGGGGGAAATGTCAAGCACCTGTCTGAAAAATAAAAAAAAGAATAAAGTAAAAAAATCCCCCCAGTTTCTTATTTTAATTCAAACAAGCTGAATAGTTCATCAAAGCACAGCTAGTTGCTGCTGGAATTTAGAAAAGAAACAGTTCAAACCCACGAGTCTCTTCTTTGGACATCATTGGATTTTTACGTCTTCATTACAGTCTGCTATGTAACAACATTGTGTTGGATAATCACTGCAGCAAGGGACTTTTTGTCATAGTCAGCATGTTTAGCTCATTAGTTGTTTTTATTGCTCTCTAAATAAGACTGGTTTCCAATACTGATGATTTATTGCGTTTATAGCAGTGTTTCTCAACCCTGGTCCTCTCCGACCCCCTGTCCTGCATGTTCTAGGTATTTCCCTTCTGCCACGCACCTGAATTGTATCTCTGGGTGATTAATAGGCTTCTGCAGTACTTGATGGGCATGCAGTCATTTGAATCAGCTGGAATAGAGGCACATCTAAAACATGCAGAGCAGGGGGGCGGTGAGGACCAGGGTTGAGAAACACTGTCAAAGACTCCATCCAAAGCAAAGTCAGCATCATGCAGTCAGCGTTCACTGACTGGTAATTTCATTTTTTTCTTTTTTATTAATTCAAGTTTTTCTTCCATCAAAACTGTTGATTCTAGTTTGAATGATTTTCAAATTTCTGATTTGATCATGTTGTTATACTGATTTCATGTTGCCTTTTTCTATATTCAATCATTGTATTTACATTATATTTTGTGTCTTGGTTTTTATTTAATCTTGTATTGTTTCCTAATCCTCGGGGCTGAGCTGACCACTGCTGTGCAGCCCTTTGGTGGAGATCCTGCTTGTTTAAACTGTTCTAGAAATAAAGAATTTAAACTTTGCCTAACTTCAAATTCTTTTGAAGGTAAGCAAAAGCAACTGACTGCAATTTTTTTTTTATGTGACATCATCTTTTTAATGTTTGATCAGCTGTAGTTTTATTGCCTTATGGTTTAGGATTGGTTGCCAATTATTTGCTACGTTTGGCCCATACAATCCTCTGCTCATTTCCTGTTTTTGTCTTTATTCCTTTTTTTTGTAAGGAAGGAGCGGGGATTGCTCTAAAGCTGATTATATCTGAGCCCCGCTGTGAAGAAAACAGACAGCCGGAGCTCCGGGCGGGGTAATGGCTCAGGATGGGGCTTTAGGGAGTCAGGGGTATGGAGGGAGATGCAGGGAGTAGGGGGGAGGGAACAGGTACAGCTAACAAGAACAGGAAGAGATAAGAGGCACGGAGATTAGCGTTGTTAAAGGATTAAGAAAATGTTTGGGGGATATTTTGAGATGCATCTAATTAAGGATTTGGCCCTCTGCAATCTGGTGGTGCGGCAAGCATTTATCCCAACCGAAGCAACGACCTGTGTGAGATGTTGGTTATCCTTACGGCTAAAACAGAAACCACGTGAAACACAATTTGAAATGTTTAAGAGTAACCGGGAGAGCTGGTAGAAGAGCAGGTTGATGGTAAAGCTTCATGTTTCCTCCCTCACCAGGATGTCACACCGTGGATGGAAGGGTGTCAGAGTTTGTTTGTTGGAAACATCTGTGCTTGTCTTCCATGTATAAGCAACGGAAAGGCAAAAAATAATTGCTTTCCAAGAGATTTGCTGAAAATATTTCAAAGGTGTGACTTTTCATCAGGGTGTAAACAACAGAGGGACTGCTGTTTGTAATTGCTGCTACGTGCTAAAAAGAAACCTGCATCAAGTCAGGCTTATTTTTCCTGCACTGGCTCTTTCATGGTATGTACTTTCCATGTTTTTAATATTACCTCAGAAGCAACTCATTTCTTTCTTTCTGACTATACTCTGACCCTTTCTGGAAGGGGAAAAGGAGGGAGATGGAGTAATTAGCATTTTAATGCTCTTTACTAAACCACTTTTTAATGTATGTATATATTGTGCACCTTTTACAGATGTTTCCAGTTGTACGATTTTTAATGCTGTGTGGATGTGAATTAATGTGTGAGCAACAGACAATCTTAATTTCCCTACAGGATTAATAAAGTTTTACCTAACCTAACCTACTCAAAGTACCAACTGGCTTAAGTTCTATTCTGTTTCAGACCTGAGGTTCAGTCCAAAACCTAAAGCTTCAATCGTGTTTTTTTCTGTAAAGTTATTATTTTCTCATAATTCTTTCTGAACACCTTTTGTACATATCCACTACCTTTATTCCCAGTTGCAACTTTAGGTAACCTCAGAGAGCATGAACCTTTTTGGTTGTTTCTGTCCAACCAGAGCTAAGCTAGCACGTAGCTGCTTGAAAAATTTGGAGTTTCATTTATTTATGAGCTAGTATGTTTAACTTTTGAGTCTTGTAAAGTTCAATAACATCCACAACAGGTTTTCTGTGGGGTTACAATCCCCAAACCCATTCCAAAGAAAAATAGAGCTTTAAAATACAAAGTTGAATTTGGGTTTTAGACGATGAGAAGAGCCAGTCACTCTTCATTTACCGAATTGAGTTCGATTTTTGAAAGCAGAGCACCCGAGATGAATACGTCTAGGTTTTAAGTTATAAAATAGCTTATTTTTGCTAACTCTTATGTTGCTAACTACTAATGGTAATACCAGATGACAATAAGGCATTTCTCTCCATTTTGTATTCAAGTAGAATATTCAAAACAGAACTTGTACTGCAGTATCTGTCTGTGTTCATCTAAAACGAACCTTTAGCGCTAATAAATAGTTTGTACCTGCAGCTTTTTTTTCTTCTATTTTATCGACGTTTTAACGGCGACATGCGTCTTTCCTGTGGCCCAACAGGAGTAAGTCTGGCCGCTAATCAAGAAGACGAAACTGACACGGAGACGTTTCAGATGGAGATCGACAGGGACACCAAGCTGTGCACCTTCCGCACCAGCCAAGGTTTCTACTGGGCCCTGGTGGCTCACGGCGGCGTCCAGAGCATCGCCACACAAGTGTGAGTGAACGGCGGCGTGAGGCGTTCAAATGATGTCATAGAACCCGCATAGCTTTTAATTTGCACTATTATTAGATGTGAGTGGGCGGGAAACACTAAAACTTAGTTTGTGAGCAATTCATTATTTCTTATGTTAAAAGCTAGTTGGGGAATTATTTTACCTTAAGGTGAGGAAATACAATGTCCTTTTTTTCCCAGAAAATTTCTGTGATTAATCCCAGTTTCTGAGTTTTTCTTGCAACCTCCTTTTTTTCTATCTATAGTGACCCTAATATGTTGTCCTATATAACTTTTTTTTTACTATGAGAAATAATTAGAGGGATTTTTTGCCTACAGATCTGCAAACACCATGTTTTCAGTGGAATGGCTTAGCCACAAGGTGGCGATAAAAGCAAGCAATGGCAAATACATCTGCACCAAGAAGAATGGCCAGTTACTGGCAGTCAGTGACACCATAGGTGACTACAGCTCTCTCTCCTGCCGGATCTCCTTCTCTCTAACCCTCGTTGAGCCGACTTGTTTGGTTTTCCCTCCAGGTGAGGACGAGCAGCTCACTCTGAAACTGATCAACCGGCCCATGCTGATCTTGAGAGGGGACAACGGCTTCATCTGCCACCACAGGAACTCCAACACGCTGGACGCCAGCAGATCAGTCTACGACATCTTCACCCTGCAGTACAGCACTGGAGCCTATCACATTAAAGGTCAAGTCCAGTTTAATACCATAACACATTCAGCAACAAGGCAGTGCAAAGTGCTTTAAGCCATCTTACAGTCATCAATTATGAAACAAGCAATAAACATTACATTTTGTACATTTATTACTAATCAGAAGTGTCTCTAAACAGGTTGGATTTTCAGCCTGGATTTAGAGGAACTCAGTGTTTTGGCTGTTTTTGCGGTTTTCTGGAAGTTTGTTCCAGATTAAGTGCATCTTAAAAACAGAATGTTGCAAATCTCCTCCACTGAGCTTCTTCAGACTAGCTGGCAGCAATTGGCAAAGAGCAAACATGTGATTGAACTGCATCAGCTGAGCTCATTATAAGAGCTACTTCTCAGTGCAATACTGGTGAAACGTTGTTAAAGGGTTAATAGAGGAGCCATGTTATGACAACTTCTTGAAGGTGGTTTTAGAAAGAGCAGTTTTTAAAGAGACAGAGGTTCAATTTCAAAGTGATCAATTACAAATTAAAAATTCTTTTAAGTCATGTTGTGATGATTTAAAATCACGAGTTTAGTTTTTTAACTCACAAATCATGTAGCCCAGGGCTCCACTTTCAACAAGTTAAATTACCAAGTAAAAATTATTTTAAGTCATATACAGTATAGCATTTTAATAACAACTGAAGTTGACATTGTTTGACTTGACGGTGCTGCAAAATGGCACCCTGTGCCTGGAAAACACATACTGGCCCTTTAAGCTCCCACGCAGCAGGTCACCGGTCTGCCCCTCACTGGTTCCTCTGTGCCGTTGCAGGTGTGGACGGGCGGTTCTGGTACGTGAACAGCAGCGGGCTGGTGTGTGCAGACGGCGAGGCTCCTGAGGATTTCACCCTGGAGCTCCTGGAGCGTGGCCGGCTCGCCATCAGAGGGAAAAACGGAAAATATCTACGCGGAGACCAGGGAGGGACACTGAAGGGAGACGGACTGAGCCTCAGCAGCTCGGCCCTGTGGGAATTCTAGAGCGAAACCAATACGAGACCCAACTGTTCTACCAGGCTCGGAGATTCACTGAGGAGAGAAGTCTCTAAAGTTTCCTGGTCCTGAAGAAGGGGTTGGATGTTCAGCTGAAGAAGAGCTGGAGGAGAGACTATGCAGTATGATCAGCCAACAAAGTATTTTCCAAAATCTGTAGCCTCAAAATTAGCCTGAATAAATATTAGTTTGGTGTTTTTCTTTTAGGTTGTTTTCCAGTAGATACTTGATACAAGAAGAAATTCATGTCTGAAACTGTAGAAATAAAGGCATTCAGTCATAAGTGGAAATTTTCTCTTCTTTGCCTTCACTTAAAGCTATTAAAATCGGGCGCTGACAGATGTAGAAGTTAATCATGGGTACAAAATGAATCTCAAACTAATTAAGGGATTAAGTGATGTATTTCAGGCTGGTGTGATTATAACAAACTCCAGTGTTTTTTCAGAACAAGAATCTATGAACGCAAGAGCTTCTGTATTTCCAAAGTTTAGAAAAATTGTTGGAGAGAAAGCGCACTTATTGTATCCAACAGCAAGCTTCCAGGAAAACTTTGAATATTTGATCATCCTACTTAGTGGAAATGGTAGTTCACATTTAAATCGGTTTGCCTCCTGGCAAAGAGCCAGCTTTTAAATCCAGTTCATCCATTTTTGATAAGGCTATGGTTTGGGCCATATTAATAACCTGGGCTGTCCATTCCACATGTGTTGATAGACTTTTATTATATTATTTATATTTATTTACGGTGAACTTAAAGAATTTGAAGTGGTCCTCCTTTATCATATCACCCAAATTCTGATCTGATTACAGAAAGTCCAAGACAAATTTACGATTGTGGAGCTTAAAATGCATCACTGGCCAAGTTTTCATTACAAATGCTCGCAAAACTTTGTCAATATTCCACCAATATAAAAAGCCTCCACGATTTTGCTATTTTGCCGTTTCATTGAATATGAAACACAATTCAAATCAGATGTGATTATCCTCCTACCACTTCCTGTCTTCTTTGTGGTTTGGCCAGTGGTAACCGTAGAAACATTCGGTTGTGTATCATATGACTTGTGATAAAAAGTGGTTCCATTCAAGTTTGGCGAAATAAACAAATACAACGTGCCCAAAAGAAAACCCAACCTCATCTTGTTGCCAAAATGTTTTAATCAAATTTATGTTTGAAACGTCAACTTACACAACCTCAGTGAGACACAGTGTTTCACTTTCAACAGATAACCGGTTCTATTCATGTTCTCCTTTTGCTGCTCAGTTAACCTGGAAGCTTCATGTTTCTGTTCTCAACACATTCATGGTGTAGACCCGTCAGCGATCAGAACCAAACCTTCTGTCAGAGGAAGAATCATCTCATCTGCCCACTTCCTCCAGTTCCAAGAGACTACGGATCAATCAACCCCACGTAAATTAGACAGGATTTATTCCTTTATCTTCACAATGTACAACAAAGGAAGAGAGTTTGATCACCAAGTCCCACAAAACTCAGCTGACTTTTAAAACTTAACAACAAAAACAATTCAAACTAGACTGTAAATAAGTCATGCTAAAAACCATGAAAGTGGAATTTATAAAAATGTATTTAATGTAGATTGCTTTACAAAACCACTCGGTGCTTTTTCCCTTTTTTTTTTGCTTAAGCTTTAGTTTATATGAAAGTAAGACATAGCTGTGAAGAGGAAGGAAAAATAAGCATTGGCCTTTTATGTTTTGTTTTTACCAAATCCTCTGTGGCATTCAGATTCAGCTTCCTTTACTCTGATACCCCTAAATAAAATCAGTGGAAGAGGAAAACCTGCTAAATGCTGCAGAGGAGACGAGACTTTGGTGGAGGTTCACCTTCCAATAGGCCGACCAGACACATTTACCCAGAGACGGAACGATCAAAGCATGTTCAAGTGTTGGAATGGCCTAGTCAAAGACCAGGCTCAAATCAATTTGCCAAGACTTGGAAATCTGACTTTTACCAAAAAAGGAGAAAAGTTTCCATCTCTAGGTGTAAAAAGCTGGTAGAAAAATACAAAGGCACACCACACTTTTCAGTCTTTTCTTAATAATAATAATAATAATAATAATAATATAAAAACAGAAATCAGCTTCTCATTTTTCTTCCAGATAGTGCTTCACTTTGTGTTGAGATGACACCTAAAATCCAATAAAATATATTGTCTCTGTGGTTCTAAAAGCCAAAGAGTAAGAATACTTTGTGATCCGAATTTTACAGCCAGGCCCTGAATCCTCTGCTGTCTGAGAGGAACTGCAGAATGAGAAGATAATTAGGCAGCTTCATCATCATTCTCATCCTCAGGTTGGAGAAGGTGGCGCGGGGTCGAAGGTCGGCTGAGTGGGTGTCAGAGCATGAGCAGAGAGCCGTCTCTGAGCTGCTGGTAAACACGCAGGAGGAGCGGCGGCGTCTGCCCAGAGGACACGCCCACACTGCTGGCCTCCCAGACCTGACCTCGCTGCTCCTGACGGCGCGGCAGAGGAGAGAGAGAGGAGGAGCCACGCTATTGGTTGCTTTCTGGACATCTCAGGTTTAAGAGTCATACACGTCTCTTGTGTTATACACAGGATTGAGAATAAAGCCCAGTGTTACCTCAGCTTGCTGTAGCACTAGCCTCAAATCTGCAGTGGGAACCGTTGTGGAGGAACCGGCCTTCTGCAGCAGAGTCTGTGTGAGAGAACAGGGCCGTTCGTTCCAAACAGACACAAAAGAGGTCAACATTTGAAAATGCAGGACAGCAAATAGGTTAAATCAGAGGTTCCCAAACTTGTCCATGCCATGGCCCCTCAAACACATTAGCTGCTGACCGCCTCTTCAATCCACAGACAATGCTACAGTATGTACAGAAACGTTGAACTTTACTTGATTTTGTTAGAGGAATTGTTCTAGAAATTGCATTTCCAGAGCAATTTTGCTATGCTCTAGAAATATAATGATAAAAGTAAATCTTATTTTTTGTACTTTATCTAGGAGAAAATAAATTGAATTTTCTTTTGTATTTCAGTTGTTTCTATATATATTTAAAAATAAAATTCCCTTCTCACCCTCCGTGGGTGGTCTCTTTCATCCTCTGAGTTCGGGTTCTTACCAGGGCCTGGAGCTGAGGTCTGCACAGTATCTGGCTGTGCCTAGTACTGCACATTTCTGGACTGAATGTCTGATGTTTTCGGGGATCTGTTTTGCCACTGCTCAGTTTGGGGGTTTTTCTGCCGCCCGAGGGCCCCGATGACCACAGGTACCACTGTGGTCTTCACCTTGGTATTTCTCCAGTTTCTCATGCTCCTTTTTCCTGATGTTGTAATCACTTGGTATTGCTATATCCACCACAATGGCTTTCCTCTGTTCTTTATCCACCACCACAATGTCCGGTTGGTTCGCCATTACCATCTTGTCTGTCATGATCTGGAAGTCCCACAGGATCTTAGCTCGGTCATTCTCCACCATCTTTGGGGGTGTTTCCCACTTCGATCTCGGGGCTTCAGTTCATATTCTGCACAGATGTTCCTGTACACTATGCCCGCCACTTGGTTATGTCCTTCCATGTACGATTTCCCTGCCAGCATCTTGCACCCTGCTGTTATGTGCTGGACTGTCTCAGGGGCCTCCTTGCACAACCTACACCTTGGGTCTTGTCTGGTGTGGTAGATCTGAGCCTCTATTGCTCTGGTGTTTAGGGCCTGTTCCTGTGCAGCCAGGATGAGCCTCTGTGCTGTCCTTGAGTCCAGCTTTGTCCAGCCATTGGCAGGATTTCCTGATATCAGCCACTTCAGTTATTTGTCAGTGGTACAGCCCATGTAGGGGCTTGTCCTCCCATGATGGAACCTCTAGCCCCTCATCCTCTGTTCCCCATTGCCTGAGACATTCCCTGAGCATATCGTCCGTTGAGGCTTTGTCCTTGATGTATTTATGGATCTTGGATGTTTCATCCTGGACAGTGGCTCTCACACTCACTAGTCCTCTGCCTCCTTCCTTACGGCTTGTGTGTGTGTATGTATTATTATATATATATATATATAATATATATATATATATATTTCTATATGTCACCTCAAAACCGTCTTTCATTCACTGTTTCATAATGATTCCATTCATGTAGCGTACATGCTGCCTCATACTTTCTGATTTTAGTTGGCAGTGAGTTCTGTGGTTGAAAATGTTTTCATCAGGTATTTACATTATGACTATTATAACTATTAATCGGATGTTGCACATCTTATCCATCCAATCCCCTCTTGCGGTAAGAGGATATGTAATATTTTATACTAATCACATTAAATTGGATTTAACCTCCACAGTTCTTGTGGGTTTTCGTGTCAAACTTTTCCATTTCTAGCCTCAGAGCAGCTTGATGAATTTGACAGGCAACCAATCAGAAAGATGATCTTTTCTTTAATTTTTTTTTTATTTCCGCTATGTGGGACAATAAAGGTGGTTTCTATCTTCTATCTCCATATTCAATAATATTTTAACTTATATTTTATAGCAATGATTGCAAAACAGATTACATTTATATATAAAAACTTGACTTAAAAATATATCTGTGGAAAGACTTAAATATTGTTGTTAACATACAACCTCAAGTGGAACATAAGGTAGTTCCACAATGTAATACCTCAGTGAGAGAAATAAAAATTAACTCCACACTTTTCAGATTTTTAACTGTAAAAAATATTGAAAAACATTTTCCTGGAGGATAAGTTTCACTTTTGTTGATAATTGACACTGGGGAGCACATTTAACTGTGAGTTAAGATTATCCACTGTCATAGCAAAGGCTGATGGGAATAAAAAGACACAAAAACAATCGCACAGAATTAAGGATATTGGAGCCGATCGATTGGTTAATCTCTGAATCCTCCATAACAAAAAGTGAGAACAGGCGATTCTTTTACTAATAACTTGGAGTTACATACAACGTAACACTCTGGTAAGGTTTATGAAAAACAAGATTTCATCTCAACACATTTGGGCGTGACTGTTGACTTCAGGAGCTGCAACACTTTCATCTGCTTCCTGTCGTCTCCTACCAGGCTAAAGGGAGGAGACAACAGCTAAGCTTAAGGTCGTCTTTAACAAGTTCTAGAAAACTCTGACTGGCAGATTTTGAGTAAAAATTTGAGAATAACCTGTAAGCTCCTCTGAGGTTGCTGGTACGTTTAAGAGCGCAGGATGTGTACCTGAATGCGACGCAGCATGGCGTGGTGCAGGCCACACACGGCCGCAAATGACGAGCTCTTCACCTGAACTTCCATGGTGACCAGGGGTTTCATCTTCTCCTCTATGTTTACCTGCAGACCAGAAGACGAACGCTCAGGTTAAACCAGAAAACACCAGTCGGACTCTCCAGTAGAGGGTTCACCTCTTCAGCAGTCAATTTGACTGCGGCGTTATCCGGTGCACTGCCAAAGATCACCGAACTGCTCCCGTCAGTCTTGATTCCTTTGCGCTCCGTCTTCACTCCACCACAACCTTCAGACAACAACCACTCAAGCAAAGAGATACGGGGGCTTCCAGGGGCCAACCCCACAGCGTCCCTCAGTAACTCTGATGACACACGGACTCTAGCAGAATACTCCTCCGGTCTGGACGCCTGGCCTCCTCCTCTGCACTGGAGCTGCCGTGAGCTTAGAAAACCCTGGAGTAGGTCTGGTGGGTTGCTGCTGGACCGGGCCGGAGCCGGCGGGTCGGTGAGCCGCAGGGCGTGCAGCCAGTCCACCGTCAAGGTGTTTAAGGGCAAACTGAAACAGGCGCTCTGCAAGTCCACAGGGGCCGTCGCCTCCTCCTGTCCCAGAAACCTCCAGAGGGAGAACAGGAGCGAACAGGTCACGGTAACGGGGAAGGAGGCGTCGCCCGCCGCCGTGACCGGCAGAGACACCTCCACCGACTCCCCAGGGCCGAGAGCGCCAAACGGGAAGGAGTAGTTCACAGACGAGGCTTCTCCTCCTGCTTCTAGAGGACAGGACAGAGGAAGGACAGTGACGCTCAGTGTCCAGCAGCGCTCCAGGACGAAAGCACTCAAGTTCTCCAGGACGAATGTCAGGTCCAGGGAGTCTCTCTGAAGCAGTCTGTTCCACCGTACCGAACCACGACATCTGACCGGCTTCAAGTCGGACTCTGAACGGTTCGACAGCAGGAAGCTGATGTTCATCACCTGATTCAGCTGCTTTAGGATCTGATTCTTAGATCTGATGACGGTTTTCAGAACTGATGCTCTGAAGAAAAACAGGATGAAAGCACTTTAGGTTTAGGAAAGTTGGGACACAAAGTAAACGACCCAGAAGATATGAGTTAAAATATCATTAGAGTGATATTTAGTTAAACTTGGAAAGAGTTTTATTTTCACCCAGTAGCTATGTTTCCATTACAAATGTGAGCAAACCTCTGTCTATATTTTGCAAAAAAAACACAATTAAATAAGAAATGAAATTAAAATCACACGTGAATCAGCTGTTCATGCGATAAGAAAATAAAAAATTTTGGCAGTGATGGATGTAAACGGTTACATTAGATGTATTCATAATTCAGCCATGGTGCTAGCACTCATTATCTATCAGACAATCAGAGGAGACGTCGGCGTCTTGCTCAGCCGTTGGAGAGACCAGCTCCCTCATATGGGAGCGGCTACGTATGCGACGGAATTATAATCAACATGTATGGTCATGAGCTTTGGGTCATGACCGAAAGAACGAGATCACGAATAAAAGCGGCCGAAATGGGTTTCCTCCGCAGGGTGGCTGGGCTCTCCCTTAGAGATAGGGTGAGAAGCTCGGTCATCCGGGAGGGACTCAAAGTAGAGCCGCTGCTCCTCCACGTCGAGAGGAGCCAGTTGAGGCTCGGGCATCTGGTCAGGATGCCTCCTGGACGCCTCCCTGGTGAGGTGTTCCGGGCACGTCCCGGTGGGACGTGCCCGGAACACCTCAGGAGGGGAGACCCAGGACACGCTGGAGGGACTATGTCTCTCGGCTGGCCTGGGAACGCCTTGGGGTTCCTGGCGGAGCTGGAAGAAGTGGCTGGGGAGAGGCAAGTCTGGGCCTCCCTTCTGAAGCTGCTGCCCCCGCGACCCGACCCCGGTTAAGCGGAAGAAAATGGATGGATGGATGGATGGATGTTGAAATTACACACAACATTTTATGAATTGCAGGGTTTCCCCCAGTGTATTATAAGCATGGCGGCCTGCCATGCTTTGCTAGCCCCGCCAGGCTTAGCATTGCCCCGTTTCAGCTGTTTGGGATTCCCCTAGGTAATTTCCCCTCAGAAAGCAGGCGGAGAATCCGCGCTTTCTGATTGGCTGCCTGTCACATGCAGCGTTAAGCTCCCAGTCGGGGAAAACCCCTGATTGAATCACACAAAACCTTTTAATCAAAAAAACTTGTTTTTTTTCTAAACACGTTCCCATTAAGCACATTTATTTTCCTAATTTCAATTTGCGCAGTTTTACGGTAAACGGAAACACAGCTGGTTGAACTCATCTCTGGTTTCGCTCATGAATCTAAAACAAACGGACGTCCTTCGGTTGATGTACCTTTCACAAATGTCCCCAATGGCAGACAGGATGTCCCCGACGCTGCGTCCAACCTGGGAGGAGGGACGCTTGGACAAACCGTCCTCCTGTGTCCTAACAGGGAGACGGATGGACTGCAGCCGCCCTCTGACCGACAGGCTGAGCAGCTGAACTTCACCTGGGGGTGGAGGTCACACATTACCAACCCACGACCTTCAGGACGTCACACAGAACAGTTCAAAGGTTAAATACGATTAAAGACTCTAAAGAACCAGAAGGCTTCCAAACCAGACAGTCACTTTACTACTATAACAGAAGGTAGTGAATGATTGAAAAGAGGAAGAGTATGAGTCTAAGTTATTATGAATTAAAATCTAACAGTTTTGCAGATTTAGAAAGTAAAATTATTTCTAATTCTTCAATGCGAAGAAGAACTAAAGCTCAGCCAAGGCATAGCAACATGTCATCACCAGATTCTTCATTCCTAACCAACATACCAACTATCATTAGCCTTATTTGCAATTAGCTTACATCGTGCTGATGTTATTATGGCTATTGATTTTAAACTTACAGGAGTAGCAAACTAAAAAACATTAAATATTGTTATTTTGTGGTATTTAAGTGTGACATATTATTTAAATTATTTGAAAGTAATATAAGCTGATAAACGCTACATTAAACAAGTTTGATATCTTATATTTTGACAGAGGCAGCAGCCAACAGCAAAAAGAAATCTACCTATTATTTGTGTAATAACTATAAAAATTATATATAAATCATTTTCCATGTGAAACAGAATTTAGTTTGAATTACTCAATGCTATTTTATATATAAAAATTTTATTTATGGTGCTTTTGGGGCCTCCTGGAGGTGTGGAGGGCCCTAAGCTGCCGCTTGACTCACATGAAGTCCAAGTCTATTTTTTTCCCCCTGAATCATCTTTTGACAAAAAATAGATGGTGATATTTTTGTTTGTTTTTTTTGCCAAAATCACTTTTTGCTAAAATACAAAATAAAATAAAATAAAAGACTTGGGGCATTTTAGGAGGTTGATGACATGCCTTGGGCCTGCTCTGTGTGAAACGCATTCAATCCTGCACTGGAAATGTGACAAAACATTCAGATTCAGGTACATTGCATGGTACCATGTGAGGTGTCATCCATTCACCTGCAGAGCTGCATGTAGGCTGGTGCAAAGCTGCGACTCCGCTCACGTTTAAACTGATGGGTGTGAGGAGGGCAGCAGGGTTTGACTGGGACGCCTCGTCCTCCTTGTCCCCCTGTCTTCCTACTGTCCCAGAAGAATCGTCCCATAGATCCACCATCAGCAGGTCTGACCCGGTGCTGTAGTAAACACGGCTCTGATCCATACAGGCGCACTCCACAGGACCTGGGACGCACCCCAGGGTAAACCTGGCGCCGCCGCCTCCCTCCAATCCGGCCCTGCCAGCCCTGATCAGAACGGCTCTGCCTTGTTTGCCCAGAGCTATCAAGCACCCTGCACAACCTGCATCGGTTTCCATGACAGCAGATGCTCCGACAAACACGACCGACTGCTCGAGGCTGTGGAGGATCCGGAGCCTCGATCCCGGGATACGCAGAGGGAGGAAGGACAAGCGTCCGTCTGGCAGGCCACAGAGAATGACCGGCGATTTGGAGAGCGCCGCTTCTGCCCCAAACAGACGCCTGAAGAGGAGAGGCTGGAGGGAATAGTGGGAACGAGGCGGACGAGGAGGGGAGGAGGCAGGCAACAAGTCACCGGGATACACACACACCAGCACACAGCTGGATTCTGTGTCGCCTTGAACTTTAGGCGAGACCAGCGGCAGAGAGAAGGAGGCGAGCAGATCACAGGGGTCGGACTGGGACGTCCGCTGGGTTTGATACAGAGTCAGTGACCATGACGCGTCAGTCCGGCAAAGGGTCAGGAGCACAGAACCGACCACCAGGAGGGACAACACTCTGTCGGCGACGGCAACGAGAAACTCAGTAGAGATCTTCAACTCAGTGGGACCAGAACCTGCATCATGGGAGAAACTTTGACCCCCAAAGGTCAAATCAGATTTACAGACATTAGAGGCGCACCGACAGCAGTATTCTAGCTAATCACCCATCCTCAAAATGCCAGAGGATTCCCCCAGTGTATTATAAGCCTGGCGGGACACCAGGCCTTACCTCCTGCTGGTGGATTCCATAGCGGCCTCTACCACCAGCAGGGATTAGCAGATTTTCGGGGGAAACCTTGACTGGCCTGATATTCGATTTTGACCAATTCCACATTTTTTTTGTCTGAAAGTTAAACTTCTGTGTGATCAGTTTACAACTAATTATGACGCATAATTAGTTGTAAACTAATTATGCGTCATAATTAGTTTACATTTTATCCAGCATTTATGTCATCAATGACATAAAAGCTGGATGAAATGCACATTATAGTTCAGACTGAAGATGCTTTGAAAACATATCCAATACATATCCAAAAAAATTTCTCATGTGGTTCAGATCGGAGTTTGTGTGAGTGAAAAGATTGGAATTGGACCGTTCAGATGGGTACGGGTCAAAAATCGGCAAAAAAATAAATAAAAGATCAGATTTGGGTTGCATTTGCCTGATGAGTGAACATAGTTTATGCTACTGAGTGACGGGAAGTGATTTGTACCTGGGTACCAGCAGCTGGACGTTGACGCAGTAAACCCCACTCCAGCATGCCACAAACAGGAGCTGCTCATCATGGCTGACAACCAGATCCCTAACAGCATCAGGCATCTGAAGAACCGCCTGCAACACAGCAACCAAACAGGAAGTAACAGGAAGGAGTTGTGTTTTCATCAGCTGTAATGAAAACACAACATTAGAATATTAAGCAATGTATTAATTTCCCATAATGTAATGACCGCTGCCTTATCTGCTGGTCCAGCAGACAGGCACACCCCCCACAGAGGTCAAGCTAAAAAAGCCGGCTGGTCACTGTGCTATGTTGATGAAAAGTTGATATACTTTTCAGTGGTTGACATTTATGTTTTTACAATGTATTTTTATTGGTCTTATGTAATATTAGAATTTTCTAAGAAACTTAATTGCGGATTTTCATTAGCATCAAAATGATCAAATGCTTATTTCAACAGTTTGTGTGAAATGAATCTACAGTATATAGAACATGAAGGACCTTAGGAACTGAATTACAGAAACAGAAACTTTCCAGCTTGCATCTGTGAATGAATCACTTCGAACATAAACCTGCTCACCCTGAGTGTTTTCTCCTGTGCAGTGAAGACATAGACCTCCTCACCACCAGTACAGATGAAAACATCCGTCCCAGTTCCACACTTGACCAGCGGTGTTCCAGATTTTCCTAAAAGGCCGAACTCAGCCCAAGACTCAGCAGCACACCGTCCGTCCATCATGGCTACAAAGTTTCATCAGGGCGACACGTTTCCTACACTTCTAGTTTATCAGCAGGGTTAGAGGCGAAGAGCTGCAAGTCAACTTTTTGACCAGCTGTTGACAAGAGGAAGACGTCAGAAGTCCCGCGCCTCGTTATTTTAACCAATGACAGTCATGAACTACATTACCCATGATCATTAGACAGAAACGCTATGAAAAAAGTCCGAGGGTTTTTCTTTTTTTCCGCTCTATCCTCTTGTTTTATTGAAGTTAGAGCCTCTAGAGCGAGTAGGTTTAAAGTATTTTCATTAAACAGAGAAACAATAAATACAATTAAAAACAAACAATATTGACATTTAGAAAAATTACCTCACTTTTGTTCCCACAACACCGGAGCTCTGTAAGACACTAGGTGGCGTCCGGTCAACGTATCGAGCTGTTTAATCACCTACGAAGAAGAAGGCAGGCAAGGCCCAATCAAAACGGCCGAAGTCAACATCCGCCGAAATTTGAAAACGCCCTCTAGCTTAGCAGTTGTTAGCAGATAGAAGTTTGAGCTAAGCTTGTAAAACACATGATGGGCCCGTTGAATGAAAAGGATATCGAGTTCTATTTCTTTGAGAACAGACTTAAAACCTTTCAAGGGTGGCCGTTTGACGAAGACTGCGCGTGCACTCCTGAGAACGTGAGTATGAAATGGTGAAGTAGCGCAAACTGTTAGCATAGTGACCCAAAACATGAAACCTTTTGTTTGTTCTTTGTTAGATACTTTTGTTATTGTTTTAGATGGCTGGTTTTAAAAGATTTTATAAGTAACAACAGCTCACTAAATAGTATATTTTAGTTAGCTGACGAGAGATTTTAATGCAGCACTACAAATAGACGTTGGAATATCGGCATGCGCTGCCATTTGTCATGTATATATTTATTTATTTTGTTTATACGAAGGAAAACATTTTAAGTTTCCAATTCATAAAAATAGACAAGAAGGTCCAAAGGAAAACGTCTAAAGGGAGGAGCTAAGCTTTTCACCAACCAGAATTCAATATGGCTTCTTTAGAAAAGTATTCACTTCTACCAGTTTGTATATCACTAAATCTTCCCCATACCTACACAGATACAACTTCTGTTTGCGATCAAAGTTCTTTAGACACAATCCCATTCTAACCTTTACCTCTTAGTATTATTGCTTTCCACCAACTCTCTGCTTCAGAGTAATGGGTTCCAAATGTAGGCGCACAGCTTCCTAAAAACAGACGTTTCATTGATAGCCTTGGAACAGTTGAGGTACTAGATGCACTAGCAAATACACGCAAAAATGTGCATTTTTTTTTCTTGATAGAAATATTTTTTTATGCCAGAAAAGCCTCTAATATCCAGGTAAAAGTATTTGTATCACTAAGTGGGAAAGATAAAATGTTTCTCATTTTAGAAAATTAGAGCCTGGATGAGTGTGGAATATTGAATTGAAAAGCTTGTGGACATGCGTTGTCTCAGTGCTGTCTTTGTGCTCATGTGTTGGTGTAGATGGCCAGAGCTGGTTTTATCCACACGCCATCAGAGAACAGCCCAGACACGGCCATGTGTTTCTTCTGTCTCAAGGAGCTGGAAGGCTGGGAGCCAGAGGACGACCCAGAGTAAGAACTGCTCTAACTGGGCCACACGTCTGGTTACCATCCTTACAAATACACTGTAACTCTTTTCCAAGTCTGTTAGTGTACAATATGTACATTCTTCCTTTCTTTGGCTCTACAGTAACAAACCATTAACGAATGGAACTAGATAGAGCCAAATACACCGTTAAAAAAACAATCTGAGCAGATAAAGGTGCTTGGTTATTTTTCTTTTTTCCCTACTACAAAAAATAGCATCTGGTTGACTGGCATTTTTTTCTAATGTTATTTTTTCTGCCTTTGAATTTTGAAAAATATGGTATTTGGTTTTAGTATTTTTCCAAATTAGGGTTACAGTACAAAGCTCTGAAAATCAGCCTCTGTCCTCCGTTGCTCTGAGAAACTGATTTACCTGCCAAACAGTTAACAGTCAACTCCTCTTTTACAAACTTAGTGACTTTTTAGACAAAAAATCGGAATGGGCAGATCAGGCTTTTTAAATATTGGTGATGGACCAGGAATCAGTGCAGCCCATATTCATCTTAAATGGGACTTCTGTTCAGTTTGGATTACTTCACCTTTTTTGCCATCCAGAACAAGAGTTTTTGTATTTAATTGCAAACGAATTGTATGAACCTGTAATCATTTATCATGATTATTAAGGTTGCTCTGTTTTATCAGGAAGGAACACAGATCCCATTCGTCATCCTGCAACTTTATCGCCCTGAAGAAAAAAGTAGAGGACTTGACCGTGGAAGAATTCTTCAAACTCCAGAAGGAGAGGCACAAATTCATAGTTGTACGATCTTCTTCATGCCACACCGCAATTCCTGATTCCAGACTGCTGTTGTTGGACTGATTCAGAACTTTGTCTCCTTTCATTCACAGAACAAAACTGGAAACGAGGCCGCTGCCAAGTTTGAGGAAGCAGCCAGGCTGAGGCGAGCGGAAATTATTAAGACGGCCATGGGAGAGGAGTGATGAAGAGATGAGCCTTCCTTCACTCTGACCATTTTCTGTTTTTAGCTTCTGTGCTGTTGTGTTCTTGTTTCTTGCTCTTGGTGTTGTTTGTACTGTGTGCTGGTTCATAGCACTATAAGGTTTTACATTAAACTTTTATTATTTACATGGTTTCGTTAACCCATTTAATCCCACCAGCAACAATTGTTGCCAGACATTTTTCCTATCTTCTGGAAGCTCTAGAAGAATTGTTTTGACTTTTGGCAGCTAATTGAAGTTTTAAAATCAAATAGCGTGTCTACTCTAAGCAATATCAATTTCATGCATCTAGTGTGAAAGGTCACATGACCAGACCTCTTTACTTCATGCCTGTGACGCTGGAGGTAAATGTCAGTCACAAACCTTGAACAAGAGGAAGTCAGTCAAATATTTAAATAAACAAATATAAATCAAATATTTTGAACATATGTTTTTTCAAGTGTCTTCAACTAATATGTAAATAAAATCGTATCCTTTCATTCATCTTTTGATCATAAGAGTGTAAGCATGGCAACAATTGTTGCTGTTAGAATAATACATACGGTCCATTGGTTTACTGTTTATTCTATATGCCTTGCTGTTCCCACACAACTTAAAACTATCAAATATTTTAGACCTGAAGGAACCTCAAAACGATGTCTTCTGCATCCCACAGTTGAAGCTCCCATATTTCACCCCACCAAAAGGTGATCCTTTTCACAAAGTGTTGCTTGAATGATGACTACACGCCTGAAACTAGTTTAGGACAAGGTCACAGTCTTGTACTTGGTCTAGTGGAACTGGGGTAATGTCTTCTCAGCTGCAGATTTGTTCATACTAATATTTTTACCTGATTTTGCCTCTTTGATGAAATGACTAAATGAGGTCAAAGGTCGCTTGGCACATTGAGACTATGACATCTGCAGGATGTGGTATTTAATCTTTATCTAAAATATTTCTGAACACTTGTAACCATTCTTTATTTTAATAGGTAGTGCATGTCATTATTTTTCTTATTTTTTTTTAAATCTATAAATAGGCCAGATTTGTGTAGTTTAGATTATGCTGTTTCCCACCAGCAACAACTGTTGCCGAGTACAAAAACTTGTATTTTCACTAACATAATCAACATAAAATGTAATAATTCATAAATGTCATGTATTAGGGAGGTCCAAGGATTGAAATGCATGCACTTATTTCCCAGGAAAAAATCTCGGATTAATTAAACGAGTTAATACTTTTCATGTTTTCTTCGTTGCCATGAAACAGTTTAGTAATGGATTCAGTACCTTGTAAAAGATGATATACTGTATATAAATCATGAAGTAGAGCACAGTGCTTTGCTTTTTTCACATTTTGTTACATTACAGCCTGATTGTAAATTGTATTAAAATGTGATTTCTTGGGTTTTCTATTTTTGAAGACATGGGTTATTTGTGTGTAAAATTTGGAGGAAAGAGATTCCTCCATCCATCCATTTTCTTTACACCCCTGCCCTTTAGTGGTGTCGGGAAAGGTGCTGGTGTCTATCTCCAGCTAACGTTGTGGGCGAGAGGGGGGGGGGGGGGGGTCACCCTGGACAGGTCGCCAGTCTGTCGCAGGGAAGAGATTCATGTAGTGAAATTTAGAAAACGGGAGTAATATTTAAAAAATGGAGAAACACGAAGCGGTGTGAATACTTTATGGACTGCAACATAAAAATTTGTTTTCCAGCCACTTGATACTTTTACTCTTTATATTTGCTCCTGAGCTTTATAAAGTTCAGTATACTCAATATAGAGCTTCAATATAAACCATGCAACTCTTTTTCTCTTTATTCTCTTTCTTTGGGTTTGCCCACCTTACCTGTTGCAAACAGCTTCTCTCACAATAACGCATTATTTTCTTCCACTTCACAATTTTGTTTTTAGCAGAAACCAGGCAGCCTAGTCTCAGTATTGCAAAGTATTGCAAACTTGTTCAAGGTACAACAAACGGATAGCATTTTTTTCTAGTTCTTGGGTGCTTCGGCCGTTTCTAATGTCGCCCTGGGCAACTGCCCATATCAATAGGCGCTAATGAACAGCAGCATCCAAATAAAATGTAGTCGATGTTTGACGGTATATATTTATAGGACACTGCATATGCATAAGCTGGTCTCATCAGGTCGCTGGCCACCGCCTGTGCCTGTCTGCGCTCTCCTCTCCTCCCTTCATCTCTCCTGTGCCTTTGCGTAAACGCGCTCGCTGAGCGAATCAAGTCCCTCCCAGAAAGAAGCTGAGAGGAACACTGCCGTCAGAGACTCTCCAGTTTGATGACAGAATTTTCTTACAGCCGTTCGGGAGTCGTGCGTCGCAGAGACGGTGTGAAGCTTTGGACTGCGCGTTACGCACGAAGCCGAACCTCCAGCCGCACCATGACGGTAACCTTTGGCGCTCTGGTCGTCACTGCCGGGGTCTGCGGCGTCCTCAGCTTCGCCTTTCTGGCGACCTCCCTCGGAACCGATTATTGGTACATCATAGAGATTAACCCAATGAACACGACCGAGTTTGGAGGATATGAGCTCTCACTCGGGATTGTGGAGCATCAACGAAGGTAATCTGCGCCTTTAAACGCACCGTCCAGGAGGTCTAGTTAAATCACAGTGGAATAATTCTGTGGCTGTTTTTTCCCCCCTTGACATCCAGGAGGGAAGATGCATCCTGACTCCATTGATTCATTTGCAGCCGATTCTTCTAAATACACCGAGACCGAACTGCGCATGCTGAGTGAGACTTAAGCTTTATTTCCTCACAAACTCGGTGTGTGGTGTTGTGTGTTTGTGTCTGTGTCGTGTTGTGTGTGTGGTCTGTGTGTCTGTGTGTGTGTGTTGTTGTGGTGTGTGTTGTGTGTTGTGTTGTGTTGTGTGTGTGTTGTGTTGTGTGTGTGTGTGTGTCTGTGTGTGTGTGTGTGTGTGTGTGTGTGTGTGTGTGTGTGTGTGTGTGTGTCTGTGTGTGTGTTGTGCTGTGTGTGTGTGTTGTGTGTGTGTGTGTGTGTGTGTGTTGTGTGTGTTGTGTGTGTGTCTGTGTGTGTGTGTGTGTGCTGTGTCTGGGGTGTGTGTGTGTGTCTGTGTGTGTGTCGTGTGTGTGTGTGTGTTTTTGTGTGTGTGTGTGTGTGTGTGTGTGTGTGTCTGTGTGTGTCTGTGTGTGTCTGTGGGGTGTGTGTGTCTGTGTGTGTGTCTGTGTGTGTGTGGTGTGTGGTCTGTGTGTGGTGTGTGTGTGTGTCGTGTGTGTGTGTGTGTGTCTGTGTCTGTGTGTGTGTGTGTGTCTGTGTGTGTGTGTGTCTGTGTGTGTGTGTGTGTGTGTGTGTGTGTGTGGTGTGTGTGTGTCTGTGTGTGTCTGTGTGTGTCTGTGTGTGTGTGTGTGTGTGGCTCAACCCGTGTGTTTCCGCTCCAGGCTTGCACAGGGCCATCGTGGTGATGCTGCCTCTCAGCCTGGTTCTCCTGTTGTTTGGTGGGATCTGCGGGCTGGTCAGCGCCTTGGCTCGGAGCCCCGTCCTGCTCACCAGCACGGCCTGTTACTTCTTCATCAGTAGTAAGTTAGACTGAAAGAGCTGAAGCTCAACAAAAAGTTGTTTTATTCCGAAGAATAAACTACATTTTATAAGATTATTTTCATCGTGCAGAATATCTTTCACACGTCTGTTGTTCATTTTGATGATTATGGCTCAGATCTAATGACAATAAAATCAGTTTCTCAGAAAATTTGAATAACACAAATTAATGTTTTGGTTCTTTTTTTAACACATAAATTAAGTTAGCTGCAAAGGGACCTTCCTAAAGATGCTGACATTTCACAGACTGCCATTTGAGTGCCACATTCAGGCATATTAATAGAAAACTGGGTGGAAGGAAAAAGTGTAAACAGTTGTTTTGTTTTGTTTTGTTTTGCTTTTCTTTTCTTTTTTTCCCATCTTAAAATCAAGGTCTTTGAGGTCTGGAGAAAGAATTCAGAGGAATTGAACCCAAGTTTCTTGAGGCCCAGTGTGAGGTTTCAGCAGTCAGTGATGATTTTCTGAGCAATGTCTTCTTCTGATGTAGATCCACTGGTTTTATTGAGTAAAGTTGAGAATCGATGAGAACACTTCAAGAGGAAGATGAGAGTCAATACTGCAGACGAGCTGAAGCCTGTTGGACGTCTTCAGCACCTCAGCAGAGCTCTGGCTTCCTGCCTCCATGTCGTACCGCTATGAGATGATCTATGTTACGCTACATGGCAGCAGGCCCACAGCTTTGTGTTAAAAATCCTTTCTCATCACTCTTGTGTAATATTTGTTTAATCTGAGAATCAATACTTTGAGTTTCCAGTAGCTACAAACCAAAATCATCAAGATGAACATAAATTAAGACCTGAAAATATCACGATGTGTGAAACAAATCTCTATAACATACAGTAATTCAACCTTTTTACAGTAATTGACTAACAGACTAAATAACTCCAAGCTAAGGCTGTAGGGTTGTAAAGTTTACACCTTGTATGATGAGAGATTCTTTCCTCCTGTTGCTGTTATGGGAGCAACCAAGTTACATAAAAGCAGCAATAACATCACAATAAGAGAGCAGCTCTGCTTCTCATCACTAGTAGAGTCAACAGAACAAGTTCAGCTGCTCCTAAAAGTTTCTTCAGTTCAGAGCCTGGATGGAAGTAAGAAGCTGAGAGGTCGTTAAGGTCACTGCAGTGAGGCCGGTCCAACATGTGGCTCCACACCTCTGTTCTGCTCACTGTTTGATGATCCAAACATGTCTCTAATGACATGAGCTGTTCTGATCAGCCCCGGTGTGTGAAGTGCTGTATAAAGCCTCCTGTGGAGACAAGAGTACTTGTTCAAAAGGTGAAGCCTGATCCCAACACCTCTGTTTAGTTCTGGTTGGTTTTCCTCCATCCATCTGTCTGTCTTCCCCATCCTAAATTTGCACATTGATATCATATCTTCAAATCAGTGTCCTTTATCCTTTTATGTAGCTGCTGTTGTTTCTCCAATCCAGAGGTCTGAACATTCCTCACTGCAGTGGTGTGTTACACCACTGAGTGTGTGTTTGGGTGACTTATCTTTGAAATGAATCATTCTGAGAGAGCTGTTGGGTTTTATTTCAGGCTTGGAAAATATCCTTCTTAGTTTCTCAGAATCTCCAGCCGCATCCTGTGATGATCTTTACTTCTCCTTTTCTTTTCTCCTTCATTAGGGTGAGTTGTGTGTTTTCTCGATGTTTGAAGTGTGTTTCTCATCCTTCACTTCCTTCCTTGTGGGGATCTGGTCGACTCTGTGCCGCAAGGTTTTAATGACTGAATGTTTTTTGTTCCAGTGGGTGGTGAGATTCAGATAGTTTATAGAAACCTGGGGGGGGCTTCTGTCTGAATGCAAAAGGATAGCTTGTTGTCATACCATCCTCCCTTGTAAACTTGATTTTGTCTTCCCTCGGTAAAACCTTCCACTTCTTTGGCTTGGATTTTGACCCGGGTGTCTCTTATCGGAACCAGTGGCTACGTTTCCTGACAGTTTCCCTCTGTGAGCAGTAGAGGTGATAAAAGGCGGAACATCAAATGATGAAACTCTTCTCCTGGATCTTGTCTCACTGAATCTGTGGCGTTGTGCCTGAAAAATACACAACGTATTTAACAACGAATGAATTCGGTAAACATTTTAACAGTGACGTGTGGCTTTTATTTGCATTCCGATGTTAGACTGTGGAGCTCAGGGCTACAGAGCAGACTAGTAAAAAGTGTTGGGCTGTGAAGATTTATTTAATTCACAGAAATTAAATTAGGTGTACTCAGCAAAAAAAAGGTTAGGAAAAAAAATTAGCAAGTTAGACAAGTTTTTAAAACTAAATCTGGATTGGTTATAGTAAAACATTGTGTGATGCGGACAAAAAATAATTTTTGTTGATAGAAATGGGAGGGAATCTAGCTGCTGACCACTGAGGTGGATTCATCATCTTTGAGCTTTATTCACAGCCAGTGGTACGGAGACCTCTTCACTGCTGGGTGAAGGAATGGATGTGTGACAAATGTTTGGCACCACAGAAGAGACTGCTTCTGTGGTGCTGTGGTTCTTGCATTGAAAGAGTCGATTTAAAGTTCCACCACAAGCAGCGTCTCACAAGGTGAAAAGAATATTCCAGGGTTATGTGATCAACATGAAGACCTCAGTCAAAACAAACACAATCAAGATTACAAAAAAAACTAACTTCAGTGAATCTCCCACCAGGGCTTCTACCAGCCACCGGTTTGGAATATCTAACTGATTCCTTCGTTTTGGTTGTTGGTAAAGTTCGCTTACTCTTACTGATCTTAACACTGTTATGTTAATGTGGGTATTTCTGGTAATCAGATTACTATTGGACTCATAAAGCAATCTTCTGAGCTTGTGCCACACATCGCCCAGCTTGATCTCTCCTGCCTTATGACCTCCATAAAGAGAACCTTGTGACAGACAGACACTTACCTACAAAGTCTCTTTATAGTCTTCCCTTAATAGTCGGCGCATGGTGAGGAGCAGGATGGGGTGAAGGTTTGAATCCTAATAGAAGCTTTTTATGAACTTCTTGACCGTCCAACATTTAGAAAGACGATTTTTTTTTATCATCAGTTGATACTTATTTATAAGCTATCATTTACTAATAGCCTTTAAAGAAATACTCATAATGTATTTAAACATCAAAGAAATCAACATCAGAATTCAACAAAAGTTGCATTCTGATGCATGGAAAATATGCTCTTCTTGTGTTTTTGTTTCTCACAAATAACTGAAAAGTATTCACCCCCTGGGATGTTTTACCCTTTTACAAATCAATCACAATCGACAAAATGTGGCATTTTTGACAAAGTAAATGGCAGATTTAATGTTAATGTGAAAACCAATTTCTACAAAATAATGAGAATTAATTAAAAACAACTAACATTAAATAAGTGATTGTATAAATATTCCCCCCTTCACATCAGTAAGTGGTAAATGCAGCTCTGGCAGTGATTAGAGAACACAGTGGATTCGTCTGTCAGGCTGCAGCTAAAACCCATGAAATGATGAAAACTGAAACTGAAAAAAAATATTTTTGAACTGAAATAAATAAAAACAGTCATAAGTATATCATGCCCATATAAAACTAAAGAACACTGAAATTATAGATGCAATATCCTTCGCTTTAGGGTTTATGGATCTATTTGTTAACTTTTCAAATTGATGTGAAATACATGTTTTTTTTACCCACACACAGATGTTTACATGATCATCTGTCGACAAATTACGGCACTCCATCAGGTAAAGTTGGAAGAAAACACCAGTTAATCATTGTTCAACAATAATTGAATACATTTTTTGAGAATTGTATCTT
This sequence comes from Poecilia picta, assembly GCA_033032245.1. Lineage (NCBI taxonomy): Eukaryota > Metazoa > Chordata > Actinopteri > Cyprinodontiformes > Poeciliidae > Poecilia > Poecilia picta. The sequence continues at coordinate 1,562,037 of CM065371.1, forward strand.
CCGTCGAGTATTCATTACCCAATCAATGAATATTCATTATTCAGTACTTTGATGTTTTTGAATTCTTAAACTAAAATGAACCGAAAGTATGAAAACAAACTACAAAATAATAACTCAAAAAACTAACTAACTAACTAACTAACTAACTAACAACTAACTACTAACTAACTAACATACTAACGCTTCATCCTGAATTTATCAGGATAAAGGCAATATACTTGACTTCCAGCAGCACTGTCATGCAATAAGACCTTCATAAAAAGTAATGAAGTTCTTTTTAATGTGCTACAATATGAATAAAAAAATGCACATTTTGCAGCAACCAATGCGCATCAAACCATCAGACCAGCAGACTCATCCACCTTCTCCAGAGAGACATGATTACAGCTTGTTGGCTACCATCATAACGGTTTCCTATTATTACAAATAAAGTCTGAGACGGTTTGTTCAGCAGGGATGGAAACATTACAGGATTCAAAGGATTTGCCCTAAACTCCTGGTTTTGTGGAGCTGGTGTGGTTTCATGCTTCCTCCATTATTTTTGTGCCACTAGGCAAACGATGCATCTACTCCTCACCAATCATCAATCACCAAGAGAAAAGAGCATTTTAATATCCAGGAAGCAGATTTGTGTTGAGTAGACTGCAATATAGATGTAGCCGTCTAGTTTCTATCGCTGTTTCATGCTGTTATTACAAATGGGACTGTTGTCACAACTTCAGCATCTTTATTCCAACATGAATCTGCTGAGATCTGAACTGTTCCATTGTGGTTGTGAGTGAGAATAAATAAGTAAATAAGTACAAACATTCTATTCATAAAACACATGTCGCAGATAAAAATCTCATAGTTTTTCACAAAGATGGAGCATAGAAGTTGTTCTTGGACTACAAATTCATTGGGAGTACAAGTAGAAAAATGGAGGACAGTGTGTTCAAGTGGTGTGGCGTGTGAGTGTTTGGTGATAAAGAGTGTGTTGGATGTAAGCTAGAAAGCTCAGGTTTGCTTCGTTCATTCTCATGGTTGCTGGGTTTCCAACACGGCTCATTGTAACTAGACTGGTTTGTGTTTTCCTTTCACGTCCTGGTAGGTTTGTAGAAGTAACACTTCTTCCATTTTCAGATGATTGCTGAACAGAGCTACGTATTTATATTGTTTTAAACTGAATAAACACAAATTCTCCTCAAGTTTTCTACCTTTTCTTGTACACCAGATGCTCTTGGTAGCTAACCAAGCAATTTCAACAAACTCAAACAGGAAGTTGGATTTTTATTTATTTGTTTTGTAGCCATTCTCTATAAATATAGAAATGACTTGGTGGGGAGGAGAAAGTATCTGGTGCACCAGAGTTGCTGTCTGGTGCTCACAAGAAAGCATTTGGTCTTCAAGAGATACTGACTGGTTCACATGAGAAAGTATCTGCTGGAAACAAGAAAGTATTTACGTATATCACTGGAAAAGGTGAACCATTTAACTTTAACAGGAATGTCAACACTTTCTTTACATCATAAACTATATGACTACTCAGTTTGACACCAGCTGATGGGAAATACTGTTTACATCCCAACAACAGAAAGCGACGTCTTACCTTTTTTCCCACCTGACTGATTTAAAGTTGACAGACTGACCTGAACCCACATCGATAGCAACTTTTGTTTCTGAAGCAGAGGAAGACAGTCAACTTCTGTCCTTCCTGTTTGCTTCCCAGCAGCGTCTTCATCCGTTTCTCTCTCCCTCCAACTCATTGCCGCCAAGAGCATAACAATGAGACATCAGACTCGGTTCCTCATCACATCCCCCTCTCTGTTGCACCTCAGGGTGTAATTGTAATAAAATCTTGATTAGTCACCACCCTGGGTAGCTCCACTCGCATCCACTGAAACCAGGAGCACGCTGTCAAAATTAAAATGGTTTCCAATAGCAACACAGTGAAAACCAGTAGGTCTTGCTTTCTTTCTATGTAGATAAGGGAGGCTAATATCACACACATCAGTGCATTTCCTGTCTCTCAATATGAGATTTGTGCCAGCTTGATTCTTGTCTCTTAGATTAGCGCTTTTACTGCCAGGTCCAGGTGATGTCAGAGTCCACAAACTGATTAAAAAAAGTCTTGACTGAAGGATGTGGACCTTCCACAGTTTTAAATGTTAAATCACATATATGGGTTATTGTGTTGATGGAATAATAAGCAAAAACCTCAAAATTAGTGTTTTTTGAAGACTAATATAAAAATAATTTTAACATAAAAAAATAGTATTGATTGTGTGTTAGAGTTCATTTCAGTACATAAATATTTCCCAGGTATTGTGACTTGGAATAATTTGACTCTGTCTCTTGATCCGATTCCTGGACCTGATCAGCGATCTCTATTTGACCAATCGGCTTACAGCAGTGGTAGCCACGCCCACTGAATTCAAATCAAATCGGTTCAGTCTGTTCTATGCTACAACTAAGCAGACAGTCAGAGCAGATGTAGCTTTGGAGGGGAAAATATGAATAAAGTGAGAGAAAACTTAAAGTTAACAATTTAAATAGCAGTAGATAACAAAAACTGGAGAAGAAAATGAGGAACAGTGTCAGTTTGTCCTTCTTGCTAGGATTAAAGCATCATAACTGATAGCATAGATCAGGATAAGCTAATCTCAAGAGTGAGGCATTAGACACTCTGATGCGTAGATAATCTGCTCTCTCTCAAAATAAACATTTGTGTCTGGAAACCTGAAAAAAAGTGAAATGATACTCCTCTTTTTTCTGTTTGCTTCCACATCCAGGCCTGCTGACTTTGTGTGGTGCGAGTCTCTACATCGTCTACTCCTACCAAGCTTTGGCAGAGATGAAGAGCCTGGTGGGGCCGGAGGGCCTGGCCTACATCCACACCTCCTTCGGCTGGTCTCTGGGCCTGGCCTGGTTCTCCTACGGCCTGGAGATGCTCACTGGAACTCTGATGCTCATAGCCGCACTAAAGGCCAGGCTGCGGCAGAGAGGGCCCAGTAAGGCCTGACGCTGTCATCCGCGCCGATCCCTGAACGTAAAAAAAAAAACCTTGCATTTTTTATTTTATATTTTATTTTTTTGCAGGTGTGCAAGAATTTCACAGGAACAGGGATTGAACTGTGAACAATTGTGCCCCCTTGTGGTCCCTTCTCATTTTGGAGTTGTTGATCATGGTGTTTTATTCGAGTATATATGTAAAAAGTAAAATCTATAAAGTTGTCCACTCTACAAACCTTATATCTGTTTTCATATTTGCTGTTTTCAGTTGGATAACGAAAACAAAGTGTTGCTATGTAAAAAGTGCTAAAGAATGATGTCGTTTTCTCACATGTAATAGTTAAAAAATGTCCATATGCGGCAACATTTTTGCTGCTTTCGGACATTTCAAGACGGTTTTCACTTTACTGTACAGTGATTTATATGAGTGTTCATACTGTAACCTTTCTATAAACTGTTGGGTTGCAACCACAAACATTAGTGGATTTTTTTGGTAGTGTATGATTGCAAAGTAGTTTTTAAAAATTATAAAATTCTAAAAACTGAGCCTTCCATTTGTACTCAGCTCCCTTGAGTCGAAAATCCTGATGGTGAGATTCTTGGAGACTAAATTTGTCGACCGAGACCACAAAGCCAGGTCTCTCTGTGGGGACCAGAAAATGGTCCCCACAAGGTATTACAAACACACGTGCATAGTATACACACACACAGACACACATAAATTTAATTTATGTGTGTAATTTATAAATTCTATAGTAAACTAGAATTAGTATCATAAAATGTACCTTTAAGTTTGAAATAAAAACTGACAGCCTAATAATGTCACTGCTTTGAACAAACTAGTGAATTCAGGAATGAACGATTAACTCGAGTCTCAGTGAGAGACCATTTTAACTTTGCTTGTTGACAATGCTCTGCTCACACTGCAGTAAGTCTTGTTAGTCTTTTTCATTTACAAATATATTTAAGAAAGGGCTGGATATGAGTACAGAGTGGATTCTCCTGCCCTCTGTCTGTTTGCATCACGTCACGGCGGCTCTGTGCCACACTGATAGTTCACACAGCAGCAGAGAGGAAGAGGAGGGTTACGGTGATCTAACTTCTTGTTTTATTCTTAGTTTATTCTTACTTGATTCTCTTCAGTCAATGTTGTAATTAATGTTCTTACAGTTACTTTGTTACCTTAACTGTTATATTTAATAACAAATTACAATTTTGCTTTTACCAAAGCAACTAAAATCAACTTTTTTCCTCTACTGTTTATTTTATTTTCCTTTTATTTTGTTATTACAAGTAACACTAAACTGTTATCAATGCATACAACATTTGTATGTAGCAAAAAAAAAACCTACATGAGTATCTGACGTTTATGTATTGAAATGTTATATTTTACCAAAAATATATACGTTTGTGCTGTAAACACATACTGCGGTTATTTACTTAATAAAGATGATTCAACATTTTTGTGAACATCACCAATAGAAACTATGAAAATAAAACTATGTTACAAATAAAATGGCTTGTTCGTAGAAAATCCACATATTCAAAAATGGATCATTTGAGAGACATTTGACTAACAGCAGGTTTTCACTATTTGAGTTGTGAATCTCTGTACCTCCTCCAGAGGCATCATGGGTTACTTGGCCACTTACCTTTCCAAAGTTCTATAAGGTGCTGTTTCCAATTTCTTTGTACATTGTAGGCACAAAGAAAGGGGGAGGGTAGTGGCAGGAGTAAATTTTTGCCAAAACACTATATAAATTTTGAGATAAATGTTAAAATTAAATAAAAAAAAAACAAAAAACTGACAAATATTGATTTTCAAAAGTCAAAACATATTAGACTTTTGAAATTAAGACATTTCTCTTTTTCTTTGTCTAGAAAATTTCTGAGACTTTTCTCACAAATTTTTGAATTCTCATATTCAGAAGTTTTCTTGTTTTTCTTGAAAATTTCTGACATTCTCAAAATGTCTGAGTTTTTTTTGGTGGAGATTTTATCCTTTTTTTCTATTTACAGTGACCCCAATACGCTGTCGTAGTTTTCTAGGCCGTGGACCGCACAGCGATCAAAGCTTATTTTATCTAACGTTGAGATAAAAAACCCTTACAGTTGTGCATATAGTAGAAAACAAGAGAGTCTGAGCAACAGCATTTAGATTGAGTTTGGAAGCTTGAACTTTGTTGTTGTGGGCTGAGTGGCACCATATGACCTTTGACCCAACTAGATTTCTGCTGCTGGCATCCATCCTGAATCTCACGGCTTTGTGAACATCTTTCTCAGAAACGAAGCCCCCACCCAACCTCCACCACCACCATATGTTTTTCAGAGACGTGGGAACATGAATATTATAATCTCCCTGCCAGCAAAACATGCAGATGAAGGCCTGCGCTCTCCATCGGCATGAGGTCAGGGTCGGAGGCTCGGATGGTTTGGGGCATCGGAAGAACTATGGAAGCCGGGGAAGAAATTTTTGTTTATTTTTTTTCCCTAAAGACCCATTACTTAAGTTTGACGAAAAGTTATTTAAGCATATGACCTTACAAGCAACAAGTACCTTCAAAAAATAATGCAAAAATGTGTGAAGCATTAAATTTGATTTTTTTTTTGTGATTTTCCATTTCAAAGTGTGTTCTCAGAAGCATCATCACCAAGTTAGCTTTTTAAACTATTAACGTTGGCAATACTTGTTTATAGTTTGCGATGTTTTGCTATTGCAGACAGAGGCAGATTGTGCAGCGGCACGCCTTACTTTAGATACGGGACCAAAGTCTTTCTTGAGAAAACATTCAAATATCTAAAAAAATTTCAGAACCTGGGAAAAGTTAAAATGTGAAAAAAGTCAAAATTCTCAGAATTCTGACTTTTGATCTCATGAGATTCATAGAAATCATAGAAATATTTTTAGTGTCCAGAACCTTTTTCTGTAGTTTTCATATATATTCTGCCAAATTACATCAATGTGAAAAGATGTTCAGTATTATTTAACTCTTAAGTACTTATTGAGTGCAGAGGCAGCTTTTTATTCATATTTAAGGAGTTTATTAATGAGTTTAATTAATACATTTAACTACAACTGGCCCTTTTTGAGACAGTCAATCTTCATATGGCCCAAATTAAAAATGAGTTTGACATCAATGGGCCAGAGTGTAACATGTTGTATCACTTCCATTTGAAAATCAGGAAGGAATGTGAAGTCACAAAATTTTGTAAATTTTAAAATTTTGTACAAAATTTAATCAAGGACAGAGAGCGCCTGAAACATTTAGAAGGGGATAGATTTTATTCCTTATTTTACATCAGCTATACAGTTTCTGTGTGAACAGATGAAAGAGTACAGAAATGCAGCAGAGAGCAAACAACATACTGTCACAGCACAGATAAGTCAGTGGTGTTACCATAACAATGCTCTGAGATTTGCAGCATAAACAAAAAAGGTTTTATTCGAATGTGGAGAAATAACTTGAAATAACATTGCTGTCAATTAAAAGGTACAGTAGGTCGTTTTAAACTTCGTCCACAAAGGGAGTTGTCTTGAGGTTACCAGAGGAGGCCATCGTCTTCTTGCCCGTCACAAACTTCTTGGCAGCCTGGGAGGAGAAGGTGAGCAAAAACAGGAACAATGGTGACCAATGTTTTCCTGAAATGTGACATCACTCAATCATTTTATTGGTTCTATTTGTATATTTTTTTTGCTGTTTTTACCTTTACTAGTTCTAGATTAGTTTGTATGTTTTAACGTAGTGTGTGCTAATTTCATAAATATGTCGTTTCTTGCTGTTCAGATAACACCAGCGCAGGGCTTATGTCTTCATCTATTATTTTAAAACCTGAGCCTCATCAGTAGGTAGCAGATATTTATAAATGATAACTGAGACTGAACTATTTGGTTATTATTTTCTTGATAATCAAGTGGTGCCCTGACTTGGTCATTTTGATCTAAATTACTAGCATTATTCAGAATTGTTCTAAGCAATTATTATTATTCAAAGCCAAAACTGGAAGATGAAGCTGCAGCTGAAACAAAAGGTTTCAACCTGCAACATTTTAACCCATCACAGATAAAAAAGAAATAAATAAAACACAAAATCTTACATTTGCAACATCAGTCAGGGAGACGTTGTCGATGTTCTTGGAGATTTCTTCTTGATTGTGGTAGGATCCACCAGTCAGAGCCTGAGAGCCCATGGCCTCCAGCAGACCCTCAGACGTTTCCAGAGACATCAGGTACTGACCTTTTAGCTGAGCCCTGAAGAGGAAAAAAATTATGTTTACTGGTTTAGAGACAACAAAACAATAGTCATGTTTTACCTTAACCCTCCAACTGTCTTAAGAGATTGGGTCAATTGGACGCCGCAAGTTTTCTACAATGCTTTCTTTTTTTTGGGTAGTGGTTTTGGGAAGTGGGACAGAATTAAAATAAAATAAACAGAATAAAAACAACAAAGCATCAATCCTTCCGCTGGGTTACTAATAAAATCACAAGGTCAATCAATTGGACGACATCAAGTGTAGTTCAAGTTCACCTCTAAGAAAAAGAAACCCCATGTCTGTACTTTAGACACCAGTTGAACCATAAGCATGAGAAAGACAACGGCTTTGTCCTACAGTATAAACTGAGTCTGGTTTGTGTTTCCGACTGACCCATTTTTACAACGATATCAGTTTTATCTGGTACTCATGATTAGAATTTGTTAAAGTTGAAAACAGGATCAGGTGCTGTGTTTTGATTCATTTAAAATATGACAAACTTTCTTCTGCTCATAAAAAAATAACTTTTACTTGAAGTAAAATTTTAATGTTGTAGTTTTCAACTTGTATTTGAGCAACATATTACACTTATAACTTTCCTTGTATTTAAGTTGATCAAAGTAACTGTACTTTTCCTTGAGTATGTTATCTTTGAGCTCCTTTCTCAACCAGCTGTCCATGTGTGTTTCTTACTTGGCCTGAGTCAGGTCAGCAGCTGTGACTCCTCCATCAGCAACAGCCTTAACCTCGGTCAGGGCGGCCCTGACCACCTGACAGGACAACAGAGGCAGTGAGCGCATTAGACAGCAGGACGGAGCATTAAGGCCAGGAAATGGAAAAAAAACTATTTTAATTCTGAGAAGTCAGAACATTAGGAGAACATATTTTAGATGAATTCCAACACAAAAAAGCAGATTTACCACTGTGTTAAATGAGAAATGTTAAGCATTTTATGGAGCTTGACTTTAGTATTGTTTTGACAAAAGGGGAAATCTTGACGAAAGAACTTCAACTTTATCAATCTTAACTTTTATCAAAGAGTTTCTTCTCTTTAAAAATGACTTTTTACTAATAATTTTACAACTTTTTTCTAGTAATATTGTGTCTTTATTCTTTATGGTGATCTGTCGGATAAACATACATCACCAGCCGCTGCTGCCTGGGAGATGGTGTAGACCCCAAACAGACCGGAGTCAGAGTAGCTGGCATGGAAAGCGCTCACCTGGGAAAAAAAGAGAGAAAAAAATCAGCTTTAATAACCGTACATAAAGACCTTCTGTCAAGTTGATTCATGTTATGCTTATCAAAGTGAGGATGTCAGAAGCTCGTGCTTTTTCAGTCTACCTTTTGTGTTCTTACCACTGACAGAATATTTAAAAATTATACAACTATTACTGTACTAGTTTTGTCTTTTTTTTCCCTTTTATGACTCGTGTATGGAAAAGTTAAAAATGACAGAAAATAAAAAGCAGATAAACATGTTAAATAAATAAATAAATGGATTGATCAAATTTGCTGTTTATGAGGAATTCAGGCTCCGACCCGGCCAGCGCCGCCATCTTGTTTTACTGATGGCTGAATTCAGGTCAACTCTTGAAGGAGATGACTGAAATAAAAGCAGGTTTTTGAAAATATTTTCTGCCATTTGTAAGTACTTTATTTTTAAAAAAAATGAAAAAAAAGTTGGTTTTATTTTTAAGTCTTATCCCTCAGCACTTTAAAGACTGCATGACAAAGTGACTGCCACCCACATCAAAGGGGTCAGCGGTTGCCTTGGCGACCCCTTGGACCAGCTTGCTGGAGCCTCCGGAGCCCCTCTTGATGTGCGGACCGGCTCCCAGGACGTGCTGCAGCACGCTGAACGCCAGGGCTTCCCCAGTGCCGGCTGCAGCCGACTGGCTGACCACGGCAGAGTGGACCAGGTCGCTCAGGCTGGACAGACGGACCTCTCCTGTGGACCACAGCTACAGGTCTGGACAGGAACTACAAGCCCCATGGGGTCCAAATGGATCATCATGCTGTTGCGGCGCTGAGCTCACCTCCACGGTACTGCGCCTTGGCCCCGGTGGCTCCGGCTCCGCCCCGGATGTTGAGGAACTGCTCCCCGACCTGCTTCAGCACAGAGTGCTCCACACCTGGAGGACCAGAGACCAGAGGACAGCACAGTCACAGCTTGGACGGGAGAAAACCATAACCTACAACTACTGTGAAGACGCAGTTTACAGGTACCTCTGGTAAAGACACATAAAAAAAAATCCTGAAAAGAAATGAATCTGTAGCCCCATCAGAACTCTAAATAATTAATGCTGATTTCATGTCTGGTGAACTTGGTTCACTTTCACCCAACTTCAATTTCCTAGTAGATTCTGTCAAATATCGCTGTCTAACATCCTGGTGTTTGAAAGGGATCTTGGAGGAAAAAGGGGCCCACAGCATCACAGAACCTCCAATGAGTGACACCAACGGAGTTCATTTCCTGCCAAAATGTTAAAAATACAATATATTTCACAAACTGTCCTTGTGTACAAAACAATGTGCAGCAACTTTCAACAGCAGAGGGCACTATGGAGACACCTGAAGCCTGATACATGCTATATAACTACAGACTTTAGAAAATCCATTCCATCTAACCACCAGTTTCAGTTGACTTGATGGCGCCCCCTGCTGTCATAAGTGTCATGACGTTTTGCAGAACCTTGTTGCAGTGGTGTGTGTGTGTGTGTGGTGTGTGTGTGTGTGTGTGTGTTGTGTGTGTGTGTGTGTGTGTGTGTGTGTGTGTGTGGGTGTGTGTGAGCAGAAGATGTGATTATGTGTATGAGAGGAGACACTTTCTGAAACATGTTTTATCTGTTTGCAACACTCTGGCAGGAAATGAACCCCATAAATACTTCCTGGGCACTCAATTACTGCTGAACAATAAATAGTGTGTCAATTTGTCTCTTTTACTCCTTTTTTAAAGGTTAAATCCTACTGAGAGGTCATGAGATGCTTTTCCTTTGTTTCATGCCAAAGTCTGTGGCTCAAACTCAACATTTTCCTCACAAGCAGGAGCTTTTAGAAAACCTTAATATTTGTGATGGAAGGACAGACACCTTCATTATCGTCTTGCTCAACCAAATCCAGGGTTTCCCCCAGTGTATTATAAGCATGGCGGGCCGCCATGCTTTGCTACCCCTGCCGCCAGGCTTAGCGTTTCAGCTGCTTGGGATTCCCCTCAGTAATTCCCCCTCAGAAAGCAAAGCAGGTGCAGAGTCCGCGCTTTCCGATTGGCTGCCGGTCCCCCGGTCAACAGAATTGTCGGACTCTACGGATCGGGCGCATCCCCTCCCCCCCCCCCCCTGAAGTCAATCAATCAAGTTCAGTATAAATAGAATTAAAAAAAACAAAAGTGATAGATGATATTTCTTAATGTTGGATTCTTCTCCTAAAGAATTTGAATCTTTCTACATTTCTCGGTGTGAGATTATGTTCCTGTTTTATGTTTGCTGCCAGAGGTGTCCATAAACGCAGCCAGTAGGTTTTCACAACACCGTTGGGTTAAATGACGACGATCTTACCAAGTCCTACAAGAGCCATTCTTGCACTTGTGAAATTGTTTTGGACAAACTGGTGAAGCTGAGGAAACAGAAAACGAGTGGATGAGGAACAGGCGTCCTCAGGTCGGCGTTTCAGAACGGGCAGTGAGAGAGCGCGAACTGACTCACATGTTCAGAATGGATGTGGTCAACCATGTGGTCTGGACAGTACAGGGAGTTACACAGAGCATTCTTATAAGCTGCTGCATGGAGAGCTTCGACCACACCTGGACAAGGACACAGAGCAGAAACACACAAACTGGATTTACTGTCTGGAGAAACCAGAAAACTCTTACTGAAACACAGATTTCCACTTCTATTCTACACAGTGACATCGTCTCTCTAGTGTAATGACACCACGGTGCCCACCTAGCTGGGGGTTCTGTGCAGCCTGTGCTTTGTCCAGCTTGACCCTGGGCGTGAGGTCAGACACCTCCCAGGGACGGAACTCGGGAGCCGTTGTCACGTTGATCAAAAACTCCATCACTGTGTCGCTGCGGAACAATCAGGATGGAGGCAGGAAAACGTGAGCAGCTTTCATGGCCGACCTCTGAAGCACGTGCCAGACGGAAACACTTACATGTCGTCTCTCAAGCAGTCCACCACGTACATCATATTCTCTCTGGACGAACTCACACTGCAAGAGAAACATCCAAAGATAAGAGGGCTGAGTGACTCTGGTCACGTTGTTTTCCTGTCAGTGGAGGGGGGGGGGGTCACTGACCTCAGGCTGCCTCCCACCGCCTCGATGCCGCGGCAGATTTTGAACGCTGATGCTCCTTTGGTTGTCTAGAAGACAATACGCATATTATTATATGATAATACCAGTAAAGGTTCTGTTCATACAGCACCACTCAGGACTTACAAAGATCTTAAAGTTTCTTAAAACAAAGGAGACTTAAAAAAAGAAGAAAATTCCCTGCTAAAAATAATGACAGTATGTTGAAGGATCATAAAGTGATGAACTACAACTAAATACACAAATAAAAACTGTGTATGCACACACATGCCAAAGTGATATATTTATACAGCCATGTTGGCACCTTTTTCCTTCCACACAACCTTCTTTGACAATATTAGAATTTAGACACTGAATTGTGTGTTTTCTTCATGTAATCATCAAAAATACAAAAGAAAAATGCACTGACATATTTGTTCACTCTATGTGTAATAAATCATTGGACAGCTTTATGAAAATCCATTTAATTTTAGTTGCACGTTAATATTTACACTATTAAAGCTACACAATAGGGACCAAAAAAAGGATTGGTTTTTCTGTATTGAAGAGTTTTGATAATTATCCCAATAAGGTTTAAAATTAAAAGTCTGGGTCTTAAGATTTATGACAAATTGAAAAAGCATTAAAAAAATCCATAATAAAACATTGGTAATAAATGTAGCTTCATACCAGGTTGGACGCCAGCCTGAGCAGGTGGGTGACACCTTGGTTTTCAGGGGTTTCATAGCGACAGCCGGCTTTGATGAAGACCCCAATTTTAGAGGCTGGGGAGTAATTCTCCAGAGACGTGATCACCAGTCCGCTGGGCAGATTGCTTACCTGAGCAGGGCGATAAACAGGGATGCTGTTTGCCAGACACACCACAGTGTCGGCCTATAAGCTTCTAGAATGATCTGCATGCTTAGGTGGACAATTCAGCAGATTCAAACGAAAGCAGACCACAGCAGGATGAGTCCACCCCAGACTCAACCTGCATTGAGACATCCCAACATACATGAACGTCCTGGTAGGAGTGGGCAGCGCCCAGAGAGAGCTTCAGACCGACCACAGGCTCGGTAAGGGACTGGCCCTTTCTGACCGCGGCATAGAAGCGCCTCTGTGGAGGAGAGAAACACGTCAACACCTACTGACCTGCACATCCTGAGGCTGAAACCCAGTCACCTCCACCTTACGGGCAGCCTGGGCTGCGTAAAGCCTCTTCTGGAAAAACAGAGAACATAGGAAGGCGGGACATTACAGCTGATGTGTTTCTGTCTCTGTGGTGGACGAATGAACCACAGAGAATTCCTGTGGAGAGACCCTAACCCAGCTGGTGACCATACAAGTTTTGTTTGTTGGCCAGATGGTCAGAGACTTTAAAAACAGCTAATCTTTAGCTGATTACCAAACACACCATATCTAAGAAAAACACTCTTCAGTGCCATATTTTCACTGAGGGATGATCACACCGAAGCTGAAGAAGCTTTTTAAAGGAAGCTGGTCCCTACTGCTCATAACCTTGGGCTGCGTTCACACTGCAGCCTGAAGTCACCCAATTCCAATATTTTGTCAAATCAGATTTTTTTTGCCGTGGTCATTCACACTTCCAAATAAGTGCGACCTGTGTGTGTTCTCCGGTGTGAACACACTCCAGGGCAAACGACCTGAAAGTGTCCCGCATGCGCAGAGAGGGCGCAAGAACTTCAGCGTTCTCAATGTTTTGCCAACCACCATAAAAAGAAGAAGTGCTCAGTGTTTCCAGAAGTAAACATGGATGGATGCTATGGTGGATCTTAGCTTACACATTTGAAGTTGTTGTCTGACCGGAGCAGCACATTAAAAACTTGATCCTCATTATAATCCGTTATGATGGTTGTTTTCCTTCCTGCTTGTGCGTTTTAGGATCAGAATAGTGACCCTTTGTTGAGTATCAGTGACGTTCAGGCCGGATGAATGTGACCTGAACATTAGGTCATATTTGAATTGCATATGTATCGAATACCCAAGTGGCTCGGGCCGCATTCGAAAAGAATCTGACCTGTTCTGTTGAGACTGTCATGACAGGTCACATAACATAAAAAAAATAAAATCGGAATTGGGTCTCTTCAGGCTGCAGTGTGAACGCAGCCTAAGATCAACATTTAGCATGAACCTTTTTAATATCGACCTAGAAAAAATCCTATTAGATTACAAATCTAGAACAAACTTAGAAAGTACCATCTGCCTTATAGAATCAAACATGGAGAAGGAGAACCAATATCTAGTTTTATCAGATCAAGAATCCAGAGAAACCCATACTCGTTTAGAAATTAATAACTATTTATTCTTATCAAATACTGGGAACCAATATGTAGTTTTATACTTTTACCTTTTTGTCTTTCTTTTGGCTTGTTGTTTGGTTTGTCTTTCCTTCTAATTTACGTAAAGCATTACTTTCTGCTTTCTGCTGTATGATGTTTTAATGTTTTCTGTAACAGGTCTTTGTTGAAAATGAGAATTTGTTCTCAAATAAAGGTTAACATAAATAAAAATAAACAAAATAAGTGACATCTCACAACAAGAAGACAAGGAAAAAAATGGACCCAATCCCAAAAAATCAGGGATTAATGCATCTCTAACTGTAACATTACATGACAGATTAAAGCACAGGATGGTGTAGCTTGACAGTTAGTCCTGCAAGAGAAGCACATTCCCACAATGAAAAACATTCACTTGATCCTGAAGCTAGGAATGTTGATCAAATGGTTATAGTTATGTATTGAATTCTAAAACAGAATGATTCGCAGGCCTTAAATTAGGTTTTCATCTACAGATTAATAAATATAAACAAAACACTCAGCAGTTTAAAAATACCAATGCACCTGAATTTGGCTTGTGACAGGAAAGGGCCTAATTACAACTTGAATAGTCACCTCTATTTTGATTATAAAATAACTAATGCCCATTTAGAGCAAAACGTCTGGAGTGTATATTGAATGTTGTTCTCATAAATGCATATAGACTAGAGAGATATTGCAGTCAGCTAATAACTCAGTAGAAGATTCACAAAAACCAAAGGATTGAAAATCAGCCACAAAATTCTAAAAATGTAGAGTAAATTTATACTTGGGAAACTGAAGTACAATGAAGGTAAATGTACACTAACTGTTACCAAATTCATTTTATATAAACCCTTCTGACAGTAAGTTGACAGCTAAATCCGAACACAACATATTAAACAAATCAACATACAATACACTAGCAACTACGAGCTAGATGTCTTTATGCTCCCAAAAAATGGTTTCCTGTTCCATAAGCGAGAAGTGAACCTAAACCTATTAATGAAAGCTACAATGTTACACGGTATGTATGTGTTTATGATGCAACATTCCCAGGTTTAGACTTAAGCTAGCAGCTTCCTCGGCTGCTCTTCATCACAGCCTCCCTCGACAAAACCCCAGCAGTTTTTATTTTGAACTTCAAGAATAAACCAAAAGAGCTCGAGTGGGTGAACGTGTTCCCCCAGTATTCAGACATATAAGCTACATGAAGTGAGTCCTCACCGATAGCTGACTGATTCCTCGGATCCCCTTCATCTCTCTCCTTCAGTCAGGACGAAAAACCAATATGGCCGCCTTCAAAGTGCCCTACCCAGAATGAACCGCGCGTTCTTCGCTCTCGAGTCCCGAAGCAGATACCCAGTGAGGGCGAGCGCGCGCCCTCTCGTGTTGACATGGGAGTTTTGTCCAAACTACATGTTTCTGTGGTTCGTTTCGACTTTTGTCTGTTGGACACCGATTTTAGATTGGCCTGTATTAAGTATTAAGTACTGAAATAAATACAAATATTAATTATAATTTAATCCCAAGACTATGTTTTAGACACATTGAGTTTAAATGCGCTAATATTATTTATTTGTTTTTATACCAAGCTATCTATGAAATGTTAAAAAATAAACAGGCATCAAATTTAAAATCTTATAAAGCACGAAAACTTCTGCAAAAATGACTGTAAATAATGTTTACTTCAAAATGACAGGTAAAAACATATTATTCATATTATACATCCTACTGTCACCCTTCAATAAAATTAACGTACACTAATGTATAAAATTTATATTGTTCGCGTTATTTTCCACAGTTCTTAGCCCCTCCCTTTAAGATAAGGTCATATACCAATTTAGTGACATTTCATATCTAATTTTATGGTTAGTTGGGAGGAAAAATAATGATACATGTGAAGGATGTGAAGAGAAAGAAAATGTAGAAAGTGTATTGATGAATTGTAAAACATGAGCCTGACAGGAGATATTGAGAAAAAGTAGCAAATACAGGACATAAATTAAGTCTTAAATTAATATTAGGAACAGAAGAAAAATAGTGGATTAAGTAGATTAAGGAAAGTATTATTTAATACAAAATTAAAAAATAGAAATTGATGTGAAATAGTGTTGCTACACACTCGTGTACAGTAGATGGCAGAATGCACCTGAAAGTTGCTTGTGATTCGCCATAATAGAAAAGAAGAAGGAAAAGCTCCGCCCTTTAATGACGACAGAACGAACCGAACGAACGCTGGCGTTTTGCTAACGATTCAATGCGCATGTGTAGTACTTTTCGCACGTGTTGTGAACGTTCGGACTGACTGTATGCAGCAGAGCTTACAAAGTTAGTGACGCTGTTAAATATTAAGTCAAAGAAACGTATCCTGCGGTTTTTTGCTGCTTTCTCAGAGCTAGGAGAGAAACAAGGAGTCCTCCGTGAAGCATTTCGCCGAGAGGGCCGGAAAACTAGGAAATATATTGCAATGGTGAGTTCTGTGTTCGGCTAACAAGCTAGCTCTCCGGCTAACTGTTAGCAAGCATGTGGATCGACTATGAGCGCATTTTAAAGTTAAACTGAGGTTTTTATTTTGGTTCGACGCGTGTCTCTTGTGTCTTGTCTGGACTTATTGTTTGTGTTTTATGAAGACTGAACCACAAGTGAACCCGAAGGCCTACCCGCTGGCCGACGCTACACTGACCAAAACCATCCTGGACCTGGTGCAGCAAGCATCCAACTACAAACAGCTGAGGAAAGGAGCCAATGAGGGTGAGAGAAACACACAACCAGAACATACTGTCAGATCAATAAAGCTTCAAACAACGACGGCGCCAATAGATGCGTTAGTAAAACAAAGTTGTCAAAACATCTTTCCCTTAAACATCCAAATGATGCCAACATACATTGAGTGAAAAAGATCCAAAATTACTGTTGGAACAATTACCCCAAATCAGGTATTTCTCTCAAATGTATCTATTTCTAAAGTTTTAGTAAATATTCTTAAGTGGATGTTTTGCTCTTTTGTTTACAAAAAAATACACGTGATTAATTTGAATGATTCTCAATAGTCTTAGACTCTGTAGAAAGGTACATGAGAACATTGTGGCATAAGTCGGCTTCAAACATGTTGGTGTTCTACACACATGTTGTGTGGAGACAAAATGTAACCTTAACCCAGTTAAGTTTTTACCTGCACAATGTTTTTTGCTTTCAAGTCAGGAAAGATTTTATTCACTTATCAAATCCATTGATCTTCAGAATATAGATACAGACAAGTTGGCTTAAATGGGGAGTATTATGTTTTTCAGGCACATATTCCATGCAGTTTTGTAGCATAGTAAAGTAATTTTACCTTTAGTTGTTAAAGAAATGCAATACGCAAAACCATGTTGGAGATTTTACTTCCTGATTTAACACCTTGAAATTGGGCCTCTGTCTCTTTAAAATCTCCTGCTCTTTCTGAAACTCCGCCTTCAGGAAGTCATTGCAACATGGCTCCTATTAACCCTTTAATGTTTTTGCCAGTGTTAAACTAAGAAGTAGCTTTCAAAATGAGATGCACAGTTCCACCAGGAGTTTGCTTATGGCTGCTGGCGAGAGAGAGAGAAATTCTCAGACAATCCATGTTTTTGTTGTCTTTGTTGTTTTTTGGTGTCGCTGTTTGTTCTAGTAGGATTCTGTGCATTCATGTGATTGCAAACCTATGTTTTTGATTTTTTATTTCTCCCTCAGCCACTAAAACCTTGAACAGAGGCATCGCCGAATTCATCGTCATGGCAGCCGACGCCGAGCCACTAGAGATCATCCTCCACCTGCCGCTGCTGTGCGAGGACAAGAACGTGCCGTATGTGTTTGTGCGCTCCAAGCAGGCGCTGGGCCGGGCCTGCGGCGTGTCCCGGCCCGTCATCGCGACCTCGGTCACCATAAAGGAGGGATCCCAGCTCAAGCCTCAGATTCAGTCTGTTCAGATGGCCATCGAGAGACTGCTGGTGTGATCCGACGCAGCACTGCTGGTTGATGGGTCCATCCACTCTGTCCTCATGTTGGATTATTTCAAACATTTGGCATCGTTTAAGAGTATTGCACGTTTTTTATTTTCTAGGACCATCAACTGTATCTTAATAAATTTCTTTTTTTTTACAGCTTGTTAAAAGTTTTTTTTTATTTAAAATGTCATCCTAACTAAAAATGTTGCGGTTTTAATTCAAATGTACTTTTCCTTGCAGGGAGGTACGGCAGAGTATTAAGGACATTGTAGATGAATATATTTGCTGAAAACTCCCAAAATGTTTGGGTTAATCTCAAAAATGTTCTGCATAACCTTGGAAATGTTGAAGTTTTTTTGAAACTTTGAAATTTGAGGTTTGAAAGTTTTTTAAAAACTTTTTCTTAAATTCTGAGACGAATCAAAATTTTAGAATTACAACGGCCCTGGACAATAGAAATGAGGTGTTTCAGAATTTATTTTTCATTTCTTAATAACAAGCTGAAATTAATATTTAATGTAAAAATTGTCTTTCACATTAAATATTGAAGTCATTTTGGAAATGTATTGAAAGAATCTGCCTGTTTAGATAATTTTTCTTGGTTGTTAACTAGAATTAGGTTTATTTTAGTGTCATTGCACAAAGATACAACAGTGAAATGTCATCGCTTGGCCACCAGAGCAAACCCAAAAAATCTTGCCTTTCATTTTGAATTTTATAAAAATTTCACGGAGCTTGGTGATGTGATCTGACACTGAACCTTTCACTATTGGTGAAAGTGTCAAACTTTTCCATCTCTATTATCAGCATAACAAAACCTTCCTGACTGCATAATTAGATTTTTGAAGACATCTATTCATGACAGAGCCACCACTGTGTTTTACTGACACTTTACCATCAGTGTTCAGATCACTTTGAATCTTTATTTTTGTTAACTGAATAATAAATAGTATGATACAATGAAAGCATTATTAAAATCCTAAGCAAACAATTATGACGATGAATGCAACAAAAGTAAAAATGAGGTGAAGGTTTTCCTTAAAGCAGGAAAATGTAGATAACCAATAAAACTTAGTTATTTTGGGAAAGTTAAACTTTTATGAGATATTAGGTGTGTGTTTTTGAAATTAGTCATCATTTTATAATCGGTTAATGAGGCTATTTGAATGTATCCATTTTAATTTAGTAAAAATATTCTCAAATTTCACACGAAAACTTAGACATGGTGGCGTTTTAAATCTAATCATTTCTGCTGTTTGTATTTATTCAGGCTTTCAGTTTATGAAAGAGTGACGTCATTTCCTTTGGTGGCTCGTCATCAAACTAAACCTTTTCCTCTGTCTATAAAAGTTGCAGCAGGTTTAGGTGGAGCGTCTCTCCCAGACACATCTGGGCCTCATTCTGTGTCCGGATCTGATCATCTTCATGTCATTCACTCAGTTTCTCTTTCTAAACTATTTAATGCTGACTCAGGTGGATTTTCACTCCCTCTGCATTTATAGATTTCCTCTCTTACTTGATGTTCACCAAGGAAAGTTTGCAAAGTAACAACACACTGCCTGCCTTTTACGACAGTGTAAGTACATTGAACGCAGCACCGTCTCAGCGGAACCGCCTGTTTCCCGGTTCTTACTGAACGCAGCTCAGGCTCCAGTAGTGAGGAGGTTTGAACTTTTGCGCGCTGACCGGACACCATGGCCGAGCCTCCTGTCATCATCTGGCAGCAGGAAGTTGAGCGTGTGCTCCGGTACCGGGACCTGGTCCCCCGTCTGGAGGCCGCACTGGGGTCGTTCTCCCGGCGGGTCAGCGCCGAGGTGGTCCAGCCTGTGCGCACCGCGGTGCCGCTGCCGAAGCACAGCGGGTAGGTCTGCTGGGGTCCGGCTGCTCTGGTTCGGTTCGGTTCGGTATACATTAACAGACAGGCTGCTGCCGGAACTGCGGCTCAATCTGCTTCTCCTTGCAGCTTCATGGGGCTCATGCCCACATACATGGAGAACGACGGAGTGCTGAGCACAAAGTTTGTCTGTTTCTACAAGAGAGAGAAAGGATCCACTTTACCAGCCGTTCAGGCCACCGTGGTTCTGCTGGACCCAGAACGTGGGAACGTCAAGGCTGTGAGTCAAACACGCCTGTAATGATTAAAGCACCTGGAAGATTTTTCACATTTTGTCACGTCACAATTTCTGTAGAAAATTTCGGAGATTAATTTAAGTGTCCCAAGTTTTTTGGTAGAAATTAACCCCTTTTTTATTCTACGATGACTGTATGGAAAAGATCCTTGACTTTCAACATGGCCCATAAAATCTGAAAAGTGTGGCGTGCATTTGTGCTCACCCTGTAATACTTTTTAATCAAATATATTGTTGCACTCACTAGTAATCAGTACCTGAAAAAAGTACTCAAACCTTTGGATGTTTTATCCTTTTTACTGATTTTATAAATTGATCAAAATCAACTAAATTTGACTTTTTAGACAAGAAAAGGCTCGCAGCTTTAAAAAGTAAAGGTGTGTGTGTGACTGAACCATATAAACACTGGAACGTCCCGCCTGCAGGTGATGGATGGGGAGGTCATCACGACCATGAGGACCGCTGCCGTCTCAGCCATCTCCGCTAAGGCATCTCTGCTGTTGACCTCGTAACACACATCAGCCTCTCTGTGCAGTGAGACTCTGCAGTAACTCAGACCTGTTTGGTGGTGTGTGTGTGTGTCCAGCTGCTGATGGCGTCCGGAGCAGAGGTTCTGGCCATCCTGGGGACCGGCACACAGGCTCTGAGTCACTATAACGTCTTCACTGAGATGTTTTCTTTTAAAGAGGTACTTGTTCAGCAGAGACAATAAGATGGGAGAAGAAAGGGAAACAATTTGTGTGTTTATGTGTGTGTGTGGTTTGTAAAGCATTTCTTTAAATTGTTTGGGTCGTATATGTTGAGTCATTATCCTGCTTTTCAAGCTAAACTCACCTGGAATGTTTGAGAAGCTGCACTAGCAAAGTTCAGCAAACTGTTTATGTTTGTGATGGCAAGACAGAACAAGATTTTTACTCTTGTCTCCATCTTGTTCGCATGGAGCTAGTGTCTCGTGGTTGCTATGGAGACCTGGTGACAACAAGACACAACCTAGCATACATCTGATAATCATGACTCACATTTATTCCTGTTAGCTTTGAGATCTTACAGTAAATGTCTTTACTTTCTTAATGCTGCTGGTTTATACAATATAGGAAATATAGATTTTAGCATTTTTTTATTTATTTGAAATAAACCCCTCTTTGATTGCATCAGTTTCTACAAGCGTAAAACGTCCCACAGAAGAAAATGTGTCAATCCTCTTGTAAATATTTTTACATTCTTCTTAGTTTTAAAATCTACGAACAGAAACAAAATGGTGGCTCTTTAAATGCGACAACAAATTTCCTACATCTGATATTGATTAGTTTTTTTATTTATGTTGTCTTTTTCATAAAGGTTATGTAACGTGCAGCTCTTGGCGAGTTTAATTTTGCTGAACCAAAGAGACTAAAAATGTCTCTTTGGTCCATAACGGTTGGAGTCCCGTCATGGTTTGGCGTCTTTCTACATCCTTGTCTTTCTTCTTCCTCAGGTTCGCGTTTGGAGCCGGACTAAAGAGAACGTGGAGAGGTTTGTCCGCTCAGTGGGAGGCGTGAGAGGATGCGGCTCGGCGGAGGAGGCGGTGAGGGGAGCAGACGTCATAGTGACGGTGACCGGATCCACGGAGCCGGTGCTGCACGGTCAGTGGGTCAAAGCAGGAGCACATGTGGCAGGTGAGGTCCAGGCAGACACGAAAACCAGTGTAATCACAGCCACGTACCAGGATGGACCCTTTGACGGTCGTGCTGACTTTGCGGAGCAGCTGTGGGAGCCTGCAGGCCAGACTGGAGGGAGCTGGACGACGTGCTGATGAAGAGCGCTGTGGTGTACGCGGACAGCAGGGAGGGGGCGCTGTCAGAGTCTGGTGATGTCATCCTGTCAGGGGTCGGTCTACTTTAGATTTAATTTTTAATCCAGTTGGAAAACTGAAGGTGAGCAGAATGAGAGTCGGTGGATTATGTCTTTCAGGCTGAGGTGTTTGCAGAACTGGGAGACGTCATCAACGGAACCAAACCTGCTGAAAGGGAGAAGACCACCGTCTTCAAGTCTCTGGGTGTGTTGGATGATATAATTATATCACTTTGTTGTAGTTTTTAATGAACCTTAATGTGTTTTCATGCTTTTTGTCTGGCAGGAATGGGAGTGGAGGATGCAGTGTCTGCTCAGCTGGTGTTTGACCAGTGGACAGCTACAGAAACCCAACCATGAGATTTGTTCTTGATTTCTGACGTCTCAGCTGGAACTTTACGGTCACAGAGGTGGAGGCAGACGGCAGCGGGTCTGAACCAACACTGGTTCAGACTCACTGAACCAGTGTTGGTTCAGTCTCTGACCCACTGCCTGTGACCCGCAGGCAGCGGGTCAGAGACTGTGACCCGCTGCCTGCAGGTCACAGTCTCTGACGTCAGCTCTGGACCAGTTCAAATATGACCCAGCAGAGCCGACAGCTGGCAAAAATGTCGGCACTTTTAAAATATTTCGAAGCAATATTTTCCCTGACAAAATAAAAATGGAGTGTAGCACAAAAGTTTTGTCTTTTAACCACAGTTTTTTCTATTAGTTTAATTTAATAAAAAAACCTATTAATTTTTGTCATTTCACAAACTGAAATTCAAAAAGGAAACGAATAATCCAAAAAAGAAAATTATAATAATAATAAACAATGCCAGACGCATATAGACATCACTCAAGATCAAAATGTGTATAAAAGAATTAAAAATCTATTTATTTTTTGTTTCTGTGTTGAACGATGTATAGGAGCTTTTTTCTGCTTCCTCCTCCCAGGCTTCACATAAACAAGCAATAGAAAACTGGCAGATGACTTGTTTCCCCACAGGTTGGTTGCTCCGGGTAGAGAGCCTTAGTCTTACCATTGAACAGCCGCTGAGAGCAACTGGAATGAGCTGAACAGCTTTGAATACAATGTCTACATGTTCACATCAACAGAAACCTTTTTGGCAAATTTCCCAGAGACCTGGTTTAACCTGGTTTAAAAAATAAAATGACCATGAACAAAAGTCATAATATTCCAAGAATAAACTTGTATAAGAATAAAGTTATAGGATTACAAGAATAAAGTCGCAATAATAAGAGAATAAAGTTTCATTTCCTTTATTTAACCAGGTAAGCCCCATTGAGATCTAGATCTCATTTTCAAGGGGGACCTGGGCAGAAGTCTCCACACAACATACACACACTCACACCTAGGGACAATTTGGAGAGGCCAATTAACCTGACAGTCATGTTTTTTGACTGGGAGGAAACCGGAGTACCCGGAGAAAACCCATGCATGCACAGGGAGAACATGCAAACTCCATGCAGAAAGGCCGGGGCCAGGAATTGAACCCAGAACCTTCTTGCTGCAAGGCAACAGCTCTACCAACTGCGCCACTGTGCAACCTAAGTTGTAATATTATGACTTTATTCCTGTAATATTCCAGGTTTTTTCTCATTTTAAAATTTTATACTCATAGTACTATGACTTTTAAAATAAAATTATGACTTTAAATCCATGTTACAAATTTATCACAGTAACACTTTAATTTTATTCTTGTAATGCAATTACTTTTCTCATAAAAAGTTGACTTTTTCTCGTAATGCTATGACTTGATTTAATTTTTATCTGACATTTTTTATCAGTGCGGCCCTAATACGTTGTCATAGTAACTTTATTAGCCTTCAGTAAATAGTGAGCGTAAAGTAAGGCTGCCTATGTTGCTTTACCACACATCCACAGTCACTATGATACTTTCATTTCATAAAAAGTGACTGTAGGTAAATGGATGGAATGAAAGAATCTTTGGTAAATATAAAGCACAGGTGGTTTAAATGTCTCTCTACTTCACTTCAGGAGTTCCAGAACGTTTGCTCTCATTAATTTGCTCTGCTGGCCTCAGCGACAACAACCCAGTTTTTAAAATCATGAACAAATAAAAGGCATCATCTGCATTATGACAGGCTGCAGCGTGGCTTCGGTTTTTTAGCGGGTTTGCCGTTCAGGCCCACCCTGGCGGTCTCCTCAATCACCGCCTGAAGGCCGTGTCCAGTCAGAGCCGAACACTCCAGGTATGTCACCGCACCTGGGTTTCAGAAGAAAACAAGCAGAATGATTCAGTGATATTCAACAGGTTTAAGGAATGGATGCTAAGGCTTGGAGAAAGAAAAGCCTGAAAAGTTTAACCACCTTTACTCTGATACCCCTAAAGTAAATCCAGTACAATAAATTTACATTATAAATCACATTTTAGTAAATGTAGTTATGGTCCATGGTACTTTGCTTTGCTATTGTGCATTTTTCATTCTTTTCTCGTTTCAAAAATAACTGCGGTCTGGAATTTTGTTCTTTTTATACTTGAAGGTAGATTGACAATATTTAAAACCTGATCAAGAAAACATTTTTCTCTTTTTAATAAGGTAAAGAATACCAAAGAATTAGTAATTCATTCTTTTCAAAGTGACTGAAAAAACTGAACAGGCACGTTGCAGTGTGACGTCATCTCACCGTCCCCACGCGCCTCCAGCTGGAATGTACGTGTGATATATAAAAGAAAAAGGGGCACAATGTCAAAACTACAACAACTAGACAACCAGGTCAAAAAAAGTTTTAATAAATAAAAAATAGCGAGGGAGAGGAAGTAGGTCAGTCATGCTAGCTTGACTTTAGCAACCTAAACATGTAAATGTGCTGAGCAGCTCCGTGTGTTTCAGTTCAGTTAAAAAAAGCTTTAACCACAGCTGTGTTCATTTAGCTAATAGCAGTGGTAGCTAATCTGCCACAGCAATCAATTATTAATAATCACAAAATAAATATCAAGTCTGAAAACATAAAAATGTAACCAACTGAATGTTCTGTGCTTTATGTGGTAAATGGTTTTTCGGTGTTGCTCCCTGATACATTGGTGGCGTTGCTGTTAGCTGCTATGGCAACAAACTAGTGTTTAGTGTAGATGACACAGAAAGCAAGAAAAAAAGAATGGCTGAGTAGTTTTGAGTTGTTCTTCAATGGTTTTTCTGCGTTATTTTCCCACCGCACTAAATGAATCATAGCTGCAGCTCCAGGTTTCCAGGTTTCATTTTCTTAATGGAACTGTTGTAGCCCAGCAGCGCAGCTGCAGATGGTAAATAAAAGAATCACCTTTTTGTCCTTCAGCGCAAAATTTCTGGACATAAACATTAAAATGCAATATGTCTATTACGACTGGACAACCCAATTATGCTGATGTAAAAATAACCAGTGAGACCAAATCTTTAAGAGTACAGAAAAGTTGACTCATTTCTATTTCCCTCTTATAACAAGAGATCCATTTAAATCAAACTAAAAACATCCAATAGATCAGAGACAGACATCTACCTATTTCTTCAGCCATGGCCAGGCCCTGGTCATAGGTGATGGGAGAGAGATGCTCCTTTTTCAGCTCTTCTATCCTGCCTTTGTCGTCTCTGAGGTCCAACATGGTGCCCATCAGGACGACTGGCACACCGGGGCAGTGATCTCTGACCTCTCCGGTCCACTGCAGCAGGAGCATTTAGACGGATCAGTGTTCACAGCATGGAAGCAGCGTTTTTATTGGTGAATTATCACAACAAGCAGAAATGTGAAGGCTCATGTATGATGATTTGCATCCAGAACATTTAGAGTTTTATCTACATGTTTTATTCTTTTATAATATCAAAGTAAAATCCAAAACCTGATAATAAAACTTTAGATTTTTTTTCTTTTTTCAAACTATACATTTTTACACGTGTTCGTTGGTTTAATCCAGAGGTTTCCAACCTGCGGCTCTGGAGCCACAGCGGCTGTTTACAACTTGATAAAGAACCAATCATGATTTAGATCTACAATAGAAACAGTTACATTGTTTTGATCTATTTTACTTTGTCTATCATTAGATTGGAAACCACATGCTCGTTTTTGTTTTTTACATACTTGTATCAATATCCGGTTGAAAAACATATACCCACCCTCTCTTTGCAAGAGGTTTTCAAGTTTTTACTTGTTATAAAATCTAAAAATAAAATTGTGAGTTTTTTTTTTAAAGACAACAAATTCCCTATAGTAAATATTTATATAAAAAAATGGAAGTTGTCATTTTTTAAAACTTTGTTTATGATTTGCAGCTCTAAATGTGTTTTATTTGGCTGGACAAAAGGGCCAAAACGGCTCTTTGGATTGTTGAGGTTGCAGACCCTGGTTTAATGCCTTTTACATGTTAGTTATGAGTAGAGTCACCTTGCTCCGCACATTTTCAAAGGATGATGGACTGGTGAGGGAAAAGCAAAGCAGGAGCACATCCTAAGGTAGAAAGACAACCAAAGTTAAAATTCCATGTTCAACATACAAATTTAATTTACATGCTTAATTCACATCAGATGTTGGCAACAATACGAGTGATCCATAGATACAAAGGAATCAGTTATGGGCGCAAAATTAGAAAAAAACATTTAGAATCTTCCCATACGGTTTGACTGAACTGACTATATTTATTCATGAACTGATTTTGTTTGTGTTAATGTGTGAATATAAATAAAATTAACTGTTTCTATTGGGGATCATTGTGATAGATCAACACAAAGTAGAGTAAAACTGTGAAGTTGCAGGTAAACGATAAATAATTTCAGTCATTTCTCACCTTAAAATCTGAAAAACATACCATACATCAATGTTTGGCTGCTTCTACTCTAACACCCTTAAAACAAAAAACAAAAAAGCAATGCAACTTGGCTTCCATGCACCTCAAACTTCCTGAACAGAGTTTCTTTAAATCAGTACTAAAACTCACCTGCTGCTTTTGAACCATAACTAATGGGACATAAACCAACATGTCTGATACGTATTGATCAATGACACATGAGAAAACACAATGTCTGCTTCTGGTTCCACAACAGCTGACTGAATGAAATGGTGTTTGTGCTAACGGCGGCTAGCAGCAGTGGGTCTCCGTGGAAACACACCGTCTGTGGGAAGGACAGGCGTCTTAACGGGTCATATTCGGATAATCCGCTGAAGTCCCACATATCCAGGTTCACCTGGTTCCCGTCCACCGTCACACTGACTTTACAATTGTCCATCCTGCAGGTAGAAACATTCACTTTCAAGACAGATGACTTTCATTTAAACTTCAGTCATATTAACAAAAGAAATCCACCTATTCCATCACAGTTACTACGACCACAAGGTTTCCTAAAGTGTAAGTGTGTGACTTACACTGATGGGGTCCACTCCTTAGGAAAGCCTGCGGTGTAGGTGATGATCATGGCTGATTTACCAACAGCCCTGAGAGGATCAATGAAGGAAGCTTTATCAGGGACGGTTAATCATTCAGAGTCGTTGATTTTAATCAATATGTTTACTGATGCAGGACAGAAAATAAGTATTTGATACACACCACAATTTGTTTAAGCATGGCTTGGCTAAGTTAGCTAAGTTAGCTTTAACACTTTTCCCAGTTCCATCTTCTAAATATGTTACCACTAGCACTTGTTCCTGGGTTACTTTTATCCACTTCAATTAGATTCAGATTGTTTTTATGTTCTCCAGCTGCAGCACTTTCTATCTGAAGCAAACATCTGGTTTTGTTTGAGTCAGTTATGAGCTTTCCATTGACCTTTTAAAAGATTGACATCAACAATTTCAGTGGACTTTCACTTGAGATAACTATAGTAATGCCAGTACTGTACCACTGTTTGAGAGCCTTAGGTACTATGATGTGCAACATGCCAGTGTAACATAGTTAATGTATTGAATTCCACTTGTCATTACTTCCAAGTTTGGGTTCGTGTGTATTGGGTGAAACAGCTCCCCCTCCTGGTGGTTGGCAGGGTTAAATATAGGGAATCTCGTTGCTAGTTTGACAGATGGGCGCGAGGTTCACCAAGTTTAACGGTCTGGTGGGCTGTTATGTTAGCTTGTTGCTAATATGAACTGCTGCTCCTCATAAGGTGCTGTACCCGCTGAGACGACCCAAAACGTCTGATCAGTACACATTCTGTTTCACACAGATTAAACAACGATTCATCTCATCCTGTCTCCTGGCCCATCCTTTACACAACGCAGAACTGATCGACCAAAAGTTACAGAGGTTACACCAGTATGAAGTTTTTATTAAGTTTTGGTCTAAATACATTATTGTAACATTCAGATGCTGTTACACCTAAAAGATACGTTAAAACGCCCCGACTTACTATTGTTGAAACATCCCTGTAAATCAAATTCACCTGTGCAGGGACATAATGTTACCTGAAATCTAACTTTAATCAAAGTTTTATCAAAGTTTTTTTGTTACTAATAATTGTGTTACTATCACATTTGACTAGAGGCTTGTCATACATGACATTAGCAGTCTGAGATATTTTCAGTACACAGCCGTGTTAGTTCTGTACAGACAGAGTAAACAGCCAAAACCTCTTAGGCTTCTTAATCTTTATCAGCATCTCCACCGCAGTGATGCTGTGAATTCCTGGGAGCTTTTTACAACATTTAAATTCAGCTGAAACTGATTGAAATATGTGTGTGATGATGTGTTTTAAAGCTATTTACAGATTTTAGCGCTCAAAAAAGGGAACCAAACAGCTTCAGTTGCTCAAAAGAACTGAGTTTTCATCACAAATAGCCTGACAACAAAATCTGCTGGCCTGTTAGACCTACAGCCACCAGATTTCTAGATCAACTCAAACATTTACACTGACTTTATTCCAACTGATGAAGACAAAATATAAGGTAATATAGTTTAATATGGAAGAAAACTTTACATTGGCTTACCCGTCCCCCAGCAGCACACACTTTACCGTCTGCATTGTGTAATTGTATGGCGTCAATTTCCTGTAAAAAAAAAAGAAAAAACCCAGGAGTTTATTAAGCAATCACAACAGTGTAAAGCATAATACTGATTCCGACCGCATTTCCATTTATTGCCGGTCTTGTGAGAAATTAAACTGAAAGTTACAACATTACATGATTATATGAGTAGTTTTTACCAAAAATCGATCAGAAGCGCCGTGAAAATGGTCAGATCCGCCGATCAACCTCTCTGGCTGCAATGCGCGCTCCCGACACAGGGGGGCAGAATTTCTCACAAGACCGGGTCCATGAACCGGCGAGAACTTATTAGACAAGGTTTTCATCTTAAATCCGATGACAGCAACCACTGGACTTTGCTCTAATTAGCGGAAAAAGAAGAATATGAAGAGGGGGATAAAGAAGAAGAAAAAGTTCCGAAAAATGAAAGGAAAAAATCAACAACCTTTCATTTCATTTCATTGTTCTCCGGTTGAACGGCAGAGGCCATGTCTAAAATAAGAAGTGTTCATACAACCAACGTTACGTTTGGGAAGATTAAAACATCCTAATCTCTTGAGTCCATGTGTAAACACGGGTTATGGCAGGCCGTTTTAACATCAAATTAGCGTCGCCACTCTTACGTTGCAGATATTTGAAATTGATTTATGACCCTCTCATTGCATTCTGACTAACATAAATGAAGATGCACCATTAAGTTGTACGGAGGCTCAAATTCAAGATATTTGCAATTACTGACTATCTGAAACATAGATGTTCTGTGGTGATTTGTGTTTTTCTGTTATTTTGAGTTTTTCTGTGTCCTGTTTCCCCTGTGAGTCTCTGTGCCGTCCTGATTGTTCCCAGCTGTGTCTCGTTTCTTTGTATTTAGTCCCACCTGCTGTCTTTGTCTGTCGGATCCTCGTCATGTAACGTGTTGCTGCCTGTAGTTCCGTTCTGTGGATATTTCATTAAATCATTCATCACTTATACCATAAGTGATGAAGATATTCAGGTGGATGCGAAAACATAAATCGCCCCCCTCCCTCCCCCCAGAGAAGGAACGTCAGGGAGAAGGAGCGAAGTTCACTCGCTCGCTCACTATTTTTAGATATCTAAAATGTAAATCAGACGAAGCCCAATGCAACACAGACCAAACAGGTTTTATGCTAAAACGGCCTGCCATACACGTCTCCAGTGGGCGGTGGCGCATTCGTGTTGCATTACTAATAAATATGAACGCAAAACACGACTGTTAAAATTAGATGGTTCTTATCTGACAGGCGTGGTTCGGCCTTACTTGTCTGCATGTCTGATTCACAGAGTTCTTATTATTACAGAGTTCTTATACTATAAATCTAGTTTTTATTAAAATCTATAAAATGTATCATAACTGAAAGTATTCATTTTATCTAAAACTGAAAGGAACGTCAAGGCGCGTGGTTCTTTTGTGGTGAGAGTTTTTGCGCATGTTGGACCTTTAACAAGACAGACCAACACAAATTACTGTACAATTGTGAGATGATAAAAAAAGATCCATGGCTCACTAGAAGTGTGTGACAGCATGTATTTTGATATTGATCCGACACCAAGGTAATACCGGCAGTATTGCCGATGCACATATCGACACTTTTATTTTAAAATTCGATAATTCATCAAACTTTTGACCTTTGGCTGTTTTAGGGTCTTTCAATTATTTTGTTAAAATCTAGGATAAAAATGGGAGAAAGTTTATACGAAATACTTTCATACAATATTAACATAATTCATAGAAACAATAGAAAAAGAACAAATTTGTGTCCAAATTTTCCTAAATAAAGTACAAAGATATCATCTGAGAGCAAATCACAACCTTTTAGAGGCAGAGCTGAGAAACTATAATTCTATAAATGAAAAAAATATATATATGTTTGAGAGGGAATCCGAATTCTAAAGTAACAATCCTACCATGCTAGTATGGATCTGATACCTTATCAACATTATCAATATTTTGGATCAAACTGCCCACTTATTGCTAAATAAATGTGACAAAATCAAAATAATTAGGTTTATTTGTAAATTTGTTTTCAGCCCTAAAGTCAGTTTTGTGATAACTCCGCCTCTCC
Organism: Poecilia picta; assembly: GCA_033032245.1. Lineage (NCBI taxonomy): Eukaryota > Metazoa > Chordata > Actinopteri > Cyprinodontiformes > Poeciliidae > Poecilia > Poecilia picta. Next base: position 1,592,847 of record CM065371.1, read on the forward strand.
GTAGCTAGAGCTGCAGAGCCGTTGAGGTTTCAAACATCAAATATTTTTCTTGTGCTTCTTTTAGACTTCCTCTCCTTTAAGCAGAAACAATTTGATGAATGTCTGGAATTATGTTCATGTGTCACTGCTGATGATCTGGAGTGACTGGTTTATTTTTGATTCGTGAAGATTGATCAGATAGTTCACCAGGGCGAGAGTCAAACAAGAACTGAACCCTCACTTCTGAGAAATAAGACAATCAGATTTTAGCCCAGACTTTGACTGTGCTTGTTTTCGTACCTTCTGGGGTGTTTTGCTGTCACCTAAAGCAGCACGTCGTTTTGGCTCCGTCTGTTTTCTCAATGTTGTTGTGAACACAGAGTCAAGTGAGAAGCTGTTCTCGACTCTGTTTAGTCTCTTACTGTACCCTAAACTTGGGAAGGTCGACTGTTCTGTAATTTTTTGTGGTTTGTTTGAGACCAAAAACATAGGAGTAGATTTGTGACATTTTCCATCTGTTCTCAAATCTCTTTACGTGGGACGATGATGCGTTGCTTTTTCAGACCCTGCCGCCTCCTTCCTGTTGCTCTGACAGGTTCCAATAAAAAAACATAGGGGAAAAAAATATTGCAAAAAAATTCCACAAACCACTATTAGAGATAGGAACCTTTATGAACAAGAAAATTGAACAGTTATTGAACATTAAGTTAACATTTATGTAAAGTCTAATGGTCCTTCAGCAGAATAAGGAAAGGCATTTTGTAGCCTAAATTTGAACACGGACTAGACGTCTCTCCTCTTCAACGCAAGAAGGAAGAGAAAAGGAAACATTTAAAGTTTCAGAGTCACCTTAGTCAGTTTCACTGGCACCAGACAAACACATTAGAAAAAGAAGAAAGCCTTACTGGATCTTGTGTCCATGAACCAGACTGCCTTTAAACCTGTAGTTCTGATGCTCATCTCCTGGGTAGCTTATTGGGAAATTCCCAGCACAACAGCTGGACAAACAGGGATTAAAGATAGTTGGTTTCCTCTGGTTCATGTTTTGGATGTTTGGATGGAATCCTGTCTTGGTTTTGTAACTTACTGACAAACAGCGAAGAAATGCTCTGTAACTGTGTTTCCATGGATCGTGTAACCACACAATTTAACATATCAATTCATTTAAGTTTATTTGATATGGACAGACACACATCGACAAGACAAACTGAACAGAACAGCAGTCCCATGTTTGTGTCATAGTGCTTATAGCAACAGCTATCAAACCACATATCAAAAATAAATTTGGTTGATTGAAACATAACATTAAAAAAAAAACCTCTCATTTGATAAAGATTTTTGGCTCTAGGATGACTTTTTCCCAAGACAGCAATAGCAACACATTTTTCGCATGACATCAGTCACATGATCAACAACAGGAAAGAAACTTTTCAGGTGTGACAAACAGCAAAGTGTAAATTCATCACCAACAAATTTCCTGAGCTCACAGAGCAAAGGATTTTTTCTAAGTTGGCTCTGAGCCAAGAGCTTCTGGGTATAGGGGTCAAAACAGGCAATTGACCAGCCAATCAGAATCAGCAGGAAGAAACATGCAGCCAATAAGAAAAAAGAAACATTTTATTTACAGGTGTTTGACTCATTCAGAGATGGAGAATGCAGACAAGCTCTTCGCCACATGAAGGGCTTCAAACACGAAACCATTTGACTGAATAAAAACACAGGCTCACCTCAGAGTTTAAAGCATTAATCACTATTTTAATTTACAACCAAACATGGATAATTACTATTTATAAGAAAACATAATGAGATAATCCTTCATATTCATATAGCATGACAGATATTCAGACAATACTAAAAGAAGAGATCACTTCAGGTTCATAAAAACATTATTACATTAAAGATTTGCGAGACCGCTAATAGTATCCACGGACATTCAAGAGACTTATTGGGTGGAGGTAGTTAGGGAAGGTGAAAGGTCACATTTGGAGACTCCTATGCTCTACACCAACCTGTTTATGAGATTTACTCATAGCCCTCGAACCCTGCAGAGGGCTATGAGAACCTGGAGCTAAAGCTACAGTAGTTGGGTTTTCAGAAGACTATTGGGTGTTGCTTGTGTATCTGTAATTGATCACTTTGTATTGAGTCTAACTGTCTGAGAAATGCTGGTTGATTGACAGTGTATTCTTGTAACAGCAGTTATGTGGATCTCACTATATCACGGTGCACTTCTTCTTGACCTTCTGGTTGGGAGCGGTCACAGAACACATCACCACCCTGACGGCTTCATCAAACACGGTCTTGAGGCCGCGCTGCGTCAGAGCCGAGCACTCCAGGTATTTCACCGCACCTGGTTCGAGGCAAGAACAAGGAAAACATGTCCATTTTATTTCCAGAATGGTTTATTCTTCTGTGTCAAATCAAGTTTTCAAATGACATGTGCATCTCAGTAAGTTTGAATATCACCACCTAAGAGTTGATCTACTTCAGTAACTCAACTTAAAAAAATGAAAGTCTTTGTACATCACTCTCTCGACCTAACACAAACCAGTAGCTGAGTTTCTATTAACCATCAGATTGCATAAGCTGAAGTTGCAAAAATACATTTGCTTAATGGAAACACACAGATTTCTAAAAAAAATGTTGTTTTGGTTCTAGGATGAGGTGGTTTTTCAGCTGTATACAAACAGATGTATTTAACAAAACTGCAACAGAAACACCTTTTTTGCATCACACGAGTCACATGATCAACAACCGGATGTTACTACTGACAAAAATGACAAAGAAGATGACAGGAAGTGGTAGCAAGATGATGGTTTTTGTCTGTTTTCCCATCGTTCAGCTGACTCCACCAGAGCTCCCACAGCATCAGTGAGTTTGAACACAACTCTTACAGAGCTGTAAAATCTGTAAAATGGCCGATGATGCCTGAACTGGCTGATAGATAATGATGGCTTAATTATGAATATATCTCATGTAACAATTTTAATCTAACCCTAATAAACATTTGAATAGTTCTGAGTAATAATCTCTAAAATGAATTAAAATAAGTACATGATTTATACTGCAGTGAACACTGAATCTATGCACACTTCTTGCCACACTCAAACTAACCAATTTTTAAAAAAAGTCACTCTAAGCTCATGTTTTAAATGTTATACTAAACATGTGTTGGTGCATGTGTGTACTGGACGACTGACCTATTTCTTTGGTCAAGGCCAAACCCTGGGGGTAGGTGATGGGACAGAGGTCCTTCTCCTTCAGCTTTTCAATCATGTCCTTGTCGTCCCTCAGGTCGGACTTGGTGCCCACCAGGATCATGGGGGTGTTGGGGCAGTGGTGCTTCAGCTCCACACTCCACTGCAGGAACAGCCAGCAGGATGTTAGCAGGGCAACTGATACGACAGCAGCAGGATCTGTTTCCTTTGGTTCTTTAGCAATGTCTTATTAATATAGAACATTTCAGCAGCAAGACGGATCAAAGTGCTTCACATGATGAAAAAATAAGACCATAACTAAACGTACCATCACCGGATATACATGAAATATACGAATAAATCAATGAGATCAGTTTTCGGTCTGAAATGAAAGAAAATAAGTCGGTGAGTTGGTGATTATTGTTAAATATGCAGGCATGACCTTGTGGGTCAATCAGTCAAACCTTTCTGACAGACGAGCAGAAGAGGACAGTGGCTGATTTTTAGACCATTGCTCAGGAAGAAAAGATTGATAGAAAATATCAGCTTCACTTGTAAGTATCGGCCAATTGCCGATCTCCAAAAAATTAAGGAAAAGACCCGAATGCTCACAAAGGTTGATGTATGGCTCAATACTAACCTATCAATACCTGAGCTTTATGCTTTAAAACTGTTTCTCAAATCAAAAAATTGATACTTTTGGTACTTGAGTTGTTTTAGATGTCATTAATGAATGGCATACGTTTCACCGTGGAAAGAAACTAAACTGTTGAGATTTTGTTGCTTGTAAAACCAGTATGCTTACGATGTCTATATTCAAAACATATACAAAATGCATTTACTGCATTTGAAAATTCCATGAAAACCTCTGATAGGTCAAAATGTATGAATTTCTATTATATGTAAAACTTGATTTATTCATTTAGGTCCTTTCTGTAGGAACATAAAGGAATGCAAATATAAAAGTAAATACATAATCAGCTCTGGCGTAACCAGTTGACGTTGCAGGGTCTTACCTTGGTACGGACGTTTTCATAAGAAGCTGGACTGACCACTGAAAAGCAGACCAGGAACACATCCTAAGAAGGGAAAAAAAGAATAAACTTAGTAGTTTGTCTGTGCTGTCTTGCAGACGTGTGTAAACCCACCGTCTGAGGGTAGGACAGAGGTCTGAGTCGGTCGTAGTCCTCCTGTCCTGCTGTGTCCCACAGACCCAGGGACACTGGTTTCCCATCCAGTAACATACTGGCAGAATAATTATCAAATCTGAAGGGGAAGAGTTTTTAAGGAATAAACCAACTTATCTTGGATTTGACATTTCACCACGTACAACACAAAAACAATAAAGATATTAGAGACATTTAAATCTGCACATTGTGTTTAATAATCCGGACTCTACATTACAGTTGGACATGACCACATCTGGTCACTAGTTGGCGCTGTTTGTTCAGTGTGGTACTTACACCGTTGGGATGTATTCTCCTGGGAAAGCATTGGTGGTGTAGCTGATGAGCAGACATGTTTTACCCACAGCACTGAGGAGGCAGAGAGAAGACAAGAAGACCGACTGTTCAATATGAAGCATACATTTAGATAATACAAACAAGAGCAACACTAGCCTAGTAAAACCAGCATCTTGTACTGCACTTCTCTTTATCCGAAGCATTTGGGTTGTTGAGAAACGATTGCTAAAACTAACGATTGCTAAAACTAAAGACAACTCTAAAACAGCACAGCAAACCAATGTCATTGTTCACAACTTCTCCTTTTGTTTGCTGGTTGGTCCGAGTCAAGAGGAGAGAGCCCAGACTGTGCTGGAAGTGAGACAGTTTTTCAAGTGGAATTGCACAGGAATGCAATGGACAGACTAGCATAGCACTAGCATAGCACAGCACAAGAATAATTAATAAAAGGGTTCAAAACTTCAAAATTTTTAGATTCGCACTGAAAATAATTTCTGTTCAAATGTCTACTTTATGCTTTCTGTAATAACCAGGATATGTTATGATCTCTACCATCCACAAACTGGTACCAAACACCAATGAGGAGCTGTTAAAAACGGCAGATGACCTAAGAGGTAATTTCATCACCAAGATAGGAAAACATGGCCTCCGCCTTATGCTAGTGCTATGTGATAAAGAAACATACTGTTACTATGTCCAAAGTTTTACATGCTAAGCCAAAGGAAATGGCCTGGAAGTCCCACAGTCAGAGTGGAAAACAATCCAAAGTAAGGTTGAGAATGAATCGGGTCAAGACTGTGGGACACTCAGGCCCAGAAAAGTCAGCGGTACCAAATGTCAAAACTGTACCAAGGGATCAAAGAGGAAACAACTGCCGAAAGTCAAGACCAAACTGGAACCATGACTTTCGCTTTTTCAAGGAGGAACTTCTGAGGTCTGAGTCAAGAAGAGCAGAGTCCCAGAAAATACTAAGATGTTGGAGAACATTTAATCTTCTAAACCTACTGAGGTTTAGGAGATTAAATGTTGTTTAGGTTTATGTTCTTAATAAAGAGGGGATTACATTTTTATTTGAGTTGATTTGGCCACAAATGTAAAATATACTTCCTCACAAGAGGCATAAAAATAACCCGATTATTGTTGTAAACTTTCACCATTGTTTGCTCTTGGGAACAGTGAGAGTAACTGCTGTAGTACAGAGCCAACTGGACCTTATGTCTGCCTACTTCCTGTCTGAGTCCCGTCATTAAAGGCCACTAGTCCCAAACAATAAGAGTAAGAAAAAGTGAAGGTATTTAAAATCTTTACTTTGAAGTTGAATATCTTATAAATCAAGATGTACAGTCATCACTGAAAAGAGGGAACATGTTGGCTGTGCTGCAAATGTTGCTGCAGCTGATGTTGCTAACTTAACCTGATAAAAACATTTAAAGTATGTTTGTAAAGAGCCCCAGGTAATGGTGTCTATTAATGTTCAGCCTGGCACCTCCAGCAAGTGAAAAAACCTGTTCCACCATGACCGTGCGACATGAGGATAAACTAGTTTGGACTGGTGGAACTGTTTTTATGAGCGCTATTTTGTGACCCAGAAAACAATTTAATCAGCCTTTTCTTTCTCTGTCTGGCTCTTTTATGTCAGAAAATATTCAGAAATGACACTTTAATATCTAATAAAGAGAGAAAATACAACATTTTACACTAATGTGAGCTACTTTGTGATTATTTGATATGAGAACCATTTTCTTTGCCTTTATCTGGCTTTGCTTTACATACAAATTAGCTTGATTTTTACAGTAAATATTAGAGGAGGAAAAAACGGCTTCTGCTGGCCATGTTTTTTTGTTTTTTTTTGTTAAAATGCATTATGAGAAGGGAAATACAGGTGAGAAGGGAAAACTGAAAAGTCACTTACCCATCCCCCACCACCACACACTTAATGGAATTTTGCATCAGACACAGCGAGCAGGCCACCTGGACAAAAGGAGGATGAACAGGAATCTGTTGTCCTAAACGCGAAGCAACCAGAGGAAAAGCTTCTGGAGAGACTCATCCATGCTCTGCTTCAGGACGAGAGACTGCAGCACCAATTATTGGACTTCCTCTCCAGTACCAGGAACAACACCTTGATTAATCTCTGGAATCTTGCTCAGGTGTTGTCTTTTGGAAGGAATTTCATTCATGCAGATGTCTGCACAGATCGCAGAACAAAGCAAAATGTCTGACAAGCATTGAACTGTGATGCTCATCAAAGGGGCAGAGTTGTGTAAACTCAATGTTTTTGAGCTTTGTGAGATGTCATAATTTCTTCATCAAAAACACACCTGGAGTGTTGCCTTGATTTGTTCATAAATATTTCAGAAATCCTTTAATCTCCATGGCAACCATTCAGCTGTACCTGGGTGAACCTAGCTCCCCCTTTTTAGGACGAAGCTCCTCCTCTGAGCTGCAGTTTTCTAACTTCAGAGCTTCTGCTGTGACATACAACTCCCTCACCTAGCTCCTTCAGACTAGCCAACAGAAATTAACAAACACCCAGTGGAACTGCTACATATGCTGAGCTCATTGTACAAGCTACTTCTTAGTGCAATGCTGGTAAAAACGTAGTTAAAGGGTTAACTTCTTCATTTAAAAATTGCATTCTGTGTTCGCTTGTTTGAGACAATGAAGTGGGACAAACATGCAAAAACAGAAAATCAGGAAGGGAAGAAACACTTTTTCACACCATTGGAGCTTAGGTCTTAGAAGGCTTTTTACTAATGTTTGGATCAACAACCATGATTTGATGTTATCCTGAACTTGTACATAACAAATACAGAATAATATCAAAGTTTTGTTTATTTTAGGTCTGTTTTATCTTTACAAATGGAGGCAGCCCTGCTGGAGACTCAACTTCATCAAAGCGCATTCTTAAAAGGGCTGCATTATGTGTTTTCCAGGCACATAATGATATTTTATAACACAATTAAGAAAGTATGTAACCTTTAAATCAGTGTTTCTCAACCTTTTTTGGCCCAGCGCCCCCCTAGCCCTTATCCAGGTCCCTCACCGCCCCCCACCAAATAATTTGTAGGCTACGTTGCACTGACCATTATTTTATCATTAATATTACTATCACTATTGTAGATGTTTTGATTTTTATGCTTGTTTCTGTATTTATCATAAAAACTAATACCTATAATATAATAATATAAAAATAATACAGGTGTCTACGAAAAATGCAATGAACATTCAAGTTAAAATTGGTAGGTCTAACAGCAGCCAATCAAAGTGAAAAAATATTGTTATTCTGTGTCATTTTCTAGTTGTTAAATATTCCACAAAATGACCAGATAAAAGATGAACATGACAGTTTAAACTTTGAACTTTTTGCAAAACGACTGAGCACTGATACATTAAAACATGGATAGAACTGTAACTACATTAATCATAACTCTTCTTCTCTTCAGTGTTTCTGGTGGTGCAGCCCTGTGCTGCTTTCAGGAAAATGGGACATCAGAGTATCATCCATAAAACTTCACCCACATGGCATTTATTGTGCAAACCAGAGCTTCCAGTGGAAAAACAAAATTTCCAGGTCATTTTAATGCCATACAAATATGAGACAGAAACATGGATTATATCTTTATATAGACCTGTCTGTTGATTATAGATTACTAGTTTTACTGGACAGAAATTACAAAGAACAAATCTGGTTCTTAATCAAATCCTGATGAGTCAAATTGAAAGTGTCATGGAGTCATCGGCCTCATGACATTAACACTGACATGAAAAATAATATTGAAGAAATAAATATATCAAATCTAAAAACAGAAATAAGTGATCAGTTCTTTACTGTTATGGTCTGTAAGATATATTTATTCTCGGTACTAGCTATGGTCTCAACAAACACATGGCATTTCAACAATATTATTTTACATTTTATCTGGAAATAGTCTGTTTATTTTTGCCATACAGTCCTCTGTATTAATTATTGATTGAAAGTCTTGCCATACAAGTTTATTCCCTTGTAGTTTCATAGTTTATTCTTGCATTTTGTTCTTCATTCATTTCTATTTAGTTTCCTTTGATTAATATTATCCTCTCTTGGTTTATTGCCGTGTCCACTTTAGTTTCTTTCCTGTTGCTACATTTATTTTATCATTTATTGAGGCTATTCACTCAGTCTGCTGCGCCGCCTAATCGTCATGTGTTTCACATCATGTGTTGATTTTTTTCACTGTTCCGGATCGGATTCTCGGTTTTTATACCGCAATGAACTGCAGTTGTTTTTATGCCATAATTCACATCTAGTTCGTCGCTCTGTATGTCCCGCTTCTCCTGTTTTAGAGTTTTGCGCAATGTGTGCGTCTTTTTTATTTAAGCCCCTAAGGTGCAGGGCGGTCGGGAAGCTTATCGATGGGGAAAATGCAGACTGACATAAATCTTTTAAAACAATGGAAACAATTTCGGTATTCCAATTATTGAAATGTAAAAGTGCTGTATTGTTCTATCACCCCTGTTTCATACCGGACCACTTACAGCTCCGGTGTTGACGCTATAAAATGAACGCTCTCTATCGTGGTATCACCCATGGAGGGATTTCTTTATTTAAATAGGTTCATTTTTCAGAGGGAAACACAGTGAGGGTATCGTGATTTTAGCTACCAGTAGCAGGAGAACGGAGCTGCGCCAAGAAGCTAACAGAAGCTAACAAACACTGAATAGAAGAAGAGCTGCCATCGATACAGTTGCAGCCAAGCATGATTTAATGTTACACAATACAGTTTCACCAAGTTGCTCAAAGTCTAAACTGGCATTTAAGGTGTAAAGTTTACCTTCGACCAAACGCCCCCCTAAGGCATCCCAGCGCCCCCCTTTTGTAAAAATGTCCGCCAGCGCCCCCTGCCGTCCTCTGAACGCCCCCTGGGGGGCGATCCGCCCACGTTGAGAACCGCTACTTTAAATGTTAAGTCAAACATGACTTAAAAGAAATTTGACTATAATTTAGCACGTTGGAATTGTGCCTCTGTCTCTTTACAAATTCTTGTTCTTTCTGAAAGTCCGTCTTCAGCAAGTCATCACAACATGGCTCCTCTGTTAAGGGAGAAAAAAAGGAAATCAGGAAAAGGACAAATAGTTTTTCACACTGTATGTTATGTGCAAACAGCTGAAGAAAAAGATTAAATATATATATAAAATCAGTGAATAAATAAAACACAAGAACATAAGAGCACACAGAACATGCTCATTGCTCTTGTTTTCGTTGAGGAAGTCACCGGCGCTCCTGCTTGGTTGGTTCTTGCTTGTTGCTCCTTGGTCAGCTCCTAGTTCAATGTTTACCACTAGTGCATTGAATTAATTGGAGACATTTGTGGTTTCTGACATGGGCAGTATGGGCAAACGCCCAGGGTGTTATGTTTTTAGGAACGACATGAGACCTCTGTGGATTGTGGCACAAAAGAAGCAAAGCAGAATAAAGAGTTTCAATTGATAATTATACTGGTTAAATTTATTTCTGCTCTAAGTATTTAATATCTGGGTGTTTTGATGGGAATATGAATGTTTCAGATCAATTTGAGAAGCAATTTTGATAATATTTCACATTTTATTGTGTCATATAGCGCGAGATGCTGGTCTTGGTCTAAAGGTCTTGGTCTTGTCTTGATCTCAATAGACTCCAGTCTTGCTCTGGACTTGATTTTTCATTGTTTTCTATCATAGTATGCTTTTCTTAAGCCACACAGCAAATTCAAAAGTAATTTCCCTAAAGAGTTCCAAAGAGTTAAATACAAAGCAATCCTGTCCAGTGCTGAATTATAAATTAACACCAACAGTAACTCAACCTGGTTCCTCCCACAATTATAACATTTGTGACATCACTTCAGAGAAGGAGCTGCAGGTAGTGATGGTCCATCTGAATCCAGGCTTCGGGGCTGGTACCGAGTAAAAACGGGGCGTGTCCGATGAAGCGCCGCTTCCAGGCTTGTGTTGTCTTGCTGAAAACCACGTGACTGGCAACAAATGATCCCTCGCATCACCTGGATCACGTGACTGCTTCATTTTGCGTGTCGGTTTTCAAAATAAAAGCGCCGGTGAGCGTGCTGTATCATTGGTTGTTGTCCATCTGGTTGCATATCAGAGGAGAATATTTGTCTTCAGTAGCCAAAATAAAATGAACATTGACTAACATATTTGATGTGTATTGATGATGCCACCCATCAAAATGTAATGTTTGTTACTTTTCTCAATTGTAGATTATGTTTTCTCAAATGTGTAATTTCTACACCCTCCAGAGTGGACCAATATAGACACTTCAAAGTGTTGAATTCAACTCTTTAGGAGTTGTTGTGTGGCTGTGAAATTAATATTCTTTCTTTGGAAGATTTTAACAAAACACAAATCCAAGAGAGCTTTCTAAATACTTTAATTGCTTTAAAAAACACATTACATAAAGATACTGCTGTATTGAAAACGATTACAAAGTGTCCAGAATTTATGGCTCTTCAGAGAACCTGTACTAGTTTAGTTTTTCTCATATCATTGGGCAGCATTAAGCATGGGCCAGTTACAGTTTAGAAAAATTAAAGTTTTCAAAACTGAAAAATCCATTCTTCTATTTACAATGGAGTCCTTTTATTAAGTGATTGTGACCTGAGTTTTCTTAAATCTGTGAAGATCTTTCAAGTGGAAGTCAGACATAATACCACTTCCAGGTTAGCAAGAACACAGAGTGAAGAATATGATGGTGTGTCAAGTCCATTGAAGATACAACAAATGTTTTAAAAAGAAGTACATACCAACAACTTGGAAAGTTTTAGACTCATCTCGGAAATTTTCTAGAAGAAACAGGGGGATTTCTGAGCTTGAAACTATAAATTTGTTAGAAAAGTTGAAAATTTGAGATTCATCAGACTCATCAGAAATGTTATATGGAAGATGTAGACATTTCTGAGTTTCAAAAGTTGATAATGTTTGACTTTTGAAACTCAGAAACGTCCTCGATTTTTCCGGAAGATTTCTAAAAGTAATCTAATAAATTAGGTGGAAATTTACTCCTTTTTCTTTCCCTCTTATGTACAAAATGCTAGTTGTAGGAACCTGTGTGCTGTTTCTCCTTCATGCTGGCCGTGTGTTCTGATCCGGACCGGTCTTCCTTACAGTACGGTGCACTTTCTCCTCCTGGGCTTCTTGGTGGGCTGGGGGCACAGGACCACCCTGATGGCTTCATCGAACACCGTCTTAAGGCCGCGCTGCGTCAGAGCAGAGCACTCCAGGTACTTCACTGCACCTGGTTTCAAACAGCATCACAATCCAACTATTAACATATTCCTCATGTTGTTCTATAGGCCTGTCGCAGGAACTAGGGTTGCTGGATGATAAATGGTGTCGGTAATTATTACAAGAAATGATAAAACTGATATTTTCTGGACATTTTCAAGTAATATGTTGATAATAGCAAAATAATGTACAGTTTGCCCTCTCAAAGGGGGAACTTTGAACTTGAACACACACACACACACACACACACACACACACACACACACACACACACACACACACACACACACACACACACACGCACGCACGCACACACACACACACACACACACACACACACACACGCACGCACACACACACACACACACACACATGAAAAGCCAACTTTGCTGCACATAAATCAGATTTTATTAAACTTGGTTAAATATGGTTTTGAAAGAAAGTTCAACTGAACTTAAAAGAATTAAAGAAAACTAGATACACTTCTTTTAATACAGCAAACATGAAAATCCTTTGAAAGTTTTGGATCTACAATAAAAAACATTCCTTTCCTACAAAAATGAAAAAAATTGGACCTTTCAGTTTTTATTAGTTTTTTTCTGACCCGTTAGTCCTTCTGTAGCGCCTAGATACATTTAAACAGAAAATATGGGAACCAAAAACTGACCGATTTCATCAGCCATGGCAAAGCCCTGCACAGTTGTGATTGGAGTCAGTTTCTTCTTCTCCAGAGCTTCAATGGTCTCACTGTCGTTCCTCGCGTCCACCTTGGTGCCCACCAAGATAATTGGGGTCGTAGGGCGGTGGTGTCGTAGCTCTTGAAACCACTGCAGAAGAAAACAGGTTGTAAGTAGATCTGAAAGAATAAAAACATTTTTCCCTCCACCTTTTGGTATTGTATATGTTCTTCTCATGCCTAAAACTAAATATAGAAATGTAGATAAACTTTATTTTTCACGTAGACATTGAGTTGTGTCAACGACAGCCCATTTTTCTACTTAGTTATGAGCAAATGTGAACATCTGGCGTTGTTGCAGAGATCAGGCTGTTCTTACCTTGGCACGAACATTCTCAAAGGAAGATGGACCAACAACAGAAAAGCAAAGCAGAAACACGTCCTAAGATGGAAGGAAGTAAAATAAAAAACATTCATAAAAATCTATTAACACAAACTTTTTACAGTTCAATGTAAACTATTGAAAACTCTGTTGGACTTGTATTGAATGTAGTGTTTTGCATGTTGTGGCTCTTTACCATTTATGTTTTTTACTTAAATGTGTTTTTTCGACAATATGTGCTATAAGGCAGCACATATTGACCACATGTTAGAAAAGAAAGTATAGGAACAGTGGTGCCTGAGTTGATTTTGTAATCGTGTTATTTAGCTTCATTGGCCAAGGTTCAGATTTCCAAGGTTGTCCAGATGAACACTGAGGTCTTTGTATTCCTCCTCTTCTTCTTCCATGATGGAAATAAGATTTGATCTAATCCTGTTCCCCTGAAATCAACAATTATCTTCTTTGTTTTGTTCACTTCTTCGTTTTTTCGACAATATGTGCTATAAGGCAGCACATATTGACCACATGTTAGAAAAGAAAGTATAGGAACAGTGGTGCCTGAGTTGATTTTGTAATCGTGTTATTTACCTTCATTGGCCAAGGTTCAGATTTCCAAGGTTGTCCAGATGAACACTGAGGTCTTTGTATTCCTCCTCTTCTTTTTCCATGATGGAAATAAGATTTGATCTAATCCTGTTCCCCCTGAAATCAACAATTATCTTCTTTGTTTTGTTCACATTTAAGATGAGATGATTATTCCCACACCATGACACAAAGTGCTCCACCAGATCTTTGTACTCAGCCTCTTGTCCTGACAACTGCAGAGTCATCTGAGTGTTTCTGTAGATGACAGAAGTCAAACTTGTGCTGGAAGTCTGAAGTGTAGAGAGTGAAAAGGAATGATGAGAGTACAGAACCCTGTGGTGCTCCTGAGTTACTGACAACCTGGTTGGACACACAGTCCTTCAGTCTCACAAACTGCGGTCTGTTAGTGAGGTAGTCATAGATCCAGGTGATTGTTGAGGCCTCCACCTTAGTCTTCTGGGGTTTCTAACAGAGCAAATCAGGCTGACTTGTGTTAAATGCACTAGAGAAATTAAAGAACATGATCCTCACAGTGATTCCTGCTTTGTCCAGATGACAGTGGATTAATTGAAGCAGGTGTATGATGGCGTCTTCAACTCCAATTTCATGGCGATTATCAAACTAGAGGGAGTCATGAGCTTGTCAGGTAAGCAGACAAGCTCATGAGTTTCTCCAGGACTCTCCAGGAACTTCATGATGTGGAATGTCAGTGCAATAGGTCTATAGTCATCGATGACTGATGAAAATCAGTTTTCTTCGAATCAGCCAGCCTCTCTTCGGTCTTCAGAACTCTTGGGCTGACACCATCCGTACCTGCAGCTTTGTTCCATTTTAGTCTCTCCAACTGCCTCTTTACTTGACTTCTAGATACAGAAATGTGAGAAATGTGAGAGGAAGGGAAGAGAAGGCAAAGGAAGCTTCAGCATCTCCTGATTTGGTTGAAGACAAACTTGTGGAAGCAGAAGAGTCCATGACTGAGGTGGAATATAGGACATCTGAGGTCTGATGTTGTTCCCTCTTCACCAGGGGGTTTGTATTCAGAGCAGAGAAAAACAAGATTATGATCCGATTTTCCCAGAGGAGGTCTTGGTTTGGAGACATATGTATCCTTGACATTAGCGTAAAGCAAATCCAAAATCTTGTTTTCCTGGGTGGAGTAGCTGACAAACTGGTGAAAGGTTGTCAGAGTTGAAAAGGCATGATTAAAATCACCAGATATTGCCACAAATGCATTGGGGTGTTGTGTTCGCATGTTGGCAACAACAGAACTGATGACATCACATGCATTATCGGCAAGAGCTGAGGATGTAATGTAACCAGCTGCCAAAATGAACCTTTTGGTAAATAATACAGTCAGAAACTTACTGCCAAGAGTTCAATGTTTGGTCTGCGGAGACGACACTTCACAGTAACATGTCCTGAGTGACACCATCTGTTGTTCACAAACACTGCAAATCCACCTCCCCTCTTTTTATAACTAATGTCAATTATGTCAATAGGCAGTAATCATTATGTCAATCATAAATCGATTATTTGTTTGCATTCCTACTTGCTACCACTAGTGTAAGCAGACACACTGGACATACACCCACCGTCTGAGGGTAGGACAGAGGTCTGAGTCTGTCATAGTCCGATTGTCCTGCTGTGTCCCACAGACCCAGGGACACTGGATTACCATCCACCATTACATTGGCAGAATAACCATCAAACCTGGAGGAAAACAGCGAAACCTTAGCTTTCAGCGCAAACTGTCTTTGACATAGTGTTCCACTTATTCTCTTATACTATACCTCTGTATTTGCCTTGTTTACTCAAACTTTACCCAGCTCTCTACTGAATATGACCACATCTGGTCAGAAGTTGTCGTGGTTTGTGCTGTGTTGGACTTACACTGTGGGGATGTATTCTCCAGGGAAGGCGTTGGATGTATAACTGATGAGCATACATGTTTTACCCACAGACCTGAGGGGAGAAATAAGTTGTAACTTAATAAGAGTGTCCTCTATTGATGACTGACCATTCTGATGTAGTACTGTCCGTGTTTGTCCGTATAATACCCAATTGGTTATACCAATCATATAGATTTATCAGCTCATATTTTCTTCTTCAGGTGAGGAAAGAAATGATTGTAATTCTCTGGTTTTTTCTGCCTCGCATTAAGAACCTGTTTACAAGCATTCTCCTTAGAGAGTGAGAAGGATACCAGTCTGCACTCAAGGAGGGAAGGTTCTGATTTGGGTTTTTTCACTAGTAGTATCTACTCTGTATGACGCGACTCGTCTGTCTGTAGTTATAGGGTTATAGGTTATGTAGTCACTGTTGGGTCTCCAGTCCAGTCTGTTGTCCAGATATCTATTCTACAGAATTGCTCTTTTATATCAAGAATAGTAAGTAAAGTTTATATATAAAGCGCTTTTCACAGACATAAAAATCACAAAGCGCTGTACAATATTAATCAACCTTAAAACCATACAAAACATGAAACCAACATAGGAAACACAATAAAATCAAGAGATAAAAGCCTGGTAAAATAAAAAAATGTTTGTAGTTGCTTTTTGAAACCTCCACAGAGTCAGCAAAGCTGCAAGGACCAGCTGTTCCACAGCCTTGGAGCCACTGACTGAAAGGAACCGGAACAACCAAAAGATTCAGCCTTTCAGAACAAAGACCATGAGCAGCAGAATATTTAGTTAAAAGCTGGCAAAGTTAATCAGGAGCCTGGCTGTGTAATGCTCTGTATGTCAGCACAAGTACTTTAAAACAAATTCTAAAATCACCTTATCATATATTAAAATGTTCAGGCAAAACTGTTAACAATATTGACTCAAAGTAAAACTATGAGAAGCTTAGAACATCAACTTCTTGTTTACAAAGACTAGAAATGTTTTCGGTTTGTATCAATGCAAACATGCTGAATTTAAACATGAATGATGTTTCAAATAGGACACTAAGTTTGAATCTAGATCACACACTAAATAAAGAGAGAATAAAAATCTAACTTACCCATCTCCCACCACCACACACTTAATGTTAATCATCATATGGTGAGTTAGCCTGGACAAATTACCAGGAGGTAAAGTAAACCAGAGTCCCTGTGTTGTCTGAAGTGTACAGCAAACTAAGTGAGCTGTTGTGGAGTTTCTGGTTTACATCTTGTTACAGGAATGATCACTTCCTGTAATCTCTTGATTTACCGCCAACAACAACCTGAGAAATCTCTGGAATCCTGACCAGGTGTTGCTGCTGGTAAAGGTGACACACTGAATATGGGATTTTCATTAGTTGTCAGTTCCAATCAACAATATATGAATATATGAACATGACAGAGATGTATTACTAAAATCAACAAATGTGGCCCAATATGTGATCAGACACCAAGATGTGAACATGTTGATTCTGTGTGGCAATTTCATTTTTCATTGTTTTCTATCATAATACACTTTTCTTAATCCAGCCTAGATTTTATGACAGGTTAGATTTTAGTAACTGATTACTGGGGGAGTAACCAGTAATCAGTTACCCCCTCCCACCCAGTAACAGGAACTCTTTTAAGAAACTTGATACTATGAGTAACATTTCATTTTTCCTTTGAGATTAATTATTTCTGAACTCAGCTTGTTTCAGATGGATTCCAAACTACAACTTCCATTAAAGACTCTAACATATTGTTGAAAAAGTGACTCTGCAGGTTTATTTATTTATTTTATGTATTTCAAACATGATAGAATAAAATCACACACATGAGCAAGGAATGCAAAATACATTTTTGTACTACAATAATCTTAACATGCTTGAAAAGGAGTAGGAAGGAGTAAGAAACATATGAACTCCGACCCCATGAACTCATACCATATTTTCAGATGGACTCTCATTATTAAATCAAATAAAAAATATAAACATAGGTTAATTAATGTTCCATTTTATTTGGGTTTACATACGTCTAAATATATATATCCATACTCACACACTCATATGCGTTAGCCTCAATTTACATACACATTAGTGCTATCTCTCACTAGAACTAATGTGTTTTATCTTGTAAAATGACCACCTTATATTAACTTTTAAATTGTATTAATTTTTGACTTTGTTTTAGCTCTTCATTTAACTTGTTCCATTTTACCCCATGAATTGAAATACAAAAGCTCTTTCTTGTTCGTAAAGTACGAATTCTTAAGTTTGACTAACCCCTTAAGTTAAATCCTCTTCTCTTTCAGACATGTTCCGAATGAGCTCAGGTACATAATTTGAGCAATTTTAAACTTCACCATATGTTCAGATTTGAGAATTCTGAATAAAGGGTTTGTATTCTCATAAAAAATGAGATTATAGATGATTCTAACGGCTCGTTTCTGTAGGATACTCGGTAATTGTAAACAATTTTTGTAATTAATTCCCATGTCTCTGAACAATATGATAAATATGGCAAAATCAGAGAGTAATATATAATATGAGATGATTTATTATACAGAATATGTCTAGTTCTTGCCAGGACTGTTATGTTTCTACATAATTGATTCTGTAAATGTTTAATATGAGGTTTCCAACTTTTGTCATCCATTATTACACCAAGAAACTGATTAACATATACCCTTTCCAGAGTTACACCTTCTGTCTGATCTTGAATTTGAGTATTTTTGAAACAGTTTTAAAAAAAACAACATGATTTTAGCCTTCTCCAAATTTAGTGATAATTTACAATTGTCAAACCGTTTCTTTAATTCACTGATTTCTGATGTACGTTTTTACCAGAGACTAGAATATTTGTGTTGTCAGCAAACACAAATTTTAATACATTAGACACTTTGCTTATGTTGTTTAGAAACTAATTAAATAAAACTGGTCCCAGTACTGACCCTTGAGGTACTCCACACACAGTCTTTGGATAATCCAATTCAATATCCCCCATCTTCATGAATTGCTTTCTGCTCTGTTCCCAGTTTTCTTTTAGGTGGAAGCAGGTTATGTCACCATGCTTGTTGAAAAAGAAATCACATCCTTAGTCAGTTTGAAAGAACCAAATCAACCAGAAAACAGGAGAAAATGACAGCTGGACATTGTTTTCACATTAAAATGAAATTTCACATCTTCTCTGTTTGTAAAGACGATGATTTTTGTGGGAATTCTGACTCATGGTCCACATGGATCTCCATCAGAGTATTTGGCACCTCTGTTTTTTCTGGACTTTGGGGAGCAGCATGACCGTCCTGATGGCTTCATCAAAGACAGTCTTCAGGCCGCGCTGCGTCAGAGCGGAGCACTCCAGGTACGTCACTGCATCTGGTTTCAGCACACACAAAAAATTAGTTATCATATCTATGCATCACATTGTGCAAAAAATTTATGGATGGATGGATTTTCTAAATAGATATGGACTTTCAATTTTTTGAGTTCCCAGTTCTAAAATGACAAGTTCAAATCAAATAAAAGTATAAAATTTATACGGTGCTGCACCACGAGAAAAGTATTACAATATGTGGTATTAAAGCAATTCATTGATATCATTAGGACTGCACAATATATCTCAAATATTTATACCACACTGTAGTGCAATAATTATGGACTAACATATTCCAAGTGTTCTGAACTTTTTTCTTCCATTCATGTAATGCTTAGCCTGTCGGACAGAGTGTCACAACAGACATATTTGAGATCAACTAAAATGTTAAAAGTCACAGAGTGATGGAAGAGAGGGAAAAAAATAGGCAATATTTACCAATATTAATAGAAAAGTTCACTAGGGGACAAGGGTGTTAGACGGATAAAATTATTACCAACATAATTTTCTCAAGATGGAAAACATTAAGGACAACACAAATTTTATTAGTATTTTTACAACCAAACTTTTATAATAAGTAGAACCACACACACACACGCACACACACAGGTTTGTGTGAGGACTTTCCATTGACTTGCATTCATTTCTACAGCTGAACCTTAACCAAAACTCAATTCACACCTCAGTGCTAAGCCTAACTCCTAACCTAAAAACAACGTTTCTCCTTGTGGGGTCCAGGCTTCGGTCCCCACAACAAGCAGTGGGTCCCCACAATGCATCAAATACATGGGACACACACACCACACACATCTATATGAAAAGCCACCCAAATCATGTTTTATTTCATTTATTAAACTAGGCTAAATATGGCAATGGTTTTGAAAGAAAGTGACCCAAATCCTGTTTTTATAACTGACAATAAAATTGTTCAACTGAGCCTAAAACAATTAAAAAACTGTTTAATACAGGAAACATGCAAAATTATTTTAAAGTTTTGGATCTACAAAGAATAACATTCCTTTCCTACAAAAAAGAAAATAATTGGACCTTTCAGTTTTTATTAGTTTTTTTCTGGCCCGTTAGTCCTTCTGTAGCGCCTAGATACATTTAAACAGAAAATACGAGAACCAAAAACTGACCGATTTCTTTCGCCAAGGCAAAACCCTGCACAGTGGTGATTGGAGTCAGTTTCTTCTTCTCCAGAGCTTCAATGGTCGCCTTGTCGTTCCTCAGGTCCACCTTGGTTCCCACCAAGATAATCGGGGTCGTAGGGCAATGGTGTCGCAGCTCTTTGATCCACTGCAGAAGGAAAACAGGTTGTAAATAGCTCTGAAAAAATAAAAACATTTTTCCATCCAACGGAGAAATGTTACAAAAATAGAAATATAAATTCACTTTATTTCTCAAGTAGACATTGAGTTGTGTCAACAACGATGTGAACATCTGGCCTTGTTCTTACCTTTTCACGAACATTCTCAAAGGAAGATGGAGTGATGACAGAAAAGCAAAGCAGAAACACGTCCTAAGATGGACGGAAGTAAAATAAAAAACATTCATAAAAATCTTTAACACAAACTTTTTACAGTTCAGTGTAAACAATTGAAAACTCTGTTGGACTTGTATTGAGTGTAGTGTTTTTGCAAGGAGTTGTAAAACACTACAGAGAGTTAAGGCTCTTTAACATTTTTTGTTTTTTACTTAAATATGTTTTTTTTGGACAATATGTGCTACAACACAGCATTTACTGTGTTAGAAAAGAAAGTATAGGAACAGTGGTGCCTGAGTTTGTTTTGTAATCGTGTTATTTAGCTTCTGTAGCCAAGGTGCAGATTGCCCAGGTCCCGCCTGCCTTCGACCACCACCCGTCCCATACTGAAAGACGACGTTGTTAGTTAATCTGATAAACCATGACTTGACAATCGATTATTTGTTTGCATTCCTTGTTGTAACAACTACTGTGAGCAGACATACTGAACATACACCCACCGTCTGAGGGTAGGACAGAGGTCTGAGTCTATCATAGTCCTCTTGTCCTGCTGTGTCCCACAGACCCAGGGACACTGGATTCCCATCCACCATTACATTGGCAGAGTAACTGTCAAACCTGGAGGAAAACAGCAAAACGTTAGCTTTCAGTTAAATCTTTCTTTATAGTCTTTCACTATGTCAAAGACATTCTCTTATACCATATCTCCAGATTTGCATGATTTACTCAAACTTTACCCAGCTCTCTACTGAATATGACCACATCTGGTCAGAAGTTGTCGTGGTTTGTGCTGTGTTGGACTTACACTGTGGGGATGTATTCTCCAGGGTAGACATTGGATGTATAACTGATGAGCATACATGTTTTACCCACAGACCTGAGGGTAGAAATAAGACAATAATGAGAGTTATAACTTAATAAGAGTGTCCTCTAATGATGACTAACCATTCTGATGTAGTACTGCATGTTTGGAAGCTGGGGTTTTGGTTTCTGTGGAGTTTTGCTTTAGCTCTTTTAGCTGTCAATCAGAGGGAGCAGGAGACTGCTGCTCATCGGAGGTCGTGATCTCACACATACCTGCAGGTCATCAGTCTCATCAGCCAGGGGATAAAGGGAGCTGTTGCCAGTCCTTCTGTGCCTGAGTCGTCAAAGTGTTCTCCTTTCATGGTACCCTGTGCCCCTCTCAGCCTGTGTTCTGTAGCCCTCTGAGTTCCTGGATTCAGTAACTTACCCTTGTGATTTCCTCATAGGTACTCTCTGTGGTGCCTTTAGGCTGCCTGAGTTTCTTCACACAACTTTAAGATCTCCTTTAAAGATTTCCTGGTTCGAGTTCCACTACTGGTGACTTATCGCTCCATTCCCTCCAAATCTGTGCTGCTTACCTGTCTGCCCTCCAACACAATCACCACTCTGCGGCCTCCACCGTTGCTCCTTGGACTTCCTGGTTTCTGGACTATATCTTACTGGACCTGCAACCCCACAAGAACCAAAGCTCCAGTGACCACTCAGTCTTCAACCCTTCCCTGGAAGTTTCACCTTCATCTTAACAGTAAGCACTCCTCTTCAATATAACATTATTCATCTGTTACTCGTATCTCATCTCCCCTGTCTTCAGTGTTCCCGGTCTCCCAGCCTCTCTGACTTCCAGACATAGAACGCTCACCTCTCTCATTGTTCCAATAAACTTTATTTAACTGGTTTATCTCCGTCTCCTAATTGTGTTCTGCATGTGGATTAAACGATTAGCACCTAATCGACAACACTCAGGATAACACTTACTGAACAGAACTCCCTCATTCCATCCCACAATACAATGCTAAAAACTCTCTGATCAACAAGACCAACCCAATCAATGTTGACTCAACTAAATAATTTCTTACAAAGAAATCTCCATCAGGCTCTTGCTCCAGTCCAGGTTTTAGCTCCCCTGCCTCTCCTGACGTCCGTCCTCTTACTCCGGAAACATACTAAGGTGATGTAAATCGATGTGGAGGTTTTCTGCTACAGTAATCCCTGACTTTAATCACTGTCCCCATAGCTTCTCTTATGATGTTCTCTTATGATGGTTCCAAGTAATTTCCCTGTTATCAGGAAGAGCCTTGGAGTGGGCTCTTAAGGGGTTTAAGAACCCATTAAATTTCAGCTGCTCTTTTGAAGATTTCCTAGATGAATTCAAACAAACCATTAGCCAGGAATCATATCATGCTTTTATATTTTGTTGTCTCTGGACTTTTAAACAGGGTCAAGAACAGTTGCAGATTTTGCCACTGACTTCAGAATTAGAGCTGCAGCTTCAGGTTGGAACTTCTCTGCATTAAAAACTGCATTTTTACATGCTATTAAGGACAAACTGGCAACTCTAACTGAGCCCAGAACTCTGAACAAAGTCATCACTTGGACCGAACAACCAACCGTCCGTCCATCCATTTTCCTTACAGATTGGGAGTTGTGCTGGTGCCTATCTCCAGCAAGCGAGAGTGGTGGGGTCACCCTGGACAGGTCGACAGTCCAGCGCAGGACCACTTGGACAATCATTTGAGAGAAATAAATAAGGGTCCAATGATGAAATGGTCAAATTCACCGGAAGCATTTAATATTCTTCCTCTTCTCAGACCCAGAACGAACCTGAACCAATGCAGATCGGCAGACCCAGCCTTACTCCTGAATAAAGAAAGAAACTAATATATTCCAACCTCTGTCTTTACTGTGGCTCCCCGGGTCATTACATTGTGGTCTGCCCGGTCCGGCCAAAAGCCAGGACCCACCAGTAGACTCAGGGAGGATGGCGGGCCACCTTACAAGAAACGAACAATAATTTCCTCGACTTCTTCCTCTTGCCACTCTGTTTAAAATATGACTCACTCAGTCTGTCAGTTCTTGTTGATTGCATCCTGACCAAAAATTAAGCCAATAGGTCAAAATCCCAAGGAGGAGTTTGTTAAAGTTCGAAGTGTGTAAAAGTGAAAAATGGTCAAAATTTGTTCTTTGACCCAAAATGGCTGCCTCCCTGTACCTCCAAGAGGCTTTTTGTCTTGATTTCGGGGGGTGGGGAGGGGGGGTGAATCTGCCTACATACCGAATTTGAGATATCTACGATCTGCAGTTTGTCCCGTCTCACGCTAGACAATCTGTAGAACAGTTTCCCATGCCCACTTGAGGTTTCACTGGAAAAAAAATTTAAGTTGGGGGACAATTTTGGAGGAAGTTTGCTGAGTTTTTGAAAATATCAGAAAAATTTAAAAATCTGTGATTACAATAGGCCTTCACAGTGCTTTGCTGCTTGGACTTAATAAAGGATAGAAAGGAAAAGAGACGGGACATCAGGAAGAAACAATGAAAATAAAATGAGGCAGGACACAAGGATGGAAAGGTAGAAAGCAAATGGTTCAAGAAAATACCTAACAAATGGCATAGGACACAAGCAAGGAGGGATGGAATGACAGAACCTGCAACCTGAAACTATTAATCTATAACCCAATTTAGAAAGAAAGATAACATTTCTATTCTACAGAATGGCTTTTAAATCAAGAAATTATCAAATGATTAAAATGTTAAGGTAAAACCATTACAGTATTGACTCAAAGTGAGCTTAAAACTTCACTGAATAAAGTGAGAATAAAAATCTAACTTACCCATCTCCCACCACCACGCACTTAATGTTAATCATCATAAGGTGAGTTAGCCTGGACAAATTACCAAGAGACAACAAAAGCCAGAGTCCCTGTGTTGTCTGAAGTGTACAGTAAACTAAGTGAACTGTTGTGGAGTTTCTGGTTTATGCCTCTTTACAGGAATGATCAGGACTTCCTCTTGATTTACTGCCAACAGTGGCCTGAGAAATCTCTGGAATTCTGACTAGGTGTTGCTTCTGGTAAATGTGAATAACCAACTGTTTATTGTGATTTTTAATAAAGAAATGTCATTTTAGGGAGAACTTGCCAGATCAAATCAAAGTTTTGATGAATATTTTTTGAAACTTCGACCAAAACGATTTTTGTTTTGCTGTAAAGGAACAGTTTACACCATACTGCCACTACAAGCTGGTAATGCATTTACTAATATTATTTAATATGGACGTGAAATTAATATTCTTTGGAAGAATCCTATAATATTTAAAAAAACACAAATCCAAGAGAGCTTTGTAAATGCTTTATTTGCTTAAAAAAATCCACAACATAAAGATACTGCTGTACTGAAATCAATTACAAAGTGTGCAGAATGTATGGCTCTTCAGAGAACCTGTACTAGTTTAGTTTTTCTCGTATCAGTTGGGCAGCATCAGGCATGGGGCGGTTACAGTTTAGAAAAATTATAGTTTCAAAACTCAAAAACCACAAAACATGTTCCTATTAAACCATTTTTATAATTTCAATGGAGTCATTTTTGCTAAGTAATTGTGACCTGAGTTTTCTTTGGTGAAATAGAACACAATAGCACTGCCCCCTCCCCAACGAGTTGCTGTGTTGTTGGGTTAGCTGGCAGGAAAAAGGACCCCAGTTGAGCTGGAACCACAGGTGGCGCTACTGAGCACCTTTATGAAGTCAACGCTGCTTTAAAACAGTTTGGGTCCACAAGCAGCCAGCAGACAGTCACACTGACCAGCTTGTTTTTACTCCCACTATTACTGAAGAGCAGCTGGGATAAAACTATAAAAGTTCAGCTTTCAACTGGATTTCTGCTCAAAGTCTGATTAATAAGGTTGTGCAACACCTTAGAATAAAACAGCTTTGTTGTCGTATGTAATTTTTGTTTGCAACAAAACAGGTAATTTGAATCAGTCTGAAAGTTTCCAACCAACCCATGTCTAATTTTTATTCAATATTAAATGCCTAACACTAATGAGCTCCACCCTTCAGATATTACAACCCTGACTCACTTCAGTAACTTGGAATAAAGCATGAAAAACCACAAATCTTCATGACAACATAAATATATCTGAAATAATAATAAAGATAAATGCAGTGAATGCAACTAAAATACTGTCCTCCAGGAGTTGGACTCCTTTTCCTTCTGTCAGTTTTTGAGGGTTAGGCGTGACGTTGCCATGTCCTTCACATGATGAAATTAGGGGTGCACCGATATTTCCTCAATTTTTGAGAAATTGTCCGACACTCAGATGAAAAACCGATCTCATCTGCCTCCGCAAAAAATCAGGTGATTTTTTGATATGAATACTTATATATTTAACCACTTTTCAGACAATTTACAAATTGCTAACTGTCAAAACTGGAATTGGCAGTTCAAGCTTTTCAAGGTCGGAGAGACAATCGGTGCGAACCCAAGTGAGAAAAACAAACATTAAAACTAAAATATGATCAGCAATCTGGGTTTCTGCAACCTCCATCTGAAGGAATTCATGTAAACAAACCAGTCTGTGGCGCATAGCTAGCAAAACAAGTGGCATTTAAAAAAATAAAATGAAATGCATCTAAAAAACATTTTTGCATAAAGTAAAATTCAGTAAAGGCAGCAGGAATCTTAGTGTTCAGGGCAAAGTGAAGCACTGGACCTTCTGTAAAAATCTAGTAATATGACAAATCCACATTCAAGTAGTGATTCTTCACTGCATGACAAAAATACATGAATATTTTTCATAAAATTTCCAAGTATTCTTACCCTCACATCCTGAGGGCTTTTCAAAATTGACCATGTACTAATGTATCTGAAAGAGCCAGATGTCACTAACCACACGAACATCTGGTTCCACTCATTAAAAAAAGGGGGAAAAAAGAAGCTTTACTGAGATCTATGAAGATCTTTGAGATGGAAGTCAGACATAATACGGCTTCCAACAATACGACGTGTCAGGGCCACTGGAGATAGAACATTTTGAAACTCATCTCAGAAATTTGAGAGAAAATGTAGACATTTTTAGTTTCAAAAATTGATAATGTTTGACTTTTGAAACTCAGAAACTTTCTTGTTTTTTTTCCAGAAAATATCTGAGATTAATCTCAAAATTTCAGAAAGTTTAGTTGGAAATGTCTTCCTTTTTCTTTTTGTTTCCCTCCTATGTACAAAATTCTTTGATCCGGCGTGGTAGAAAAGCTAGTTGTAGGAACCTGTGTGCTGTTTTTCCTTCATGCTGGCCGTGTGTTCTGATCCGGACGGGTCTTCCTTACAGTACGGTGCACTTCCTCCTCCTGGGCTTCTTGGTGGGCTGGGGGCACAGGACCGCCCTGATGGCTTCATCGAACACCGTCTTAAGGCCGCGCTGCGTCAGAGCAGAGCACTCCAGGTACTTCACTGCACCTGGTTTCAAACAGCATCACAATCCAACTATTAACATATTCCTCATGTTGGAAGAGGAAAGGAGCGACATTCAGAATAATTGGTGGAAAAGCAGCAAGCTGCACAGATCTATGGGCCTGTCACAGGAATTAATGTTGCTGGATGATAAATTGTGCTGGTAATTATTACGATAAATGATATTATTTTGTGGTCATTTTCAAGTAATATGTTGATAATGTCAGAATAATGCAAAGTTTACCCTCTCAAATACTAAAACTTCAGTTTGGTAAAGAACATGCAACACTGGACCTGGAAGACATTTTAAATATCCAAAGTAAAACACAGCAGCCAAAACAATAAATAAAAGTAAAATAAAAACTTATATACAATCAAAAGCATAAATAAAATGTATTTATGAAGAATATAAACAAATATGCCCTTCAAAAAAATATTCATCATCTTATGGGGAATTATTAAGCTCATTTTAATTTAGTGATTAATTGATAGTTGCTTATTGCAAAATGTTTACAGGATTAAATTAATTTTGTCTCTGAAGTTTGTGTGTGTGTGTGTGATCCTGTATAGTTCATGTGTAGTGAGGTCAAAGGTGTGGACTTTACAAAGTTTTATTGCATTAGTACTGAGTAAGTTACTTTAGCTGTGCAGCCGTCATCACTTAGTGTTTTAATATTTAAAGATGAACAAATGATCGAGAGCTGAAGCTCTGGAAGCTTACAATGACTTAGAGAAATAATAAAAAGTTATTTTAAGCATCCAGCATACCTAGGTGAGCAAATCATCAGTGGACATAATGCCAAAAGCAATCATGTTACTTATGAGTCATTGATGCAAACAAATCTGAGTCAAAAGTTGAGTGAATACTGGCTCAGTAGTGACAAATATGATAGTAAAAATTGGTCTGGGCATGCGTGAAACAAAAACTGACTTATTTCCTTAGCCATGGCCAAGCCCTGTGGATAGATGATGGGAGAGAGTTTCTTCTCCTTCAGCTTTTCAATGGTGTCCTTGTCATCCCTCAGGTCCAACTTGGTGCCCACCAGGATGATTGGTGTCTTGGGGCAGTGGTGTCTGACCTCTGGATACCACTGCAGGACAACACGGGCAATCACTTGCAGAACAGGAAGTATGAGGATGCTCCATTGTTCGATTAATGCCAAACACGACTGTTCATTATTACCAATATTCCCTTAAAATATCAATTTACCATCTCAAGCTACACTCTATGCTTTGCTTCTCATTGTGGATGAACTGATAAGTTGATTTTCTTAATTTTGCGAGAGTGGCCGACGTTTACAACATTCGTCTATATTCTGCTGTGTTGGAAAAACACAGTTTTGCAATTGTGATGTTTCCATTAAATAAGAAATTAAATTAAAATCACACGTGGGTAAGTTATTTACATTACAAGTCATTAAAAATCACAGCAGTGACTGACGTAAACCAATATATTCATAATTCAGTCACCACTTCCTGTCGTCTTCTTTGTCGTTTCCCCAGTAGTAACATCTGGTTGATGATCACATGACTCATGATGCAGGAAAATGTTTTTCCATTGCAGTTTTGCGAAACTCATCTATTTCAATAGGGCTAAAAACCACCTCATCCTTACACAAAGACCTTTAATAGAAAAATGTGGGGGGTTTTTGAAATTGGCGAGTTTTCATCAAGCTGATTCTTTTTCATAATTCCAATTTGTCCAATATTATGTTCAACGTAAACATACTGTCCCCCTTTAAGCTGCTGTGAGAGGGCTGACTGACAGAGATACCCACATGTGTGGTTAATAATAGTCACCCAACTGCTGCTAACTTAGCATCATTTGAGATATAAAAAGAAATTGGTGTCATCCAAAATTGGAATTGGCAGGTCAGAAAACTCCAATCGGTGCAGCCCTAGATCCATAACGCGACCCAGGCTCCTCTTACCTTGGCCCGGACGTTTTCAAAGGAAGCTGGACTGACGAGTGAGAAGCAAATAAGGAAAACGTCCTAAAAAAAAAAAAAAAAAAAAAAAAAAACAGAGGTAAAAATCAGTGGGTTAAATAACTTGATCTAAAAACATCACTGAAAGTATTCATACCTTAACATGAGAAATCATGTTGTTAATTGAGTTAGAATACATAGAATAGAATAATAATGACATAACAGCACAAATCAGGACTCATTATATTGGTTAAATACAGAGTGACTGTCTCTCTCTGTGTCTTGAACAAAGACCAGATTGTTGTGAAGACAAACGGCGTAAACAAGAGCTGCTTTTTACTCCATCTTACTGTCCTCCAGACTGTATATTATTCACTGTACTTGTCTGAGAGGGAGATTGTTTTGTTTTGTCAAATAACTCCGAGTGAAGACAGTGTTCGCTCTGGCAGCAGCTACCTAATACAGATCTGTGCAGGACAATGGACAGAGATGAGTTGTGTGTGCGCTCACTGTCTGAGGGTAGGACAGCGGCCTCAGCCGGTCGTAGTCCTCCTGCCCTGCTGTGTCCCACAGACCCAGGTTCACTGGTTTCCCGTCCACCATCACGTTAGCAGAGTAGTTGTCAAATCTGTGAGGAAAGAGATGAAAATGAGCTTTCAAACACATCCCTGCTGACCAGAGGTTTACTCTTCAACACATTTTAGGTCCATCACATTAAGAATGACCAGACCAGAGGAGTGTGGGACTTACACTGTGGGGATGTATTCTCCTGGGAAGGCGTTGGTGGTGTAGCTGATGAGCAGACATGTTTTACCCACAGCCCTGAGGGGAGGGAGGGGGGAGGGAGGGAGAGATGGAGAGTGGGAGAGAGAGAGAGAGAGAGAGAGAGAGAGAGAGAGGGAGAGAGAGAGAGAGATGGTTTACGGTAAGAACAGTAGATTTCACAAGCACCAAAAAGTATTTCTAATTCAACCTCCAACGATCACCACCCTGTTATCACAAAGTGAGGAAATATATTTCCAGAGAAATCAGCAGGTCACAGAGGTCAGAGACTAGGAATTGGGAAACACAACTTGGATTGATCCTCCAGGTTAGGACAGGAACTGATCGTTATTTTTAGTGATCGATGATTCTGACGATCAATCGGATTAAAACAATGAGTTTTCAATTAACCTCCTAAACCGGTTTTTTTTTTTTTTTTTTTTTTTTTTTTTTTTTTACACAGTATGAAAAAAGAATTGTATCTTAAATGCAAAACGGTTTTTTTGTGGTTTTGGCTTATTTCTCTCAGTGTTGTTCTTTTAGCAAAATGACCAAAACCTCCCTATAATAATAAATACTATTTAAAATCATTTTATTTAGACATGATTCTAACATCTCTCCGTTTTGTTATTGCTGTGGTTATTAGTGCAATTTATTTTCATGGTGAAATGCATTTAAAATAATAAATACGACTTTCTACACATTATCGGAATGTTCAAAAACTCATGAATGTTTCATGGCAAAATCTAAAAACTAAATAAATTGGCAATATAAATTATCTCATCATTTCACCTCAATAAAATATTACATGCTTTTAACCTACAAACGTGATATTGGATTAATTTAGAAGTTCCTTTCAGGTGCCACGAATTTGACATTCAGCTTTTATTTTTTTTTTTAAATTTACTAGTCACCCACTTTTGCTTAAAGTGGATGCAACTCAAACATTAGGAGTATATATAGTTCAAATATATTGCCTTAAACTGTATAAAGTAGCTGCGTCTGATTGAGGCTAAATCTGTGACCAGCTGGAGGGACAGCAGCTGTCAATCTATCTGGAACTGTTAGCCGCTAGCCAACTGTTGCTAACTGGGTCAAAACCAAAAACAACAATTTTTAAACTTTAATTCTACAACGTACGAATCAAACTCTAACATTTGAGGTTAGAATAGGAATAGAGATGTAAATTAACTCACCCGTCTCCCACCACCACACACTTAATGGCCTGCATTGATCCCAGTTAGCTGGTGAAGCTAACAGCAGCTAAACTAAAGCGATCTGCTTGTGCTGCCTAAAAGTGCAGCGAAAAGAGAGATAATAACTCCGAAGTGATTTATAAAAAAACCTCTGCATAGAACGAACTGTCTGACTGTCCGTGTCTGGTCAGGAGCAACACCCCAGTGAAACTTCAGAGATGTTAAACACACAGACAACAGACAACACCCAGAAGAGAAAAAAAAATCGAAGCAAGATTGAAGGAAAAATACGCCCACGGTTTGATTTGGAAACTGTAGATCCCTGGAAGTCTTATCCGGTCCGAGCCGAATACTGGTCAAAGCCCGACCCCTGGTGGTTATTATTTGTGTGACACACAGCGATTGTCAGTTCTCAGAACATTGGTATTGTTTTTCTTTATCCTCAAAACCAAAACAGAATATCTAAGTATGGCAACCCAAAAAATATACAGTTGAAATTCTTAAATGATAAGCAAACAAGCGAACAAAAAGGCAAACAAAGAAAGATAAACATATCTAAATACACACTTTTAATCCTCTTAATGGTTTAACGTGACAATACAATTGAGTCTTATGTTACTTGTAAATGTTTACTAACAAAAAACTTGAAGTTTTATTAACTTATAATGAACAGACATGTTTAAAATGTTAATTGCAGTGCTTGTCCAATTTCTGTTTGGAATTAAAATATTGTTTTGCTGTTGGTCTTTGATTCTTAAACATTCTTGAACATATAACTAAGATTTCAACTTGGATTGAAAAATGATGCACCACCAAAATGAAGCTGAGCCTTACTGTCCAAATTTCAAGATTCTCATTAAATTTCATTGATTTATTTGTTCATTTCAATAACCTTTTTATACATATAATTAACCTCAAAATAACATACAATCGGGGATACATGTTATGTAAATAGAATTCATATTTTGCATTTTGTTTTACTGTAATTTATTGTAAAAGTTAATCAGTACTTGAATTCAAAAATGCCATTTAACATTTGAACACCAGAGGGCAGTGTAGACCCTTTCTGTCGAAGACTAGAACATGAGAACTTTTTCTGCTCTCGGGTTTAGTAACATAAACTGTAAACATTTATCTGCGCTTCTTTCTGTAACTTTTCAAGTTACAAGCGCCATCAATTATTCTGACTCCATGATATCGATCTTTTTGCACACGCGTCCTCAGTGTCAGGTGCGGATTGAGTTTTGTCCCGCTACAAAAAGCACATTAAGATGACAAACCCCAACATTAGAGAGAAAGAGAGAGAGAGAGAGAGAGAGAGAGAGAGAGAGAGAGAGAGAGAGAGAGAGAGAGAGAGAGAGGGAGAGAGAGAGAGAGAGAGAGAGAGAGAGAGAGAGAGAGAGAGAGAGAGAGAGAGAGAGAGAGGAGAGAGAAATGAAGGATAAGTGGAAGTGTCACCTGCAGCTCAGCAGGAAGGTTGTTAAGGGTGTCACATTGAGAAAAAACATGAACAATAGAATATTGTGTGTAAGATCTGGGACCTTCCATACGGGCTGCATCCAAATGGCGTATAAAAAAATGGTTCAGATGTGAAATTTAAAAAATCTAATATTTTCATCTCTGTTAGGATTTTCCCCCTTTTTTCTTTCTTTTATTAAGCTACATCCACAAACATGAGTTTATTTTATTGGGATTTACAAAATAGACCAACACAAAATAGTGTAAATCATAGAAGGAGAATGATACAGATTAAATTTTTTTGGGGTTTTTTGTACAATCAAATAAGTGTGAGAAATTCTCCCATGGCAACCATGTACAAACCTCCTTGGAGGATCTAGCAATGCTAGCTTCCACCTCACAGAGCAGCCCCCCCACCCCACCACTCCCTCACTCAGTTCCTTTAGACTAGCCAGCAGTAATTAGCAAACACCTGATGGGACTGCACATCCCATCAGGTGGGACTGATGTGCAGTCACATTATATGCTATTTCTCATTGCAACGTCTGTAAAAACATTGTTATAGGGTTAATAGAGGAGCCATGTCATTGTGACTTCCTGTAGGCAGAGTTTCAGAAAGCTCAGGACTTTCTTAAAGTGAAAGAGGCCCAATTTCAAGGCGTTATTTTGCGAAATCAAATTTTTTAAGTCACATTTGATTTAACCCCCCCCCCCCCCCCCCAAAAAAAAACAGCATTTTTATGACAAATGAAGTTAAGATAGCTACTTTAGTGTGCTATAAAATAACATTATGTGACTGGAAAACATACCTCCCGACCCCATTAAGGGACAAGGGTGTAGGAAAATGGATGGATGGATGGATGGACTGGAAAAGATAATTCTGCCCATTTAACCAATTATATGGATTTCAGTGTTTTTTAAGGTCTTTTCCTGTTCTTCTCAAAATTTTTACAAAAGTTACCATTGCTGTGGGTCATACGTTTAAAATCATTGGAGACTATTTTTTGCAGTGGTATTCTCATCTCTTTGTGGAACCCTTTTCATTGGTCACTGTCTGCCAAGCAAAACTAGTTCAGAAAGAGACCTAATAAATACATTAAGTTTGTGTTTCCACTCTACAAACCCGGCCTTCCGTAGGCTGATTTAAACAAGATGCAGACATAATGTAAAGATCATCTTAACAACCTGCTGCTGCAGGTAATTTATTTAGTGAGTGTTTGGTGTCTCTGCTGTCACTCGCAGTCCATCCTCATCTTCCTTCAAACAGCAGCTCATTACATGTGGCTCATTACATTCGATCATTAGTTCCATAATAAGCACTGGGGTTTAATGACCCTCGCCACAGCGCTGCCATTTGCACAAGAATCAGAATGACAGGCTGCAGGCAATCATCAGTAAAGTGCCTGAATGTGCTTTGTAATGGTAACACAACAGGGAAGGAGGTGCAGAGCTGCAATCCTATCATTTAGGGAGAAAGTCAACATTTTTAATGGATTAACAGCTAAATGAGCTCCTGATGGCAGCAGATGGCTGCAACGGACCTTTGTGTTGCTGTTCTCTGTCTATCAGTGCAGGCTTATGGTGTGGAAAAGATATTTAAAAATAGGATCTGGTTTCAGCTGCTCTAACTTGAGGTGTTACAGCTTTAAATGACGCAGAAGCTTCCGACACGGATAAGTCAGGTTAATGGAAACATGCACAATGGATGTATTTAGCTCACAAAAAACACTTTTCTCAATATCTGTTCTTTAGATAGATGTGCCATATTTACAACGGCATAGACAGAAAACAAGAGTAGTACATTTCCACCAAGAAACTCGGAAATTTCAAGATTGAGCTAAAACATTTTAGAAAAAAAGGATATTTCTACAGAAAACAATTAGGGCCACTGAAAAAAAAGAAGTCTGACTTTTTTCTCAGAAAAATAAGTCTTAATAAAGATTAATAAAGTCAGCCTTGTTTTTGTCAGTGGCCCTAATCCTGTTCTGTACATTTCTGAGCTTTGAAAGTCCAAAATTTGCTAGAAGGATTCCAGAATTTCAGAAATTTTGAGATTGACCTCAGAAATTTTCAAAAGTGGAAAAATGTTCAACTTTCCAAACTCAGAAGTTTCCACGTTTGTTTCTGGACAATTTCTGAGACTAACCTAAATATTTCTGAGTTCCTTTGGTAGAAATGTGCTCCTCCTTTGTCCCTCTACCTAATATTCCGTCAAACTTTGTTACAACTCTTAACCTCATATTTATCTGTGAATAACTGAATTCCTTGAAAGCAGCTTAGTGCTGAATTGAACTCCATCACAGTCTCTGAAAATGTTGAAGTGCCTCCTGCTGCTTCCTGTGGGCTTCCTCAAACATCTCATTGTGACAGCAGAATTTAGTTCAGGTTAGCTTTCTGTGCAGCAGTTTGTTTATTAGACGGTGGCAGCAGATGGGCTGCCGCTGCTGCTCTGCCTCTGTGTGCTCTGCCACCTGAAGGGCTTCAGCCAGTAGATCAAAGGAGACTTCCAGGCTGCGACTCCAGCACCCATCTATTCACACTGCGATCTCCTCTGATGAGTTATTGTCACAGTGGGATGGAATCAGATTGAACGAGTCAAACGTTGATGCAGTTCCCGAGTCAAAGCTGTAGCTTCCTTTCTCTGCATGTGTGCATTCTTTTCTCTTTTTTCCTTCCGTTTTCTCCTTACCAGTGCTGCCTGCTTCCCTCCGAGTGAGGCAGGAAGTGTGTCACATTGCCCCATGCATTTGTTTGTATTACCTTGCGGGGACCATTTTCCTGACACATACTACGTTATGGGGACCAACTGTTCCTTGTTGTCCCCACAGGAGAAAACACTGTTTATGGATCAGGGGTTAGACTAAGCTAAGGTTTGAGAATTTTCACTCTTGAGGTTGAGATTTGGTTAGGGTTAGGGTTAGGCATGTAATGGATAGGGTTAGGGTTAGGATAAGGGTAAGGTTTAGGCTGTAGAAATGAATGGAAGTCAATGAAAAGTTTCCACAGAGAAAGCCACACAAATGTGTGTGCGTGTGTGTGTGTGTGTGTGTGGTCTTTCAGATGCTTGTCATCTTCACACACAAATAACCATCTACAGTGCAGATGTGACTGATGTAGAAGGTAAACCTGCTGTGCTGTCATGTCACTGGCTGGTCCAGAATACTTCAGTCTCACTTGAACTTAAACTTCCAAAATTGTTACTTTATGTTGTAGAGATACAGATTTCATACAGCTTTTTAAAAGTTTTTGTGACATTAAAGCATCCACATATTTCACTGGAATCTAATGAGCTACTCTAACAAAAATATTTAGCTCCTTCCCAGAGCATTGTTGGTAAAAACATTGTAGAAGGGTTAACAGAGGAACGATGCAGTGATGACTTCTTGAAGGTGGAGCTTCAGAAAGAAAAGAAGTATTTTAAAGAGACAGAAGTCCAATTTCAAGGCATTAAGTCAAGAAGCAATTCTTCTTGTAAGTCATACTTGATATGTACAGCATTTTTATAACAACTGAAGGCAACTGATTATGCTATAAAATGGCACTATGTGGCTGAAAAACACACAATACTGCCCACTATATGAAGTTACTGTGGTCAAAATCAGTGGTTTCCATCAACTGTGGAGAAAAAGTTTCCACTCAATATGTTATTGGTAGTAGTTTCAAAATTTACAAGTGAAAATAGAAAGTGACAGGATTTTCTTTGACCCCGTCAGTCAGTCAGTCAGTCAGTCAGTCAGTCAGTCAAGTTTATCTGCATTCCACATTTCAGCAACTGTCAAAATGACGGACAGAGACAAAGTCATAAACTTACAGCCAGTCCTCCAGCAGAACAGTGCAGATCCAGTCATGTTCAGACAAAGTGGAAATCGTTTTTTTGTCTTAATTAAAAGGTGGACAGTTTCCTAACTTCTTGAGTATTTTCCCCAGTTGATTTGGTCTAGAAATTCTTTTAGTCTGTTCCTAGCAACAAAAACTATTCTATTAAGTTCAATAGAATAAATGTGCTCTAGTCTTGCTGGATGTTTACAGACCTATTTGCTATAACAGTAAACACAGCCATTAAAAAAAACTACTTTGTGCCTAATTCCAATAGTGAAATTCTCAGGCTACACTTTGTGTTGTTTTGTTTCATTACATAAAATCACTGTAAAAGATATTAAAGCAGGTGGCATAAATATGAAACCGTAACATTTTTATAAATCCCCAGTGTGATCTGGAGCCGTATAAAAACCTCTGACTGTGTGGAAATGTGTTTCTCAGCCTCATTATAACAGCATGGGTCACAAAGCAGACCGCTAACTTACATAATGACAGAGCATGACTGCAGCCAACAGAGGCTTGACTCTGTGCTGAGTGGAACAAGAAGGTCGCAGCAGTTTGTATGACTGGAAACAGACCTGAAGAGACAGAAAGCAGAAGACATGTCCTGTAATACAGACATGCTGGAAAACATCCTGCTTCCAGATAAACCTGGAACGTCTCCATGGGAATAGGGTTTCTCCTCCCTAAAGCTCATCTCATAAAAGCGGGTCAAAGGTTATTCGTGGGAAAGCCGACTCTTGTAAAAATTCAGTTTCAAATTGACACAAATTCTTGAAATGATGTTTGAAATGAGGAAAAAAACCCCTGTCAATATTAGCACTGTCCTAAGTTATTTTTGGTGGGAGGCAAGAGGGGGGATTGGTGCTGAAATGAAGTTGTCAGGATCTGTTTGTGTGTGTTTATTTTTGAGTTCTCTGTGTGTCTCTGCGTCTTCCCCGTTAATTGTTCCCCAGGTGTGTCTCATGCCCTTGATTACCTCGTGTGTATTTAGTCTCCTCTGTTGTCTGTATTCCTCGTTGGGTCCTTGTCAAACGTATGTCTAAGTTTGTCTGTGTTGTTTGCCAGTTGAACTGGTAAGTCCTGGTTAGCTTAGCTCTTGTTGTCAGTCTGTAGATTATCAGTTGCTACCGGTATTAGCTGCGTGCTACTCTCTGCCGTGCTGCCTGGTTTTGGACTGTAGAGGGCTTTCAATAAATTCATCATTTTTTTCATCATTTCATCCTGGGTCTACCCGCATCACTCCTCACCATCAACCACGCTTCATGACAGAAGTATCCCTTTGTTTTTTATTTATATTATTAGTGTTTGGTATTTTCTGCCAATTTTATAATTGTCTTATTACTTTTTAGAAAGCTTAACTTTATTTTCTGTTTAACCTTTTATCCACCTGTGATGGTGTGATTATTATGAAGCACTTGGGTTCAGGTTGTTGTAAACATGCTGCAGAAATAAACTTTGACTTGACTTGAGATGGGCACTAACAACTTTCATTTGAGTCCAAAAATAAAGGGTTTTGTTGTTTTTTTTCTTTTCTCTGGAATCCACCACTGCTGATCCAGTCAGCTGAGAGTTGGGAATACGCCTCCACTCACATAGTTAACACATGATGATTCCCAAACTGTTCAGCCACAAACCCTACCTTTCGGCTGAGATGCAGCTAAAAACAGCAGCGGAGGGCAATAACGAGGATGAAATTATTGTCTTCCCTGTTTCTCTTTCAGGATTCACTCAGAGTGAACAGTGGGTTCTGCCTGGAAGTGGGCCCCTGGGGGCCAGTGCGGGGGAGGGGGGTTCACCGGAACATGTTGCGATTTCGTGGAGACAGTGTTTGTTTATGCCTGCAGCTTCTGTGAGGAAAGGAACATTACATTTATTTTATGCTTCAGAGGAAAACAAATGAATATTTAATCTGATTCTAAGAGAATTTTTGAGATGACTAGAGGAAGTTGGAGGATTAGATAAAGTTTATGAAGAGAGTAGTGTTATGTGTTTTCCAGGCACACAGGGGTATTTTTAACTATGTTAACTTCATTCACATTCTCACCTGGATTTAGGCCTGGACTTTGACTGGGCCATTTCTGAGTAGGCTATTGTTCCTGCTAAAGGAATGTATCCACATTGCATCATCATGTGGATGGATCACTAACAGTGGCTTTATTTTAGCCAGAAGTCCACAACAAATGGTCTCAGCAGCTCTAGAGCTCTGGATCTCTGCACAACCTTTTAAGGTTGTTTCTAATAGGAAACGAGCAACGTGAAAGGATTGTAAAATGCATGTTTTTATTTACGTTTTACTAAAAATGGCATGTTTTATACATTTTTTTATTGAGGTATTGATGCTTTTCTCAGTAATCAACGGTAAAAATCTTTATTTCCCTTATAGCAGTCAAACCCTTCTCATAACTGACCAACTCTCTGCATGTCTCCACTGGTACTTTAAGGGTTTATCTTTGGTGATGAGCTCTGAGCCTGTGAGGACGGAAGGCCTCCTTGTCATCACCCTAATCTTTCATTTCCGTCGTGGATTCGTTATCAGATTCAAGCTGGGGCTGACGGAGCCGCTCCAAGACGCTGATATTACAATAACACGGTCAGGAGAATCATTTTGAAAAGATTACTTTCAGCCTAAATCTGCTGGTGGGATGTTCAGAGTGTTTTATTCTTTTTTTTAAACACTAAGAGACTATACCGAGTCACTGTTAACCTCCAGCTGCCACTTCCAGACTCTGAGGATTTGTCCAAATCCTCCTGAACCTTCAGAAAGGTGAGAATCTATCCACAACATATTTCATCATCATCCATCATTCCATTCTTCAAACAATAACACTCAGCTCTCCTCTCCCCCCTCACATACAGATGCGTTCATCTGTATGCTCTCAATAGACCTTTCAAACCTTAAAGCTGCAGTAATGTTTATTAAAATATTTTTTTATGTATATGTTGAAGCTGTCGTTATGTCGTCACAGTATAAAACAGATAATCTGTGAAACAATCCAGCTCAGCTGCCTTCTTCCAGTGCTAACTGGAAACAACCAATCAGAGCCAGGGGAAGGTCTTGGCGCCGTCAATCATCCCTGTGTGCGCGCTGTCTATAATATTTGTTTCATATTATACAGCCAAGACATGGTCACTGTTTTAACAAGTATGTAAAAAGCAGATTTTAAAAAAACAAATAAGTTACAAACTGCAGCTTTTTAATGGTTTCAGCTGTAGAGTCTCATACTGACCAAAATGACACCAAAGTGGAACAAGACAGCAGCTTCTTCTGCTTCCATCATGTAAAAATGTATTCCACAGCATTATCTCACATCGCAAATAAATATGGATTTACATTTCTTAGTAAGTTATATATATTTTTTAAATCACTTGTACCAAACTTATTGGCACTCTTAACAATTCCTCTACAGTCAATTTAAGTGAATCATATGTCTATATTTTACCTTACAAACTGATCAGTGATCCCATCAATTTATTCATAATCCAGGAATATACATCATGTGACTTAAAGGTCTATTTCCTCCAGCTACTCTTCAAAATGGGAAAGGAAAGAAAACATTCCATTGAAGAGGTGACTGTTGATTTCCATAAACAATCACATATAACACCAACTGTAAAAGGCATTTTCTGTCCTACCATTCCAGATCTAAGCATGTTGTGTGTTTAGATTTGGAATAGTAAGACAGAAACAAGTGATTTTCTTTTTGCCAAAATAACTTTCGGCAAAAATGGCCAGACTGTTATTTTTGGAAGGTGTTGAAATATCTTTGGCCGGCTCTGGGTGCTACTACATGTGGCATCTTCTAGGTTTATTTTC
The DNA here is from genome assembly GCA_033032245.1 of Poecilia picta. Taxonomy (NCBI): domain Eukaryota; kingdom Metazoa; phylum Chordata; class Actinopteri; order Cyprinodontiformes; family Poeciliidae; genus Poecilia; species Poecilia picta. Next base: position 1,632,376 of record CM065371.1, read on the forward strand.
TTCCCTATACAAAACAGAAGCTAAACGTGTAAAACGAAGGTAAAAATAACCATTACTACCGACCAAAGTTTTAGAAGCTTGCTGAGGTGCTTTTGTTTAGTTAAACATCTTCACACTGAGAGGGCGGAGGAAAACAGGCTTATTTCATCACTTCCTGTCCTGTAACTTTCGTCCATTGTGCCCCTGGAGTGCTGCACATTGTGTCCCCGGCACAACTCCCTTCCTGAGCTGGGGACCGTACGTTGAGCTGAGCCCAGCCCAAACCTTCGTGTTCCTCTCCTCTAATATGACAGCTGGCTGGCGTAACTGGCATTTCTGCTGGAAAATCCTCAGTGAGTGAGGTCATACAGGGAGGGAAAGGGCAGGAAGTGGAACTTCCTTGCCAGGACTGACCTCAAAAGATGCTGTAATACCTGCATCACCAAAAACCAGGATGTGAATCTGGAGGGAGCGTCTTCTTCTTTCAAGTAATTAATGGAAACGTGTATTTAAAAATATATAACAAATATCCCTAAAAAAACAGTAAATGAAGTAGAGCTGAAATGATTAGTTGGATTCATCATGATTAACTGATTATTGAAATAATCGTCAACTAATTTAGTAATCAGTTAATCATTAGGTGGAGTATACAGATACATAAAAACAAAATTTGCTGAAAAACCCCAACATATTCAGAGCAGTAAGACAAAACTGTCCAAAAACAGTTTTGTCTTAAGTACAATTTGCATTTAAGATAACAAAAAAGACTTTGTTAAAACTCCTCAAGTGGCAGGGTTAGCTTCACCCAGTTCAGATTTTCTAAAGGAATAAAATGTTTATTTTCTTATTTCAAAAAGGAATACAATTATTTGATTATTTGTATCTTTTAATGTGTTTGTATTGTTATATAAAAAGTTTTGAGAGGATAAATGAAAAAGCTGTGGAATGTCTAATTTTTTTTTCATCCAATTAATCTATTAACCGTCAGAATAATCGATTAATTGATTACTAAAAAATTGTTAGTGGAAGACCTGAAATGAAGCAATTCAAGATAACTAAGTGTGATATGGAAGACATGGATTCACTTCTGAAAGATGAAATTATTACTCAACTACTGAATGATAATTTATATTGTCATGTTGTCTATAAACACAAAGAGTGAGAGAATAATACCAGCAACTAGAGTCAGTGGCGCAACTACACATTTTTCAGGTGGATGCGAAAACATAAATCGGTGCCCTCCAACCCCCGACCCCCTAGGGAACGTCAGGGTGAAGTTGCGATGATCAACTTGAAGGGTAAAACTGGCTACTTTTACCTCGTTATGTGCGCGAGGTGAAGGAGCGTAAGGCGCTGAAGTGTTTGGGAAAACATCGGCCGTCGCCCCTCCAGACGGGGTTTTGGCGCCCCCTCTGGTGCTGCGCCCCTATGCGTTGCATACCCTGCATACCCACTTTTTGCGCCACTGACTAGAGTTACAGTAAAGCCTCTGGAGGATAATTTATTTCCTATTTCTCGTTCATTGTTTTTGGTAAACACTCATCATCGTGGTCACTAGTAAAAACAAAAGCAACTCCTCCACTACCCTCATCATCTTCATCTCAATGTCACCCACCTCAACTTGAAACTAGACTTCAAGTGTTTCATGAAGCAACCATTAAATTCTTCGGTTTCCTCTCAGATATCTCTGGCCACTTTATCTGGATTTTATGATTTAGACCAAATGAGCCTTTGTTTTATTTCCCATCTCAGAGTTTTTTCTCAAAACAACAGGTTTGTTTATTAAAAATAATGAATGACCTTTCAAACCCTTCTGGTATAGTTATTCCCTTTAATATATTGTACAAATCAATTAAAGTATATTGTACTTTCGGCAAAAATGTATATATATATATATATATATATATATATATATATATATATATATATATATATATATATATATATATATATATATATATATATATATACACAGTCCAGTCACATTAATGTGACCATCTGTCAAAAGCCAGAATAACCACCTTTCGCAGAGCGAACTGCTACGAGACGTGCAGGAAGAGAGTCACTTAGGTCCCTGAAGGTCTTCTCTGGGATGTTGAGCCATGCCGACTCTAATGCCGTGGCCAGCTGCGCTAGATTACGCGGTTGAGGATCCATGGCGCGAACAACTCGATCGAGATGGTCCCACAGATGCTCGATTGGGTTTAAGTCAGGTGAGTTTGCTGGCCAGGGGAGGACGGTAAACTCATCCTGGTGCTCTTCGAACCACGCACGTACACTGGCAGCTGTATGGCACCTCGCATTGTCCTGCTGGAAGATGCCATCATCCTGAGGAAAAACAATGCGCATGTAGGGGTGGACATGGTCCGCAAGGACAGATGCGTACTTGTATTGATCCATCGTGCCTTCCACAATAATCAGTGAACCCAGAGAATGCCAGGAAAACATTCCCCAGACCATAATGCTCCCGCCTCCAGCTTGGACCGTTCCTGCAATGGTTGCAGGGTGGTTCCTTTCAGAGGTTTCACGCCTTATACGCCAACGTCCATCTGTCCGATGGAGCATAAAACGCGATTCATCTGAAAACGCTACCTGTCGCCACTCAGTGGACGTCCAGCTGCTGTACTGGCGTGCAAATTCTAGCCTTCGTCGTCGATGAACACCAGTCAGCATAGGTGCACGAACCAGGCGTCCGCTTCGGAGGCCCAGACGCAGCAATGTTCGCTGAATAGTGGTTTGGGAGACACTTGTGGTAGCCCCTTGGTTCATTTTAGTGGTCAGTTGCTCAACGGTAGCCCGTCTATCTGCCCGAACGCATCTCCGCAACCGTCGTTCGCCTCTGTCATCTATGGCCCGTGGTGCACCACATTTGCCACGTCGTTGATTTTGGACAGTCCCATTTTGCCATGCACGGTACACTTTTACCACGGCGGCACGCGAACAGTTCACAAACTCAGCCGTTTCGGAAATGCTTCCACCCTTGGCCCGAAAGCCAATGATCATGCCCTTTTGGACGTCGGATAAATCGCTTCGTTTCTGCATTACGCCAACGATTGAAATGTTTTCCGAAGCCCACACACACCCTTTATATACGCTCAACTGCACTGTGCTGCCACCTGCCTTCTGTGATTGGTTATTTAACTCTGAAGTGGAAAGTACGTGGTGGTCACATTAATGTGACTGGACTGTGTATTATTTTCTATTTCAGATATCTACTGAATAGTCAGAATAACAACCTCATAGAAATACCTAGCATGTGAAATAAAATAAAAAAACAATGAAAAAAAAGTATTATGCTTCAAATAGTGGTGTCACAGTCCAGTTGTAGAAAAAATATAATTTAAATGACTATAAATGTCCAGACATGAAATCAAAATCCACGTAGAAGAGCGGTTGTGTGCGCGCGCATGTGTGCACGCGGCGTAAGTATGAGGTTGTTAACGGCGGTGGGCGGAGCTTGGTGACGCCGCCCTGATTGCAATGTGTGTGTGGCGGTAAATACAGGCGGAGCAGACAGAGGATGGAGCAGAGGGGGGCCGAGGAGCAGCCGCCTCAGATCTCATGCCCAAAACATCACCTTCCGCGCGAGAGGATTCGCTTTCACTCCACGCGCAGAGTTTGAATTCCGCTCGCGTTTATTCGCGTCCTCGCTTTGTCGCTGACAGCAGCCGCGCGTCGGTCCGCTTCTGTCGTCTGTCTGTGAACACAGCGCCGGTTCTGGCTTTTATACCCCAGTGAAATTCTGCTGAAAACGGGTGGGGGAAAAAAACACAACAACGACAACCAAAAGAACCCAGTGTGATACATTTCACGCGAGGTTTCACACATTCAGCTGGACTGCAAAGTCTCTCCTCCAATCGAAATGGATGAAGACAATCATGGTAAGCCTGGTCTCACTGGTTTCCATGGGATGGATGATGAATGGATGTGTGAGTCAGTCAGGGCACACAGATCAGGTGCTTTTTTAGGTTTTACACTGAAAAAACTGAATAATTGTCGTGTAATCCCACTTAGAAGGCAAAACAAAGAGTATAACAGATTCATTAAAGCCCATTATCACTGCTGCTGTTTTAGAAACGTCAAAGTAATGAAGAGAAGTGTGTGTGTGTGTGTGGGGGGGGGGGAATCAGTGTTTGTTCCCTTTCCATCAGATCATCTGACGTCTTACAGCTGGGCTTTGATGTGTCGCTCACTATCATCTGGCGCCATTTGAAGCCTGCAAACTGGTGGGGATGATAAACTGAATGATTGGCATTCAGTTATATCCTGCTATAGCTAGTGTCATGTCCAAGTACAACCTACTCAAGTTTTTCACACTTTGTCGTGGTGCAATCACAATTGTCAGTGTAGAAATGCTTGGCAGTAATAGTGGTTAATCACAGATACTAGTACACAGTAAATGGACTGAACTTATATAGCGCTTTATCTGATCATTTTTTTGACTTCGCTTTACACTAGAGCCACATTCACCTATTCGTACTCACAAATTTATACGCTGATCCACAGCTTGGTAGACAATTTGGGGTTGAGTGCCTTGCCCAGGGGCACATCGACATTTGGCAGGAGGAAGCTGGAATTGAACCCACAACCTTTCGATTGCAAGACGACTACTCTACCCACAGAGCCACAGTCGCCCTAAGTAAAAACTCCCATCCTGAACACACCATCCCCATGGTGATTTTTGGAAGCATCAAGCTGTGTCACCAAAACCACTTGCGGTACTTGAGATCTTAAGTATGTACTATTTATTTTTGTTAAGGATTTAATGCAATACAATTTTTAAAATATGCAAATAAACAGATTTTTGCTGCAGCTTTCTATGTGAAAGTTTTACATGTAGGCGGCCATATAGGAGGTCAGGATTGCTAATAGATGTCCAACTTCCTCGCTCAGAATTCTAATTTTGAAAGGTTTGATTGATTTTCAAATGGCTAACTTGGAGGTTTGAACATCTGAGTAAAAACTGCTGTGTGGATGAAATGGAGTCAGATTGTGAAGAGCGTCTGATGGGAGACATTCAAGAGTGTAGAAACTTGTACAATACATCAATGACAAAATATAAGGACATTCAGGGAACAAAAAACACATGGGAAGAGATGGCTCAGATGACGCACGATGGAATTTTGGGAAATGCAGGAATTTGTCACGAGAAAAATTGTGACAAATTCCTCATACCAAAGTCTAGCATTTGGTACGCTCGACTTTGAAATTTCAACTGCCTGGAAAGTGTGTGTGGAGTCTGCACAGCTAATGCAATATGCTCTGTATGCTGGAGTATGTGGATATTTTTATTCTGACAAATTAAAGAAGAAAACCTTTGTGTGTCAATACAGTAAAGGAGATATGCTCAAAATGGTATTTCATTGTGCTTAATCCATGCTGGCTATTTTTGAGAAATTGTTTCAGTTTACTGTTGTCATTTTATTGAGACAGATCAATTTAAATTCATGTAATAACTGATGCATTTTGCGTTACTTATAATTATTAAAGATACAGCTGAATTAACTAGAATCCCTTTTGGAAATTCGGCCTGAACAATAAATCAATAACAATATATCAATAACACAATAGACGTGATCAATAGATAATACATCAGATAGAATGTTCAATAATTTAACTGAGCTCCGGTCCAGCACTGCACTGCATGCTGGGGGATGTAGGCAGAAGTAAAGCTTTAGCTGCTGAACCTCTCACATCAAGCTAAGCTAGCTGAGTGGCATCAACTAACTCACTCTTTGGTTGTCTAGCAACAACCTGTTGAGTAATTTGTATTTTCAAATTTGTACCTCATTAGTGTTAAAAACTAAAAACAGTGTGGAGCTGAAACTGTAGATGAAAGACGAAAGGTCACACCAGCAATTTGGCAGTATTTCAGATATCTAAAACCAAAAGACTGATTAATAATCGACATTGACTGATAATGAAATGCCTATATCATGACATGTTGTTCTGCCGTATCATGTGGCCATATTTTGGGCTTTACAAAAATCAGTACTTGGAAATCGGATCAGTACATATTTGAGTAAAGTCTTTAAACTCGTTAAAGTTCAAAGATTCAAACCCGACTCTGAGCGTCACCGATCATGACTTTGACGTACGGTGTGATGCAGATGTGCCGCTGTGTTAAAGTTCAACCTATGCAGCAGACTGCCGCTCAGCGCCAGTTATCGTTCCATCGCTGTGACACATGCAGCATGTTTCTGGACTGATAATCCGAACCGCCTTGTGGGGCTGAAGGCCGTGGAGGAAGCGTGGTGTAAACAAACGGCTGTAGTCTGATAACAACGCGACAGTTAAACTGAGAGACCAGCAGAGTCAGGAGGGACGTTCACCCCACCTTCCTATGAGCTCACCTGCATGGTGGAAATTCATCTGATTCAAGCAATGCGTCTCTGTTTTTTTTTTTTGTTATAATATTCACAATCCAACGAAGCAAGAGTTGCATCAAGAGTTATATCTCAGTGAGCTTGGGTGATAAGCAGTCGAAATCAAATGAGCATGAAGTTTGTTCTTATCGATCTGGGTCATGTGACAGGAAGTGAGAGAACAGCGGCATGCTGTCCATGTAGAGGCAATCATTAACACGGCTAACTGTGAGTTCTGTAGTGTCACACACACACACTGTCACACCTCACTTAACATCGTTCACAAGCACGCTTTGATACGCAGGTTCTCACAACTCTGGCACTTAGCGCTGCTATATCTGGCTCTACCAAACACCCTGAGTTTAATAAAGACGAACCAGGAGGTGCAGCTCCAGGTTAGCGGGTCTGGTGGTGTGTCTACTTCCAGTTTACAGCTCTATGAGGTTCATAAAATGGAATTAGGTTAGGTTCAGGCTCACAAATATTTAACTGAATGAAGATGAGCATCAGACCACAGGTAAAAGTGGCCATTTTTCTGGAGCTTTGTAGGTCTGAGGTGAACCTGCACTGCAAAAACATAAAGCCTGACCAAGTCATTTTGGTCTAGTTTCTAGTGCAAATATCTTAGAACACTCAAAATAAGACAAAACTAACTTACAAGTAATTTTCAGCAATATATAAGGTCTTTTTTCAGTAAATGATTCATATCTTGATGAGAAAGTACAAGTTCCATTGGCAGATTATTTCACTTAGCAAGACATTTTCCCATGTTATCAGTGAAATAATCTGTCAGTGGAAGTAGTACTTTCTCATCAAGATTAATAAATGATTTCCTTAAAACAAACTCATATCTTGCTGAAAAGTTTGTTTAGTTTTGTTTTATTTCAAGTGTACTAGGAATTTGAACTAGAAACTAGACCAAAATGACTTGGTCAGACTTTATGTTTTTACAGTGTGGTGTTATTGCTTGTGAATCCTGCAGATTTGCTGGTGAAAAACAAAACAAGCACATGTTGAAATGGACAATTTTCACGGCTGAACGGCTTTTTCCAAGAAATGCTGGTTATGAAACTATTTGTTTTTCATTTCTTTTGGTAAGTGGTAGTAGACAGGGTCAAACATACTCAGTGGCTTATGACCAGAGTTGGCCGCAACAATTAATTAAACTCAGTTAAATAAAGCATGAGTGACTTGGAAAAAATAGAATTAAAAAAAAGTTCTCAAACATATAAAAATAAATGTTTATATTTGTTTAGGGAAAATGAAAAAATAATTGCAATAATATTGTTTTAATTGAAAGAAAATGAATTTATGTGACCTGTGAGTACTTTAAGTAAACGGGATCATTTTGGCACCTGGGGCAAAAAGGCTGCATGCAGTGCTTTAAATCCTTCATCACGAAGCATGTTCATGTTTCAATAATTGTCTTTCCAAAATCATCATCACTTCACCTTTCACATTATAGATTATACCCAACATTTTTAATGTTGTCTCCATGGGAAATGTATATTTTTTGACATGGAGGATTGTTTTCGTTAGCTGCTCTTCAAACTGGAAAGTCAAGGCGGGGGTGTGCTGATTTTTAGAAAATGGTTACTGAAAGATAGTTTATCACAGATGTCTGCAGTCATAAAGTTTGGACGACCGTGTTGTAAACTTAAGCCGTACCACTGTGATACTCAGCTGCGTTGCGCTCACTAATCAGAGTTGGCGCTTCTCTGTTGTTTGTGTGCTGCAGAGCAGACGGGGCCTGGCCTCAGCATGGAGGAAATCATCAACAGACTTGAATAGTTTTTTGTTTTTTTTTATATAACTCATGAGTCTAATTTTAGCAACATTTTATAGTTGGATGGAGAAGTGAGAAGGGGAAAAGACACAAAAGCCAAATGGGTGTGGGAAGCAGAGCAGTGAATGTCTGGATGGAGGCCATGGTTTGTCACAGCTGGCCTTCTTGAAGTTTCTCCGCTCCACAGCCATCAGTACTGAGCTTTAGTCGCTCAGTATGTGGATGTGTTCTCTTCTACAGCTCTACTGCCAACGGCTTCACTGCAAAAATGTGAAATCTCACCACCTACTTTTTAGTCCAGTTTCTAGAGACGCACTGATCCACTTTTTTTCACGTCCGATGCAGATATCTGAGGTATCGTCCGATTGATACAGAAAAACAGCTGAATTAACTTAAAACATTTCAAATTTTTTTTAAACACGGACATAAATGTATTGAATTACACGTTTATTTGATAACTCTGCACCAGTATAGTACACTGAAATACACCAACAGCTTCACAAGTTTGATCAAACATGTAGAAACAACTTTAAATTATTCAGTCAGTGCAATTAGGAGTAGAACAGCCAATGTAAAATAAATAATAAAGAAACTGACAAAACAATAGATTGACTGCCTTGGGCAAACATATAAAAAATTGTTCTTCCTTCAAATTGTTCAGAAAGTGCAATTAGGAATTCAACATATTCAAAGTAAATAATAAAGCACGAATCTCTCAGAGCACAAAGCATAGATTTAGATTGAATAGATCTGGTACATTGTCTCTGATACTCAGTCTTGACTTTTTTTTCCCGATATTAGACCAATACAGATAAAAATATTGGCTTGATGCATCTTTACTTTAAATAAGACAAAACTAACTCATAGATAACAAAAAATAAAGTATTAGTTTACTGGCATATCATTTATCTACCTTATAACATGTAAAATATCTTGTTATAAGTGAAATAATCGACCAGTGGAACTACCTTTCATGAAAAGTTACTTGTAAGTTAGTTTTGCTTATTTTAAGTATTATAAGATATTTGCACTATAAACTAGACCAAAAATAATAATATAAGACTTATTAATTTTTTTTTTTGTTTTTGCAGTGTTCCTTGTAGAAGGACTCTTGCAGAAATGTTTGTCCTTGTCGTTCTCTGATCGTGGGAACCCTTTCCTTCTGTTCTCCTGCCTTCATATCCACAGATTGCGCGTTTACTGAAATAACAAATCATATCAGGCAGCAGCAGGTCTGCTTTATCACCAGGAGCTTGAATGGCGAAGAGAAAACAAAAATCTCCTCTCGCCACAGATTTTTCAACAATCACCCCCCCTTGGACTTAATAACCATCTTATTGTGTGCAATTATTTTTCAAAAATATTTCTGATCACATTCGCACCAGTGGGCTTGAAACCCAAGATAAAGCAGCTTTGGAGAGTCAGACGGCGTGCGTGTCACTTCTTGGCGGTCCCAGCGCTGCAGTTCTGGGGGAGATTAGTTGCTAAGAGGGAAAAGTTGGTGTAATTAGGGTGTGGAGCTTGTGGCTACGGGGCGAGTATGTGGGAGGACGTTAGGCTGGAGCTGGTGAATAGTGAACAGAGTTGGGTACTAGCCAGTAACTTATTTGAAAAAAGTACTTTTAAGAGTATTTTTTTACTACACTGTACTTTTTACCTTTACTTGAGTAATTCTGTTACGAAGTATTGCTACTCTTGAGTAAAATGTCTCGATTCTCTACCTAAATTTCACCAGACACAGACACACCTGCAGTTTTGTTAAAGCTTCATAAGTTTTCTATTGAAAGAAACAGATTTGGAAATGAAAATATTTTTGCCTGATTTTGTTATTTTTTTCTTACTTATTTGAATTACTGTCATGTTCGTCCTCAAAATACCAACATTTTCACTTAACTTTACAGTTTGGTCCATCTGATTATGTATATTTTGACATTAAACGATTGATCATTTCATCAGTTACTCTGCTTAAGTAAACTTTTTACCAAATACTCTTTTACTTTTACTTGAGTAATTTCTTGGACAGCTACTTTTTGCTTTTACTTGAATAAAAATGTGCTGAAGTATTGTGACTCTTAACTTGAGCACAATATTTGGATCCTCTTTTCTCCTCTGGTAGTGAACGACTCATAGAAAGTCAAGTCCCAACTAGAACAACTGTTTATTTTCCCTCTCAGGTGCTTCATGTAGCTTTTACTAAGGCGTAGGTCTAGTGATGATTTATTTATCCAGATATTTTGGCAAATGTTAGCCCCGTTGTGAGCCAGTTTGGAAGATTAGAGGTCAGAGAAACGGGTGTAAAGAAGCCAGTAATGAATTTTTCTCCATTGTCTTGGTTCTTTGGAGAACCTAGACAATGGTTCTCCCTGCTGCACAGGAAGTTAAAGTTTCTATTTATGGCAAGCCGATTTGATTGTTTTCACTGAGTCTGCACCCTTACAAGGTCAAAGGCAGATCATAAAATTAATTGCGTACCTGCGCTAGAAAAAGATGCAATGAGGGTGAAGAAATGTTCACAATTTTGCTAAGTCATTTTATGTTTTTTGTCAAAATTTACATAGACTATTTTATACTAAATAGTTCTCTTTTTATGAATTACAAAAAAAATTTAATATCAGCAGCTCCCTGTCTGAGAAATCTGCAATGTTGAAACTCTTATTTTGAAGTAAGAAAAGAAGTAGAAGTAGCAATTCACCTAAAAGCACTGAAGAAGCATCCAATGTTCATCCATGAAGAAGCATACCATTAAAACCATTTTGGGTAATTGGTAGAACATAGAAACATTCCGCAGAAGAAGAGAGACGATATGAACAACTTGTTTAAATAAGTTACCTAAAATAAGCCAATAAAATAACAACTTATTTTAGATCGGTTCTGTAAAAAACAAACAAAAAAAATCCTTCTTTGCGAACAACTCTTGAGTTTCCCAGAGAAATCCGCAAAAAGGTGAATCTGCGAATGTTGAGCCGCTAACAGACGGGTGATCCCTAACCCATCTATCCATCCATTTTCTTCCGCTTATCCAGGGTCAGGTCGCGGGGGTAGCAGCTTAACAAGGGAGGCGCAGACTTCCCTCTCCCCAGCCACATGTTTCAGCTCGTCTGGGGGAATCCCAAGGCGTTCCCAGGCCACCTGAGAAACATAGTCCCTCCATCGTGTCCTGGGTCTTCCTCTGTGTCTTCTCCCGGTGGGACATGCCCAGAGAGGCATCCTAACCAGATGCCGAGCCACCTCAACTGGATCCTCTTGACATGAAGGAGCAGCAGCTCTACTTTGAGACCCTCCTTGATGACCGAGCTTCTCACCCTATCTCTAAGGGAGAACCCAGACACCCTACGGAGAAAACCCATCTCAGCCGCTTGTATCCACTATCTAATTCAATGGTCACTAAACACGGACAGGAATAATCTGCATTAATTATAATCCTTTATAAAAAAGTTTATAATCTAATTATCTTATAATCTGTGAAACCTTAACTGTAAAACATGGGGTACTATAGTTTTTTTTTCCTTAAAATTTTATCTTGTCGTTGAGCTGGATTTATTGTTGCGCAGCTAGCAGCCACCCCAGCTAATGATTGGCTAATTAGTGACACATGTTTGCAGCTCACCCTCTGATATCCCATAACAGCAGCGGGGGTGTAATTACCATTTCCCACGCTTGTGTTGACAGTCATGGAAACATTTTACCTAATAAAACAAAAAATAAAAAACCTATTTTAGCTTAGACAAATGAAACTCCTGTGTGCTATAAAGCAGAGGCGCTACGAGGTGCTAAAACATGCTCTTTACAGCCCCAGCGGTTGACCCAGTGGGCGGGCGCTGTTGTTTGAAGGCTTAAGGGATCATTTGAAAATTATTTAGACTGTGAAGATTATAGGTTTTGTGGTCAAAACACAGAACATAATACCACATGTAACAAGGCCAACACACAGACACAGACAGTGGCGATGCAAGATGTGCACGGATTGAGTCGGAGCTCAAAGAGGAGACTACATATGGAGCTGATTAGAAAAGAGTCTGTAGAGGCTTTCCTACGTGTTGCCATCTCCATGGCATTCTGAGTGTGTGTGTCTGTGTGTGAGAGAGACATTGTATCTGGTTGTAAGGCAGTGTTACTACTGTTGTAAACAGAGCAGGCAAAGCTTTTGCCTGGAATTATTACTCGGCGGTGTAAGTAGGAGGAGAAGCTCTTAAAGAGCAGGATGGCGAGCAGAGATAAAAAAAAAAAGGCATGGCTAATGAAATCAGGGAGCAGCACTGAAAGACAGCAGTAGAAATGCACTCAGTAATCTGCACCTAACGTCAGGGGAAGGAGAATTAGGAGAGGGCAAGGTCTGGATGGGGGGGGGCACGGAGGCTTCAGGGGCGACGTGTTTTTCTTGCCTACTGGCTGAAGACAAACGGGGAAACACCCAGCTTCAACGCACCTTGAGTGTCTAATGAGTGGGTCAGCTTTCACTCATAGTTGGAACAAAGCCTCCAGCTTTACTAGATGAGATGATACATGACATTTTCACAAGACATAAACTAGAACTGCACCGGTCTAATATGGTCCTGATATTCAAAACAGCTCTAGATTGGGTTTCGGTGGCAATGTGCCCAATCCAAAAGGACAGATCTATTAAGCTTAATTCTATGCTTTGTGCTCTGAGTGACATCATGCTTTATTTATTTTACATTATATTTACGATATATAATGTAAAATAAATAATAAAGCAATTTCAAATGATTCAGAAATTGCACTTTCTGAATTAATAGCACTGATTAAACAAATGAAAGTTTTGGTGTTTTTACATAGGGCTGGACAATAAATCAATAACTATACATATTGAAATAGATACGAGATTCACTATATAGTATATTCATTGACCTTAAGTCCAGAAGTTCGGGGGGATGTAGGCAGATGAAAGAGGTCAGTTATGAAGCGACGGGGCTCAAACCTGCTCAAATGTACATAAAAAAAAATAATGCCGTAGAGTGAAAACTGGATAAAACAGGAATTGGTGTATTTAAGTGTGTTGTGCTGGTGCACAATTATCAAATGCATTTTTAATTCAGTAAATTTATGTCTGCCTTTAAAAAAAAAAAAAAAAAATGTGTTAAGTTGGACAGGCAAATCAGTGCCGTAGTGAAATCGAGCTTCTTTCATTTGAGGCGGCTTGCAAAGATTAAGAATATTTTATCAGCTGAGCACTTTCAAGTAGTAATCCATGCCTTTATCACAACTCGGTTGGATTATTGCAATTCCTTATACGTTGGTGTAAGCCAGTCCTCTCTGTCTCGTCTTCAGCTGGTCCAGAATGCTGCTGCACGGCTTTTAACTGGATCGCGGAAGAGAGAACATGTTACCCCTATTTTATCCTCTCTGCACTGGTTACCTGTCCATTTTAGAGTCCATTTTAAAATTCTTTTATTTGTTTTTAAATCTTTAAATGGCCTTGCCCCCTCCTATCTTTCTGAGCTGCTACATGTATACTGTCCTTCCCGAGCTCTCAGATCAGCGAGTCAACTGTACCTGGAGGTGCCGAGGACTTTGAGGAAGCTCAGAGGGGACAGGGCGTTTGCGGTGGCAGCTCCCAAACTTTGGAACTCTTTGCCAATGTCTGTAAAGCAGGCCACTTCTCTGGCAACTTTTAAATCTGCTCTTAAGACTCACCTTTTTCGGCTGGCCTTTGATTCAGTTTGAGCTGCTTTCACTTTTAGTTACTTTTATTGTTTTTAGATTACTTTTGGTGATGTTTATTATGACTGCATATTTGGGTATGTTCTTGTATTGTGTTTCTTCAATTTAAGTGATTGTATTTTTGGTGTTAGTGTGCTTTTAATTTTTATTTCACTTGTTTAATTCTGTGGCTGTACAGCACTTTGGTCAGTGGTACTGTTTTAAAGTGCTATATAAATAAACTTGACTTGACTTGACTTAAGTCTATTCAAGCACTTTTTTTGGTATCGGCCAATACATAACCTTAGATATCTGTATCGGTATCGGAAGGGACAACAGTGGATTGGTACATTCACTGTTGCACTGATTGGCTGTTGGATGGTGCGGTGTGGTTTTAATGACTAACACAAACACCTTATTGTTGTTTTTGTAGTCAGCAGCTGATTTCCTTATTGGATTTTCCAGATCTGTAAGAAAAAAAATAATTTCAACTTGTGCTTGAAAGTAAAGAACCACCTGTGTTTGAGTGAACACAAAGTTAACTGGAATCACACACACCCAGAAAGGCCAGAAGAAAAGCACCAATCTCACTCCTTTTCAGGCTGATCAGATTTTGGGTTAGTTGAGGGTCAGGATTAGCTTTGGCTGCCATCTTATGGTTGCAAAGCCCCAAGATTCATTGAATCAAATGTTGCCATAGGAGCAGATGCTGAGCAGATGTGTGATATAAAGAGCAGATAATGTACAGACCACCTCCCCTGCAACCAAACCACACAGTAGGAGGTCTTTTCAGAAATTGCAGATTAACCAGCAGATCAGTGTAGAATCCGAGCCCCAGATTCTGCCTGTATCCCCAGAGTTGGTTAACAACTAAAGGTCACAATAGCTCCCCAAATCTCTTCAGTCACGCAAAAGCTTGGGATTTTATACTGAAGTATTACAGAACAATCTGCATAATATAGGATGGAACGTTATCACCACATGTAGGCTGAAACTGGTGTGAAGGTACAGCTGAATGTCATCTGGCATATATGCAGGAAATAAAGACTGTTCAGTCACATATTTGTTGGTTTTAAAATGGAAAAATCAAGATGTATTTTTTTGCTAGTTAAAAGTATTTTTCTGATATTGTAAAGAGGGAGGGCGCGTTGATAAGTCCAAGTCTATTTAGGCAACAACTTTGCCCAACGCAAAACTCTGACGGTCAGGGTACATAAAGTGTAATTGTTGACGCTATGTTGGGCTGTGATGAGCAGGAAGTAGAGGTTGCTAACTATCATGGACCAAATATAAAAAATAAAAAAAAAAGAGTTCTCCCCTCCGAGCTGGAAGTTTGGACTTTGTCCGGGTTTTGTTCTTCTGGTAAGGCACAGACCTACCAGTGGACGGAGGCATTTGCTTCCTCAGAACTTATTTGGTAAATGTTTCCATTCCCCCTTTAGCACGTGAACACTTTTTCCGAAAAGTCAAAAACCACATGGAGTAAATGTAAAAACATTTTGAAATTTGAAGCGAAATTGATGGAGTTATTTAAAATTTTGTAATTTCCATGAACCTTGTCTTCAAAAAGCGCATAAAAAAACGCTGATGAAATCACGGTTAATATGGAAATTGTTAGTGTGGAAAGAAGACTCAAAATTAGCCATCATCAGTTTAAAACAAAGTTAGGCGCAGCACTAACTATGTGCCGTGTTTCCTTTGCAGGCATCAAGTTCTATGTGTTGGATTAGGAACCTCACAATGCCTCCACTAATTGGAAAAATACACAGAAACCGAAGTTAATATTAAATGCTAAAGATCTGAGATTCATTATTATTGTGACTTGATTAAGTTCACTCTGTCCTGCTAATTGTGTTATTTTTATGCTATTTTACTTTGCATCCCTGAAGTTAAATAGGTTAAAGTGGAACTGCAGCCATGCAGAGAGAACATCTGGTTCTATAGATCTGTGCGCTGAACTTCCGCCTTAACACACTCATATTGGGCTTAATCGGTGTCTGGGAGGGTGAGTTTGTGTGGGATTAGTGCCAGCAGGCCGTGGTGTCTTTTGAGCTCATGTGCGGTCCCGCCACATGTCGGACTGTCTGTACAAACGACCCGCGCCGTAACACAGAGCATGTCTCAGAGGGAATTGGGACAGCGGGGCTCAGATTAGAATCTGGATCCAGCGGAGGTTTCTTCGTCTTCCACACACGTGACCCGGCGCATTCCAATGCCAAGCTGGGTAACAGGGTTACCTGTTGGTCTACTTAAAGCTCATCCACTTGTAATATTATTACAGAGGGTAAAGTTGCTAGCTTAAAGCCAGTGAATCTGGATGATTCTCCTCTTAGTCCACGTGGGACGACTGCCAGGGTTAAGTGAGCATGGGATTTTCACTCTGTGCCGGTTTTAGTGAAATCCCTAAATCAGTTTTTCGTAGCTTGGCAATCGGAACCCAACAAACAACCTAAATTTGGGTTTTTGTGTGACCAGATGGAGGTCTGAGTTGTTTAAAGTGACTGATGGTATTTTATGCAGTAAAGCCTCTGGCTCCAGTGGGTGGTCAGTAGCAGTTGTTAGTTTTGGGTGTGAAGAGCAGCAGGGGATTAGGTCTTCAAAGTAGATTTTGAGGGATTTAGTTTTTTTTTGGGGGGGGGGGAATTACTGGAGGCTCTTGTTCTTGGGGAGCGTGGTTTGAAGTTTCTAACCCTCAGGAGCTTCTGTGAATTTCTTACCCCTATTGCTCACATCCCACTAAATTTTCATTGGTTATTTAAGTGTGGCTTTGTTTTCTTTTTAGTCAGTAGCAAAATCTTGTTTTTCCATAAAAAGTTCTGCTGCTGGGATAAGGTGTGTTTTTTTTCTTTCTTTCTTTCTTCGTTGACTTTTCAAAACTGTAATGGAAACACTTTTTAATGAGTAGCCGGATGTTGCCACTGGCGCAAACTACAAAGAAGAAAATGATGGCGTGGCGTGTTTTTATGACTTATCATGTGAACAGACTTATTCACATGTGATTGTAATTGGATTCCTTATTCAATGGAACAGCTATTGGGAAATTGTGTTTTTATCACACTACTGGAATATTGACAGTGTTTTGCACACATTTGGAATGTAAAGCAACTCAGTGGGTTCGAGTGTGTTAACAGTTTAATTGGTGAACCCAATGTAGAAGGAAACACCTCGACAAAAACGTCAGTCAACCTCTTCTCTAATACTTTGTTGGATTTGAAGGACTAAAGTGATTGCAATAAGGCAAACCTGGACTTTTAACATGTGTAAACAGGTTAACATTAATAGTTTTGTTATTCATTTTGTAATAAATCTAGATTGGAGTTGTTTATATGTCAGGTGCTTGCACAGAGAGATTGGATTCATATAGCTGTAGATGCACTGACCCTTCACTGTTGTAGATTCAGACATCTGACCTACGAAGAACTACCTGACACTGTCAGGCTTTAAATGAGCATCATACTTGCATATTTGATCATCATTAGACATATGTAGTATCAGTAATGTGTTTAGAGGTTAATTCAGAAGAAGCACTCAGATCCATCTATCTACTCATTGTCAGGTCACAGGGGGTACCAGTTTAAGTAGGAACTTAATGCCCACAATTCCCTCTGTCCAGCTTCTCGAGCCTTCTGCGATCATCAGAGTGATTCCTCACAGTGGTACAAGTAACTTACAGCAGGAAGTCAGAAAATACATATTCAAGACGCTGTTTTTTTATATTCGTATAGGTTTTAGGGTGAAATTGTAAACAACCATAAGTTTCTGGTAGATGTCCACTGCTGCAAGCCTTGTGATACAGTAGAAGAAGAACAGGGCTGTGCACCGCTGGAGCATCTCCAGCCCACTTAGATGTTGTTAGCCTTATTAACTGTAGCTGCGTCTCAGTCCCATAGGCCAAATCCACAAAAGTTTCTTTCTACTTTAACTGTAAGTACAGAACAGTAGGCTAAAAGTCTAGAAGCGATTCCTTAAGTCCAACATCAAAGAGTTGTGTTAAAGCCTTGAAACTTTCTGAAAGCTCTAATTGGCTTTAAAGCTCCACTCTGAGCGCACACAGCAGTGTTGCATAAGAGCAGAGAGGCAGCCCAGGGTCAGCAGCACTAATTAACGTTTTTGTTTTGCTACTGTCGGCCATTGTTCACTCATATCCCCCTTTGCTGTCTACTGAAACCGGCTCCACAGAGGAAACCCCACAGCGCTCTCTCCTGTGTACCTGCTGCTTACCATCACCACACAACAGGGTGGGGAAACCCCTTCAGTGTTGTTTGTTCAACCATGTGCAGGAATACCTGGTTAGCCCTTAGCTCACCTGAATGCTTCCTGTTGTGCGTTTAGTGGAGATTCCCACTGAATTTGGATTTCCCAAAGGTCAGCAAATATAAATTCATGAAGAAGTGAAAGCTCCTTCATTTTTCTGGATCTGCTTTTTGCCACACACAGAGCAGATTGATCTAAATACATGCAGACTTAAACAAGTCCAACATGGTAATTTGGTATTTTGCAAAAAGTTATAAGTACGGTAACTTTTTGGGGGGGTTTTTTTGCCACAAACACAACAGCTGTTGATGTGATCCAAGAGAACATATAGGTTAGCTTGGATGATTTTACCAATAGGTAGATAAATCTTTTGTTTCTCTAGTCTTTGATTCATTTTAAACCTTTAAATGATGCTTAAAGATCAAAGTTAAAAATGTACTAGATTAGAAAATTGGTCCATTTAAAACATGAGAAAATATAGATTAAATATTTTTAATATTAATATATTGTTATATCATTAGATATAATACAGATCATATGTAACAATTTTATGTATAGCTGTAAAATTGTTGCATGTGATAATTTTGTGGATTGTCAAATTCAATTATAGTAAAATATAAACCTTTTACAATTCTGTATTTTAACAAACTAAAATGTAAAATTTTGTATTATAACATTTTACAATATAAGAGTTGAAATGTTTTTATAATGTGAATTTTCATATTTAGCATTTAGCTCCTGCAGATAGCTTCATGAATTTTCCTGTCTGTGTTTGGAGAACACTGGGGCAAACTGAGGTGAATCAAACAAGTTGGGTTAAGAAAAGTAAATTCATCCTCTCCACTCGCCTGTTTTTTGCTGTGAGCGACAAACAGGCGTGGGGGTCGGAGGTCGGCGGGGTGGTAGGCTGTGGTAAACTACCAGATTCACATTTAATGAAAGAAAGCCTAATCTGGATTAGTTTTATTAAGCGCCATTTCCCCTGGGCCAAATGGAGACCGGGGTGGGGGGACGAGCGACGAGCCAAAACGCTTTTCAGCTGGAATAATTAAGAGTCTTTGCCTTCTCTCTTCCTGCAGTTAATTAAGACGAACGTCCAGGCTCTTCATATTCGCCTCTCCAGCTGAAGGAGGAAGAACAGCTGCAGCTTTTCACTTAGTTCAGACTTTGCTGTTCTGGTGCATTTTAGTGCTTGATCACTTTTTGTTTCTCATTTAACTCAGCAAGTCAGAGGTTTTTGGTTAGTTTTGTGCTGTCGCAAGATGAGCGAAGAACAGAACAGAAAAGAGATGTGGGAGCTGCTTAAATGAAAGTTAAAGTTAGATGTATTTTTTCCATCGTGTCTGTCTTTCAGTCCCTGAGGATCTGTCCCTGGAGGAGAAGGATGAGCTGTCCAGCATCCGGCGGAGGAAGAGGGAGCTGCTCGATGACATCGAGGTGCGTTTCTTTTTTTCTTGCAGGAATCGTTCGCAGCACTAGCTGCTCGGGCCTCCGTTTATTATTTCTCACTGGTGTGTGCAAAGAAGATATCACAAATTTAATTGAGCACAGATATTTGTCCACTCCTTCAAGTTGGGTTGTTGCATATAATAAAAACAAAATCTGCACTAAAGTAAAAACATAAAAACGGAAAGTAAGTAAAAAGACTGCACAGTTATTAAAAATAACAGATTCCGAAATGAATGTTCCTGACTAATGACTGGGAAATTAGAAGAATGTACAAACTCGGCTCATATGTTTATGCATCCGAAAACAACAACAAACTAATTGAGTTTGTTGGAAAGATGGTTCCATGACCTGCTGGGAGGAAGGAGCTGTGATTACGCTCCTTTGTGCCTTCAGGATGCAGCAGTTTGTCATTGGAGCAGTTCTTCTGTTCCCTTCTCTGTCCACAGTGATCTGGATTCTTGGTGCCAAAAGTTACAAAATGTTTGTGGAAAGAGTCTTTCTGTTTTACGTTTCTCTGTTTATGTCCTTTGTTATCTTTATTACCTTCTCTAACAGACTGACGTCTGCAGTTTCTTGTAGTGTACAGACCTTAATATTGTCCTCAATCCTTTTGCATTTTTGGTGAAATAGGCAAACTGGTTTCCTCTGTAAAAAAATACAATTGAGAGAAGTTTTTCAAGTTGCTTTTTTTTTTTTTTTTTTAGATTAATTTATCTTTATTGCTCATCTTCACTGCAGGGTTGATATTATCCAGGTATTCAAAAAGCAATTAATTTCCCTTTATGATAAAGAAATTATTGAATTTAATTTGAATTGAAATTTCTTGGGAATCAGTAGCTCTTTGTCTCTCCTCCACCTCTCTGGGTCTATTTGCATGATGTGGACGATGCAAATATCCCAACTGTCGATCTTTGTGCAGTCAGTTTACTCATTCTACCTGATGTGTGTCCCGGTGCTGAACGTTGCTCTGGTCTCTGTTTTGACATAAAGACAGAAAACCTCTGGATAATGATGGGCTTTCTTTCTCCCA
Organism: Poecilia picta; assembly: GCA_033032245.1. Taxonomy (NCBI): domain Eukaryota; kingdom Metazoa; phylum Chordata; class Actinopteri; order Cyprinodontiformes; family Poeciliidae; genus Poecilia; species Poecilia picta. The sequence goes on from CM065371.1 coordinate 1,652,900, forward strand.
GAGGCTGAAATTTGAGATCGCAGAAGTCATGACAGAGATTGAACAGCTGACGTGTGTCGGGGAAAGGTAGGTCAAAGTTCACGGTTATAGTTGCTAGGATACATTATACTAACTTGTATTTTACACTTATAGTAGTTTCTGTGTATGGTTTCTCTTCTTGATAGACCCTCTCTGTGTTTTCATAGGTTTTATTTGTTCAGATGTTTTCTAGTCTAAATTGCCAGTAAAAAAACTGTGTCCCATTATATATTTGTAGAAATCCAGCTGTAAAAATATGAAAAGTATGCAGCAAATAAGAACAAAAAAGGATCATGTAAGTTTTACGACAAATCTTGTTTACAAAGAAAAAGGTTGAAAAATGTTCTCTTTGGGCTGTAAAGTTGTTCAAAAGTGACTCTTTGTTGGAAAATGCTTCTGTTTACATATACAGATCTGTTCAATACGTCAGAATATTATAGAAAGTCTATATATTTCAGTAACTCCATCACCAAGTGAAACGCATTATAGATTAATTAGACAGAAACGGATGTTTGACACCTTTAATTATCTTTATCATGATGATTTTTTTAACAATTAATAAAACACAAGATTTAAAATCAAAATATTACATCAGACCAATAAAAATATACATATAAAGAAAAGTAATAAGTTTAATATCACCTTAAAAGTTATTTTTTAAAACATACTTTTAAAACAAGGTTCACCAGGATGTATAAGTTTATTCAGTATGAAAATATATGGTTGAATATGTCATATAGAGATTAGGTAATATATGCGTCAAATTTATTCTATATAATTGAAGTTCAATGAAAAGCATATATGTTTGTTTTTTGTGTGGAAGAAAATGAATCAATAAACCTCCATGTTTAAAGACGGTGGTGGCAGCATCATGCTGCTCCGTTAGCCAGAACCTGATCAGAGTCGATGGAACATAGCTGGAGGTTCTGCCATGAAATGCTTTAGACTAATGCATATTCATGTGTCAGAATGGCCCAGTCAAAGTCCAGGCCTAAACCCTAAAGACAGGTGAAACCTAACAATGGATGTTTCCAGAACCTTTTCATCCAATCTGGCAGAATTTGAGCTGCTTTGCCAAAAACAAACGACAAAACTTTCCATCTCTAAATATTGAAGTCTGGTAGAGACAAAACAAGAAACATTTGCTAATGTTAAAAGATTTAACATTAGCAAAACGACCTCGACGCAGGATGAAATATTTCCGATTTTATTCTAAAATAATTTGAAAATTGCATACATTTATTTACATTTATTTATTTATTTTGTAAAATCAATTATCAAGCTTTAAAATATATATGGAAAACTAAATGTGCCAAAAATATGTCTTTGTATGGGATTCATATCCTGTATCCTTTGCATAGATAAGCTATAACAGCTGTTGTTGACAGGAAGCTTTGACGGCACCGTTCTAAATTATCTTCATTTATTTGTTTGTTTTTTTCAGTCAACAGAAATATTATTAGAATACTTATGTTCTAATAATATAATTAGAATCTTTGTCATTTTCCCCTCTTTTTTCCAGATAGAATTATCCCAGTAAATATCCCAATCATATGTTAATGTCATATTCACGTGTCTGCTTTGGTTTAAATGAAACTTGTGTGTGTGTGTTGCAGCAAAACATCCCAGAGGAACAAGCAGATCGCCATGGGCAGGAAAAAATTCAACATGGATCCCAAAAAGGTTCGGTGTTCCGTTTCCATCAGAACCACCAGGCTCAGACTGACTCAGCTGTGAGAACAAATAGAAACAAAAAGAAATTGATTCAATAAAAGCTACAAAAATATACATATTACTATAGTTTTATGGAAAATATACAGAAACAGCAGAATAATACAAGAAATTCCTAGAGAATTAGAAGGAATAGAGTATAAAATTATGATTTTTTTTAATGCAAGATTTTTATATAATCTATACTGTTGCATGTATTTTGATTATAAGAGTATGTTGATGAATAGCATAATGGAGTGAGAAGTAAAAAAAGTTAAAATAATAAAAATTCTTCTCCTTTTCAGACAAGTATGGAAGCTAAAATGACTGATTCTTATGTTTAGAAAACAGTATTTTTTTGTGTGTGTATGTGATGTGTATCGCATACACACACGTCGCATATCGTGTGTCTCTTTTTTTTATTGATTTGTTTGAAACAAATAAAGAAGAAGAAAGAAGTCTGTAATTTCCACACGGGGCTGAGATGAATGTGCGTGTGTTTTTGTCGTCTCTCTCTCTCCTGCAGGGAATCCAGTTCCTGCTGGAGAACGACCTGCTCCAGAACACTCCGGAAGACATCGCCCAGTTCCTCTACAAGGGCGAAGGCCTCAACAAGACAGTCATCGGAGACTACTTGGGCGAGCGGTGAGGGAGAAAATCCTCTTTCCGTGAGATTTACACCCACCGTTGAGATTTAAAGAAGAAGATCACTGCCTGTGTCCACTAATTAAGGAGAAGCTGACTAAAGCTGCGGTTGAAATGAAGCTGTGAGACAGTGTGGGTGTTTTGTTGTATGAAGCTCCCCACATGGACTTAGGGCTGGTAGGAAAAACAACCATCTAGCTCCTTACATCGCAGGCCTGACTGTAAAATACTAAAAGTCAAAAGTTTAACAGGAATGAAGCTTATGAGATAAAGTTGAAGCAGTTAATATTGTATTGGTATGGGTGGGCGATGTGGGCTTAAAGTTTAATCACAATACTTTACTATGATAACAAAAAAAATGACAAGGAGAACCATTTATTACTTCTTCACATAACTTGTATGTCTGTAGCTGTGTCTCCATTATAAATGTACGCAGACATTATCAATACTCCGCTACTGTCGGAAAAAGCCACACTTTTGCCATTGTTGTTTCCATGAAATAAGAGACGCAATTACATTTCCTATCCGTTTACAAACGGTTGGTTTCTAACTGAAAAATCTCTGGATTTACTCTGTAATTTAATTGCAAATATTTGGCTCAAATGTCTGATTTGCTATAGATTTGGAAAGAGCACCAACAAAATCAAACATATTTGGCAAACAAAAATAGCAGACGGTGAGCAGCTGCAACCACATGAGCTGTTTGGAAAGGGGAGGAGCTCATTTGCATACTCATAAAGAAGAGTCGTGCATTTTAAATGAGTCCCAGATGCAGAGCGACGTCGCAGATGTTTGAACGCATGAAGGAATTATTTTCAAACTAAATTAACCTCAGTAAGAAACAGAAACATTAATATTAAAAAGGTTGAGATGTGAGTCACCTTGGGACGTTTTTTTGTTCTGTTGCTTAGAAAAACAATTTTTGATTTCTAACAAATATTGTTCTGAAAACACTAACCAGCAATAATTGGCAAACAGCTGGTGGATCTGCACATCTGCTCAGCTCATTGTAGGAGCTATTTTTCAGAGCAACGCTAATAAAAATGTTGTTAAAGGGTTAATAGTGGAGCCATGTTGTGATGACTTCCTGGAGGCAGAGTTTCTTAAAGAGACGGACCCAATTTCAAGGTGCTACTTTTCAAAGTCAAATTTCTATTAAAGCATATTTAATATATATAGTATTTTTTTTTAACAACTGAAGTTAACATAGTTACTTGATAGCGCTGTAAAAATGTCACTCTGTGCCTTGAAAATACATAATAATGCTGCTTTAAAGAGAAATGCCCTAAAACCGTTATTGGCCGATTAAAGCTTCACGTAAACAGGATGTAGGCTATCGGCCGACTCAGATAACCGATAAGTGTGAAGGTGGACTCTGATGACTACAGAAGCTTTCTCGTTTTTCTTTTTTTTTTTTTTTCATCTTCATCTTCCAAAACCAAGAGAGCAAAGACGGTGATGATTTCATGTATGCATGGAGCTGCAGGAACGACTCCGGTTCTTTTTGGTGCGTTTACCAAACAGTTAAAGCTCATACCGCTTGTGCATCTGTTTGTGCATTTCTAGTCAGGCATTAGATGATTTACTGAAGGCTTTATTTGCCGAGAATCATCAAAGAGGCCACCTACCCACTGAAGCCACATGAAGCACAAGCTAAAGGGTCTACACTCAGTAATTATCACTAATTAAACTAATACAAGAAGCAGGAACCTATCATTACACGCCGAGCAGTGGCCAAGATGACGATGGAGAGTTGTTCAAATGAGCTCTGATTTTTATTGTATTTTACTTTCAGCTTTACAAACAGCTTTCTTCTCTCAACTTACTTCGCAATAATGGCGTCTGGAAACGCGTGTAAACCCTCGGAGGACAGGTGTGACGGACAAAAAGCAATAACTACTCCAATATGGCTGCATTTACAGATCCAAATCGGCAAGAAGCAGAAAGTTCAGACTCTGCCTCCAAATACAGTGTTACTGAAATGTGAGATTATTACTGTGTTCAGACGCATGTTGGCTCACAGAATGCAAACATCTACATCAGAATGGTTTTGGTTTGGCTTGGAGACGCACACGCTCTGGATTTTATAAGATATATACTGTATATAATCAGAGAGCAGGTAAACTTGTCCTCAGACAGCCCTGAGCCGCCTTGACAAACTAATGACGGAGAAAGAAACGCAGAGCGGAGCTTTTGAACATTTCTCCTTCAAATCAGCCCAGACCCACGGAGGATTTGATCCAGCAGGATGCAGGAACGACTGGAATGCAGAGGAAGAGTTTCACCTTACATTCACATTAGCTGCGTTTCCATTAACCATAAAATTGTAATTACAAAAATACCTCATGTTTTCAACAAAAGCTTTTTGTGCTATCGCCTCAAAAACTGTTTTTTCAGCCATATCAAAATACCGTAGATGTATTTCACAAAACTGCAATGGAAACATTTTTTTTGCATTATGAGTCACGTAAACACAGCAGGATGTTACTACTGGTGGAAACCAAAAAGAAGACGATAGGAAGTATTATTAGGATGAATGTTTATTTTTGGGGTTTTGGACAATGTCCAACTGGCTCCACCAGGTCTCTCACAGCATCACACACATCATAAAAAGTTATGCAATTACTGTAATTTTCCAAAAACGCTGCATACATAGCTGCTCCCAACTAGGCGGGGCTTGTTGCTCCAACACCTGAATAAGACGCCAACGTCTCCTCTGATTGGCTGATAGATGATGAGCGTTGTGTGTTTCCACATTAGCAGAACATAGACAAAGATTTACACACATTTGTAATGAAAAATGAATCTTTACATAAAATCAAACTGTAAATTCTCTTTTCTAAACTAGAGACGACTTCAATATCAAGGTGCTTCAGGCTTTTGTGGAGCTGCATGAGTTCGCCGACCTGAACCTCGTCCAAGCGCTGCGGTGAGAAGACAGATCTGACCTCCTTGCCTTGTATTCAGAGAGAAGAGAGGGTCTAATATTAAACACATCCTGTCACGTTCGCCACCGTTTAGGCAGTTCCTGTGGAGTTTCCGTCTGCCAGGTGAAGCCCAGAAGATCGACCGCATGATGGAGGCGTTTGCCTCGCGCTACTGCCAGTGCAACCTTGGAGTTTTCCAATCTACAGGTCAGACGAACCGCCGCTTACAGATTTCTGAATGCTTCTCTCAGGTGTTCCATCACAAAGCTGTCAGATTAGCTCCAGTAGCTCTTCATGTGTTTCTCCAGCATGACAAGTGTTGGTACTGAGGGGGAGGGGAGTGGCAGGACTGAGAAAACACCAGGAAACATGGGATGTGAAAACAGACGTGCGTTTTTAGCCTTTTCTGTATTCATGTTGGTCCAACCTGTACAACAAAATAGCGACTAGTAACATATTTGAATGTGATTTTTTTTTTTTTTTATAAAACATACTATTTATTCATGACAAAGCAGCATCAGACAGTGAAGTGAGAGACCTTTCAACGCAGTTACAGCTGTTGTCGCATTTTCGACAGTTCTTTTCTCAAACAGCCTCTACCCGACTTCTAAACAACCGTCCTCCACTGCGAAGAAAGAAGAGCCGAACAAGATGGCTGCTAATGTTAATACAATATTTGGAAGCTTGGCCAACACAGACTGAATATCTTTGTTCACTTCCCCTGCTGCCATCGCTAAAACTACAGGCAGGTTACAATTCTAAAACAGAGCAGAAAATGGACGTTATCCCTCACAACTTCTTCTGTTCTCTGACTGGCCGGGTCAAAACTCTACTGTCCATGGGAGAAATCCCAGACTGAGGTGTAAGTAGAATAGCACATGAATGTAATAGCCTGGCTAGTGTTCTTTTACTGAACGCAAAACATTTTGTTTTAAAAAAAAAAAAAAGACAGAAAAAGGTTCCAGTGAAAATTTTGCTCTTGCATGTTTGCGTGGACTTCACAAACACCTTTTTTCATTAAAACGCTGGCGTATCAGACCAACATCTGAACTCCCCAATAACCCCAAACATGTCCTAAGTGTCATACATAACAACAAAGGACTCAATGTCCATGACTACTGCAGAATAAACTAATACATAAAGTTTCTTGTGGACAGGCGTGACTTTGAAACCAAAAAACCCTCCAAAAACATTCCTGCATGGGAGATACCTGACAGGATATCAGACTGGAGGACTAAATTCCAGTGCGTGCCACACTTTTCAGGGTAAGGGTTTAGAAGAACGTTCAAAGCCTCATATCCTTTGACTCTCTGTTCGCCAGTATGCACTCGTTTGTGTTGACCTGTCTCATAAAATCCCATTTAAATACACTGCAGTTCATGGTTTGATGTGTAAAATAATCTGAGAAATTTCAAGCTGCTTGAATATTTTTGCTAGCTGCTTTATCTGCAGCTGCACAGTAAACAACAGCAACAAACAAGGGTCATTCATTATTCAGGAAGAGTCAACCTGGCTGAGTGATACATGCTGTTGTGATAAACAAAGGCCTGCAGCTACATCTATCAGTGAATATTTAAAGGGCTTTTGGAGACCTAGTGAACAACAGCGGAGCCGCTTTATTCGCTGAGACATGGATACATAGTCATTAGGTAACAAAATATGAGAAAAATATTGATAAGGTATTTTTTTCTTTTTTTTTCATCCCATAATTTCCTGAATAAACAGTTTATTGAACTAAATGCACATGTTTTAATCCCAGGTCTCATCTGGAAAAAACCCAAAACCGACAGGGACATTTTAATGTGTCAGAGTGGATGTGGGACAGAGCGTTACCATGGGACCCCGACCCTGAAAATGCCAACGCACTGAGCTCATAAAAACAACATGATCACGGGTCTTTAATTACCACCAACACATGAAAGTGGCCTGTCTTCTCCTGCTTTGTGGGACTACATGAAAATTCCTCTTTCACAAATGTCCCCCTGCTGTGCTGTGTTCAGTAGAGAGAGGTTTTTTTAAAATTATTTTACAAAAGGTGGGGGAGGGCGGGCTTGGAGCTGAGAGAGACAATGGGACTGGAGCAGTATGAACTAGAACATTTCTGAAGAATTTTAAAAGGGTCTGTCAAAGTGTGCTTCTTGGTTTGAAGCCAGCCGTCTGATGCTGAAAATTAGCAACAATGCTGAGTTGAAGTAAAATGTAGTCAATAGCATGTGGAGTATCATTATTATGTTGACTAACAGGGTCTGTATGACAACAATTGTGCATTTAACACAATTCAGTCTTATCTGCTCTGTGACAAATGGAGGTCTTAACAATCACCTGGATCTATGACTACCTCACTAACAGACTGCAGTTTGTGAAACAGAAGGACTGTGTGTCAGTAACACAGGAGCGCCACAGGGCTCTGTACTCTCATCATTCCTTTTCACTCTCTACACTTCAGACATCCAGCACAAGTCCAACTTCTGTCATCTACAGAAACACTCAGATGACTTCAGTTGTCGGGTGAATCAGAGATGGACAAGAGGCTGAGTACAGAGATCTGGTGGAGCGCTTTGTGTCATGGTGTGGGAATAATCATTTCATCTTAAATGTGGAAAAAGAAACAAATGAGATGGTGATTGATTTCAAGAGGAGCATGATTAGATCAAACCCTATTTCTATCATGGGAAAAGAAGAGGAGGAATATAAATACCTCAGTGTTCATCTGGACAACAGACTGGACTGGAGATTCAACAGTGAAGTGTCTCTAAGAAGGTATAGAGCAGACTGGACTTTTTCAGGAAGCTAAAATCCTTCTACCTTTGCAGCAAGATGCTGCAGATCTTCACTCTCTGCTGTTCAGAGCGTCATCTCTTCTGCCGTCAACTGCTGTGGCAGCATCAGGGACATGAAAAGACTCATTAACCTGATAAATAAGGATGGTTCTGTTCTGGGAAAGACGGTGGAACATCTGAAGATGACGATGCAAAGAGGGAGTCTTCATAAAATCAAGAAATTATGGTCAACCTTGACCTTCTTCATGAGACTGACTTGGGAAAACGGAATATGTTCAGTCAGATGCTTCTTCAGATTCACTGCAACACAGTCTCTTGATGTACAAGAGATCATTCATGAGGAAAGAGAACAAAGAATTGTATATCAGTTTTAAGTCAAATCACAGCAGGACGACATTCAAAAACTGCAAAAAATGTTAGAGAAAGAACATCGCATGAAAGTCAAACGTGTACATGGAAGAAACTTTGAGCCAAAGATTACAGATTTATCAAAGAGGTCTTGCTTTTCCAAAGTTATGGCTGACAAGAGCATTCTTAAGGAGCTCAAGTACTTCAAGAGGGAGGCTCAGAAATATGCCTCCCGCAATGAAAGTCTGATAAAACCATTGATGGACAAATACAGAGTGAGACTTAAATATGAGGAGCAGCTAAAAGTCACATTGAGCTAGCTTTTTTTCACATCACGCAGTCACATGATCAACAACCGGACATTGCTGCTTGTGCAAACCACAAAAAAGAAAACGACAGGAAGTGGTGGGAGGATGGTGGGGCGGGGTGGAATATTTTTAATGACCTATTCCGCGAACAAGCTTATTTACCTGTGATTTTTATTTGTTTCTTTTTTAATGGAGAGACTGTAAGTGCAAAGTCATGTTTTTTCGACACTAGTGGGATATCGACAAGGATTTGTACACATTTGTAATTAAAAGGCAGGTAATGTTTTTGTTTTACACCCCAGAGAAAGAGGAAGTCACAAACTATCAACTAGAGACTGATCAACTTAAAGTGATGTTTAAATTTGAAAAATAAAAAATACTGTTTGATGTCAGAGACTAATGGGAGGAGGTTATAAGTAACATATTTAGTCTCCTCCCGTTGCAGATACCTGCTATGTGTTGTCATTCGCTATCATCATGTTGAACACCAGTCTACACAATCCAAACGTCAGAGACAAGCCCCCCGTCGAGCGTTTCATCTCCATGAACAGGGGAATCAATGAAGGAGGCGATCTGCCAGAAGAGCTTCTCAGGGTGAGAGTTTGTAATAGGTGTGTGTGTGTGTGTGTGTGTGTGTGTGATGATTGATAATCTATAATGCCTCCACCACTCGTATTCAACACAAATGAGCCATGTTCTCCCTGCTCGCCCCAGTTTGATTAATAGTTTTCCTACCTCGTCTGCAGAATCTTTACGACAGCATCAAAAATGAGCCCTTCAAAATCCCAGAGGACGACGGGAACGACCTGACACACACATTCTTCAACCCGGACAGAGAGGGCTGGCTCTTAAAGCTGGGTAAGTGGATTAACAGAACCTGGAGCGTGATGGTTTCTGTCAGTGGAGAATCAGAATTACTAAAAAAAAGGGTGGTTTTCCATTTCCTGCTGAGTCAGTGTGTTTATATGTGTTGCTTGAATTGATGTTTGATTTTCAAAGGCAATGTTGGAGGGTAATACATTTTTTTGGGGAAAAAAATATATGCTGTGTTTAATCTATCGTCCACAAGAAAACACCCAAAATTGTTTTTACTCCCCCACACTTGTAAGTGGTGCTGAACATTGATTCTGGGACATGTGTATAAAGTGGTTAACACAACAAGAAAACAAGAATGGTGAAAAACAAAGTGGAGTTTTTATGTGGAGGGATCACTTGTTATGTTGGATAATAGAACTAATAAACTACAAGATGGTGGTCATTCAATATGCTATTGTCGTTGCTGTCTATCACATGTTTGGGGTTATAGGTCAGGTTAGAGTTGGGGCTAATACACAGCGTTTTCTCATAAAATGATTTGAGAGTGAAGCTATTAAAGGTTCATCCTACCTGCGACCTTTGTGTCAAAATCAGAAGCTAAAGTCAGGTGACAGTAAAAGATCATCAGCAAAACCAAGACAAAATGTCACATAGTCTGAATCTCAATATATAGTACAGTCATGGCCAAAAGTTTTGAGAATGATTCAAATGTTAATTTTTACAAAGTCTACTGCTTCAGTTTTTATAATGGCAATTTGCATATACTCCAGAATGTTATAAAGAGTGATCAACAGCAATTAATTGCAAAGTCAATACTTGCCTAGAAAATTAACTTCATCCCCCAAAACACATTTCAACTTCATTGCAGCCCTGTCTTAAAAGGACCAGCTAACATAGTTTCAGTTATTGCTCCATTAACACAGGTGTGGGTGTTGATGATGAGATCAATCTGTCATAATTAAGTAAGAATGACACCACTGGACACTTTAAAAAGAAGCTGGTGCTTGGCATCATTGTTTCTCTTCTGTGAACCATGGTTTACTCTAAAGAAACACGTGCAGTCATCATTGCACTGCACAAAAATGGCCTAACAGGGAAGAGTATCGCAGCTAGAAAGATTGCACCTCAGAAAACAATCTATCGCATCATCAAGAACTTCAAGGAGAGAGGTTCCATTGTTGGCAAAAAGGCTCCAGGGCGCCCAAGAAAGACCAGCAAGCGGCAGGACCATCTCTTAAGTGTTTCAGCTGCGGGATCGGGCTACCAGCAGTGCAGAGCTTGCTCAGCAATGACTGCAGGCAGGTGTGAGTGCATCTACACGCACTGTGAGGTAGAGACTCTTGGAGCAAGGCCTGGTCTCAAGGAGGGCAGCAAAGAAGCCACTTCTGTCCAGGAAAAACATCAGGGACAGACTGATATTCTGCAAAAGGTACAGGGAGTGGACTGCTGAGGACTGGGGTAAAGTCATTTTCTCTGATGAATCCCCTTTCTGATTGTTTGGGACATCTGGAAAACAGCTTGTTCAGAGAAGATGAAGTGAGCGCTACCACCAGTCTTGTCTCATGCCAACTGTGAAGCATCCTAAACTATTCATGTGTGGAGTTGCTTCTCAGCCAAGGGAGTCGGCTCTCTGACAGTCTTGCCTAAAAACACAATCATGAATAAAGAATGGTACCAGAATGTCCTCCGAGAGTAACTTCTCCCAACTGTCCAAGAGCAGTTTGGTGGTGAACAATGCCTTTTCCACCTTGCCATAAAGCAAAGGTGATAACTAACTGGCTCAGGGAACAAAACATAGAGATTTTGGGTCCATGGCCTGGACACTCCCCAGATCTTAATCCCAATGAAAATTTGTGGTCAATCATCAAGAGACTGGTGGACAAACAAAAACCTAGGAATTCTGACAAAATGCAAGCATTGATTGTGCAAGAATGGACTGCTATCAGTCAGGATTTGGTCCAGAAGGTGATTGAGAGCATGCCAGGGCGAATTGCAGAGGTCCAGAAGAAGAGGGGTCAACACTGCAAATATTCACTTGCTGCATTAACTCATTCTGTCAATAAAAGCTTTTGTTACTCATAATATGATTGCAATTGTATTTCTGTGTGATGAAAACATCTGACATACACGCATGAAAACCAGAGGGCAGCAGATCATGTGAAAATATAATATTTGTGTCATTCTCAAAACCTTTGGCCATGACTGCATTTACAAATACTTTGTTTTCAAATCAATTTATTTTAGATGTTTTATATTGTTTGCAAAAAAAATATATGCTTGCTTATTTTGTCACCAGCACTATTCTTTAGGCTCACTTGAATCCAATCATTTTACCCAAGTAAATGTCATTTTTATCACCCTAGCACAAAAATTTACCTTGCTCATTTTTCTTCTAAGCTAATCTTCAAGCATACATTTAATACTTCTTATTAAATGTATGCAATTTATGAATTTCAATCACTTTTTGGAACTCCTTAATAAATGAGCTGTAATAACATGCATTCTAGAGTTCTACTATTTGTCTTTTTTATGCTTTGGAGTCTATTTTTACAATCCTGCCAATATCTGCTCATGTAAAACAACTTTAGCATAAGTCAAGAACAGAATGTTTCAGTTTGTTTGGACTTACACTAGTTTCCTGAAGAAATTAGTCTGCTTCCACTTGGAGGAAGCTTTCCTCCAAGCGGAAGGTCACCATTTCCATCTGCAGTCAGCTGTTATTGCTAACAGGAAGCTAACAGGAGGGTCAGGGACCTTGACAAGTTTTGAACATTTTGCTTTACTCAGCAGTGCAGATTTAGCCGTCTCAACTGGATATTTATAGAGTCAACTTTGGCACAATTTTTTAATTTTATTTAATAAAATAAATCCCAAAGGGCATTGTGTGTAGTCACCAAACCTAAACCATCCACTGATTTGAATAGTGTTGAGCAGGAACTTAATCTCTGATGTTTTGATTTATTACCTGTTACAAGGCAAGTTGTATCTATGGACACATTTTGTATGCAAATCTCAACATCTATGTTAAAGCACAGCTTTATACTGTAGACAGCTCTTGTTATCAGAAAACAGAATGCTGTTTCTCTCATGACCTCTGATTTAGTCAATTTAGAAGAAATATTCAAGATTTTTGATCTTTTGCAATTTTTTTTTCTCTGAAGATTCTGCACCTCCATCATGGTTTCTAAGATATTCTTCATAGGTTTGTTGGGCTTGACTTATCTGTGGTAATTCAACATCACATTCACCTCCTTGTTAAGCCTCCCCCCATCCCCTCTGCCATGTGCCCACTCTTCTTCTTGGAATCCTTCAGAACTCTTTTGCCTCTGAGCCTTTCTCTCAAATCTCTGTTGTGTTCTTTGATTGTGTTCTGCGATGGCTGTTCCCTCCTAAATCTTTTGCATTAGGAGGTATGTAACACTCCGTCCTCCTTCATCCTCCCAAGCACATTGCAGAGTTCAGTATACTAGCAATAGCTGCCATATCTCTCAGAGCACACCGGGGCCCCAGATGTGCGGGGCATCTCGTAAAACTGGCCTGTTTATCAGAGTTGTAAGGCAACAGAACAGCTGTGGGGTGATGGGTTATGTTTATCACAAGCAGGCTGGAGGTAACTGATCTGCATGAGGATTGCCTGCATTCTTCTGGTGGCTGTGGAGGGGTTTGGGTGATGCACAAGGTTTATCTTAGGCCGTGCCCACTAAAAGGAGTGATTCCTTTCTCTAAGAACTGCATTCTGCTCAGCACATCTTCTTTATCCTGCTGGGTTTTTTTGTTCTTCAAATTAAACTAAATGCTCAAGGTTTTTAAGTAAATGGACAAAATTTTGTTTAGATGTTAACATTAAGCTCCTAAGTTTGAATGCAGGTGTGAATCTCAATAGATTATAATGAAAACCGTAATGTACTTCATTATATAGTTTGTGTTTGAATAGTTACACGCTGTTGTATTTCATGGACCGTTAATTTCTATGCTTATGGCTCACTGTTATTAAAAATTCAACATTTCTTTTGTTAGAAAATGTGGCCAAAACATGGGAAATATTAAAAAAATAACTTTTAAAGATGTTATGTTATGGCCTACACACTACAAACATGATGTCATTCATGAGTAGTGCAAGCTGCAAAAGGTGACTGCTATGGAAGTAGGTTGTTCAAACTGTTTTATGAAAGCATACTTCTGGAAGATTTAGTGGAAGGAAAAAAGGTGGTCAAATAAAACAGTTTAAAAAAAGCAAATAGGATAACCAGAGTTATCCTATTTAAGATTTTCTGGGTTTATGAGGGAAATGTCATAAAAGTGGCTGCACCTTAGCATAAGCACCAGCTGATCTCCTGCGGTATATCATACAGAAACCCCTACCAAGAATTGAGTGCATATGCAGTACATACATGGACATCATTTTCTGTAGTTCATTTCTGTATTAAAAATAAATTTTTATTGGTCTTTGAATAATCAAATTATCTGAGTTACTGTATTTTAGGCTACTATGTAGGTTAGTCAAAAAAAAAATAGCAGCTGGTCTAATCATTGAATTAGCCTAACCAAGAATTAAAATCAGAGATCTTCTGGATTCCAATCATTTCAGGGTATCCACCACATGGTGTTTTCCTGTAGATACTGTTAGCCTATCCACAGCCTTGCCATGCAGGTAACCTCTGGCCCTGCTCATCATGCTGGCCCTGTGCAGCTGGAACCCTGAGCCATGCTTGAGTTTGTGATGTGGGAATGTACTGCTGCTCATTCAGCATAAAGAACAGCCTTGCCCCTCTTCATCCTCCTTCCTGAGTTGCCACCCTGCAAGCCTCTCACTGCTTTGTCATGATATCGGCCCTCTTCCTGTTTTGCCTGCTCTCCAACCCAGCTGCTATTCACCAGAAACATTTTTTCCTCATTAATGCCGTCCCCTCTGTAACTCTACTCTCCATCAGAGCCACTCCAACTGAGTGTAATGAGGGAACATTATTGTTGATTTCTTTATGAATACGCTCTCCTGGACTGTCAGCTCTGTGCTGCTGTGGAGCCTCATGTCTGTGTTCTCATAACCCTCTGCTGTTACCAAAGGCTGAGATGACTGCCGTCACCGTGCCTGGTCCGGTCATCATCAAACCTGGACAGCACGTCAGACATTTGTTGGCCACACCTTGTCCTATTGCAGGATTCGGCATGTTCCCCTCACTGACACCAAGGCATGAGAGTTACAGTTATCAAAACTTATAACTTCAGAACCACAGAAATGTTGTGTTGTACCACTTATAGAGTTTAAAGTTTGCTGCCTGTCAGCTGACTGAAAAGTGGCTGAAAATGTCAGTCTCGAAAAAACATGGGAAATCGTGGCTAAAGGAAAGCAAGCTATCACTAATATTTAAGAGATTCTATTCTAAAACTACTGTTAGAAAGCTACGCACTACTGTTCACAAAGCTACTGTTAGAAAGTCTGAGCAGCTAGCCCAACTACTGGCTAACCTTAGCCTTTTAATTTCCTAGCACAAAATAGCAAAACAGCAAAAAGCCCTAAAAAGTGCTTGAAAATCACTAAATTTGTGGCTATTTAGTTTGTTCTATATCTTAACTCTATTAAAAGGAAATGAATGAATAAATAACTTCAATAACTAACATACATTTTCATCATTGTTGATAAGCTGATATTGTACATTTTTGTGTATCTACAGCGATGTGGTAAAACAGCATCATCATTACAATTGGAAGTGTAACATTACAGTGAGGCTCCATCTACACAGATCCGCTCTTCAGTTAAACCATAACGTTTGTAGCAGTCCACCCGTTCGTTTACAGGGCAACCAGAGTCTCTCAGAGCGGTCACTAGTGTCTTTCACAAAGCAGACCTTTAAATGTCATCGTAGTTTAATAAAATAACTTTCTATGGTTGTAATTTAATAAACACTTCTGTCAAAGTTAAGAGAAGTAACATGAGCCCCCTAAGTTTTTAACAGCTTTTGTCAGCATTAGCACCATTAGCCATAACACCAGACTGAGTGGGTTTTATAGATTGTAAATATTTTCACCTTTCAGGTCCAAATCGGGGTGCATAGAAGTTGAAAGCTCTAAATTACATCAACAAAATGTTAAAATAACTCATTTTTTCATAATCTAATTAGCAACCTGTTTCAGAGTCGTCTGTTTTTTCACTGGAGAAGTTCTAACCTCGCTGCACAATGTTCTCTCTTTAGTTATTACAGTAACAGTCCAACAGAGCTGTCAATGCTCTAAATGTTTGAATACAATACATAAACAGATGTCCTGTCTTCATATACAACCCATGCTACCCAACGACATGAGGTCATTAGGTGGCTCATTCCCATTTAGCCGTAATACCTTTCAACACCATTTTTGTTGCCAAGGGAGCGCAAAGAGGATTTGATCAATATCTCAGAATGAGATATTAGATCTCACTCTAATATCTCACTCTAAATAGTGACATATTAGTAATTGGTGTTTATTTTGGGCAAAACAAAAAGTAGAATTAAAGTATATCATTGTCTATAGCGCCACTTCCTGGAAGTCTATGCAAATAGATTTAGAAATTATGTTATTGTAATTTAATGAACACCAATTTCGCTGACTGATGTACAGTGAACAATGAACAATTCAATTATCAGAAGACTAGATATAGAATAGATATTAAGATCAAATTTAAAAGTAATATAAAGTAATGCAGTGCTATGTCAATTAATGGCAGAAGGGACTTTCCAGTCTCTATAAACATTAAATGCAACCTAAAGTAAAAACAAAGACACACTACAAATTATTCAATACACCGACTATTTAGCATAACTGAAAATGATTTCAGCATTTTCGGTTATTTTCAGGCGTTTGGTGAAATCTGCACCCAAAGTCTGTAAATCCAGGAGCCTGTGCGTCGCATTGTGTCCGTTTGTGAGGATGACATCAAACACATGGCTGATGGAGATTAGCAGCTGTGTACAGGGTTGTGGGTCGACTGCAGCGTAATTAAACCGAGACCTCCGATTACATCATTAACGTCTGTTCTTTTTTTTTTTTTGCACTTTCTACAGCGTCAGCAAATACATTAAGAACTGTAAAATGCAGATTGTGCAATCCTTGCATATATAAAGTGGAGATAGGGTAATTAAAATCAAATTCTATTACTTTAGTTTAAGAGAGATTTTACCTCATTCTGGTCAGATAATGATCAATTGGACTTTCATTAAAACAACCCAGAAGCATCAGTTTTCTGCTCCTGTCAAACTCAGAAATGTTTTGGCAGTGCCTCTTCAGACGTAGTGTGTGGCATTATGCTGCAGCCATCATGTTGGAGCTTTTTTTCTTGATGGTAACACAGAGTTCAAATGACTTCACAAACCTCCCCTGCTTCCCGCTGGGAGCTGAGGGGGAAGGCGGTGTTCTAGATGCCCTGATCCAGTCTGAGGATCAGGACCAGATGTGGTACTCGAAGCTGGGGTCTGTTTTAGGTTACCTTCTAAAGTGAACAAAAAAATTCCACTGGCAACTCGGTGTGAACTCAAATACCATTTGTTTCTTCCCAATAGGTGGCAGAGTCAAAACGTGGAAGAGAAGATGGTTCATCCTAACCGACAACTGCCTCTACTACTTTGAATACACAACAGTAAGTACAATCAAATACATCTAAGGGCTGAAATGATCATTCTTAAAACTGTTCTCGTCCTATTGTGCTAATAGCATAACAGGAAGACAAGTATCTGAAAAGTCTTAACAGTTTTAAGCGAAAAACTATTAAAAACACAATCTTTGGTGAGCACAACGTTAAGGCTGCACGAGAACCGTAAACCTGAATGATTTGTACCCAACATTCATTTGTCTGAAATTACAAAATATGTAAAAAAAAAACAAAAAACATTATAGTAAAAAAAAGCCAAGTGTAATGCAAATGAAGTTTGCTGAAGCCTTTATAAAACAAATATCTTCTCTACGTCGTTTAAAAAAATACTCTGGATCGGTTTCAGAAAATACATCACTGAGTATGGTTGTAAACATTCCAAACACATAGGGGGCAGTGTAGCGCTAAGCTAAAGCCAACCAGATTGCTTCAAAACCACCAAGACTTTCTGCTTGGAATTAAACATGGCACCTGGACGTTCATTTGTCTGACTTTATATTGGATGTTATATTAGATATTTATATTAGCAATACTTTAACTTTATATTTTATATAAAAGTAATAAAATACAAGATGTCATCTGGGAATCATGTCAAAGAAAGAATTGGATCATTATTTGTCGCAGACTGTAAAGCACGTGGCCCTGAATATCCATTTTCTCTCGTACACATGGCAACACAAAATTTTTTCAAATCTCCACTTTGTCCAGTGTTTTTGTTTTTAGTGACTTAAACAGCTGAACAGGATGAATCTGGCTACATGTAGACTCTGCCTTAACGGATTACAGCTGTAATAATAAGGTGATTTACCACCTTTTTGCTCATCATATGTGCATAAATTGTTTCATTGAATCATGTTTAAATCTCAAACCTCAAAAGGCTATATGAAAGAATTTGGTGCAACAACAAAAACAAAAGTAATCTTTTCCATGTCAGAATCATAAGACAGTGGCACAAGTCTTTGCCCTCAAGGCTTACTATTTATCAGATGTGTCCCTTTGGACCTAAATGAGCCACACTCCTGCAATTAACATGAGACTTCATTGGAAACATCTGCAAGGTCCACAGCAACACATCTGGCATTGCAAAGTCACAACCCCCCCACCTCTAACGCCCCCACAGCCTGGAATGCCCCAGCGTACACTAGCTCCTGTGGAGGAGGTGGGGGTCCATGGTTCACACCGAGCCAGCTGCCAGCCTCTGTCCCTGAGGGGGAATCTGCCTCACAGCCAGGTGAAAAACAGAGAAACACAATCACTCTACAACAGTAAAGACAGGCGGCTGTCGTCACTACAGCAACCAGAATGAATGTGGAGCTCAGGGTTACATCTCCCCCAGGGGCTGTCCCCTATGTGACCAGAATGAAGGCTGACTTTCGGCAGGTTTTCGGTTCAGTCAGACTCTCCTCAAAGTAAAGGAGCAATAATACTTCATAGAAATGCATTGGGTATGATTTTTTTAAAGATTAGTTTAACCAATAATTTCTTGCAGCAGAACATTATTATTCTCAAGAAACTCCCAATATTTTTAGTTTTTGAAACCATTTAGACAGAACAAAGACTCAACTAAGAAATCAAAGGGGCAGTAAGTATTATGTTATAGCCACTTTTTGAGATTTAGATCATGCTGTAACTTATTCTCTTGTCAAAATCAAATCTGGAGTGTTGCTTTGAACCTTCTGTTCATGTTTGAGGAATCCTTTCATCTCCAATGGCAACCATTCATGTGTAAAAAATCCCTGGGTGGACATAGCCCCGCCTTCAGGGACAAAGCTCCTCCTCTGAGCTGCAGTTTCTGAGCTTCCGACTCACAGAGCAGCCCTTCTTCACTCCTTCAGACTAGCAAGTAGCAATTAGCAAACACCTAATGGAACTGCTCATCTCATCATAAGAGCTACTTCTCAGTGAAATGCCGCTAAAGACTTTGTTAAAGGGTTAATAGAGGAGCCATGCTGTGACAACGTCCTGAAGGTGGAGTTGCAGAAAGGGCAGGAGTTTTTAAAGAGACAGAGGTCCAATTTTAAGGCATTGCATTACAAAGTCAAATTTCTTTTAAGTCATGTCTGATATTAACAGCATTTTCATAACAACTGAGCGTAACATTGTGCTATTATAGTTATGTGCTTGGAAAACGCATAATGTAGCCCTGTTAAAGATCCAATTTGTCTAAACATTTCAGTGTGACATTATGCTACTCAAATAAAGGATGGATTTGTATTTTATGTGCCTAGGAAATAATGTGGTTGCCACCCACCTCCTTTTTTTGGTCAGTTGTATTCTTTTTTCTATTAATGTTCAGGTATTTAAAGTTTGTGTCTTTTGATATAATTTTACATAAAAAAACAAGGAAGCTACATTCACAACCAAAACAGAAGCAGCGCTGTAACGTTTGAAAAATGCTTCCATGTGGAACCTTTAGCTGCTTTATGTTGTCCTGGTTTTGATTATAAATGGAGGCAAATGCATTCACAAAACGAGCAATATGCTGATGCTGAGCCAGTGTTTTGTTTGTGTCCTCAGGACAAAGAGCCTCGCGGGATTATTCCCCTTGAAAACCTCAGCATTAGAGAGGTGGACGAGCCCAGGAAACCAGTACGGAACAACTCTTGTTGCCTAAACAAGATTTACTGAAATATCTCTTTTCGGTTTGTTTCTGTGAAACGCTGACCGTGCCTTTCTGATGTCTTCCTAGAACTGCTTTGAGCTCTACAATCCCAGCCACAAAGGTCAGGTCATCAAGGCCTGCAAGACAGAGGCAGACGGGCGGGTGGTGGAGGGCAACCACGTGGTGTACAGGATATCGGCCCCGACCCCAGAGGAGAAGGAGGAGTGGATCAAGTCCATCAAGTAAGACCTGGCACGTTGGCGCGGATCCATTTCCACTCAGAGGCCACTTAGCCAGCGCCCACATGAGACGTTCACATGTCTGACCTTCACACTGGGAGAAACAAAAACTCGCACTGATAGGGACTGTAATCAGGAATGCACACACATACACGCACACACTCAGGCTGGTGGCTAAATGTAAATCCACCTCTCACACTTCCATCCAGATAACACTTAGAGGTAATCCTGCTCTTCCAGAGAAGGTCACTTCCCTTTGAGTTGAAAATCAAAGAGAAAAACACAAACAGAGCCTCAGCAAAAAGCTCCTGAATGCATCCTTGGAGGTGTTTACACTTCACAGCACCTCACAACGTGTCCGAAGCCTCTTTTTGTTGTATTACAAACACAAACTTACAGTGTGTTTTATTAGGATTTCCTTGATGGACCAACACAAAGCAGCATAGCTGAAGTGGAGAGAGAACAGTGGATCCAAGTACAGCTGCAGGATCTATAGGTTGAAACTTTTGCCCGTCCTGTTTGCAAATTAACTCAAACTCAGTCAGATTGGATGAGAAGCTTCTGGTAACATCAAGTCTTATAGCAGATTCCCATTTGGATTTAACTCTGGACTTTGACTGATATAATAGTGTTTTTTTTGTATCTGGTAAACAATAATATTAGTATGAAATATTTGAATCAAACAATTAATAAAACAAGTCGTTTTTATAGAAAAGAGATGTACAAACTATTGTTGATCTAAAATGTAAAAGTTGTTTTAAAAGCCTGCATCCAATTTACTAATTAAGTATATTTATTTCATTCTGACCAATAAGAACAAGAGTTGGTTCACACGCTTTCTTTGACTAATTAGGTGACGTCTAAAGGGAAGTGGTTACCCTGAATTTCATTTAGGAGTATCACATTACTGATGATCTGATACTCCATTTTTCTTCCACTTCATAACTCTGCACTATGATGGACCAACACTACCTTGTGTTGGTCCATCATATAAAACCTTCGTGCATTAGAGCAGTCTTGATTTTGATCTCGGTCCGCTGATCTTTGCACGTTGCTTCAAGCGTCACCTTGAGGACACATTACTGTGCAGCTTCTACAGATGTGACTAAATAAGAAATATTCACGTGGTTTGAATACTTTTGCAAGGTACCAAAGGTTCAACAGCTGCCTTGTTATCCAGTGGGAGGAGCAGTGGAAATGCTTCTGTAAATTGGACTCGGTGTGTTATTGATTAGCTGAGTTGGCTTTGCTCCAGTCAGCTTCACTTGCACATACAATCAATATCAGAGCAGAAAATTATATTACTCCATTCTCCCATTCAGTAATGATGTTATGGAGCCTCTTAGCAGTGACGGATGCATATCTGTTAAATGAGAGTGGTGCTGTTTAGTTCCTGAAGACCTGCTGGGGGTGAGGCTGCTTCATGTTCACAGCAGAGAGAGACAGAGTTGCTGGTTTGTCTGCGTTCAGAACATTTAGAGTCAGATCCTGAAGTTGTCCTTTTCACGGTAGGAATAGTGGCCATCACAGACTGGACTCGGCAGGGCTGAGCTGTTCTGTCCCAGTCCAGGGTGGACTGGATGGACAACTGAGGCGGCAGACGGCTCCCCACCAGTCAGCACATTCTTGCACACACATACACACACACACACACACACACACACACACCGTCGCAAACTGATTCATCTGCTGTCTCACACAAACGCAGGGAGCGGCACGTCAGCTGCTAATTATTCAGTGTTTTGTTGGGTGCGACACGAGGCTGTCATTTTCCCAAACAGAGTGCGGGCTGATGTGGACATGGATTTACACACCACACAAAGCCGCTATAATCAGACTGATTTATTTTGAGAGGTGAGAGGAGATCATCCCTAAAAACGACGCCTGTAAATAAAGATCTTGGTCTGTTTTTGCTCACCGTTTCTTGTTTCTCCACACCTTCATGTTTTTGTATTCCTGCAAAGCAAGAAACTGTTTCTACCAAATAAACAGATTTACACTGAAGCATCATGCTGAAAAAGAAAGTACACCCCCTCTCCTACTTCAAGGTTTTAATTGTGACCTTTAGCTCCACTAATGCTAAGGCGCTACACCTAGATGGCATTTAGCAGAAACTAATTCTAAAATGCTACATATTTGTTATATTGATATCGATCATGTTTCAGTTATTTATGGTAAAAATCACATCCACACCTCCAAACATCAACAAGAACAGCCTCATTTCCTAGCCTTATTTTTTTCTTCAGTTATTCTTTCTAGACTCCTGAACATCATGTTTTTCTGCTAAAACCATTCATGTTATATCTGCTATTGAAAGACTACAGCCCAACAGTTTAATTCTGACATAATTTACATCTTACATAGTCTGGATATTTTTTCCATCTTTATATATTCTCTTCTGACCATTTTCAAAGCTAGCAATAGCAATAAATTGCTGAACAAAAAATGAGTTCTGCCAGCAGCACAGTAAGCAGACATACATTAGTCTTTACCATCTTCAAAAATAAAACCTACCTGGACTGGATTAACTGGTTGTGGTCAGAGTGGTTCACCTCTCCCAAGCAGAGGTGAACCACTCTGAATGTTGCTGACCTTGTCAGTAAGGTGTGTGTTTTCTGTCCTGCTCAACTTTCTGGTACCAGTTTGTTTTTACAATGATTGAATAGAACAGAAGTAATGCTTTTTGAAAGTGATACAGAAAGTAGCACTTGGCTTTCCAAGTGAAGATGCAGATGTTTCTGGATCATGTTTCCTCTACTTTCTTCTGCTACTACCAATGATCAAATAGAGGCAGATTCTTCTTCTGCTGCTTGAAGCTGTTGTGTGCCTGAAGAGGCAGCATAAAGAGCAACCGGGATGGTGTCTAAAGTTTGAGGCAGGGACCTTAGAATAAGTGCGGGGCCCCCCGACTATACTTCAAATGTTGCCCTCCAGCAAATGGAGCTGATTGAGTTTTGTTGTTGTTGTTGTTGTTGCTTTAGGGTAACATTAACACATTTCTATTGCTCTTGCTGCTGATAATGGATTCTAAGACATTTTTAGACTAACAAAACAGAAAACATTTAAATCATAAATAATTTTGTTCATGTTTGTGTCAGAACTGCAGCTGGGTAACTGTTTCCCCCACTCCTTTCCCACCAAACCAAAATGCAGCACAAACACCAAACAGGAAGCACTTTTGCTGATGGTCACAAACACCACATTCACAGCGCTGACAGACTGACCCGTCATAGCAAACGTTTGGACGCTGCCATTAATCCCAGCCTTCCTGTCCTCCTTCACAGGGCGAGCATCAGCAGGGATCCGTTCTACGACATGCTGGCTACCAGGAAGAGGAGAATAGCCAATAAGAAATGATGACTGTATATCTGGAACTGAGAGTCATTGTGTGTCTCTGTGTGTATGTGCCTGTATGTGTGTGTGCATGTGTGTGTGTATTATATTTTTTTCAACGGATGTTGTGAAGGTCTCCCATTCAGTAATTTCAAGGCTGAAGGACAAACACAGGCGCAAGGAATTCTGGGTCATTTCTGGCCCTGGACTAGTCTTTCCTGATGCCAAAGCGAGGAAGAGGAGAGGAAGTGCGAATGAACTCTTCACCTAGCTGAGTTACAGTGAAGAACAGCAAAAGAAGAGACGGCTTTGACTGTAATAAGGGAGCTTTTACTCTGCAATGTTTGGGAGAGACTGCACTCTGCTGGGCTCCTAAGGAATTGAACATATTTCATCGTATGCAGTGCCTTGCAAACGTTTCCCTGGAGCTTTTTCACATTTTCTTTACTGTATTTTACCTGGATTTTATGTGACAGACCAACACAAAGTAGTGCAAAATGGTGATAATAAAAGGTTTTGATTATTTTTACTGATAATCTGAAAACTGAAGAATTCAGTTGAATTTAGCCCCGCAGCCTTATCTGTGCTCTACCAGCTTTGCACTGGCCTGAAATTGTTGCCAATTCTTCTTTGTTAAACAGTAAAACAGTTGAAGCATAGTCAGATTGAATAGAGTGTTTCAGAATATCAGTCTTAAAAATGATGGCATATTAGGGCAATTTAAAAAAAAGAAGTAGGAGTACCTTTCTGCCAAAAAATTTTTAATCCAAAAATTTTCTAGAAGAAACAAAATTTCTGAGCTCCAAAAGTTGAACATTTTTGGAAAAAAACTCAGATATTTTGAGGATAATCTGCAGACATTTTCTGGAAAAAAAAAACCCTCAAAATTTCTGAGTTTGAAAAGTTTAAAATGTTCTACTTCTGCAACTTGAAAATTTCTGATTATTTTACATAACATTTTTTTTAGATTTTTTTGTAGAAAAATCTATACATTTTTAAGTCACTTTTCTTTAAGCCAAATTTTACTGTAAATTTGCAATACACACAATAATTATGCATTAACAATAGAAAAGTGTGTATCTGTTGATTTTGAGTAAATATCTGTTATTGTGAAATTGCAAAAAACTGGAAGGACTGAAATTTTCATAACAACTGCTTCACTCTAGTCTTCAGGGTTTTCTTCCATTTTCTTGCAGGTGTTTTAACCTCACTTGTCTTTTCTGTCCTGACTGTTGAAAAGCACCACCATAGCATGATACTACCCACCATGTTACACAATTTGAATGAGTTTTCTACAAGTCTCAGTTGATGAGACTAAATTTCAATGATTACCACATGTTTTAAATTGTACAAGTCATGAACTACTTTGTGTTGGTCTATCAGTAAAGCAAACAAAAGAAAAACTGTAATGAAGCCCCAGAGGCATGAATATATATGTAAATATATATATTTTGCAAGACACTGAATAGAAAAGAAAATTCCAAACCCGTTGCCATCTCCTGCAGCCTTCCTGTCATTCGGGTGGAGGTGCCTGCAGGATTCCTGTTGCAGGTCCTCACATCCACCTTGCTTCACTGCCAACACATAACGATGTTTTATAGTGACTCCTGAAAGCCTCAAGCTCATCAGTCAGCTGGTCTGGTTGGTAGCCTTCAAATGACTGTATTATGCAATTATGCAATCCTTCAGATTTATTCTGTAAATTCACTCACATGTAAATTATAGTCCACCCAGGTAAGTTCATATGTGACGGCACGGAAATGGAAACACGGCTGTACAAAGTTTATTAAAGTGGTTGTAGCTTTTAAAAGTTCTAATTCAGGTTCCTGGAAGGATTATGTTCTAACGATTCATCTTTCTCACTAGTTTCAAATCTTTTCTATTTATTTTCTTGCCCTTTCACTTAGTGTGTATAGAATATAATGTACAGCTGTTCCTTTTTATGTTTATGTAGTATCAGTCATGTCATTC
Source organism: Poecilia picta (assembly GCA_033032245.1). Classification (NCBI taxonomy): domain Eukaryota; kingdom Metazoa; phylum Chordata; class Actinopteri; order Cyprinodontiformes; family Poeciliidae; genus Poecilia; species Poecilia picta. Next base: position 1,678,218 of record CM065371.1, read on the forward strand.
AACTGTTAGTCCATCAGACTACAGTAGAAGAAGAAGGACTCTTTGCTGCTCCCTAGTGGAGAAACGAAGACTCCTCACTCTTAGTGATGGGAAATAAATAAGTGGTGCTGGATTAAAGAGACGAAATGAATCGTTTTAGCTGTTCATTGCGTTGACTGAGTCTGGTGGATCAGTTATGTTTGTCATGGTTGTGTGTTGCTTTGGGGAAACGGCCCACAGATGCTTTGATGTACAATCTGAATAAAAAAGTGACTTACTCCCTACGGGTGACAGGTTCTGTCTTCATGTGTATTCAATGAGAGAATCCTGATGCTGAATATTTTCCAATAAAAATGACAGACTTGCATGTTTTATGATTTAGTGGAGTAACAAGATGTTGTGGTTGAGCAGATTGTTCTGGATAGCTAAGAATTGTACACAAGAGTAGAAATACTTCATCTCTGGTGTTTTTCAGCTTCATATTTAAAAAAAAAAAAATCAATGTCTGATTTATAGATACAGTCCAGAATAAGTAGAGATGCTATACATTGTGCCTCAGTGTTGAAAATGGTCTCTCTTCAGTCAGTGGCCTAAATCTGGGGCCTCATTAAATTAGTTTTAATTTAGAAAATTTCAACTTAATTGCCTAAACAAGGTTTGGGCTTCTCAATTAGGACTGTATGTATACAGTGGCGCAAAAAGTGGTTATGCAGCGTATGCAACGCATAGGGGCGCAGCACCAGAGGGGGCGCCAAAACCCCGCCTGGAGGGGCGACGTGTCTATGATGTTTTCCCAAACACTTCAGCGCCTTTCGCTCCTTCACCTCGCGCACATAACGAGGTAAAGGTAACGAGTTTTACCCCTCACGTATCGTCGCCTGGGGGGGGGGGGGGGGGGGGGGGGGGAAGGGCGCCGATTTATGTTTTCGCATCCACCTGAAAAATGTGTAGTTGCGCCACTGTATGTATATATTTTAAAAAAGCTTTTTTTTAATTCACAAAACGTGTACTCTGCAAAGTCAGAAAGCAATTCAGAAAAGTGTGATTGTAATAACACAGTGTGGCCAGTAGGTGGTGCCACATCTAAACATTGCAGTAGATGTAAAAGATCCGATGCCATTAAATCCATAAAGCAGAAGAATAGATCATAAGCTCAATTGACAGGTTCTTGAATTTAATCTTTCAACAGATATTTTTTCTGTCAACAGGAAATTCGACTTTCTTCTGAATTAATGTTGTTGAAAACAAAATCAATTGTATTTGAGAATCTTCAAAGAACGCCTGAATCAGTTTTATTTCATGTGCATCAAAAGATGCCATTAAATACATAAATAAGTTTTCTACGACAGTGCTGCTATCGCGACATTTTTGCTGAAGCCGTTGCTATAGGAACCTGATGGATGATCAGGTTATTATAACTAGTATTATGCGGACCATTCACACAACAAAAGAACTTTAGTTCTATATCTTTAACTTTATATTTTTCATTCCTGCAACTCAGAGAACATTTTTCTTTTTGAGAATAAAGAACCCCTTTTATTTGAAGTTTTGTGTACTCTATTAATCCTGGCTTTATAAGCGTTATAATTCTGTCTATGTTGGCCCAATAATGGACAGCACATCCTCCAGATTGTTTTTTGTTGTAAAAGTTAAACTGATAAAAAATTGCCGCATAACTTCAGGACTAAGTGGGAGTATGTTCAAGATGCATGTTTCCTTCTATATCCAATTTGAAAATGAATGTACGTCATTCTCAACATATATGTATTTGCAGACTTTTATCAGTATTTCCAGAGAGAAGTCTACATACGCAAAAATATACCATTCAGTCCTCTGCCACGCAGAAACATGAGCTCATTCAGGGTCACGTTTTGTGCTTTTCTAATGCAGTGTGTAAAAGTGGAACAGCTGGCTTTGTTCCAACACCGGACAAAAAGCTCAGAGCTTTGTACAGAAAACAACCCACAATTACCGGTTGAGTTTCACCGTCAAGTATTTTCCCCTTTCTTCTGTACATTATAAATTATACTATTTTTTCTCAGTGAGGTCAATTTTCCCCAGGTTTTAAACTCATCAAACCTTCCTCAGTCATCAGTGTGATTAAGGGAGCCCATTTGGGCCAAAAAACTACAATGACCCTAATCAATGACATAAACAAAAATCTGTGGCAGCCTGTAACAATGGCTTACTCAGAGTACGCTTTATTAAGATGAAGAGAACTTTCTTTACAGATAATGATTGCTTTTTTTTTGGATGAAAAAACATTAATGTTTGGCAATTAACTTGTGATTTTAGAGATACATGATTCACCCTATTAGAACTCTCCTAAGCAAAAAAATAAAATGTCAATTCAAGAAACTGAAGTTATTTTCCAATAATAGGGCTGCATCGTTTTACAGTCAAATATTGACAATATCACCAACATCAATACAATATTTTAATGATAAAATTACAAACATCTGAACACACTTAACACAAGCTTTGCAGTTTGATTTAAAAAAAAGAAATACAGATTTAAAGGAATTTTAAACTATTAATTTCTTGTTGCAACTAGCAGGACTACAGTGCTCATACTTGGGTGTACATGTAGAGAAAGTGCTTGTTTTATCAAAAACGTTTGCCATAAAACAAATCTCCCAACGGATCATAAATAACTTTTAAAACTCCATGGGTGTTTTAAAATGTACTTTTATAGTTTCATATAGGATCAGCTAGCTAGGCTGCAATGCTAGCAAATAGAGAAACCCCCTAATGCTGATTTTACTAAACATTTTTGCCATATAGAAAAAAATATTGAAATCTATCATAAATAATAACTTGTAAAACGTAGAGAAGTTTTAAAAACAACTTTTCATGCTTCCTGTTTTAGCTAGCTAAATTAAAATGCTAGCACTAGAATGTACATAAACAGGAACAGTAGGTTAAGAATCTGCTTCAGCTTTTAGTTCTAGTTCTCTTATTTTTTGGTACTAAAGCCAATGTTACATTAGTTGTTCAAGATGTAAGTTACTTCAGTTTTTTATATCCAACTGACACACTTTACTGAATATGCCTACTGCAAATATTGATTAGTAACACAGAATATTCATAAATAGAACACAAGTAATCCCACTTTTAAAGCTAAAATTATATTTCTAGAGTAAAGTTCTGCCTTCCTGTAGTACCTTGCTGTGCTACACTGCAAACACTAACAGGAGCAATGCATTCTGTGAAGTTTTTTCTGTGTATGTCTTTACATCCTTCTCTGTATGAGACACGTTTTATTTGTATTTCCACAGGGTTGTTTTCTGCTGCCTTGGTAGCAGCCAGCTAGCTAGTAGACAATGCTAGAATAACACCATGTAAACATGGTCAAAAGGTTAAGAATCAGTTGCAGCTGTGCTACTTTTATTTCTGCTCCTCTGTTTTATAGTACAAAAGCTAACAACATATTATTACTGTACTTCTACAATGTGTTTATTGCACTTTGCTGCTTTTAGGGGGAAGTTAATGTTCAGTCAGCTTAGCCACCAGCAGTAATGACATCACATATTACTAAGTATGTGATGTCTGAAGGCAATCTGTTGTAATGGATTAAATTAATACTAAACCATGCAGCATTTTTCTAATTTTTGATTGTAGAACAAATTTCACCCACTTCCCAATTAGACTATGTCCTGTTTTGTGTTGGCCTGTCACATAAAAGCACAATTAAAACGCAAGTTTGTAGTTGTATTATGACAAAATGTAAAGAGGTTTAGAAATCCAGAAGGTTTTGCTTGTGTTTTGTGTAAAAACACCAGTCAACTATCACATATTTATGTGCCTACAAATGGTTCCACCTACGCTCTAAAGCCGTATTGTAGCAACAGTGGTCTGTGTTTTTAAGACCCCCTACACACGTAACGAACACAAATGGTTCCTCGTCAATAGCATCCACATAAGTCTACTTGCACACGCCTACACCATGGAGGCCAGAGGGACTGTAATTACGAGGGGGACGGTAACAAACGCCGGTCGTTGCTTCCTACACCCACACAGAGCAATCAACGCAATTCCATCTTCCTTTGAAGAATTTCAAGGGAGTCGCATGGAGCTCCTGCAGATAAAGGAGTTCCAGTGGTCAGTTTGCGCTGATCTTTGTGAACGCCCCACTCAGGGAGTCAGAGCACACTCATGAGTGGGAGACAAGCAGGTCTTTTAACTGTTAAGTATCTCTTTATTTCTGCTTCTCCCTCGTTATGCCCTGGACTGAGAGAAAATGGGAAAAAATAGGAATGAGTCAAGGACATCTCCATAATGAGAGCTTGTGTGCAAAGCACAGGAAATCACCTGATGCTTTTGATTTAGGGAAGAAACTCATTTTCTCTGAGAGGTTTCAGTCTGGAAAACAAAACATTAGTCAGATAATAACTTCACAATTGGTGCAGAGTGAAAAAACTGCACTAAATAACGTTCATATTGCTTGACCTGGGGTCTAGCAGGAACAAATGATCTTTCCGGGTTCCCAGTGGTGTTGTAAGTTAGCTCAGCAACAGAACGGAGGCCCTGCTGGTCCCAGACTGCTTCACATCAGGGATGCTGAGCTGAGCTGAAGTGTCATGTGTGTGTGAGAGCAGAGGAAGAACCCCAGGTATAGCTAGAATAACTTGCTCCTAGGGGTAAACAGCTGGCAAAGGAGTCAAAAAGGTAATGCAGAACATGTGTGTTGAGATGTCAGAGGGCATTCCCTTTCCCCACTCCACGCTCACACATGGAAACATTACCAAAACACCTTCCAAAGCTAAAGGCTCCTCAGCAGGATGTCTTCCACCCACACTGCTCCCCTGGTGACCTGAAGTCAGAGAGGATCCATGCTATTGGCTGTCTGCTGCCCTTCAGTGAAGCACTAATGACACTTGTCTCTCTGCTGTCATGTTTAGCTAATACTCTTCCACTTCCCATTGCTCACTGTTATTCTTTGCGAATCACTCTGTTTGTACACTGTCACTGACTGTACACGCCTCAGCACAAAGTGCAACATTTCAACATATTTACAAGACATGCATCATGAGTTATTTCAACAACCCCCAAAAAGTCATTTTGGGGGTAGTCATTCAGAACCTGACCATTTTCATGATGATGTTCTTTGGCTGAAGTTTAACCCATATATTTCCAACAGAGTTTTGGAACACATGTTCTACAGGGAAAAAATAGTCTATTTACCAAACTTCCTTAAGCTGTCACTGATCATATAGGATCATAACTAATCATGATCCTATCTATCAATTAGAGGAAGTAGTTTAGGTCCCAAAGCAACACAACATCACAATCACTTCCATATATCCTCACCATGCTAAAGTAATGGAACAAGTAATCTTTTGGCAAAAAATAAATAAGTAAAAAATCACACCCAAATAATCATCTTGTTGTTGCCAAAAGATTATTATTTATTGTTGCTAAAGATGATTTATTTAGGTGAAAATAAATGACTTGGCCATTAATTTAGGAAAGTAGTAGAATCTGTCACACATGACATCACCAATGATTAGTCATTGGTTAATCAAGTGTCATTATGCAGCAGTAATGTAAAACAGAAATCCCAGTGCAATTTTGTGATTTAAAAGGACGCAACACCAAAATAAAATAATATTGTTCTGTTCGAAAAGTCAAGTCTTTTGAGATCTGGTTCTGGTCAAAATATCATAAAGGACAACCAAAAACATTGTGAATTGAATATTACAATGTACATCACTTGTCATCTATGAACACAGTGATTTGACCTGAGGTTTTTGGTGTTGGGCTTCATGTTGTATTTGGGCTACAAGATGTCAGTCAGATCTCTCCCTCTCAGCTGGCACTACAACCAGAGGCTGCACAGAGGAATCCCTATAAGTGTCCCCATCCTGGCAACCCTCATCTTGCTTACAAGAATGCATCTATTATCTGGCTCTGCTCTGCCTAGAGTGGATGAGTAAGAGCGGCTTGCAGAAACAGCTGTTCAAGCAGTGATCAAAAGAAACAGGAGAGACTTCTTTGATTACTGCCTCTTTGTTCACCTTCCACTCCAAACTTTTCTATTCACTGCTGTGGCTCTCTAACCGGGGCCGAGGGCCAAGGGAATCCACAAGACACCTCTTGTATACGTCGGTATCCTAAAACCTTCTACAGCAGCAATGTTTTCCTTCCCACTGAGATCCATTACATTTGTAGCATTTGCATCAGTCTCCAAAGAAACAAAGTCCCCCATGTCTAACTGTTCGCCCTTCACTCTTTTTGTCACAGAGTCTTTGGTGCTTATCACTTAGAGGCACATTTGTGGCCTTGGCTACAACTGGTCTCCTTGATTCATTGGGTTGGCTCTCCCAGGATTTTAGGCAGGAAGCTCCACCCTGATGTTTGTTTTGGCTCAGGCGGAGACGCGTCGAGGACTAGATGAAACTCCCTCCAATCTGCTGATTATCTCCTTCTGAAAGGCAGGAGGACACCAGATTTCATCTCTGCAAAGTCAATGTTCTTCCTACGTCGTCCTGGTTGCTTCATGTTCAAGGCCACAGCGACCCATTGTGAGAGTCAGGAGAGATGCTTTTATATTGTCTTCCAGAACTATTCAAACTTCCAACAGCCCCCAATTTCAGTGAATGTTATGAGGATTTTATGTGGAAAGTAATGCATATTTATATGAAATGGAAAGAAAACAATGCACGTTTTTGCTACTAAAAATCTCAAAATTGCTCCCCTACTCCATGAATCTATGCTTCATAGGACCATCTTTTGGGTCAATTACAGCTGCAAGTGCTTAGTTCATGTCCTGCTTTGTGCGTCTTTGCATTGCTGTATAATTTAAAAAAATCTTCTTTACAAAATACTGTGGCCTCCACTCAATTGAGTGTGTCTGCGTACAGTTTGTAAGAATACAGGAATAAAACTAAAGATTTCCCAGTGGTTCTGTTCATTCGTCAAGTTAGGGCCTCTTTTTTTAAATTCCAGTGAGTGTGTGAGCTTGTTCAAACATTGCTCAAGTTTACGTGGAACCCAGAACAATACGAGGCTTAACTCGACTGCTTTCCACCTCCACATGGAAAGGCAGAAGTTTATGTTTGTCCCTTATTGGAAATCTTTTGTGTTGAGGAAAATCACAAAAGAGTCTTGTGTAAGACACCTACCTGCTTATTTGGTGGGCTTGTTAACACAGCAGAGACAGATATCAACTCTTCCAGGCATGTCTGAGCACGGAAGATGTTGGGAGTTCCCATCGCTTGTCAGGTTACTTTTTTTCACTAGCTGACACAGAAGACTGAGACTCTTCTCTAAATCAAACATTGCATGTTTAATTTGTTTTCTGGACAACAACGTTGCTCTGCTGTAGTTTACTGCTTTCACCTGATCCAGTCGGGTTTGGATGCAGAATGTAAAATTTTCATATAAAACTGTGTCTCAGTTGTGATTGCCTCCAATTCCACACTTTGCTGCAGTTTCCACACTCTACACAAGCAGGGACCCATTGTCAGTAATGAGCCCCCCTCACTCCCCTAACTCAGGCCTCTCTGTGTTTGGCTTGACGCTAAGTCCCTCGCTGTGTCCCCCTCTAATGAATGGACGTTTAACGATCTGAGCAGACCATTCAGCTGAGTGGAAAATGTGCAGATCCACAGAGTACATCTCCACAAAACTCATGGTAGGAAACAAAGGGCTGAGAGCAGCAGAGAGGCGTTCACACGCTTTCAGCTGAATATTCAACAAAGAAGAGAAGTAGCTGTGTTAATATTTGCTAAATGTCCCATAGCAAGCTGCACCTCATCCCATCACTTTTTTCAATCCTTAAAAATAGTCTGGCTTAACTCGGGATAGCTTATAGAGGGCTGAAAGGTGGGGGACAAACCGGATAGGTCAAAAGGTCTCCTGTGTGGGGCCAACACAGGGCCAACAACCATTCACACACGTAAGAGCAGTTTAGACTGAGCAGAGTGTTGGAGGAGGGGGGCAGGGCTACACTCTGAGCCGGAGAGGAGGAGCTGTGTGGAAACAGGCGGAGCTTTGTGAGAGCAAGTGTTCAGGCAGCCCAGAATGGGTTCCACCAGAGATTCAATGACCAAACATGCATGAAAGAATCAAGGCAATACTTCAAATATTTTTTTGATGAGGGAATATAATAACCTGATGTAAAGCTAAAAAAAGTCAATTTTGCATGACACCACCCATTGAAGAACTTAGCTGTTTTCTTCAATATTCCATCCACTTTGTGTAGTTGGGAATGAACCACCATGCTTCTCAATCATTACTGTGTTGTGCTTTAAAAGCCTTACTTTGAATCTTCCTAATGTAAATAATTCTATGGGGTTTTTTATCTCTTTTATATCTCATATATACATGCACACACGTAGAGCACACACGTAAAATTAAGGTTAAAGGAGATGACACACTAGAGAACGCCCTCTTTGGGACGTAGCTTAGATAGAGGCCAACAAAGAGAACTACAAACTGTTGTTAGGTGCCATTTTGCTCTGCTAACCCATTAGGATAGCATGAGCTTCGGACAAGCTGTATTTTGGTATTAATAAATGGATTTCATGAATTCAACTCACTGACTCTTCTTCAACCTTGTACATTCAGAACCTAGCTGGAGAAAGGATAATTCTCCACTCTAACATTCTCCTTGTCACTTTGGCCAAGTAGCTTTATCTCCTCTGAAAATGGTGTAAAAACACCTGGAAATACATTTGGAACAGTGGAGTTACAGTTTAATCACCAGCTATAAACAGTTAATACCCACACTTGAAATTTTGACAGTAGAGTGTTTGAACTGGAAAATGACACTTGACAATCACTAAAGCTGGTTTGAGGATGAATAAAGTAGGCTAGCACTACTCAATCATATAAAAACTATTGACAATGCTTAAAAGTTAAATCCATCCCTCAAAAAAAAACAGCAAATTAGACTTACCACTAGCAGGAATTACTAGCAGGAATTATGCCAATGATGTCTATAAGAAGAATTTGGGTTTATCTAAATATTAGTAATGATTATGTTTAGGAGATATATGTACAATTGTAAGACTAGAGAAAGTATTATTATTCCACCTTATAAAAAGAACAGATCAGTTTGATCACAAAAAGCCCCAAAATGAATATGACATTTATGCTGATGTGAAAATGTAAGCATCGTCTGGGAAAATGATCTTCCTGTGTAATTTAAGTTCAAGTACTTATGATCGGCTAAATGCAGCCACCTGAGCACACATCAGAAACATCTGCCAGTTGTACTGTGGTCAAAACAGAAGATATGGAAGTCATAAACCCAACGGCACCGTGTGGTTAAACAGAATATCCACACCAAACAGGCGATTAAAAGAGAAAAAAATCTTGAGGGTTTACATTCTGTCTCAGGAATAACCAGAGAAGTCCCAGCTTCAGGAAACCATTCCGCCTTGATGCCGCTCAGACAGGAAGGAGGCTTTACGAGCAGCTCTGTAAATCATAGCGCCTCGCTCCCAGAGAAGGAGAGAGCAAGCGACGAGGCAACAAGGTAGCATTGGTTTTACGGATCAGATTTACAGTGCTTAGACTTCAGATTGGGTCATCACTCCACCGTCTGTCCACAGAATTACATTAAGCTCAAAGCCAGCGCCATGCATCAGGTTTGCTGCCCCATATATCTGCCTATTACACTGAGTGAGGAGTGGCGAGACTGGTAACAATCAGATTATAGAAATGTCAACATACTTATCCCACTTTCAAGGACAATTGCTAGACAATATTTTGGGATTTATAATCTACAGTGATAACTGCGTTAATGTGGACTAAATATGGTCATTTTTCCAGTAGTGTACCCTTGAAAGCAGGAGAAAACTGTGAAAGAGGAGATTGTTGAATGAGTCGGCCACACACAGATGGCTGCTCCTTTAGTAAACATAGCAGGCGAGTGACGGTGTGGCCTTCACAAGGTTGCTAAAGATCAAGTTAATGTGTCCCAAAGGAAGGAAGGAACGACGTCTAATGTCTCCTGACCTTTTGGAAACAATCCTGCTCAGGAAAACCTAATAGGGTCACTGAAATTAAGCTTCATCTGATCCATCCATGTAAATAAGTTGGTAGTTTTGTGCTGGTTAGTTCTCAGGAAAAGACCTATCAGATCCTAAAGTTATCAGTTCACCAAGCCAGCTGGCAGACCAAGCCCAGCACCACTCCTCCACAATCCATTGTTCATTCAAACCAAAGTTTTTTCCACTAGAAGAAGGAGGAATGCAGAAGACGGAACGACTCCCTCTTTTTAATGATTAAACATTTCTGAGGTGATGCAACTGTACAGCAGGTGTTTCAACCCGTTCAGGACTCATGGGACACAAGTCAACTTTTAACCCCTGAACCTTGAAGGATACACAAACTGTTAATTTGTTGAAGAATCAGAAAATATGATTTAATACAATTGAATACAATGTAATAGCTCTAAGAACTGCCTTAATTATTTGTGACATAGATTCAATAAGATATTGGAAACATTCTTCAGAGTTTTTGATACATGTCTGTGATAGAGGCGATGGCAGCTCAGAAGGTATGGGTCACCGGTGGGTTGGTGGTTCCAACTCCATCCAGCAAATGAAAAACAGGAAAGTCTGAACTTTATGACATGGTAGAAGTAGTCATCAGACAAAGGGCACATTGTGCTTATGTAGGGATGGACATGATCAAGACTGAATCCCAGGTAAGCTATTGTTTAAGTGGTCAGTTGGTAAAAAGGGCCTTAAGAGTGCTGAGAAAACATTCCCATACTTCCCAACCAATTGGTACAAAGCAAGAAGGGTCTAATATTTAATGTTTGGTTGAACTGTCCTTGCTGACAGGATTGTAACCTGTGTGGTCTTCTGCTGCCATGGCTGATCTACATTGAGGTTCAGTCCAGTTTAAAGAGATGGAACTTTAATTACCTTTATTTAACAAAAAAAATAAATTAAGATCTACAACTTCTTTTTATGAGGGACCTGGCAAGATAGCAGCACCGTTTACAAATATGACTTAATGCTCTCACGTACTCAGGCATATTCTGTGAGCTGCCCAAACTTACCGTACATTGTCCACAGTGCATCATCAAGCAATTGCGTACATGTCCTGTGACAAATTCCCTAATTTCTAATAATCTAAATGGATGCTAGCAAGTTTGATGAACCGGGATGCTTAGCCTGACCTCTTCTCCATCAGGGCAGTCACTGCACACCTCAGAGTGGCCGGGCGGAGGGGTTGTACCTGGCTCAATTAAGCATTGGGCAAGACATGGAGTACACCCTGGACAGGCTGCCAGTCCATCACAGAGCAACCCAGAGAGCCAGAGTACCATTCATGCAAGAACCACCACTGCCTCGAAATGTCTGGATGGAACCAAATGAACCTGTAGCAGCTTTAAAAGTGAGAAACTTTATATTCTTCATTTGTTCTTCTTTAGCAGTAAATGTAAGATTGGCAAACTCCTGTCCGTGCACATGTTGTTAAACAATTAATTGTACTTTTCCATTCAGCTTTAATTAAAAACATGCAGAGTTTGCACATCTTTAGAGATTTATTTTTCCCTCCAACATCAAGTTTTAATTCCAGGATGAAACTTTGATGATACATCATCTTGCAGAAAACAGAACATTCTTCATTTTAGTCTTGACTGCATGACATTGCATAGCAGCTTTTCTGTTTCCTCAACATTTCCTGTTGGCTACCCTGACTTTATTGGAAAGAAAAACAGGTGCAACATGACAATGGGGAGTGTGTCCTCGGCCCCACCTAGCTCCCCCAGGCTATGCATTCCTCTGCTGGAGCACTGAGTGGAGACCTGGATGTAACCAAAGACACCAGAATGTCCAAAACCTCCACAGATGGACACGTAGAAAACACAGGCATGCTGATGTACACACTTTGCCTTCACACTCCCACCTCTAAAGGACAGAATAAACATTAAGAACAATTACTCAACTTAAATGTTTTAGAATATGTGCTGTACTTAGTGCAAATGCAGAGTCTGTGTTCAGCTGATAAGTTTAACACAAAGTTGAAGGTATTATGTATTTTCCAGGCATATAGTGCCATTCCATAGCATAATCAAGTGGCTGTTACCTCCAGTTACAAAAGTATGACATATATAAAACACAACTTCAAAAACATCTTTGTTGATTAGTTCCATCCATCCATTTTCTTTACACCCTTGTCCCTGCTGGGGTTGGGGGGGTGCTGGTGCCTCTCTCCACCTAGCGTTCCGTGTGAGGGGCGGGGTCACCCTGGACAGGTCGCCAATCTGTCGCAGGGCAACAAGGAGACACACAGGACAAACAACCATGCACACACACATTCACACCTAGGGACAATTTAGACAGACCAATTAACCTGGCAGTCATGTTTTTGGGCTGTGGGAGGAAACCGGAGTATCTGGAAAAAACCCACACATGCACAGGGAGAACATGCAAACTCTATCCAGAAAGACTGGGAATTGAACCCAGAACCTTCTTGCTGCAAGGCAACAACTCTACCAACTGTGCCACCGTGCAGCCCGTGCAGATAAGTTGACATCTTGAAATTGAGTTTTTGCCTCTTTAAGAAACTTGCTCTTTCCACCTTCAGCACTTTTTTACATAGTTACTCCATCATGCCATTTACAACTGTTAGGAGAGCTGAACTGAGAAGTAGTTAGCATACTCAGTTCTTCCAGGTGTTTGCCAATTGCTGCTGCCGCTAGTCTGGAGGAGCTGAGCTGAACTTTACCTTGTAAGGCTGAAGTTCAGAAAAACAGCAAAGCCCCTGTTTTTGCAGAGTGGCACTCCTTGATTGACTGTTTCGCGAACACCAGCCAATAGCACGTTGAGCAGCATTGTGCCTCAGTATTTAACTTCTCAAGCTGCATTTTTGAATATTTTAGATATGCTCTGCTCCACCACTATCCAAATTTTCTGTGATGAATTTAGTTTTTTCAGGGAAGACTCACGAAACAAGTGAATCTGCAAATAGTCCACTGAATTGCCACCATTAACTCCAGAAATCATCACTGGCTCATGTGTGTGTGTGTGTGTGTGTGTGTGTGTGTGTGTGTGTGTGTGTGTGTGTGTGTGTGTGTGTGTGTGTGTGTGTGTGTGTGTGTGTGTGTAGTCGACTCTTTTCTAGACGGTCGTTGATGCTGGCTGAGGACAAAGACCTTTTGAAAAATGGACGACTCGACGCAATCACTGAGGTTCTCAGGACAGCTAACCTTTTACTGTCTGGAAATAAACTGTCAGCTCACTCTGATTGGGCTGTATTGTAATTAGGTTTAAATTTGACTGTAACTGGATCTGAACACTGCTGTACTCCATAACTGGACCCAATTTAATAAACATAAATTTAAACAAGGAGACGCTTCACTCGACATTAATTGGTGCTGTTCATCTTGTAAAGTGTCCTCAGATGAGATTTGATGTGAATATGTCCTATATAAATGAAACAAATTGAACTTAGCTGAATTAAATTTGGTTTCTAAGCCTGGTTTATAGATGGCTGCTGCAGACATTATTAGGAGAGATAATACTGGCGCACTCTTGTAAAAGGACGAGTTCATTTTTCATCGAAAAGTTTATTTACAAGCAGCGAGTTCTCGGTTTACTGCCTTTTGTGCCTGTGGTGGACAGAAAAGCTCAGCTAGGCATTCTGTAAACCCTGAGCTCCTCAGAAGGAATCTGTGTAAAACTCTTTGTTTAGCTGACAGAACCCAGAAGATCAGCTTTTATTCCTTTCTGAGTAGTTATTTTAGCCCAGCGTGAGACCTGGCTGGAGTCTAAACAGGCCAGTCCGTCCTCTCCGCTCAGACACAACAAGTCGTCAGAACATGCTGGCTTCATAGCAACTCCACAATCCATGGCAACCGGCAGCCAGGCCTGGCTGTGAGAGCGTGCTGTGCTTCATATCCAACCAATGTCCTCGTCTTGTATGCTACATCCACCACTGTCGTTTATGGGGATTATTATTCATCAACGTGAGGCTGACCCTCTTATTTTCAGGCAGTTGTTTCCTTTCCTTTTGCTCCCCCAGTCTGTTCCACATTCACAAGGCCACACTGTGCACCAATCATATTATTCTATTTCCATACTGACTCCAAAATATCCAGCAACTAGTTCACATTTAGATCCCCTTAAGAGGCAGTATTATGTGTTATCTAGGCACATAGAGCCGTTTTATAGCACAAACAAAAACACTATGCTGACTTCTGTTGCTATTAAAATGCCATATATATAAAATTTCACTTAAAAGAAGTTTGACTTTAGAATTTAACACCTTGAAATTTGGCCCCTGTCTCTTTAATAAACTCCTTCTCTTTCTGAAACTCCACCTTCACATCATGGCTCGTCTATTAACCCCTTAATTACATTTTTACCAGCATTTCCCTGAGAAGTAGCTCCTATAAAGAACTCAGCAGTTCCACCAGGTGTTTGCTAATTACTGCTGGCTAGTCTGAAGGAGCCGAGTGTTGGAGTCATGGAGGAAGGCGGGGCTAAGTCCTCCCTGGTGTTTTGCATAGCTAAATGGTCGTCACCGGAGATCAAAGGATTTCTAAAACATCAGGAAAGAATCAAAGTAAGACTCCAGGTATGTTTTTGATAAGAAAATAACATAATAACATGATCTGAAGCACAAAAATGTCGATTTCACATAATACTGTCCCTTTAGTTGTTTTTTTTTAGCAGCATTCTGGAGAATGATTTTTATCACCATTCTGATCAAGAGTTCCACAAAGCCTCCAGTCACCACCCTGACAGCCCCCCTTCCTCCCCCCGGTCCCCAGCACTGATTCAAAGGATGCCCTCAGAGGACTCCATGGAGCCGTTCGACTTATACGACAAACCACAGCTGCAGCAAAGACGCATTCCTGCTATACGCTGCAGCGAACTGTTTTAATTACATTGCTTTATGAGACAGAAAGATAAACTAAATTGTTACAAGAAGTGAGGGAACTGGTGTATTTTTTGGGGGGGAACATGGGGGGCAGAATTATGACAGTGGGGGAGGGGCCTGTGGTCACGTTGGTGAGGAAATAACAGGAAACTGTGAGATAAATTGCAAAGTACATTCCATGTGTGCTGAGTGGGTGAAGAGATTTAGAGCAGGGGGGATTCTGGAGCTGCAGCCGAATCTTTGGCCATGCTGCAGAGTGGGGTGTTGGTTTACTGTGGGCTCTGGGGAATACGTAAAGGCGAGATTTTTTAATTTTTTCCTTTATCCCCTCTACTGTACCTTAGATTTTCCTCACTATTGGGTGAATGAAAACACTTGCATCTGGTGTTCAGTTGAAAAGCAGAGCAGCAGCAGGTTGGGGAGAGGGCAATAATGTGATGCCACTCCCCCAAAAAAACCTTTTATGCAAGAGTAAAGCAGTTTTAGCAAAACAAAGGGTTTTAATTTATCTCTTTTTTATATCAAAGGTGAGTGAGAGGTTAGGATTTGGTACTTTCAGAATGTAAATCTTTAACAGAATGTGAAATGAAGTGAAGTTGGGAGTAGTGAGGTATTCAGATTTGTTGTTTAATCTGAAATTCCTCCTGGGAATCAGACCCTTTGGTTGAATGGCAGCACAGATCTGCTTAGTGTCAGTCGCCAGGCTGCAACAGGATGTTGACACTGTACACACTGGCATGTTGTCCATCCACATTCGGGATCAGATGTGTTTTTCTCACAAGATAAAGTCAAAATGGAAACACAAAACGAACAAAAAGAAAAGTTACCTTTTGCTGTCCTGTTTTATCGCACATTTTATGCCACATTGTGACCAAGGAATCTGAACCGGTGTGACTGTGATCCAGATGTTGTATAATAATTTTCATACTGACCATTGTATCAATTCTGTTTTACTCCTAAACATTTACATGTTCACTTCTAAAGACATGTTTCACAGAGGAAGATTAGTGGTGACACACTTCTGCCGACCTTCATTACTTGTGTAAATAATTAGCAGCTTTTCTGTAAATAACTGATGTTGAGTTAAATATTCAACAATGGATTTGACATAAACTGCTCAACCTGTTTTCATTGTGGTCTTGGTCAAGACATCAGACATTAGCACCAGCCTTTGTGATCAGCTAAATTGGATATATATATATATATATATATATATATATATATATATATATATATATATATATATATATATATATATATATATATATATATTATATATATATATATATGTGTGTGTGTATATATATATATATATATATATATATATATATGTATATATATATGTATATATATACAAATTTAGTTACTAAACCATCCTATGTTTTCATTGTCCCAAATAAGGTAAAATCTACTTGAGCAACTGTCTGAAAAACAGGGAAAGCCTGTGGAATGTGCTCACTGAACTCCGGTCCCCTCGAGGCATCATTCACCTGAGATGAAGGCCTGATTACTTGAGCCCATCTGATCAATTACAGACCGGTCAGCAGTCCCAGAGTTTAGCCAAGACCAACAAAGTGAATCAGACAAGATGAAAGATCACAAGATGCCTTGTAGAAGCGCACAGGTGAAGAGAAGATCCAAACCTGATAAAAGGCCCCTAACAGCAGAATGGGGGCAGGGTGAGGGAAAAACTGAACAACTCTGACTTGCTCAGGGAACTCTGGAAGGGGATTAAAGGTTTAATGAACTGCCTATTGGAAGCCACAGATTTCAGCAATAGGCATCAAAGCAGGGCAGAGGGTGCCTGTCACAAAGAGCTCATGTGAGGAGGGGTCTGTGTGTTAGCACAGGGCTATCAAAGCTCTCTTAGATCATACAACTAAAATATTACAACCGTCCCTAAAACCCTGGTCATTAAAACATGTTTCAGATCTATATAACTTTGGTTTGTTTCTCCTAATGTTGTAAAAATAGCTTTTTACAACATTAGGAGGACTTTTTCTGTTACTAGTCTAAGAAATGTCCAAACAGGGACATAAACGTTATTTTTAGACAGAATTTATTTAGTCTACCTTTTCACTGACACAAATAAATGTGTGCCAGTCAGCTGCGTTTCCATTACAAATGTGTGCAAATCTTTATTCCACTGTAAAAAATAAAAAATAAAAAAATTGCATTTGCGATGTTTCTATTAAATAAGAAACGAAATTTAAATCACACGTGTTTATAAGCTTGTTCACGTGACAAGTCATTAAAAATTGTGGCAGCAAAGGATGTAAACAGAAATATGAGATATATTAACAATTCAGCCATGGTGATAAACGCTCATCATTTATCTGCCAAAAAGAAGAAAAAAAAAACTCTTCGGGCACCAGAATTTTTTTAATGGAAGAAATTTAGTTTTTGTGAAATTATTGTTTAATTCATTTATTTTCGTAATTTCAATTTGCGGATCTACTTTGTAGTTTTATAACCCCGCGCATGAGCATTTAGAAACGGTGAAATACAAGTCCCAGTCCTTTAAACTCAGCTGAAATGTCTTCAAAAACTCTTCAGTTCCACAGCTAAACATTCAAATGAGGTTTTTAGGATTGTTTGTTTTTAGCCCTGATCTTCTCACCTCAGACTGAGTCAGAATGCCATGTCAGCATTCTTTTAATTTACCATCTAGCTAGATTCTTTTTTCTCTACAAAAAGTTGCTATCATCACCTGTAAATTCTTTACCAGCTTCAGTGCGCACTGCACATTATTAAGGTGGATGTTGCACACAAAGATGAGCTCCTGTGATGTGAGGCACCAGTCTTTTCAGACAGGCTGAGGACATTAGAGCAGAGAGAGGGCAGCCGCACACCACCACACACACACACACCACTCTCTCTCTCTCTCTCTCTCTCTCTCTCTCTCTCTCTCTCTCTCTCTCTCTCTCTCTCACACACACACACACCACCACACCACACTCTCCTCTCTCTCTCTCTCTCTCTCTCTCTCTCTCTCTCTCTCACACACACACACACATCTCAGCACTGATTCCTGAGTTCGGCTGCTGTCGGATCATCCTACCTGTTGGTCGGACTCCGGCTGATCGTGGACCTGATCCCGGAGTTGTGGATTGAAACGACTGAACCCGGAGTGGATGAGGAACCTCAACATGTTTCTACGGTTATTTCTTTGGACCGCTCTGGCCGCGTACCGCGGGACGCGGACCTGCGACGGGTTTAACATAGATGCGAAGTTTCCTGTGATCAAACAGGGGAAAACCGACGGGAGCTTCTTTGGATTCTCCGTAGCTCTGCACAGACAGACGAAGGACTCCGACAAATATCTGTAAGTTGTCGGGATGTGTTTGGCAAATGTTTCTGTTTCACTCGATTGTAGCTACAGGTTGTCAGTGTGAGCAGAGATCGGTTGTTCTGCCGGAAGCCAACCATTACCTGTGTGAGCTGACTGGCGCACACTCACCTGCGGACAACCTGAGCCTCAGCGCGGCTTTCGCTGTTCAGATGCGATCGACTGTTCCTGTCTGGTCCCTGATCACTCACTTATTTTATCAAAGCAAGAGCAGATGAGGAAAGGTGGTTTCATTTTCTTTCATCCAGGTCGTAAAGTGTCAAGAAGGACATGCAGAAGCAGGGCCGGCCCAAGCGTGTGTGAGGCCCTGAGCAGAGTTTAACGTGGGGGCCCATTTCTCTTTCTTTGGCTTTATACAGATTTTAGCACACCTTGTGCTGGAAATATGATGCCATTTCAGACACAAGCAAGAAGAATAAAAAAAGAAAAACTTCACCATAATAAAGTAACTAATTATTTAGAAATCAACAATTACTGAATATTGATTAAAATAAGTCAAAGGGAAATATTTTTCATGGCTAATATTTTAACAGCCTCTAAAAATATATTTCATATTGTCCCATGATGCCATTAAGCACTTTTACTGTAAGTGTATATGGAAAATGACAGGACAAAGTATTTTTGTGCTAATTGTCAAAATTAAGTCAACTAGATAAGCTCAGGAAAAACATTTATTTAACAAAAATAGCAACAGAAGGGGAAGTAGGTCAGTTGTGCTAGTTTGACTTTGACAACCTTAGTATGTACAATGTGCTGCAGAATCGCTTTTTCGGTTCAGGAAAAAAAATAAGACAAAGGCAAACAACACACCGACTCTCTGGCATATCAGGAGTAGAGCTGGAGTTTAAATTAGATTATCTGTGTCAATCACTAATCAGTTGTCATGGTAACAAGTCTGTGTGTAGTGTACCCGACACAGAGAGCAAGAAAAAATAAGAATAAAAGTGGTTTTGCGTTGTTCCTCTGAGGTTTTTCTGAAGTTTCCTGTTTGCTGTGATGCACAGCACTGGATGAATCCCTCCACCTCCAGGGTTCATTCTGTGAACACAATTGCTCCAGTGCTGCTGTGGACACCAATTAAAACAGTCATCCTTTTTGCCATCTAGTTTCATACGTGTGCACGTAGTTTCCACATGTAAACAATAACATGCAACGTGTCTGTCCATATGTATATTTACAAAATGTTCTGGAACAAAATGAGTGTGTAATTTTGCTTTGCAGTGGAATGTCGCAGAACTAATGACTTTCACTCGAAGCAGGTCAGAAACACGATGAGACACGTTTTGCTCTGGCTGACACGGGGCGGGGTTCAGCAAGTTGTCAAAATAAAATGTGTCTCCTGAGGCCATCAGCAACTCGGCTTCATGTGAACAGGATTCTCCCTGATGCCTTTAAGTTACAACAATTTAATTCACATGTTGCTTATCCAGCATTTCCAATAAAATAACTATTTAGGAGTAGTTGCCAATCAGTGCAATATTACTAATGTTTTGAAACTATGCGACAGTTTTAGGGTTTTTTTCACTTTTATCCTCTTAAATGAAAAATTATCGCAGTATAGCACAGTGTAGATCAGGGACAGTGAGTGTTTGTAACAGCAAGCTCTCTCAAACTTTCTTCAGACGAATGAAATTCTTTTAAACTCCGCAGTCGTCTGGTGTTGGATTTCACTCAGCCAATCACAACGGCCTCTTCATCCTTGATCGCAGAGCATCACCATAACTTTCTCTTATCTGAGCTGCAGTTCTGCTTTGATACAGGAAGAGACTTGTCGTTTGCTTCCTCAGCAACCATGAGTCTCCATGCAGAGCTCAGTGGTTACATTTTTGCAGTGTGCCAGACTGAATATGTACCAAAAATATTCGTTCATTAAAGAATTTTGTCTTGTGTTTCACAATATATTGATTGATCTCCGTTGTTGAAGAAAATTATAATAATTATGCAAAAAAATCATTTTCAAAAATTTCAGATAGAAATAAGTATTTGGTTGTCATATTTAGACCACGTTACTCAAGGCCTCGAGACACGGGAGGTGACTTCACTCACTCTCCATTCATTTCCTGTGGAACTTGCATGATGAGGTGACGATCGCTTTCCCTCCTCCAGCCAAGCAAGTTGCAACACAAGACAGTTGAAAAAAACAGTATCTGAAAGTCAGTAACGTCAGACAGAGACACACATTGTCAGGTATAGAACCAAACTAATGCGTCATTTTTTTTGTTGATTACTGTATCATTGTTCAGTTGGTGTTACAACATGAAAATGAAAGAGTCTGTGTCTTCTTAACAGAGAGCTGTTGTCAAAGTCAGGTCTAATTTAAAAGGTTTACCCACTAAATGATCTGCTATGTGTGGAAACGCCAGTGAGTTGAGTTGAGAATCTTGTCAAGTTCAGACAAAAAGAGCAAAGAAACATTAAGCATGAAGAATCATTGATTAGGATTCATTTAAAGTATCAGGCGAAAGTCGGGCTGCTTAGAAAGGATAAGAAGGAATGAAGGATGACTCAACACTTTGCTCAGGAATATAAACTAGTTGAAACAAGTCATGGGTGAAATGGGTGTTTTTCACCCATGACTCACAAAGAGTGAAGGATGAAAGTGCAGACTGAAAGTGTCCATCCCCTAAATTCAGCCATAAAGTTCCCTTTAACCTGTTCAAATGCTCATTATTATCCATTTGGACCAAATATTCCAGATTCCTGATTCCTGGTGGAGCTGATAGGTAGAGTGGGGGATTGGTGTCCAATAGGAAGCTGGCATTACTTCGAGGAGTCAATATTGAAGATACCTGAGGCCATTTTGCAGTGGGATTTCTGTCTTCACTCTCTCTGTGTTGTTGAATCTCTGTTTCTTCTTTGTTTTGGTTGTCCTCAGTTGTGGAGGGGAGGAGGGACTGGGCAGTCAGCTGGCCACCTATTGGCTCTTCCATTTCTTTGACCCCGTGGTATGCTTGGAATGTATTACTTTTCTGTGCAAAGTCACAACCTGCCAGGTTTCAGGTTGAGGCAAGCTGCAAGTGAGAATGATGATCTTCGGGCATAAAAGCAAGAAAAGAAAAAAGAAAAAAAAAACATGAAAGATACTAACAGTTGAAGAGTCCTTGCACTTTTCTAAGAGTTGAAGCAAATGGTTCATCAGACTAATGAATATTTAATTGGAGCTGAAATGCATTTGATTTTTCTGCTTCATGTCTGTCTGACTGCCTGAGGCCATAAAAACCAGACGTTAATGTCGTCGGGTCTTCCCCTCAGCGCTTTGAGGTGCAAATTAAACTGGTATGTTCCAGTTTACACACTAATATGATGATCAGTCAGAACACACAGAAGAAATGGGTTCTGCTTTTCTTTCATACTTGATTTAGCCGGAATTAAAGAGGATGTCACGTCAGATACAGTCAGTACTTCCTGTGTTTAAATCAGTGTTCCTCAATTCCTGTCCTCAGGCCCCCCTGCCCTGCATGTTTTAGGTCTTCCCCTTCTGCCACACACCTGGATTGAATCTGTGGGTGATTAACAGGCTTCTGCAGTACTTGATGACTGCAAAAGATGTCATGCAATCATTTGGATCAGCTGTTCTGAAATAGACACACATCTAAAACATGAAGAGCAGGAGGGGCCTGAGGACTGGAACTGAGAAACACTGGTTTAATGCAGCTACTATAACAGAAAACTCACTCTGTGTAACCAAAGTCCACCTTTGCTCTGATAAAGACACACCCTAATGCACCAGAAACCAGCAAGAGGCAGAAAGACTGATCCATGTTTGTGCTTGAATTATGCTTGTTTGTTTGGCAGTAACAGGTTAGCAACTAAGTTTTACAGAGAAGTCTGAGTTTGGTCAGTTGCTGACAAACCCACCGGATTGATTGACAGATGGCGTCATGTCAAAGGCTTCAAGAAGGAACCTAGTAGTCAATAGAGTCTCTGTGTGGACTCAGATCTCTGAATCCATCTTTGATGTGAAGGCCTCTGGAGAACATCAGTGAATAAACGGCCTCATGAAGATTAAAGAACACCTGAAGCTGTCATCTGAAATGAAAAGACAGTGGCACAGCATCAAACCAGCCAAGATATGGCCGTTCACATGAAACTGCCCAGTGACTCTGGAGGAACTGGAGAAACATACCACTCAGGTGGGAGAAATGGTCAAAAGGAGAACCAGTCGTCGTTCTCTTCACAGATATAGACTTTATGGGTTAGTGGTAAAAAAGAAAGCAACTGTTTGAACAAACTCAGATGTATCCGAGAAGTTCTACACAATTGTGCTAACAGCAAACTTGTGAACTTTGGTCCAGATGCAGAATGCAACGTTTTGTGGAAAACTGATACTGAAATACTGAAAAAATGAGAGTCTTAAGATGGATGGAGCCATAGAGAGAGGTGATCTGCACCGAAGAGCTTCAGCATCTGTGCTGTTAGGAAAAGACTCCTTTCAGCGTAGGTACGATGCTGATAGATTTGCACGTGGCATTGATCCAACATTCCTCTGTGCACAGAGGCTGGTGCTCTTTGTCTGTGAAGTGTTTGTGGGAGAACGATGGAGCTGCTGCCATAAATCACCTTCAGATGCTGACGGTTTATACTTCGAGAGCCAACACTTTTACATGACAGCAAGCCGGCACTTACTGATCTGCCACAGTGCAAAAGCTTTGTGATGTATGGAGTTGTGTTAATGGCACTTTACAAAATCCCAGTTACTGCCTTCATAGCTTACAAATTTAGGATTTAGGAGATTGTGGTGTGTTTTTAAGCAGGTTTAATATGCCATTTATAGTATGTGTTCACTTTTTAAGTGGTAAGTTAGAAATGTTAAGAAATATAAGTAATAAACAAAGTCCATAAATGGTAAATAGTCCTTTAGGACATGTGTTCCACTTTTACCCTGCAGCCTGACTGACGTCCTGTAAAACGATGTTGAAAGCTTTGCAAGTCAGATTTCACGCCTCCTGCTAATCAAACATACAAAGGAGAGACTTTTATCCACCAAAGTTTCTGTAGTGAAGGTTGTTTCTGTCTTCTGACCCAGCAGCGTGGAGAAGCAGGTGACCTGGGGGGCTAAAGATAGCTACAGCTACCTGAAGCTTAAAAAAACAATATGCTTCAACACTTTCCCCCTTCATTCTTCACCCTTTGAGGGGAAACAATCTGGGCGTATGGGGTTAGGCCAGTGTATATTCAGGTGAAGTACGCTCAAAACTGTGGCGCATCCTAAGAACGTCTTACTGTCTGCTTTATTTAAAAATATATATATTTATACAAATGACATGTCATATAAAAATCTGTTAAAATGTGTTAAGTGTTCTCCATATCAGCTGCTGGAAGCAGATATTTCACCAAAATTTTGTTTTTTTTGTTATTCTTAATATTCAGGTTCAGTTCAGGTTGCCCACTTCTGTGTCGGTGAACGTTTTTAACCAATCAGTCTCCTGTCTTCTCCTCAACTGAGGTCAAAATGTCAGCGGTCACTGATACTCTGGGCCCCGCATGCACAATGTTAGCTAGCATGGAGGTCACAAAGCGACATGCGTCCATGAGGAGTCCAGCCGCGTTTGTTTGTGTAAATGTGCATTCCAGTGTGCATGCATGCATTTGGATGCAGTTCTCCATGTGACCTGACTCAGGGTTTGTTTGTTTGTGTAAGTAAGCGCCGAGTGACAAGGAACCAGGAAGCATTAAGAGCCTTAATGGCAGAGACATTGTTGTTATCTGACCCAGAAGCTACAGATTAAGGCGCTACGCCGCAGTTCTCCATCTTTGGGTGCCTGAGATCTTTAGCAGCAACAAAAACAGAGCAGAAGATTTTTAATGCGTCTAATATTATTCTTGTATTAACATCAGTTTTGTGTATAATGATGAACTTATACTGATATACTGACTGTGTCACTCCAGTTCTTTCTCTGGAATCTTCTTTAAAAACGGGCTTTGAGCTTCGGATTGTGGAAAATCTTTGTGGTTTTTGAAACTTTTAAAAACCTTTTCCTGTCCCTGGACTCTAGTCAGGGACAGGACAGGGACAGGGTCCTCTGATCAGGGACATGGGAATCCTGGCAGATTCATCTGCCAGGATCGTGTTCTTCACTGTGTTTGACCTATTAAATATTCTGTCCTGGTCCTCCAAAAGACATAATATGAGAAAATGATGTGATGAAAAATGATTACATTTTGATGTGATGATATGAGCTGTGAGCTAATGCTACAGTCCAAACAGTTCTTTGTGGTATTAATATTGCGTACATTAATATTTGTATCACAGTGTTGTTGACATTCTGTACCTCTGTGGTAGTAACTGAACATAGGTTGATGTGTTGCTGATGTTGCTGCTGCTTTGTCGTAGAGATGGCTCCCATGTTTCTTTTCTCTGCCTGGATCTGGATACATTTCCCTCCTGTTACTGTTTTACTAAAGGCAGATGGCGGGCTGCAACAGGATGTTTGTCCAGACGAAACAGCCAGATCCAGAGACGCGTCATGGACCAGTATTTCACCTTACTGACCTCAGTACACTGGTTCTGCACCGTGTCCTCCTTTTATTACCAATTGTGTCTCTTCATTCCTTTTGATTCAGAGGATAGAGGAACTGCTTGGCATTTCTCGTTGCTCCGACTTCCAGCAGCATGAAAAACACTGAGCATAACCAAATAAACCCAAATGAAGAAGAACACCTTAGCATGTGTGTTGTACTTTCTACTTTTAGCTTCGACTGTCTTCAACTACACCAAGACTGTGAAACCGGTGAGAAACAAGAAGTTCAAGGCGTGGTCATGTATGGATCAATCAGATGCTGTATTCCCATTATCAAAGCAGTCGCAGTGAAGCCCACAGCTGGCGGATATTCGTTTTCCCGTTATTGATGGAACATTCCGCTTGTTCCCGTCTTTACACGTTTTCCTTCCTGATGAGTCGCCAGACATGGGAAGTGTGGTTTGATTTGACATTGATATGTGATCAAGATGTGTCAGCACAAACTTGCAAAATCACATCAGCCTGAATGAAAAGACCAGATGAAAAACGTCTGTTTCTCCTTTTCCTGGAAAGTTCTTAAAAAAAAAGATTAATCTTAACTGACTCATTATCAGTGATTTCTTCGTGACTTATCCTCTGGTATCAACAGCTATGTCCAGGAGACAGTTGTGCCATTGCTATATGACTTTGGATTTTAATTTTTGTTCTCCATTACCATAGTAGGTTTCCAAAACCTCTCTGTCAAATCAGAGTCAAATATCTTGTCATCAGATCTTGCTGTCTTGTCTGCGATGGATCGTGGTTTGGCCTGTAGAAACAGATTTCTTGCAACTCTTCCATTTTTTCCCGTAGTGAATCTAAATGGTGATGAAGAAATCCTCTCTATTGTTTTACAACATCTTAAAGCAAAAAGCAAGTCATAAATTTTGTCTTTGTTTATCATGACTCCATGAGTGGGAGGCTGTTTTGTTCTTTGTTCATTTTTGTTGTGTGCGTCTTGCGTTGTGGAGAACGGCGTTCTGTGTAACCAGGAACGTCTCTGCGCTCCGCCGCTGCTCCGCAGGTCGAATGACCTGCCTGCTAAATGCAGCAGCTGTGGTTTGGAATGAGATTAATATCTTCATCTGACTGAAACATTCAAACACAGACCTCTGCAAAGTCATATCAGCCCAGACAAGTTCAGTTTTGGTTGTTTTCTTTGTTATTGAACTCAGAAAAGCTGAACCTAAGGCAGAGTCTACAGTCTACAGAGACCAAACTGACCTTCAGGCCTGTTTGGACTGGAAACCTCATGGGTTTTTGTAGCGGATATTTTCCTCAGCAGTCTAAGGAGACGGTAACGGATGTTCTGGGACACTAAGAATGCCGTCAGGATTATATAAAATCACTGCATCTCCTTTTCGAAATGACAAAACAATAAGAGGTGTGTGCAGCTTAAATTTACAGTATATATCCAGTTCTTCAGTTGACAAAACAACTAACAAGAGACTGTAGACTCAGTTTGGATCCAGAGGCACAAAAGCTGGAATAAACACCAACAGAAAGGATGCTATCTTTAGGAAACGGTTGCTAAGATACCATTGGGAACAAAGATGGATCAGCATATTTATCCAATAGATCAGAATGGTTCTGATTTCATCTGAGACTCTAGAGACTAGGGACTAGGTTTTTTTTTTAATCAGATTTGTTGCATTGCTCTTGAAGGCTTGTCTTCATGTTGCTCTTCATCTTCAATGTTCAGCTCATGATTTTTGTTTTGGTCTCCTTGGCAGCAGCTTTGTTTCCATTGACTTTAAAATTGCACAAATTGGAATTACAAAAATAAACTTGGTCAATGGAAACAGTGTGATTTTGAAAAAACAGGTCATGATGCTGGGCTACTGATTATCCGTCTGTATGGACACAGCATCAATAGAACCAGTTTAAAAACTAAAACGAATGGTTATATGCCAGACATGGAAAACTGGGATGCACTCCATGCCATGATGCTCATAATTTGGGTCTCATCGCATCTCAAGGTGTCAGCATTGAAGCCAGTGGGCTGAAGGAGGAAATACAGCTTTATTTTGAAGCAATTTAAGAGCTAACCAGCTTTTATCACTTCACAAAAAAATTAATCAGCACAGAAACTCCACAGCACACAAAGATATTATATATTATATATATATATATATATATATATATATTATATATATATATATATATATATATAATATATATATATATATATATATAATATAATATACTTTATACTACAATACATACTTTTGTCATGGTAGCCCCAAGAATTTAAAACTACTTTCAGCCCTGCTGCCATCTTCCATGGCTTTCCTCATCTTTGCTCTTTGGCTTACAGAGGTCAGTCAATGTTAGGA
Source organism: Poecilia picta (assembly GCA_033032245.1). NCBI lineage: Eukaryota > Metazoa > Chordata > Actinopteri > Cyprinodontiformes > Poeciliidae > Poecilia > Poecilia picta. Next base: position 1,705,235 of record CM065371.1, read on the forward strand.
GAATTGTTATAGACATTGGTTGGATGTGTGATGATTCCAAAGCGGTTGCACATTTTTGGTCTAAGGACCATGATATTACAGTCTGCATTGTGCCTGAGCTTCACCCTATTTAATCAACTGACGTAAACAAACTTTTCGTGTTTTTTTTCTTTGGTGGGAAACGATGGTTGTCAGGACATGATCGCCATGTAAATAGACTCCACAGGTTTTGTTGTTTGTTGTTCTTTGCAAATTTTTTTTTCTTGCCTTGATAAAATCCAGAAACTCAGTGAAAACACACTTCTGTGTTTGGACCCACCACGAGAAAGATTAGTTTAGATTAAAACACAGTTGTGTGTTAAAACGGTTGAGTCAAAGTCAGAGATACTTAAAACCTGATGTTAGCTGACACTTTTCATCAATTCTGATTGAATCTGGGCTATTTTCCAAAGACGACTGATTGTGAATGTCGTTCTCTAGATGTGCAAAGCTAGTAGAAACATATCCAATTTGTGACTAAATGAAACCATGACAGGATTATTCCAGAAAAGAATGTACGGTCTGGTGTGTCTCTACAGGACTGCAGTGGGACTGGGATTATCTGAACAATAGAAGAACTGCAAAAGTTGTCATTTGATTGATTGCTGCCTCTGTCACGACTGACAATGAAATAAAAGGAATTTGAGTTTCTGTAGGTTTTCTTATCCTCCGGTCAGGAGTCACGCCCTCTGAAAAACATGTTGCCCTAAACGTGAAAGTTAATCACCGTTCCTTGTTAGGCTGCTTTACTTGTGCACGGCACACTAACAGCAGCTATAATGATCCAGCTTCATAAATGAGAGTTAAACAATAAACCAGGAGGTCAAAGTTTCATGCTTTGTTCAGTTCTGCGTTTGCTTCCTTCATTTGTGTTTCTCTTTTTGTCATTCATCACTAAGATATGTAGTTGTTTTGTTGTTTTTTGTATTGCATTTTTAAATTGCTTCTACTCGTGATATATGAGACAATGTTTGAAAAAAAGGGAAGGATTACTTTATGCAAGCCATGTTTCTTAAAGGGGCGGGTGTTGTGAGTTTTCCAGGCATATAGTGCCATTTTATAATATAATCAAGTAACTATGTAACCTTCAGTTGTTAATAAGAAACCTATTAAATGAGGAACTGGAGAAGTTCTTCATTTAAGAAGAACTTTTCTTAAATGAAGAAAAGTAAATTTTACTTCATTCAAATGTGACTTAAAGGAAATTTTACTTTGTAATTTCACACCTTGAAATTGGGCCTCTGTCTCTTTAAGAAGCTCCCATTCTTTCTGAAACTCCACATTCAGGAAGTCATCACAACATGGCTCCTCTATTAACCCTTTAACATTGTTTTTACCAGCATTGCTCTGAAAAGTAGCTTCTATAATGAGTTCAGCTGATGAGCAGTCCTCTCAGGTGTTTGCTAATTGCTACTGGCTAGTCTGAAGGAGCTGGGTGGGGGAGTTGTGGAGGAGGGCTGCTCTGTGAGGCAGACAATTGGATACTGCAGCTCAGTAGGAGGAGCTTTGTTCTCAAAGGCAGAGTTATGTCCACCCAGGTGTTTTTACACAGCTGAATGGTTCCCATCAAGATTAAAGGATTGCTTAAACATTCATGAAAGAATCAAGGCAACACTCCAGGCGTGTTTTTGATTAAATAACATGTAGCCCAGCTATACCACTTTAAAGTAGGTAAGGGCTCCAGAGTTCGTTAAACCCAGTAACTTATGAATAATAACTCTTAATACACTCTCGTGTTTAAACTTATGCTGAGTTTCACTCACCTTAGAATAATAATATACCAGTACTTTTCTATTATTCTCACCCAATCATGTAGCTCTGATTAAGAATAAACTTCACATACTATCCTATAAAATAAAAATCAAACACACGCCTGCATAAGATTTGAACTTTTGAACATATATTAAACAAAAATCAATTCACAAAATGCAAATATTTCAGTCTTTTGGTTTTACAAACCCTATATTAATAAATGTGGGCCAACACTTCAAGGTCCACCTAAGCCGGCAATGATTAAAATATAGTCCCAAAACCAAAACCCGTTGCAGGCCTGATGTGACGCTGAAGCGTGGAATTGGATACCTTGCTCCAAACAAATTCTTGAACCTTCTTGGAATTTCACCTGTCCCTGGTTCCAGTCAGCAGGATGTCTTCAGCTCCTTCACCAGTCCCCGGTCACAGGACTCAGGAACAGCAGGAAAGTCCAACGTAGACACAGTCCTCCAGTACCGTCATAAAAACTCTCAGTGTGAGCTCATCTCTCTGCACTAGGCTTAACTCTTGAACGCTCCCACGACGGAAACATTAGTCGAGTCTTCAGTTAGCCTAGTTAGCTCACAGTATTCAAGTCCATTCACTGTGCTAATGAATGCTAATGCGTTAGCGAGCATTACATGACTTTTCACCTACTGTACAGTAAATTTTGGTCTGAAATTATCACAATAGCTAAGAACAACAGTGTAGAGTCGATATCTATTAAAGACTGTCGAGTTGAAAATCTAGATATCTGCAAAAACACTGGTTTCTTAATAAGTCCGCCACATTCTTTTAGCACAGGTTCATCTCTTTTAGCTCTCATTTCTCTCTTCTCTTCTCTCCTTCTCCTGACCCTCAGCCAACCACAGACCAGTCCAGTTGCTGTGCTCTACATCACTTCCTCTTACAAACATGAGCCCTTCAAAATTTCTGTTTTAACTACATATTTCCCAAATATTTTAACTTATTATATCCTGTTACATCAATACCTGTAAATACAGCTTTTTGTTAACACTTATCTATCACAACTTTAAAATATTCAAGCAAACATGTTTAACACATTTCAAATTATTTCACCCTTCATGAACTTTACTCAAAACAAAATACCTTTAATTTAGACTGGGTTACAAACATTCTAACATGAAAAAATCTAATTTTAAAAAAAAATGCCCCTTTAAAACAAAAACGTCTTAAAGTGGAACAAAGAGAAAATGAAAGTTGAGAATTTGTGATCCTTAGAAAAATGGCTAACCTAAAACTTTGCCGTTATCCTTACGGCAGATATTCTGTTCTCATTGTTTTGTGAGTAATCAGGAATGGAAAAGCCATTTACCAGCTCCAAGTGAGAAGTGAGTGTTTGTCAACGGCTGTGTTTACTCACGTTTAGAAAACAGTTTATCTCCACTAAGGTTAGGATTATCCAACCAGACCTCGTGTAGATAAACTGACCTCTGCTTGTTTAGCTTAAGGAAGCTGATATGACCGTACAGCAGTGGTCCGTCTCTGTGTGTGATTTTTCTTTCTGCTGCGGCTGAATGCGGCTCCAGGTTTAGCTGCCAGTGTTTGCCATGGCAAATGTTTGGTTTAGCCAGTCATTCACATCACTTGTTCACCAGCGGGGGCGAATTTCAACATGTCAGAGGTGGAGGTGGAATGCAGCTGCCAGTTGCCCCTCGCCCCACTGAGAGGCTGTTTATGAGGAGGTGATGAGCAGAAGAAGAGAACGCATTGTTGAGGTGGGACAGGAAATGAGATGATCTGTCATGGACAAGTCAGCCATCGGTTAGTCATCTTTAGGAAGGTTTCTGCAGGACAAAACATGAGGTCAAGCCTTCATGTGGACGAGTGGAATCAGAAGACTGAAAAGCTTTTTCCTTTACTTTGTGAACTTGTATTACTTTAACAAAGAAAATTGGCAGGATTTTTCTAAAATAGAACAGGAAACAGAGTACAGTGCAGGGAATTCTGGGTAAATCCAACCAAAACAAACTCTCAAGTTTGGCATTAGCTGGAGATGTGTCTTTTGGCAAAGACAAAAGAGAAATACAGCTGCTAAAATCTTTTTCTGTTTCATTTTTGTTTACATTTCATAAACTCAGCCAGTGTCTTCTTCAGGGGTTTTCAGGTTGTTTCCTTCAGTGCTTCTTGCTGCAGCTCCCCAAAGGTGAGGAAGTGAAGTGGTTTGTCAAACGGCTGGGTTGTTTTGACTCAGTGCGTGTGAAAGAGAACCACACGAGGCAAAAATGGGACAAATGTTGCAATTTTAGTCACAGTCGAACCAAGGCCACCATCTAACGCACACCTGTCTCTGAGAAACAAAATGTCACACAAGGAAGTAATTCAAATATATTGAATTAATTAATCAGAATTTTGAATTAATTTTCAAAATTCTAAAGGATAGGAAACCACAATGAATGTCAGAATAAAATACAGTGCGTGCAGTGTAAACAAAAACCCTTTCTGTGGGATTAATATGATTAGTTGCTGCAACCTGCTTTCCTCCATCTGAGATTATCGGAGTCCCTAAAGCCTGGGTGATTGGTGCTCCACTCAGGATTCCTTTTGGTTAGAACCAAGTCCACCGCCTGGCCTCTAAGTGTTCCTCCACTCGCTCTTTCCCACAAAAGTCACTAACCTTGGATTGTGGTGTTTCGATACATTTGTTCTGCTTCCTGGTGAAAGAAACAGCCGACAGAAGAAGCACAACGGGCATATCTGTTTCCCAGAAGTTTACTCTTCTTAAGCACAGCTTGCATTAAAATGCAAATAAAAAGAATGTGTTTGCTTCAAGAAACATTTCTGTCTGTTAATGCTTTAAACCTAAGAGAAATCAACTGCAAAAAGGAAGAAGATTTTGTCTTGGATCTCAACAAGATTAAGTTTGGTGCTGTGAATCTAAAAATAATGTTAGCGTTTGACCTGGATCTGTATTGTTTAACAAGCGAGGTGTAATCACCTACTACACATGTTAAACTGTGTCCTAGTAACAGATCAGATTAGTTAGAAGCAGACAGGTAAAACGTAATCTGAGGCTTATATGTAGTTGATAAGTCAAAGGGAAATTGTCTCGCCTCTTGTGATGCTCTCTTGATAAGATTCTAAGTTTATATGGGGGCACTTTGTCACTTCACTCTAAAACATCCCAGTTTGGGTTATTTTGCAAACATGACCAGCTGAGATCACAGGGAGAATCCAACACCACAAACAAACCTCAGCTTTTATTATGTTGCTAAAATGTGGCAGAACTCTCAGATTGTGGTCTGGTTTTAAAATAAAATCTTTATCCTCCCAGATTTCTTAGGAATTTTTATACTTTTAGTTTAAGTGTCATGTTGTGTACATTTTATGTAAAAATCATGTAAAAATCAGTTGACATTTTAACACACAGGCTAACATTTGCAGGCTACCGCTAGCCTGACCATTCAAATCTTGCTTACGGCTCAGTCTGGGATTTCTCCCATTCACATGGATTCCTGCAGTAAAATTTCTACCGGGCCAATCAGCAAACAGGAGAAGTTGTGTATGATGTCAATATTTCTGCACTGTTTTAGAAGTGTTGTCTGCCAAGTGGCTGGGTTTTTAGCAGGCTAGGCTACTGCTACGCATGTTAACTTTTCATATTTTGCCACTGTTGTTGTGTTGAGAGAAGTGTGGGGAGGAAAAGGTGATGGTGCCAGGAGTGAATAACTGATATTTAAAAGTGGTGTGCAAAGGACAAGGTAAAGAAGCACCAGCAGGTAAAAGAATAAACACATAAAAACATCAGAAGAGGCTAAATTACAGGAGTGGCTGTTTCCTCACTGGTCCCTTTTTTAGTGAATGCTATAGCTGGCTAACCATAAGCCGCTAACAGCGCTAAAGTTACCATCTGATTGGAGGTTCCTGGTAGAGGTATAAAGAATTAATTTTTTTTTTCTTTTACATTTAATCGTTTCCAGTTTAAAGTGTAAGATAACAATATTCATTCTACACTGAACACTAATTATTTGGAATAGTTTGAGATTTATGACGAGATTTAGGGTGGAAAAGGCAAGAACGAGTCAAACTTTGACTGAAACAAACCAGAAAACGTTGCTGTGATCTATGAAATATCACAAAACTCAAAACTTTAGACTAAAAGAACCAGCAATGAGTGATTCTAATTTTGTTAAAAGAACAAACATGAACAGAAGGTAAAGCTACACCACTTAGCATCGTTTCTGCTCTCAGATCACATCCTTCTCACTAGCACTCTGTAAACAAGATTACACACACCTTTCACCTACAAAGTGCAACGAATAAATCTTGTGCTTACGATAAACAGTGTGTGAACCCTGGCAGACAAGCTATTACTCTACTTCAAAGTTCACTGCTGTGTTAAAAGGTTCTGGTGTAGGGAGTGTCCATTTGTGAATGCGTGTGTGCGTGTGTGGGTGTGTGTGTTTGACGCCTAGACTTGCTCTGACGGCTTCACTCTCTTTTTTTTGTATTTAAAAGGTCACGCAAACTGAAATGACCTTTTCTGTGAGCTTGTTATGGTGAAGGAACTCTCGAGCGTCTCAGGTGTCACTCTGCTTCCTTTAAGCTGCATCAGAACTCTGCTTAGACCTCAACAATAATCTGTCAGATCATTTTCCATAATCTTTTTCTAGACTATGTCTCACCTAACAAACATCCCACAAACGCGGTCTGAAGTGTTGTTTGTCCCTCTGTCTGTTTGTCCCTCCAGGCTTCTCGTAGGAGCACCCAAAGAAAAAGCCAATTCTCTTCCAAATGTCAATGAAACGGGCGCCGTGTACGCCTGTCCAATCAGCGAAGACCACACCGACTGCACTAGGATGGGTCTGGTCACATCAAGTAAGCATGATGCTCAGCTGCGTGACAGGATTACCTGCTCACGTGTGACGTGACAAAGGCAAACATTTCCAATTCTTCAGGTTTTTATTTGATTTCATTTCCTGCAGAGCCACCTAGTGGTAAAAATGATCCATTTCATGTGTATTTCCAGATCCATCAACTGGTTGCTCTGAACTTTTTCATAAGTTTTGATAATAAATTCTTGTTTAGTTCTCCTGTGATGGACATAAGCTTCTAAAAACAAAACATTGTTTCATCTCAGTGTTTGTTTGGGATTTTTATGAAGATGGATTTGTAAAGATGAGCTTTGTTCTAGAAAATGCAACACAATGAAAAACGACCTTGTTCTGTGCCATGAAAACGTTTAATGTTTCAGATGATCAAACAAACTTTCATAATAGAAAACACAAGTGCACTTGAAGCTGCTCTGTAACTTTAAAGAAAACTTTTCTTTCTTTTTTTTTTTTTTACATATTTGTTGAAACTTTCACCATGTTGTGTAATAAATAATCTGTAGAAAAAAACTGAGTTGCTCTGCCTCTTCCAAATGGCAACTGGAAACAACCAATCAGAGCTGGGGGGAGGGTCTTAATACTGTAAATCATGCTCAGGTGCGATACATCTTCTCCCCATCAGCAGAGTCTGTTGTGACTGCCTTAGAATAAGAAAAAAAAACAACTGAAATCTCATTTATTTCCTACCTTCACGCCTTTACTTTCTGTTTGTTAGATCAAAAGAATTTCCAGCATTCAGGTTTATTAATCTTGTTTTTTAAGCTCCAGGATGTGAAATTTCTGGAGCTACATATATTTTAATGTTCAGTTTAGGACGGCAGCTGCTCTAGTCAAAGCACGTTTTTGCGGTTAATGTGTATCAGGGTGTGATCATGGCTTAAAGGCTTATCACAGTTTGGATCAGTGTTCCTCTGACTGAATATCTCCAGAAGCATGCTGGCTGTTTATTCAAATCTTGCAGCTGACTGAAGTGATCTGATCTGATTTGCTCTTTTGGAAATTTAGTTTTTAAATGGTTCAAAGTTCTGAACACAGCTGCCCATCAACGTGGAAGCAGGTGGAGTTTGGTTCTTGTGATCTCTTACTGTTTAGATTCAATCCTGTTTTGGGTCATTCTCCTGCTGAAGGACCCAACGATGGCACATTTTCTGTTTAGTAGAAAATTTACGGTATTTTTTATTAATTTATTTATTTTTTACTTGTGACAGAAGAAGCTTCCATCACTTCCATTTTCCCTTAGAAGCATTTAGTTAACAGAAGGTTTTAAACATTATTTACTACCAAGAGAAACCTGGATCCCTGTCTAAGCTTGTCAAAGAAAATACCAGCTTTTTTAATGTTTTATTTAGGGTCAGGATGTTTTCAACGAAATAGTTACATAGATTTTAACACATTCAAAAAATTTTAGGGCTGCACAGTGGTGCAGTTGTTGAGCTGTTGCCTTGTAGCAACAAGTTTCTGTGTTCAATTCCCAGGCCAGGATCTTTTTGCATGGAGTTTGTATGTTCTCCTTGTTCATGCTGGGTTCTCTCTGGTTTCCTCCCACAGTCCAAAAACATGACTGTCAGGTTAGTTGGTTTCTCTAAATTGTTCCTAGGTGGGTGTGTGAGTGCATGGTTGTTTGTCTCTTCTGTCTCTGTGTTGCCCTGCGACAGACTGGCGACCTGTCCAGGGCGCCTCTTGCCCAGAACGTTAGCTGGAGATAGGCACCAGCACCCCTCTGGACTCCACTAGGGACAAGGGTGTATAGTAAATGGATGAATGGGGAATTTTTAGTGAGTAACTATTTACGTTTGGAGGCTCAGTGCCTCCAAATCCGAGGCCATGGTCTTGAGCCGGAAAAGGGTAGAGTGCCTTCTCCGGGTCAGGGGGGTCGTCCTGCCTCAAGTGGAGGAGTTTAAGTATCTGGGGATCTTGTTCACGAATGAGGGAAGAAGGGAGCGGGAGATCGACAGGCGGATTGGGGCGGCGTCTGCCGTGAAGCGGCGCTGTACCGGTCCGTCGTGGTGAAGAGAAGCTGAGTCAAAAGGCGAAGCTCTCGATTTACCGGTCGATCTACGTTCCCACCCTCATCTATGGTCATGAGCTTTGGGTCATGACCGAAAGAACGAGATCACGGATACAAGCGGCCGAAATGGGTTTCCTCCACACGGTGGCCGGGCTCTCCCTTAGAGATAGGGTGAGAAGCTCGGTCATCGGGAGGGACTCAAAGTAGAGCCGCTGCTCCTCCACGTCGAGAGGAGCAGTTGAGGTGCTCAGGATGCCTCCTGGACGCCTCCCTGGTGAGGTGTTCCGGGCACGTCCCACCCGAGGGCCCGAGGAAGACCCAGGACACGCTGGAGGGACTATGTCTCTCGGCTGGCCTGGGAACGCCTTGGGGTTCCTGGAGGAGCTGGAAGATGTGGCTGGGGAGAGGGAAGTCTGGGCCTCCCTTCTGAAGCTGCTGCCCCCGCGACCCGATCCCGGATAAGCGGAAGAAAATGGATGATGGATGGATGGATGGATGGATATTTACGTGTAGCAAATTCATGAATACAAACACAAATCTTTCTTACCTGACAGACATGTTTCTCTCGTCTTCCCCCTTTTGAGCAGTGGAGGTGTTATAGTCCTACTCAAGGGAAGCAGAAAATCATGTATTTGTACATTTCCAGAAAGTCAAGTTATAAAAAAATATATAAATGCTAATTACATGTATTTATTGAAACAGCATAGGGTGGGAAAATTGTGACACTCTTGATTTTGTGAATGAAAAGGTGGAGGGAGGATCCCCCACTGACCGAATGCCCTCATATGGAAGATTTTTCTCAGGAATCTTTCTTTGAAATCTCTCAGAGACCAAGAATCAAACAGGCTGTCTTTGTGTCTCGTACTATTTTGTCGTATCTATTATCGTAACTGTTTTGTTGGCGATTCCAAATAAGACTAACTCTGAATCCATGTGACAAATTCACAGCCAACCCGTCGGAGATAGTGGAGGGCATGTGGCTGGGCGTGACATTGGCCACCCAGCGGAGCCTGAAGGAGGGACGCGTGCTGGTGAGATGACTCCCTGTTCACTCCACTAATCAGCGGCAACAACATTAGGCATTCCAGTGACACCACTGAGGTCACTGGTATCACAGCTCAGGTCAACCTCTGGTGTCACCGGTGACACAAAATGGATGTTACATCAAGTGTCTGTTTACTGAGGACAATTCAGAGAGCAGCGGTTCTGCACAGACCTTTCACTTGTACCACTGGGAAAAACAATTACATCCTTGCAGACGATAAAAGTCAAAGCAGAGAAAAGAGGAAGGAAAATGATTCAGTAAATTAGAAATAAGTCCTGATGAGTTTCATATAACAACCATTAAATATGTATGAAACATAATTTTGATGATTGTTGTTTTTAAAGATGGTTGTCAGAGTTGACACCTATTAAACACAGCAAATAACACAGGAAAGACAAGAGAGTTAGATTCTGAATTACTCGCGAGGAGAACAGACAGAGATGTGCTTTCAGTTACAAATCTCCTACTGCTCTGAAAGCACATTTGCCTGCCCCTCTCTTTTTATTGTGTTTAGGATCCCTAATCACAGAGAGCCTGTAACTCTAAAGGGAGGGGGAAGAACACTTTCACACAGTTACAGCGCCACAGATTATCACTAACAATCACAATCTAAGAGGTCAAAACCGGGCGTTCTGTGAAGAGCTGCTGTCACTGCTCTTCTTCAGAGAGGCCCTCTGAGAAAGGAAATCAGAAAGATTAACAATACAGAAAATATATAACTAAACTAATAAGAGTACATAAACTAAGAAAATAAAGGCACAACAAATAGTTGATAATAATACAATTTACCCAATAGATGGTTTTTCTGATGGTCTGATTTAATCTTCTAATTTTAAATGTTGCGTTTTCATTAGCCGTTAGCATAAAATGACTATGACTAAGAGGAATAAAGTTGTTAAAACATCAGCCTTTGCCCAGTTACGTAAAGATACGACGCATTTCCCTGGCTGATGTAGTTACTGACATAAATTAACTTTTTCAGTAGCATTCTAATTTATTGAATTAGTCTATATACGGTATGTCACAAGAGTATTTATGACATCGCTAGCTTTAAAACCATGGCTTCCTGTTTGTAGGCTTGTGGGCATCGTTATGTGAAGATCAGCACAGGCCAGAGGCGGATGATCGGAAAATGCTTCGTAAGGAGCAACGATCTGACGTTTGACAACAACGATCTCTGGCAAACTGATAGTTATGAGCGCTGCAACCCTGGAGACGACCACAAGAAGGAGGGAATGTGCAACCTGGGCATCTCCAGTGCCATAACTGAGACTGATGTCATCCTCGGCGCCACGGGAAGCTATAACTGGAAAGGTGGGGAGCTGGTAGCTGCTGGCCAAGCTTCAGCCCGGAAACCAAACCATTTTCCTGTCTTGTAATTGTCTGTTTGCTTTGCTTTAAAGGGAATGTCCATTTAACCTGGAGAGATCCAAATCCAGACAACTTTGGCAACAGTTTTCAGAAAACAATAAAGGACGATCAAAAAAAGCAACATCTATATTGGTGAGTTCTTATTCTCTCATCATTTCATTATAAAGTTTCACAAAACTTTCTCAATATTTCACTACTATAAAAGCATTATTTTGAAATTTTGATGTTTCTGTTAAATAACAAATGCAATAAAATCGCACGTGAAAATGTTTGTTGATGCCGTGCCATCACCCTACAATCTCTTCCTGTTGTTTTCTTCCTTGTATTTGCGCCAGTAGTAACATCCGGTTGTTGATCATGTGACTTCGGTGTCGGGGAAAAAAATTGTTTCCATTCCCATTTTGTGAAATGAACCTATTTGATACGGCCAAAAGAGCCACCTCATCCTAGTGCCAAAACTTTTCAAAAATTTGCTTTTTTTAAATTGTTGTTTTTCTCTTAAGCTAGTTTATTCCTGGAATGTCAAACTGTGCAAGTTTCACTGTTTTTATTTATGATTGGTATGAATGAAAACACCTGCTTTGTTTTTCCAGGTTATTCAGTTCTCCAGGAGAAAAAACTGTTGAGTAGTGACCAGAACACTGTTGTGACGGGGTCACCCAGGGATGAGTCCAAGGGCTCTGTAATGTTGGGAAAACAGATTCCGGACAGAATCGAGATCGTCCACACCATCCTGGGAGAACAAGTGGGCTCCTACTTTGGGAGCAGCCTGGCTGCCACTGACCTCAACAATGATGAGTATGTCTGGGCTGAGTCTGTGGGGATTCTAACTGTTCATTTTTACGTTCATCAGTTTTCCACTCAGCATGTCCAATGCCTTAAAGCTGCAAAATGCCACTTTTACAAAAACACATATATCTTTTTACATATTTGCTGAAAGTATCACCATGGTTTCCTGTAATGGTAAGCTGTTTCTCGACCATTAGGACACTGAGCAGTGAGTACATGAGTATTATTTACATCAGTCTAAGACCCGCCTCCTGGCTCTGATTGGTTGTGTTTGGTGCAATGTGTCTGACTGCAATAGCAGCTAAGGACAGGAGGTGGAAGAGGTTGGTCTTTTCACAGATTGTCTGAGAACTGGTAACATTGTTGATTTGAGAGGAGAATGACACCCAGACTCTTAACCTGAGGGGAGGACCAGAGTGTAGAACCAGCAAATGAAGGGGAGAAACTGTTGGTTTTGGATAATACAGGTTTGGCTCCTACAAGGACGATCTCAGTTTGTCACTCTGCAATTTGAGGAATTTAGACAGATAGAGCTGGGTGTCATCCATAGCAGTGAAATAAAATTTATAATTTCTGGAAAAACAAAATACTACAAAGGAAAAGGGTAAATGATAAAGACTTGGGATCCTAGGATGGGGCCCCGAGGAACAGCTGGTGTGACAGATGGGAGCAGACAGGTTTGAGTTGAACAAACTGGAGCTTCAATGTAAACATATGCCACACATTTTTTATTATTGTCTGTTAATTACAAATCAGTTTTGTTCTCCTTCACAATCCTGCTCTACTTCGCCTTGGTCTGTTATATAAAGTCCCCAAAAAACTACATTGAACTTTGTAATTAAAAAAGGTTTTGAAAATGTTTCAATCTTTTTCTGGTGTTTCATTTTGTTTTTTTTCCCATCCCAGCTGGAACGACCTGATCGTTGGGGCTCCGTTTTACTTCGACCGCAATGCGTTGAGTGGAGGAGCAGTGTACGTTTTCATGAATGAGAACGGTTCTTTCCAGAGTACCTGCACCATGAAGCTGACCGGTGAAGCTTTCTCCGGGTTTGGCACTGCAGTCGCTGCCATCGGCGATGTCAATCAGGACGGATTTCAAGGTGCGACCTTCAAAATATCATTTGTATCACATTTGTTTCAATCACTTCAAAAGCTTAGCGTAAGGATTATTTGTGTTCTTTTTTTGTCCACTGCACTAGAAAAACTCAGTGCAGGAATTCTATCCTGGTCAGGAATAGTGAAATATTTTTTTTCATAGACATCCCTGCTTTTTATTTCTTGGTTGTTTGTGGTTGGTATTGTTTCCTTGAGGTAGCTCTCCCTTCCTTCTGCAGACTTTGCAGTAGGAGCTCCTTTTCATGGAACAGGACGGCTTTATATCTGGATGGGAAATAAAACTGGAGTCTCCCAGCAGCCCAGTCAGGTAACATCAGTCCTGGTTACTGTATACAGTACACTTGGAGCTTTTTAGTTAAGGCCTTGTGATTAAAGCCATGTGTCTCTGTTGCCCTCTACAGATAATTGAGGGTTCGTCAGTGGGCAATGCCAACTTCCATACCTTTGGTTACTCCATAAATGCAGGCATGGACACTGACAACAACGGCTACCCAGACATCTTAGTTGGCTCACTGGATGAGCGTGTAGCTCTTCTAAGGTAAAACAACAAAGGCATATCTTTGCCATTTGTGAAGTTACACTGTCAAAAATATAAGTTGGGTTATTTAACGTGGCTGAAGGGGAAAAAATGGCTGTTCATTTTTCAAACTCATATTTTCACCATGTTATTTGTTCATTTATAAATGTCACAGTTTCAAGGTGAGTATTTAGTTAGCAAGCTGAATAGCTTAGCTTGCTAGTTAAATATTTAGTTTGGAGACAAATAGTTAATTAAATATTTGGTTTGAAGCTAAATATTTAGATTACTAATTAAGTATTTAGGTTGGAGCTAAATATTTATCTTCGCGCTAAACATTTTGTTTGCTATCTAAATGTTGTGTTTATAGTTAAATATTAACTTGTTAAGCCAAATATATGGGTTAATAAATTAAGTAGTTAGCCAGGTACACATTTAACTTACAAATTAAATATTTAGCTTGCTAACTATCTGTAACACTTGCTAAATAGTTAGCAAGCCCTAATTAGCTTACAGGTTAAAAATTTAGGAACGTGCTAAATATTTAGTTTGGAACAGGATTTTGTCAGAGCTAATATTTAGTTTGATAATATTTGCTTGGATCTCAATATGTAGACTCCTAAGCGTATTCTACCAAATCCTAAGAAGAATAAAAAGATACTCTCACTTTCACTATTCTGTATTTTAACAAAATGAAATGATTTTCTGACTGTCCTAAAACAGGAAAGGTCAGTGAGAAAAACATGGCTGCATTTGTGTGTTTCCTTTCAGAGCTCGCCCAGTCATTCACCTGACCATAGACTTCACTGCTGAGCCCAAGATAGTGGATCCTAAGAATTGTCCTGCAGATAATCCATGGTAACGCCTCTCCTGAAATATCAAATTATGAAACAAACCTACACGGTATGATTTTAACATAATGTATGACTTCTATACTTTTACAGCATCTCAGTGAAGGTGTGCCTGTCGTTCACTCTAAGCAACGGAAACAAAGACTTTAAGAAAAACATCAGTAAGACGTTCTCACACACAGTCTGCAACTTGATATAAAAAGCTTTTGTGTTCAGAAAAAGCCTGTTGATTTATTTCTTTTTATGTCTGTCTTTTTGTTGCAAAAGATGTTCCTTGCGAGGTTGAAGCCGACACGCAATACAGTAAAAAATCTCGAGTCCAATTCCAAAACGGTGTGAATAAATTCACCATAACTCTGACCCAGCCGTCTTCTAGTCCCATCTGTCGCATCCTAAAACTAAGTGTTGAGGTAAGGATCCCACAATTATTGGACTTGTATTGTCAGTTATTTACAGAGCTTTGCATGAAGAATTTATTTGTTTATTTTCACATTTTGATTATGTTGACGCACCGATGTGAAAACCTGAGCCGATATTAATATTGCTTCAAGAAAACGACCACAACGCTTACTTCACCAATGCTTGTCTGCTTCAGTTAAACTACCCTATTTACAGGCATAAACGTTTTTGTGTTTGATTGGGATTTTATGAGGTAATTAAAACAAACAACTAATCAATAATTACTGATATCGACTGTCATGAAACGCTTATATTGAGATGCATTTTTCAGCCATCTCTTCCAGCCGTACCCAGAACACACAGTACCCATGTTGAGACATGGCGGTGACAGCATCATGCTTTGTGGATGCTTTTCTTTAGAAAACCTGAAAGTGAAGGGTGTGGGGGAAAAAAGGCTTTCATCTTCCAGGAGTATGACTACAGCAGGAGGCTTAAAGCTGTAACTGCAGGAAATGGATTTCTATAAAGTACTGACTCAGGAGAGCTGATTCCAAATGTATGACATAGTTTTAAGGTTTCTTTCAGTAAAATCTTTCACAGTCATGTCAAATTTCTTTCTACTTCCAAATTATGCCCTTTTTTGGGTTACATAAAATCCCAACAAAATGCACTGAAGGTCGTTAACATGACAAAATGTTTAAGTCAATACTTCGACAGAGATGTAACTTTAAAACATTTCTGTCGAATTTTTATGAGTTATCATGAAAGCTGCATGATATAACTTATATATAACTTTCATTGTTTGCATAATTGTTAGAACTGTCACTACAACATGACAAAATCTTTGAACAAATTGAGATCCTCTGCCTTTTCCCAGTGCTAACAAGAAACGACCAATGAGAGCCAGGAGGCGGGATTTAGAGCTGTCAATCAACTTCCGTGTGGCACTTCTCATCCCCTCCTCTCACCCTTTACCAATATGCTCCCTGCTATGCTGCAGCTAGCATAGCCTGTAGTGAATGCCACCGTTGACAGTGGATAAACGGTTTTCCTGTAACTATAAGTTGTTTCTCCACCATAAGCACATTTAGCAGCAAGTACATAAGATTGATTGACAGCGCTAAGACCCTCCTCCTGACTCTGATGGGTCATTTTGACCTGGAGTGTTGCATTTCTCTATATGGCCACAGAAGCTCAGTGAAGAGGTGGAGATCAATCTTTTCACAGATTTACACTGGTCAACCACCTAAAAATTATCAGGAGTTTTTGCAACTGTTTTAGGGTCATAATATGAGCTGAATCCAAAAATCACGTTGGTTTTGCTCAATGAGGTCAACTTTCTGAACTATAGAGCAACGTGAGGATCAAAATTCATGACTTGTTCTGACAAGTGGATCAGTTTCCTGTGAATCTGATCAATGAGTAATGAGTAGGAGGAGAGATTCTATCAGGAGAGAAAAGAGACAGAGAATTTTATACAATGAAGACGTAATGTTCAAGTCACATGAACTTATCAGTGTTTATTTGTCAATTTACAGAAGTCCAAGTTTCTAACATTTAATTAATACAGTCTGGTTGAAAACAGAAAAACTTTTTTGGATGAGAAATATTAACGGAAACAAACTGATAATGTCACAAAAATGTCATCAATTTAGTCAGAAGATCAGATTTCTCAAACTCCAATTCGAATAAAAACCTGACCTGTCTCATAAACTGTCACTTCAAATATGGAGTTTTTTTTTAATAAAAGTTACAGCTGTATGAATGAAATAACACATGGGCTAATTGACAGGACGGTGTGAAGGAAAAGCTGGAACCGGTGGTCTTTTCCCTCAACATAACGTTACCGGAGCACGATGGCAATGCCAGAAGCTTTGAGGATCTCTTCCCCACTAAAAGCCCAGAGCAGAAACTCACTCAACGAACTGAGGTACAGAACAACGTCACTCAGTTAATGTGACCTTTTATCCCGAACCTTATAAGTTAGTTGTGTGGTGTGACTAAAATTCTCTCCTGCCTTGCAGATAAACTTTCAGAAGACGTGCGGCTTAGACAACAAATGCACCAGTAACCTGCAGCTGTCTGCAGAGTTTGCTTACGATAACGAAACCCTGGTCCCCAGGTAGACAAAACATTCTGAACCAAAAATCAGATTAGAACTCATCGTCTCTTTAAGACTAATGTTCTTGTGTTTCTCATGTTCAGGAAGAACCAAGTCCAGGTGCTCCAGTTCGACAAGAGTTTGAAAAGGATCAAGCTGCTGGTGGTGGTTACAAACTTTGATCCGTCTGGAAAAGATGCGGAGGACGCCCACCTGGCCATGCTCAAGGTCTCCATCCCCAACGCAATACAGTACTCTGGCGTCAGATCTGACGTAAGTCCACCAGGGGGCAGTAGAGCTCTGGGAAGCTTGCATGAGGGATCCGTAATTGCTGTTCAAAATTTTTTTTTTCCTTTTAAATTACAGGGATGTAAAAGAAAAAAAAATGAAACAATAAATAGAGTTATCTAAAGTCTCTGAGTCATGCTTTTTTTTTTTGTTTTTGACCATGGTCTATGCAGAACCCTGACGTAGAATGCCACTTTGATGTGACAGTCATGTGTGAGCTGGGGAATCCACTAAAGGCCAAAGAAAAGGTACATTTTTAATCTTTTTTTTTTCAGACTAACTTTCTAGTACGCAAAGTTAGTCTGACAATATCTCATTTTCACATTTAAACATTTTATACAGTTAAACAAAAAGAAATCATTAATTGAAGTCCATATCATCCTGGACCTACAGGAAGAAGTAATTGTCCCCTGTCCTTACTTTTTGTTCAGTTTCACTGGCTAGTAACATAGAGATTGCCTAACTAAAACCTTCCTGTTTTAGGCTAAAAGCTCTCAAAAAGTAACACGTCATTGTCTGATCTAGAGACATTTAAGAAGAGATGAAAAACAAAGTCTCTGCCATCTATCAGTGTGAGAAGGGTTACAGAGGCGCTTCTGAGGCTTTGGGGCTGCAGCAGGGAACAGAAATCATCCATAAATGAAGAAAACGTGAAACAATGTTGAACCTTCTGAAGAACAGTCTGCGTACCAACAACTATTACCCGAAACACACAATCAATCATCCCATCTGAAAAGCATAAAAATAATAAAAACAAACTAAGTCAAAGTTTGATTTTTGGTCCAACATTAACCTCTGTGATTAAAATGAGACAAAACATCTAAATCTGAAGAAATCTTTTTAGGAGGTAAGCCCTTTTTGCGGCACATCTAATATATTTTCTGTCATTTCAGGTGAAGCTGCAGCTTTTATTCGAGACTTCGGGCATCGATCTGTACACGACAGCCATAGAGATTCAACTGATGCTGTCAACGTAAGGTCTCAATGCAGCAGCATCTAAATGCTCTGGTGTTCACTGAAGGCTAACAGGGATCTGCAAGACGCTCGTGGTCTTCAGTGGCTGTTTCTGATTTTGGTTCGTTTGTGTTGTAATGCCGTTGATCTGTTCAGTCTTAGTGAGCAGAGTGACCTGAGGCCGGTCACGGCAGCCCTGCAGATTGAAAGCGTCATTAAACCCTCCTTTTTCCCGTGAGTGTGGTCTCCTAACAACTCTCTATGTGCATAAACAGAGCCTATAAAGCTCTAAATATGCTGTTAACCTTTCAACATTTTATCACATCACAACCACAAACTTCAAGGTATTTTGTTGGGATTTAATAACTACAGGAAAAAAAGGCTGTAGGTCATTGTTCAGTAGTGAAAAATGACCAACGGTTTTCAAAGGTCTTTTGTAAATAATAATCTCGTGTGAATTTTATCCAGCTCCCTTTGACCTCTAAATAAAATCCAGTGGAAAGCATCAAAGGTCACCCGATTAGTAAATATTAGGTTAGCTCCACTAATGTTTTAGTTAGCTTCTTAGCAGATCTAAGTAAAAGGTTAGCTATGCTAACTCTAAAGCACGACTCATAAACATTGCTGGCGCTAAAGATCTATACCAACATGTTAGCTAGTTGATGGTAATTATAAAGTGCTAAATTTAACCAGGTAGATACCAACCATGTGTCATATTTTTGTGATTCCACACCCACTTGTGCATTTTCACTTCAGAACATTGTTCTTTGTAACAGAACTTTCCTCTTTTTTTTCAGTTATATAACTGAATATTGTTAACTGTCACAGATTTTGCCTAGTTCACCATAGAAGGGATCAGTTAGGAAGAGCGCAGGATATCAGTTTAAACTGTTCCTGAGAAACTATTGTCGATAACCAAAACTTCAACAGAGATGTCCAAATTTAGTCACGTGAAAGTTTACAAAACAGCCAAGTATATTAGAGTTTTAGAATTTACTCAGAAAAATTATTGGAGGGGAAGCTAAGTGCGCTAAATGTTTTCAGAGTTAGCACAAACGGTAACATTCAAAACAAAAAGCTAGGCCATTAGCAAATTAGCAGAGGAGTGGCCACCACTGCAGTTCACCCATAGCATTCATAAAATTCCAGTAAAATATACTGTAGTTTCTGGTTGTAGCGTCAAAAGGTTAAAGGTAATTTACAATACAGAGCTGAACAAAGGAACTGTAGTTAAAGACACTCCCTGTATACTGTGTAAAATTTTCCTTGAACTTGTTCAGGGAGGAATTTGAAGAGAAAACTAAATTTGGAGGGACAGTGAAGGGAGAGTATGCTATGCACAACACCAGTGATGTCGGCAGTCTGGTGGAGTTCACCTTGCATGTGAGTCACCTCCTCAACTGTATATTTAATCTATAATATGTATGCTTTTCACCCACTGTTTCCTCATCTACACCCTGACTTTGAAGTAAAAAAATAGATTTATATTGTGTGGGAAAGAGAACTTTAATTGAGCTTGTCTTGTGGTGTAAGCATGTGCAGGGGTGGATGCTTCAGCGTTTAACTCTTCTTTTTTTAGCCAAACTGCATCTGGTTGATGTCTTGAATATTGTTTTTGTATTCCTGGAAACTTTTGCCACCAGGTGAATATGCAAGAAGAGCCTCTGGGAGATATGGGGACCCTTGCCGTAGAGTTTGATTGGCCTTTTGAAGTGCCCAATGGCAAGTGGCTGCTGTACCTGACAAAGATTGTTGTTAATGGAGAATCAGAAATGAACTGCATCCCCGCCGGAGTGATCAACCCGCTTAATCTGACTGTAAGCTTTTGTTATGGCTCTGGTTTAAATGCTAAGTAATTTCATGAATTTGTTGATATTTTTTGAGTTTTGAGTGATCTTCTGGTGACAGCTAAGCTAAGAAAAGTAACCAAAAATATATTTTTGGCTACTCAAAGCAAATTTTCTCAGGTTGTTATGCAAAGTGATCCCAGTGGTCCTCTTCCTCACTAACTTACCCAATCCACAAAAATACTGTATCTTCCCATATAAGACAAGTGGTTATTAGCAGATTACACAGGAATATTGTTTGTTGGATGTGTTTGTGAGAACTTTGTGACCTTTATTTACCGTGTTCAGGCAGGAATGGTACGGAAAAAGAAAAGATGCAGAAAAAGAGATGCAGAACCTGGAAAGACTTTGGCAGAAAACTATTAGCCTCCTCATAAGGGGCACCTGTCACAGTTTACATAAATAATTGTTTCAGCTAACTGCTGATAGTTTTCACAACATTTTAAAAATGTTTTAGTGAAAAAACTCAAACATAAACACCATGCTGACTTAAATGTACAGAGGAAGTTTTTTTGGGGGTGGGGCGGACCGAGGAGGCATGGCAGATTGGTGCAACCAATAGGAAAACACAAATCATTAATGTGCCCAACAAACAGACCTAAAGAAAACCTCAAAGCTACAAAATAAAAATAATGAAGATCTGTAAGGAAAGACATCTACCTGGCACAAACAGCACTACTGCTCATATTCTTCCCCTGTAAGATTTGATGGGGGGTCCTAGTCCTAAACGTCCTCCACCATACTATCACCACCATGCTAATTTCCAAATGTTACAACCACACTGATATTAGCATGGTTCTCCCTCTAGCATGCTAACTTTTGATTGTTACACTTAAACATAAAGCAATGAGGCTAATAAAATGGTGCTATAGAAGAAAATGAAAAGTTTACTTTTGTGTTCAAAATATGTTTTTATTTTCATCTTTTATACGTAGCTAAAAAGTACATCAGATGAAGTTGTGTTGAACTAGCAGGTTCAACACAACTTGAACCTGCTAGTTCAACACAGCCATGTAGGCTAAATTTACTCCAGGTAAATTTAGCCTACATGGCTCTGCCCACTCATACACAAGAATGTTTTAGAGCTGCAGTGAACTGAAGAAGTCTAAATGTTAGTGGTGAGTGGTGTAAAAATGGTCTCGGAGCCAAACCTCTGTTCAGAAATACTCTTAGGGGGGAAAAAAACACAAACTGTGTCACCACATACTGACCTCAGAAATCCCCAAATAGAAGCTCACAGTGTCTGTAGCCTACATATAGGCAGTGGAAATGATGCTGCTATTCTGAGATGAATTGTCATGAATTTGTCATGTTTTTATCAGCACCAGTAATTACCAGCAGCACTCTGATGTAATGTCTCTGCCTTCCTCCTTTCTTTCATCCACCCTTATCCCTGAAACGACTTCCAGTTGTCAGAGAGCCGACCCAGCCAGGCCAGGTCCAAACGGCAGACTGACGAAAACGACATGGAAGAAAAGATTCAACTCCAAGTCATTGAGCCACAGGCGGCAATCACCCTGCACCCTTCTCGGAAAAGCTACGTTTTGGTAAGCTATCAGTGGCAGGTCTCCTCATTTACCCTCATCTAACAGCTTCTTAAGAACAGAGAATATATTAAAAAATTTAAATAAACAACTAATTTATTAGAGGCAGTGTAGCGTTTTATTGCCATGTGGGTAGTTTGGCCTTTCAGAATCGGTGTCTTTAAATTATATAGGAAATAAAAATTCATTTCATCCAGACTTTAACAGAACAGATGGTGATACTCAAAGTATGCAAATGAAAAAATTCTTTAAATTCTTCTTGTAATGAAGAGTCTGAACCGACTCATGGGGAGACAGAAGGCAAGTATAAAAGACACTAGCTGAGCCTACAAATGTGCATAAATGGCTGTCACAATCGCAGCGTTTCCAATAAATAATAAACACTGTGAAACACAAAATCACATGTGAATAAGTTTGTTCATGTGAACAGTCATCAAAAATCATATCAGTGATGGATGTAAGCAGTTACATGAGATATATTCATAATTCAGCCATGGTGCTATAAGCCAATCAAAATTGTGTCAAAGTTGCAATGGAAACACGAGTCACATGATCAACAACCAGACATTAATACTGGCGCAAACCACAAAGAAGATGACAGAAAGTAGTAGGAGGATGTTGGCCTGACATGTTTTTAATGGCACATGGACAAACTTATTCATGTGTGATTTTTAATTGCGTTTCTTGTTGATTGGAAACACAGGAATTGTGAAATTGTGCTTTATTGGCATTAACGGAATATAGACAATGTTTTGCACATGTCTGTAATAGAAACACAGCAGGAGAGTCACTTTACTTCAGCTATCACAAAGTTTCTGGGATCCAACTTTTCTGGCTGGGACCTTCAAAACCTTGTAAAACCTGAAGTTAATCAGGTCTCTCTAAGTTCCAGAGGGGTGAAAACACAATGAGCCACTCACAACTATGGCTACAGCTGGAAAACGAGTTTCTTGGGTTTTACAAGCAGAAAAGCAGAACTTATGTTCTAAAATTGCACTTACAAGGAGCCGTCTCGTCTGGTGGTGCTGATCCAATGTGTTTTTATCAATTTCAAAGTCGGTGCAGATGTCGACCCGGATGTTTACAAACACTTAACACTTCCCCCTCACGCACAGAGGCACCGCATGATGTTGCAGAGTCCATCCGATCTGCAAAATACCTTACTCAGCAGAATCTGATGCAGATAATAATATGTTGACAATGGTGACCTCAACCTTGCTTGAATCTGTCATGCTGAAAGTCCCCAGGTCCCCGATCTCAACAGACCAACTTGTCTGTTGAGACAAGTTGGTCTCAAACTCAAACAAGTTGGTCGTCAAACTCAAGGCCAAACCCGGCCCGCCGTAACTATCTATGTCTCTCTAGACTAGAGGGTCACAAAAACACAACCTTTAATTTAGCAATTGTCCCTCAATATTTTTTTATCAATCAAATCAAAGTAGTTTTCAACTGTGATACACAATGTGATTCATACACACATTTCTCATTAGCATAAAGTGAAAAATATTACTTTGTATAAAAAGCAAAAAAATATAATCTTAGTGCTTCAGTTTTTGTACTAAAAACAAAAGTTTTGAATGATTCTAATTAAATTCTGCATTTAAAAAATATGCCGATACGTTTGTGTTATTGTGAAAAACCTTTGTCCATCCTCTGTCCTGAAGGACTGCTCCATGGCGACGGCGAGATGCGTGAAGTTCACCTGCCCTCTGCTCAACATGTCCAGGACGGCCAAGATTCGGGTCCGCTCTCGCTTGTGGAACAGCACCATGCTGGAGGTCCGCTGACCCGGCCAGACTCACCCAAACCTTTCTACATGCTACATCTTTGATGTTTAGAGATTGTCGGGGTTTTTTTGCAATGACAGGACTATCCCAACGCTCTGAACATTCGAGTCAAAGTTCGTGCCACACTGAAGCTCATCACCGATAAACCAACCATCAAGATGGACACTCTCAATCTGCCCGTACGTGTTGATGATGATGATAATGACATTGTCGATTACAGACGTTTTAGCACAGATTAACTTTGGTTGTATGTATCACTTCTTGTAGCTCATAGTGTTTATAGAGCCAGAGGAAAGTGTGGAGATACCCTACGAGCTCCCGCTGTGGATCATCATCTCTGCAGCTGTAGCAGGACTTTTGCTTCTAGGAATCATCATCCTTATCATGTGGAAGGTGAGACGATTCTGGGTTTTAAATGACACTCTACAAAGTTCCATGTTATGTTTTAAAATCTGACACTATTGTTGTTGCCTATTTATTTCAAAAGGGACAAAGCACATCACATAATATACCAGATTATTATTTATTCATTTTTTTGTCTTACCTGCACCAGTAAAGCTTTTATATATCTATACCTACTTATAGGCACACTTCTAGTTTTTCTGTATTATATTTTTTTCTGTGTACTCCAGTAGCCAAGCAACGACATTTCATTGACACGTTCACTGTTGTGTCTTTGTGCAGTGACAACAAAGCCTGAAGTCTAATTAATCATAAGAATCTCATGATTCCATACTTTTAAGTCAGTAGATAACGATGTTTTAGACTCAGACGTTCTTACGTTCTCTGGTATTTCATTGAGAAGCGAACAGTTCATTGTTCTAACCTTCCTCCTGTATCCGCTGCCTCCATTCTACCCCCCAAACAGTGTGGGTTCTTCCAGAGGGCTAGCAGGAGGGAGATGTATGAGGCCAAAGCCCAGAAGGCTGAGATGAAGATCCAGCCCTCAGAGACAGAAAAGATGATTGAGGACTACTAAGGCCTCCATGTGTTTTCCCAACAGCACTCACCAATGGGGCCTTTGGGTAAAGACACCCCTCAGAACTGATCTTTCTTTGTTACAGTGCCTGACAGACAGAATAAAACCTCTTTTTCTTTTTTTTTACATTTTGGTAAACAACAGCCACAAACTTCAATGTTTTGGAATTTTAGAATAAATAAACCAACGGAAAGTTGAATAAAATTGTGAGGTGAAAGGAAAAATATGATCAATTTTCAATTCTTCCAATAGATTCTCAAATTGATTTAGGCCTGGACTTTGACTATGTCATTCTAACATGAGTAGGCTTTGATTTGAACCACTCCCATCCAGCTCTGACTGTATGTTCAGACTTGCTGGAAGGTGAGTCTTCACTTTTGGTCTTTTGGACCCTCTAACAGCTCCATCCATCTTCTCTTCAACTCCAGCTTGAGTAACCTGGTCACTGATTGGTTGAACCAGAGAGAGCGGAGAGAGAAGGATGTTAGCGTCTGCTGTGATGCTAAGACTGTTTTTGCTTTATTAAAGCATGCTAAGGCATGTCTGGTGCTTTAACTTCTAAAATGAATGGTTAAGTGTCATTAGTCTCAGGTCCTCACAGATTTCAGCTATTTGCAGGTGTTTCTGGTTGCTAACCTCTGCAAATGCTGGGACTGTATTGGTGCTTTAATAATTAAAACCTAAATATTAAAAACTTAGCAAGTTTTCTGGGGAAAACACTGCATGTCAGAACAACTCCAATCTTCACTGGTTCTCATTTAGGGGTATTAGAGTAAAGCTGGCAGACTACCAGCATACCTTTTGGATTTGTAATTTACCAAAATAGAAGATATAATTATTGAACACCATGAATTATTTTCCTTTCACTTCTCAATTATGTGCCCCTGTGTGTTGGTCATAACAAATCTGAACAAGACGTTTGCGGTTTTAAGGGGACAAAATGTGAAAAATGTTCTTAAGTTGTGAATACTTTTGCAAGGCACTATAGTTCTAATAATCTCAGGTGAGGCTCCTTTCCCTACTGAGCTGTCTGTCCCCTCGGCTTCAAATTATTCTAACTACTAAATCTTCCAACTTTCTTTCAGGCAGATTAAATAGACTTCCATCTTGACTCTTTGGGTCTTCTTCTTTTCTTTTCTCTCCTTCTTCTCCAGTAGGCCGTCGCTGCTAACAACCTGTTTCTCCATAGCCCTGTAATCCGTAATCTTCTCTGTCGTTAATCCCGTCTCTCCTGTTGTTTCTGCTCATCTTTACAGCCTTTTCTAAGTGTATTTATATTTCTGCTGCTTTTCCTCCGTCTTGCTAGCTTGGGTTCTTCAAGCGAGCCATCTACTACCGGGTAATGCCAAAGCACCGTGGCGTGAGAATTCGCAGAGCTGAACGCTATCAGTTCAATCTGGGATTTCAGCCAGAGGAGCCACAGAAAAAGTACTGGATGACCAGCTGGACAGAAACGCAGCATTGCTACTACTGATGCCTTTGAACCCCTCACTGCCACAGAGAACACTAGGCCTGACTGGGCCTGACTGGGCCTGACTGGGCCTGACTCGGCTGCAGGGACTTAAGTGCATGGACCTACTGTGGACGGTGCATTTCCTGTTTTGTTTTTTTCAATTAGTATTCCATTTCCTGAACTTTTTCTGTGCAATATGTTGAACATTTGGAGATTGTAATTAGTTAAGTATTTTTTATTGAATGCAGTGTTGTACACTGAAATCCATGTTGCATTCAGAGGTAAACCTTTGTTGTGTTTTTAGGTATTAATGTGTTAAATCTGCATGTAACTTTTCATCTTTTTTAAATATGTTTTTCTTTTCTTTTCTTTTTTGCTCAGTCTCTCAACATCTCTTTGTGTGAAGCCCCCTAAAGGACATGGGGGGAAATGTTTTCTTTTGTGTTACCTTGCAGAGGTATTGCATTCACACACAATAAGTTTTTAGTGTATTTAGTAGTCAGATCAGGAGGCATCCTGAATACTGAAATTAATTATCTAAGGTTTTATATATTTTTTTCTTTTTCAGATTAATGCACCAGGTTTCCATTCTTACTTTTAACAGAAACTTTCTGTCATGGTGGAAACAAAAATATACATCCAGACTATTTGGACTAATTTTGAGTTAATATCACGGGATGTTACTAGCATCTCATAGTTGTTTTCATGAGCAGTCCTGATTTTAGATCAATTTTCAACCAGTTTTTTACACCACAGAGTTTAGAACATATACATTTGTTTTCACTCAGGATCTTTGAAAGTGTTCTTGTATACAAATTTAAAATGGGTGTATTTATTGTGAGGGAACACAAATTCTGAGGGAATGCAATACTTTTACGAGGTAACACATAAGAAAAAACTTCCCTTATGTTCCTTAGGAGGCCCTGTACTTTTGTGCATTGTTATTGTTTTCTTTTATATAACCTCCAAACAGGTCTTGGAGGTCTAGATTTTATATTTTGACAATTTCCACTCCGTTATGAGTTGTTGACTGTCTTTGCTTGAATGTCAATGTTGGAAAAGCATCACAAAGTCTGATAATCCTCAGATGCAGGATAATTTTTGTTATATTTCTCATTTTATATTGCTTATATCACTCACATTTTAATTGTCCTTCATAATTTCCACATCAGGGTTCACCAAATCGGCAGATTACACTTGATTGTTAATTTATTGCACCATGCTGAGCTAACACAATAAACAGATGCTATGTTGATATCTTAAGCATCTCAAACAGGGAGTCTGAACACTGGAAATGCTATTTGATTGTAAGGGTGTGGATGAAATTGTACATAATAACAAGTTAAATTGACTGAATGAACGCACGTTTCTGGCATTTGCTCTCGTTTTTCCATATGAAACTGTTGACCAACACTGGAACCATGAATTTCAACTGCAGCACTGGACAAAAAGACAATTTTATCTGTTATAAAATGTCCCTTGGAAAAGTTAGACTATGATATAATTTATGAATTAATTTTTCACCTTTAATGTCTAACTGCCAGAGATGGAAATAAATTTGGGAGCATCTCGAGGTTCAAAACAAGAAATCCTTCTCATTTTAATGAGATATTAATCTTATGTTGATTTTTATGTAAATCTAATATCTTCTAGTCTAAAAAAGAAAGGTGTTGACAGTAAATACCTCTTGGGATGTTTAAATATCAATATCAAAGCCTTTATGCTTTTTAAGAAGTCGTAAACTGTCAGAGGAGCGTATTTTACAAAATTAGAAACTTTCTCACTATAATATTTTTTATGTGTCGCTATTATGTGAAAGTTACTGAGCCTGCCTATTTCTGGCAGTTAAATGCCTACATATAAATATGACCCATATATTGTACAATTAATTTGATAAATACATTGCTAAAAAAATTTATAAAAAATTAAGATGATTCACTCTGGTTTTCTAACTGTGAACACTCTTAAATTAATACTTTGCTAAATGCCACATCCATTTATTTAAAAGTGATCTTAGATAAACCTTCCACTTATCCAAGCTATCTGTACAACCAGTGTACTTTTGACATTCCTAGAACCTTGTCGCTTTGACCATGCTAAGCCAAGTTTTGCAGTCTGCTGTTACTGCTTTTCTTTACTGAAATGCAATTGGCCACACCCTCACAAGAAGGGGAACCAATCATAGTCGCTGCTTACAGCTGGGATTTGGAGTTATGCCTTTGTTTCAAGCAGTGGAGGAGGAGAAACCAGCACACCCATGACCATGTCTTAACTTCATAAGCTTTGCTGCCAGTGTTGCTGTTTGTGGAGATAAAAAAATCTCTCTTCTGTTTCTTATTTTCCTTTTATTAATAGATTTTATTGCATTTTTATATTGAAGTTTTCACAGATGGTGTAGACTTTGTGTAGGATTTAGCAAGTTCCAATGTTCTGTAAAAGCACTCAAAGAACAATACAGCATCGTTCTGACATCAGAAAATATAACTTGTACTTTTGACTACTTTAATATTTTCAAAAGTCATTTACTTGAGGAAACTTTTGACTGAGCAACTTTTACTTGTAGTTGAATATCTTAATAAGTAGTTGAGTATTTTGTCCGCCACTGGTCACAACAGACTGGAGCACCACTTGCTACCGACAATCTCCAATTAGCATACCACAGCTCGACTTGTTCATATTCTGTACAAGTTCTACAAATATCTGAGTTGTGGGGAGCTTCAGTTTTCCACAGTTCTATTTGGGTAACCCCCCCCCCCCCCCCACACACACACACACACACACACACACACACATTTTCTGCCAGATTTAGTTCTAAAGCTTCCTCTGGTGAAGCCAGATTTATTTTTATTTATTTGAGATCCACCTCGACCGCCAATCTCACTAAAGAGTGAATCCATTTTCATTTTTCCAAGTAGACAACTGAAAGTTTGGGATCAAACCTAGTTAGTATTTGAATTTGTTTAGAATTTCCTCCATTTTGATTAAAAACTCTCATTTCAACTAAAGAAACGCTGAGAACATGACTCTACCTCCACAGTACTCACTGTTGTTCTTTCAGTGATGTGCTTGTTTTTGTCATAAACTTGCCTCTTGGAATTTTGGTCAAAAGTTCAACTTTTGGTTTCAGGAAATTGTGACACATTTTCCTCACAAGGTTTTGAGAGGTTTTAGAAAGATCCAGATATATTGTTAGAATAAAAATTTTTGTACCATTTTCCTGACTGATACCTTTACATATTAATATCATTTAGATTCTTTGCATCCCGAAATCGTCCAAAAGGCAAAAATAAGCAACACCCTACTAGAAGAGCTGAAGGCAGAATTCAATCTCTTTATTACAGAAATAAAATCAGATATTAAAAACATATTTAAACAATTGAAGACATACATTTTAAAAACATTTCCTATTTTATACTTAAATATTACAAATAAATTACAACTGATGTGTTTTTGCATTGCCAGACAATAATAAATTGAATACAAGCCTATAGAGTAAATATAGCTACAAATGATCAACCAGAAAATTATTTTGTTTTTTATTACAGTGTGAAATAAAACGAGTTCCATGGTCAGATTTTTTTATTCTTTATTCGAGGCAGGTTCCATCTTTTAAAATAAACGACTTAAGAAAATTACCTATAGCTATATTTTACAAAAGTTCAAATACACTTAAACATTTTTTATATTTTTCAGAGAAACAAAGTCAAAATAAATCTACATATCCAATTAACTATTTTTCCCTGTTGTCCACACGCAGGTTTTAAATTTGCACACTATTTATATATACACATTTCTATATTTATTGTAATATATTATTTGTTACATAAAATTATTTTGAGTGTATTCATAACAGGTAAGAACAAAATGAACAACATAAGCATAAACTTGTCCACGTCTGGTAAAGTATACATTAGAAATATTAAAACATATTTATTATGAATCCAATTATTAATATTCAACTTACTTAGACTCTTACAGAACTACTTTGAAGTAAAAGGAGTGTTTAAGATCAAAGCTAAATAACTTCTATGCCTTATTATCATAAAACGTTCCAAAAATAAATACTTTCATTCAAAACCATCAGTGAAAAACCAGATTTTTCTTTTTTTATTAAAGATATACTTCTTAGATGGTATAAAAACATTTAACATTAGTTCTGATTTATATAAACTGACAAAGCAGTTTGAGATTCCTGACATTCAGAGTCATCTTTCAGTGTGGAAAAAAAGAAAAGGAATATTGAACTGTACAGGAAAAAATGTGCTGTGACGTTCTGCAGCTGTTCACATTGAGGTTGGATTTGTGGTTGCTACAATAAAATCAGCCCAGACTTACAGTACTTCTAGTCCTTTTGCTTGAGCTCCATCATGGATAAGGACTTATTACGCTTCTTGGACTTCCTGTATCTGTAAGCGAGTTGGATGATGACCACCAGGAAAGCCAGGCTGATTGATAGCAGTAACCACTGACCAGCTTTGGCAGCGGACTTGTCCACTTTCAGTCCCAGGAACTCAACTTTCCCATCATCATTCGTTGCAACTTCAACTATACCTAAAAGGCAAATGAAAATATAACATTTTATATAGATTACCAAGCAGTGGACTCTCGACTACTTGGAGAAGTTTGTCATGAATCTACCATTCTCTGTTTGTTTTGACCTTCTCCCAGCAAGAACTAAGGATCCACCAAACTGATCTTTTTCATTTCCAATACAAATATCTGAGGTTTAGAGAAACAGAGCAGAACTGACTTGAAATGTTTCCCAGAAAACGGACATAAAAATACTGAATTACAAAATTTATTTGATAACTGTGCACCAGTACAGCATAATTAAATACAATAACTTCTCAAGCTTGGTCAAACATGTAAACACAACAGAACGTTACTTTGCTCAGTCATTATAATTAGGGGTTGAGGTGCACTGATGGATTTTCCGGACAAAATGTTGTTAAATATATCAAAAAAGTTGTTAAGTTGGCAGCAGTGGACGTTGACTTTTGTCCACCCACTGTTTGTAGTTCTGCACTACTTTGTGTTGGTCCAACACACACAATCCCAACTAGATACACTGGGTTTTTTTATGATGCAACAAAATCAATTCAATCTCCATGCATTTTTACAGCAGGAAAATGCTGAGTCAGCATACAAAATGGCATTATCCAGTCAGGGGACACTCACTGAACACTGCGATTGTTTGTGTGTGAATGCATCGATCATACCTGAAGGTCTCCAGTTGTAGTCGGGCCACCCACGGACATCGTTGTTCTTATTGTTCTGCTCCTCCAGCCATGTGATGAGAGGTTGGAAGTACTGCATGAGAGGCTGGGCGCTCATCTTGGACTGACCCGTGATCATGGCCATGGCTTCCGGCCACGGCTTACTATAACCGAGCCGCATCACATCCCTGCAAGCGGTGACAGCCAAAGCAGAGATCAGGAGGAGGAAGCTGAAGAGTTTGTTGTTGAAAATGTTGTGGTTTGTACTTTTTCACACAAGTTAGGATAGCCTTTTCTCGTACTGCTTTTGAATTCACTCTGTTTATTTAATATGGTAATTAGTTCACTCTGAAACATGAATTACTTCTTCATATCACTACATCTTCTCTCCAGCCGACAACAGAAGATGATCCTAGAGCAAAGGCATCAAACTCATTTTCAGTTTGAGCCACATGAAGATCACAGATGTCCTTAAAGGGCCAGTCGTGTCGGAATGTATTGCTAAAACTGTCTAGCCAATTAGCCCTCTCCATTGAATGAGCACTTCTTTAAAATTAAACATTGAACGTCATTTCACATTGATGTAATTGGCTGTGTATGGATACAAACTGCTTTGATTGGTTTCATAAAATAATATCATTACCTTCCTAATTTAACTACCTAAATCATAATTTGCCAAAAGATGATTGAAGCAAAAAAAAAGTCACTTATTTTAGGAAGGTGACGATATTTAAGCACACAACTGGCTTTTTATAAAGTATTTTATTTTTTTCAGGCACATACTGTCTGGAAAACATATGGTTACTTTTTATGGCCCACCATAAAATCTACAGTGGGCCAGATTAGGTCCCCAGGCCTTGAGTTTGACACGTGCTATAAAATAATCAGGATTCAGAGCACACTAACCCCAGCAGCTTCCCAGCTTCTTTAGATTGGTAGATATCACACGTGTGCAGAGGCCCGTTATGCTTAGCTGCGTCACACAGAGCTTTGTGGAACTGAAACTGGATGACGAAGCTGACGAAGTACCTGAAAAAAATGAAAATATGCACTTTAAGGATTATGCTTAACAGCCAAGTCATGCGTACAATGTGCAAGTCCTATTTTCTTATCTATTTATAGCTGCAGCATGTCAAAGCAGTTATCAAGCTAGCTGTCCTGAGCTTCAACATGTCTCATTTGCTTTGCAAACGCAAAACTACCGGACGTATGGCACGCTCGCTGGGATGTGGAACTTTGCACCCGGGTCAAAGTCATCCTCAGTGCGGGTTACAGGGGGGCACAGGCCCTGGTACTTCAGTCTGCAATAAACAAAAATCATTTACAAATTTGATTGTTATTGCGTAATTAACCACTTTATAATGAGCAATTACGATAACAAGCACATTTTATGACTGAAGTTCTTCACCTGAGGTTCCACCACTCTTTGTTATAATCCGTCGATGGGATGCGTCCGTCAAAGACCTTCCACTCCACTGGTCCATCAGGTAGCCAAAAGGCAGGAAGGCAATTTTGTCCAACGCCATGCTCATCAAAAAGTTGATGTCACTCTCTGCACAAGAGTGAGACATTTATTACTTATAGACAAACCAAAAGCAAAAAACAAATGCTCTTATCGTGGCTCACCGTGGTTACTCTCCACTTTGTCCAGGAGCCCGATGCTCTGCAGATGTTTGGGCGTGGAGACGGACAGCGCGAGAACATCTCCGATGGCTTCGTGGAAGCCTGGGTTAGCACCAGTGCGGAATGAAACAGGCTGATCTTTGTACTGCAGGAAGTACTGAACATGGCCCATCTCATGGTGCACAGTGATCAGGTCATCCATAGTCACAACGGTGCACTGTTTTATCCTGGAAACACAGGCAGACACACAATTACAGTTCAGCCTTAAAATCATTCCTTAAAGCTCCAAAGGAGCCACAGGAAACTTTGAAACCACAATAAAGAAACACTCACTTCTATACTCTCTCTCTCCTGAACTTCACAGGAAAAAGAAAGAAGTCAGGCAGATAAGAAGAAACTTGCACTTCCTAAATGTATTTGCATGCATGTTATCACTCATCCTAAGCTTACCTCCTTAGTACCCAAGTACTCTTAATTGCTCTTCATGCCTAAGAAAATATGTCTTTGACAAAGCTCGTCAGTAGCTGCGTTTCCATGAACTATAAAACTGTGAAAATTGAAACGATGAAAATAAATATGCTTAATGGAAACACGCCAATTAGGAAAAAGGTTTTGTGCTAGAGAACAGTGTTTTTTTGGCCATATTAAAATAGATGTATTTCACTAAACTGTAATGGAAACAATTTTTTTACATCACACGAGTCACATAAAAAGTTGTGCATCATTTCAACATATTGAATCCATAACTCTTCTGTAAAATGGCCAACTACAATTTTGCCCAAAATGCCACATACGTAGCTGTTCCCAAGTAGGCAGGGCTTGTTGTTCCAACACCTGAATAAAACCTGGACGTCTCCTCTAATTGGCTGATAGATGATGGGCATTTGGCGCCCTGGCTGAATTGTGAATATATCTCATCTGTCACTGCCATGAGTTTTTATTCACATGTTATTGTAATATGTAATGGAAAAACAGCAACTACAAAATTGTGTTTGTTCAAAATTAGCAGAATACAAACAAAGATGTGTCCACTTAGCAGCTACTAACTTGGTTGGTCAGGTTTTTACGTTGTTTTTGGGCTGGAAACTCTGTCAGATCTAGCAACCCTGGAATCACTGGCCTGGGAATCACTGCTGTAAGATCAAAAAATCTAACAAGAGTACAACCTGAAGTCCTTTCGGTTAAAGAAATCCCACGCAGAGGCATGGCACACCACCTGGCGTCCATCAGTCGGCTTCTCCAGCATGGATTTGTCCCAGAACTCTTGTGGCATTGGCAGTAGACCCAGGGAGGTGAAAAACCTGTCCGATTCCTGAAACATCCTGGTTGCATTCCAGCCCTGAACAGGAACAGCATTGCCTGCATTGACTGTGACATTTTCTCTGGGAATTCAATAGAGGCTTTAAAGTACAGAGGAACCAACAGACGGTCTTTGTTTTATGATCATTATGTTCTGTATATTCCATGCATTTTTTTACCTGCGCCACCATAGCTGGTGTGGCATCGACTTGTGTGGCGTCTGGATAAGGCATGACTAAATCCATGATTCCAGACCATGTCTGTGCCCACATGTTGCCTGAAACGTCGAAGCAGAATAGCAGCACTTTTTATGTCAAAGACTCAAAGCTTAGGGAGCAGGTCACTGACATGTCGCTGTTTGACCATGTGGGATTTGTGATTATGACTGAGTCTATGTGGAACTGTCACACACATTCTCACACTTTATGCCTCTAAAAGAAAATTTGATCTAACTGAAATCCAAAGGCATCTGCAGCCAAAGACAGCATATGAATGGAGAGCATATAAAAAAGGAGAGTTGTGGCTGTAGAGTTAGAATTCCAAGGATTCTGCCAGAGAGGGATTTTTCCTGCCCTTGCTTGACGTTATTCTCCACACTACCGTACTACAATGAAAACATGAAGCCGGTGCAAAAGCCAAGCTACTGATACATTATGCATATGGTTTTCAACCAAAAAGCTCTACACTTACCCAACAAGTGAGCAGGGATGGGCCCCTTTAAGTTGATGTTATCTGAGCCATACTTTTTGTAAAGAGCCCTTCGAACGTAGGCGTGTACGTTGAGATAGAGCGGCTCCAGTTCCTTCCACAGAGCCTCCAGGTCCTCTTCAAAGGTTGGGGTTTCATACAGGGACCGCCAGAAAGCCCCATTGTCAGAATGCCCTGTAAACGGCGCCAGAGGTTAACACAGGTGTATTTAAAGTGGCACTTTTGCCTCACAGTTTTGCTCTACATTCCTCATCAAGTCGACGGGGTTATGGGTTAACCCACTTTCCCCTGACCGCACTCGCGTGAAGCTGAGATTTATTTGAACTGCTTAAGCAAAAATAGTTATTGTTGGAGGAGTGTTAACTCAGTTCTGAGGTTTTTAACAGCTGAATGACTTTAAGCTGCAAAAGATGCAGAATAATTCTGTTGTAAATGTTCTCTTACCAGAAAATATCACTTTCTTTCTGTAATTATAGTTTACTTTAGCACACACACAAAATATGTATAGACAGCTATTCTTGTTCTGCTCAATGTTATTAATAGTGAATCCTAAATATACTTTAGGATCAAATGCCAAATGTATTTACAGTTTAGGTTTTCATAAACAACAGATTAGTTGGTAATTAGTCCTAGCTTTGAACAATTTTCTCTGAACCAGCATTTCCACACTTTGCCAATTTGTGCTGATTACTAACATAGCTTGTGTTAGCTCGGCACATATTGGCATAAACAACACAGGATGATTCCTGTGATTCTGGTTCTGGTAAGAACCAGAATATGTTTCCCAATTGGAGCAATGTGGTGCATGTTTTAATTATATAGAATTTTTCATCAAAATAAAGAAAATATACACCAGTTTCTGTGTTAAAACTTCATAAATGACAAAGGGTTACTTTTGTTTTACAAAGATTCACAACGTTTAAAAACCAGTAAAACCTTGGAAAAATGTAGCATACAGGTTAATCATCTCGTTTCACCAGTTCCACTGAAAACCTTTTTATGCAGCAAAAAGTCCAAACACAGTTTAAGACACAGTTTAAGACCCAGGTCTAGCATTCTGCATTCACCCATAGTTTATATTTGTCAGCATTCATTTAAATTACATTCCCTGCCTCAAAGGCAACCTGGAAAACATTTCCTGCTGGAGAGGGAACGAGGGAATTGTACATGTAGGGTAAAATTAGATCCAGATGACATACCATTGAGTGTGGCAGCCTTATTGACCAGGTCAACATATCTCTTATAATCGTCACGAATTACTTTGCCAGCAGCATCTCTCCATCCTTTCCAGGCAAACAACAGTTCATCATAATCCCTGGACTCTGCCATGATTTTCTGGAGATCTGAAAACAGAAAGTTATATTTTATTACTACCTATCATGATCATTAATTACTTAGCATAAATTTAATCTCTAAATGTTTCTAATTAAGTTGAAAAATTATTAACTTTACCTGGATCCAGTGGATGACATTTGCCATCTTCCCTACAAACTTCTGCCACACTATATTTGGTCTCCATGCTAGACATAATATTATTTAACTGCAAAAAAAAAAAAATAGATGAAACGACAAATTTTCCCAATCGTACAGAAATTCACAAAAGAAAATAGCTAAAAAATTATATAAATTAAAGTTGTTCTTGACAGAAAACAGTATGAATGTCATGTTTTTAGGAGAACCAGCAGTAAAATAAGTTTTGTGTTTGTTGTGGCACCTTGGAGAGCTGAATTGAAACAAATCTGTAAATCTGTCCTGTCTTCAAGATACTTTATAAGAGCATTAGGTGCATTTCCAGCTTTATATTATATATTGAAGATAAATTCATTCCGTTCCCACCTCTTCCAGTTCTTCAGTATCCAGCGCTGCCTTCTCAAGGTCACTGAGTTTTTTGATGATGCGTTTGACCGAGGGGTCCTGGAAGTCGGAGGTGTCGTACCGGCGAGCCTTCTTGCCGTACTCCAGGGTGTGAGCCGCCATCTCCAGGTCCTTCTTAAGCTGGAGAACAACAAACACTTGGTCATTAAGACTGAAGAATAAGATGGATTACTGCCGGAGGATGCCCCAAAACATGAATCTTAGAATTTGTAACATTTAATAAATACACTCTGTTAGAAAAAAATGTTTTCTCCTAAAACCTTTTTTTGGATGAGCAATATTAACAGAAATGAACTGATAAGTCACCAAAATTGAATCAATAGTTAGATCAGATGTCTCTAAATAACATTTGTATAACTTGACCTGATTGAGAAAAATGGATGTTAGCTTTTAATTCAGCGGTGTTCACATGCACTAAAGATGACAGCAGCAGTACAGCAGCTGAGGCGATGTTCTGTTGCCCTCACCACTTCCTGGTTATTAGCTTCAGTGATGTCCGTATTGTACTTCCAGTTGGCCTCAGTGTAGGCATTCCACACTATTTCAACTGTTCTGTTGTATTCATCCAGAAGCTTCTTTGCATCAAGCTCGTTTGTATTCTTGTCTGTTAAGAGAAGAATCACAGTCCGTTGAGACGGTAAATACTCTACATGGTAAATATTAATGTCCTCACACTTCAGCATTACCGATATCTTCAGGGTAGCCTTCAGGGATGGGTGGGACCCAGTTGAATTCAGGCCATCCCAGGGTCTCATTCACATTTTGTTGTTCCAGCCACTTGATTATGGGCTCAAAGTATCTCATCAGAGAGGTGGCGTTCATCTTATTTGTGCCTATAGCTTCTTGGAGGACTTCAGGCCAGGGTTTAGAGGAACCTGTTTCAAGAACTTTTCTGTTGAAGGGAGAAAATGTATAGCATGTTTACTTTCTCAAAACTATGCATTACTGATGCTGTGCAATAAAGACGTTATTCCTACTGTAGAATCTCTCCAGCCTCTGTGGAACGGTATATGTCGCAGGTGTGAAGAGGCCCGGTGTGTTTGGCTGCCTCACAGAGTTTCTCATGAAACTGGAACTGGAGGATGAAGCTGACGAAGTACCTGCAAGAGACAGGAAACCACATTCATTAGAAGGATTCACTTTGTAGGTCTCATATGTTTGTCAAGCGCCTGTATGTCCCCCGTTTCCTGAAACAAGCCAGAAGATTAACTCTTCAATGACCTTGGCTTCTGCAACAGGCTTCCTTTGTTGTTGGTTCAAGGCAACAAACAAAGCGGCAGACAATGGCATCATTTCCACTCATTCTTGAGCAGAACCGGAACCCGTTGCTTGACATGTAGAGAAGAACTGGGTGAAAGTGTTCACACTAGTGATGTGAGATTCATGGACGATTCTTTTGACCGCCTCTTTA
Source organism: Poecilia picta (assembly GCA_033032245.1). NCBI lineage: Eukaryota > Metazoa > Chordata > Actinopteri > Cyprinodontiformes > Poeciliidae > Poecilia > Poecilia picta. The sequence continues at coordinate 1,743,039 of CM065371.1, forward strand.
CCCTTGAAGGAATGAACTCTTTTACAACTTTGCTTGTTTACAATGCTCTGCTCACACTGCAGTAGCTCTTGTAATAGTATTTAATTTAAAAAACTTAAATGTATTTAATCGGAGAATAAATATAGAAGAAAGGGCTGGACATGCGAGCGCAGAGTTCATTCTCATTGCTCACTGTTGGACGCTACACTACTTCTTGTTTCACTTTACTTAATGTTGATAGTTAAGTGTTGTTTACTGTTGTTGCATTGCCTTCATTGTTATATTTAATAGGGCAGAAGAGGATTTTTATTTCTGCCAAAGAAATTTAAATTGATTTTTTCACCTCTGTTTTGTTAAATTTTCCTTTTATTTTGTGTAAATATAAAAAATAGCACTAAAATGTTATTCATTCACACAACTCATACTTAGAAAATTGCATGTGTACTTGACATTTATGTGCTCAAATTGTATAAAAATACATACATAATATTTTCTGTAAGAACATGCTGTGGTAATTTACCTAATATGTAAGATTAAAATTTTTTGTAAATTTTACCACAAAAACATTTAAAATAAAACTGTTGCAGATAAGATGGCTTGATCTTAGAAAAAATATTAAAATGGATCATTTGAACGGCTCTTTGAACAAATTTGGTTCCCTTCAAAGAGCCGTAAATCCCATCACTAATTCACACAGCTTCAATGTCTCTTCACATTGTCTTATTACAGCCACAAACTTATTGAGATTTTTATGTGACAGAACAAAGCGAATCGCTTATTAAATAGAACCAAAAATGATACGGACTGAACTTATGTAGCACTTTTCCATTCATTTTAACCACTCAAAGTGCTTTCCACTAGAGTCACATTCACACACCCATACGAAGATCAGTAGGCAATTTGTGGTTTAGTGCCTTGCCCAAAGGCACATCAACATGTGGTAGGAGGAAGCTGGAATCAAGCCTACAACCTTCCAATCACAAAACGACTACTCTACCCACACAGCCAGAAGTGGATGTTTGTCTGAAATTGATTTGTATTCAAATCAGTGACTACTTTGTCGAACCACTTTTCACTAAATGTAGCTGTAGGTCAATGGACTGAATCTCTACCTGCTTTGCACTACTAAAAACAAAAAAACTGATGCTCACTAAGATTGAATATAGAACATATAATAATACTATTTTCTGAGTACTGCACAGATTCTCAATTTGAGGTTTTCTTTCCCTCTGAACACCGATTGTGTGTAGTGTTGTTGTGAAATTGTAAATGCTGGAAGAGGTCTACCTGATGTATGGCGTGTTTCCAGGAATATGATACTTTGCTCCAGGATCAAAGTGATCCTCTGTCCGGCTGATAGGTGGGCAAATTCCTTGGTACTTTGTTCTGTGAAAGGAAGAGTTAATGAGACACTAACTCAAAATGAGAAATAGTTTTTCAAATGTTTCCTCACACAGCTGTTTGTTTTTATTCTTCCCCTTTATGTTGCATTTATCAAACATGACCAAGTACATTTTGATTAAGTGTTGTTCTTGGATTTAGTCCCACCTGAGGTACCACCATTCTGAGTTGTACTTCTCTGGAGGAATGCTTCCACTAAACACACCCCATCTCCAGAGGTCAATGAGGTAGCCAAAGGGAAGGAAGGCTATCTTCTCCAGAGCAGTCTTCAACAGGAAGTTCAGATCAGTTTCTAGAAATTCAAAAATCCAAGATTTCTCTTCAATGTATTTAAGTATTAATTTCTATTTTTTAATGACAGTACTCTAAGTATGCATCTCTTTAACTGGAGGCCATTAAATGATTGTTACCTGTGTCAGTGGCTACAGACTCTAGAAGGTTAATCTCATGAAGGTGCTTGGGTGTTGAAACTGACAGGGACATAACGTCACCGATAGCTTCATGGAAACCAGGGTTGGCTCCCCGGCGGTAGCCTACAGGCTGATCCTTGTACTGCAGGTAATACTGGATGTGACCCATCTCATGGTGCACTGTGAAGAGTTGTTCCATGGTTACTGTGGTGCACTGCTTAATCCTGAACAGAATGAAACACAAACAGTGATGTCCAGATTGACTTGTAAATGGTGTTTAGTCTGTACATGTATACTTGTCTAGTCCAAAATGACTCCAGAGCGCTTTACACTACATTCAGTCAGTTATTATGCTACTACAAGCTGCCAAAGTGTAGTCACAGTCTGACCAAAGAGAGGCTGCCATCCACTGGTGTCACTAGACCTTCTGATTGCCACCAATAGGCAAGGTTGTGTAGTGTCTTGCCCAAGGATACAAATAGACAGACAGGGCTTCAACCAACAGTCCACTACCTCAATTGCCACTGATGCTGCTAACAACTATAGACACTCTGCAACATGATGCAACGCTATTATGCTTTTGATGTGGTACACTGCACAAAATTAATACCTACATTTCCAGGTTTCATTTTGGTAACAAATTTGTTCTACTGTGGCTGTGCGGCTATGGATGGCAAGTAAAATAATCGCCTTTTTACCCTCCAGCATTCTGGATGTAAACAACATGCAATGTCTATAGTTTGTGTTTTCTAAAGCAGATGCAAAAGTAATACAGGTTAGTTATTTTACCTGAAGTCTCTGCGGTTGTAAAAGTCCCAGGCAGACGCATGGCACACAACTTCCCGATCTTCAGGCTTAACAAGCATCGACCCTTCCCAGAACTCTGGAGGCATCTCCTTTAGACCCAGAGACGTGAAGAACTCCTCAGCCACACGGAACATATGTGTAGCATTGTAGCCCTGAAAAGACCAATGCCATTGAACAGTTAGTTAATCTTTTATCTTTGCAGGCAATAGTATAAAGTCCATCTTTCACACATACCTGATTTTCCATCTCCTTGGTTACATCCAGGTTGGGTTTGTCAGGAAATGGGGTCATCATATCATAAATGTTATTCCATGTCTGGGCCCACATATTTCCTGTGTGGCAGGATGGAAACGTACTTAAAAAGCCATTCTAACTCACTGTGCGAAATCCTACATTAAGGTATTCTCTTCAGTGAGTATTAGTAGAGTGCTCACTGACCATAAAAGGTCTATATCATATTACTGGGCTACAGCTGTCTGATATTAAGGGAGATGTTTATCTGGGACAAAACGGACCATTTGACTGGTCAGAACATAGTTTCTGTAATCACAGAAGTTTATAGTGGAACTAAGCAAAGCTGACCTCTTCAACTTTTTGTATGAAAGAAAAATGCAAATGGTGAGCGTGTGCTTTCATTGTGGTAGCTGTGTGCATCTTACCCAATAAGTGTGCAGGGATGGGTCCCTTTAGGTTGATATATTTGGGTCCATAGAAGTTGTAGAGCTTGCGTCGGACAAAGGCATGCAGGTTCAGGTAGAGCGGTTCAATCGTCTTGTATAGATTTTCTAAATCCTCCTGAAAAGTTTCCGTCTCATACCAAGAGCGCCAATCAGCCCCAGTGTCATCAAAGCCTTTGAACAAATTCAGTTTTCACAAGTTTTGGTGTGTAACATTTATACCTACATCTTTTGCCTTTTCATTCTGAGCCAAATTAGAGTTCTTACCATCAAGCTTTGAGGCTTTGTTGCTGAGCTCCACAAACCTGGGATAATGCTCCTTAAGAGGCACACCTGATGCATTGTGCCAGCCTTCCCAAGCAAACAGTAACTCCTTATAACTCCTGGATTTGGCCATAATATCTGTGAGTTCTTCAAGACAAATGACAATTTCCCTTTAGTTAGACAGACACAGGAAAGGTAACATCAATCAATTACACAACGCAAAGGGAAAATATGCTAAAATCCCTGTAATCATCTTGATGCATTGCTGCTTGCATAATTTCCTGCTCCCCAAGAGGATCACAAAGTCTTTATCAGAGAGATTAAGTTGCTTTTAACAGTGTCGGGTTTTTCATAGACGTTCAAGCATCTCTTCTAAACACAAGGTCAAATGGTGGAGAAAAATAGGGTCAAAGTTCATGTGTGGTTTACGTACATGAACCTCGACCTCATCTGCACTGTGGATAGCTTCTATAAAAGATAAACTACTCAACATTATGGATGTAATGAACTCATTTCAGTTTATGAGCAATTCTCCAAGGTGATTGTTTTTTTCACTCTCCCTGTATGTGCATTAGAGCATTTTCTAGCAAATGCATTAAGCAGTTGTAGCTGACAAAGACAAAAGACCATTGTTCTCAATGAATGCCTGCACCTTTCACGCCATGAAGATTCGTTAAGTGTTTCACATAGCACTCTCGACAAATCCTCAAGACTTCCTCTTAGAATTCTTCAGAAATTATACCCATCCTGTTGCTTCCAAAAGCTGATAAAATCTCAAGCACTTACAACTGTTTTGAGTACAACATTTCCCCCTATACAGAGTTCTTTCCTGCTACAAACTGTTAACATTTGTACAATTCATGGATCTTGCCCCTTAAAATCTAAAGACTGTTTTACATACCAGGTTCCAGGCTCAAGCTTATGTTTGGCGATTGGTACACCTTGGCTGTTGAATAAATACTGTCCATGGTGCTCAAGATGGTGTTATACTAAAAGCAAGATAAAAGATAAATGAGCAGTTTCTGTGAATCAAGTAAATCTTTGCATTTTTGCATCGTATTTTTACTTTTGATACATGTAAAGTACTAGACCTCCTCTCGTTCAGCCTGTGGAAGGTTTGCAGCTCCCAGTGACTTGATCTTTTCAATCAGCTTTTTGTCGGCTAGAGAAAGATTGTTCAGGGTATCCTCAGAGAAGACCTTCTTGGCCTCCCCCCCCCAGGCCTCAACAAAGGCTTGTTCTTCAAGACTTGCAAGTACCTTAAGACAAGAAGCGTTAGAAGTGAGTGTTAATTTCTGTGAATGTATTAGAGCAAAATGTGGACCCCCCTTCCATCCTCCCATTTAGAAAACATTAAAGCCTGAACAACATCCATACAGCCATCACCTTCCACTAACTTCAAGATCAGTTCAAAGGGGGTGACTTCTAGAAGAGAAGCCCCCTGACGATCTAAGCTCATTCTGGGGGATTCAAACCCATTTCCATGTCAAAAACAATATAAAGCCCCCCATCAAACATGTTCTCAATCTGCCCCAGGTTATCCTTCCAGTGGGATGTGCCTGGAATCGGTCTCGGTAGGCATTCCAATAACATGACTATTACTTGCATAAAAGACACATCCACTCCTCTGCATCAAGCAAACATTGATAGCTAGCAGTGTCATTGAAACCTCTTGCCTCACATCGGGATGAACTGACTTTCATCTCGGCTTCTTCAAATTTGGCTGCAAAAACACCCTAGAACACATGAAGGTTGTGGTCTGGAAAGGCCAATAGTACTACATCATCAGCAATAAGCATAGATGAAACCTGAAGGTTTCCAAACCAGACAGTCTTTCAACAGTGACCAAAGTGCAATATAGTAATATGACATTCATGAACCTTTCTCCACCACTGCATACAAGTAATTACATTATGGCAGCAAGTGATTGACAGAAGGCAGAATACCAAATGAATGGTACATATAGGTATTGTAGAACAGTACTGAAGACCTGAAGACCTGACTGGACCATCCAGCTGTACGGCACTGAAAATGACAACATAGCATTTAACAATTTAATGTTAAAAGCCCCTTTAACAAAAAATTCTTAAAACCTTTCTGTGCTAGAAAGCTGGCTGTATTCACCAATCAGGACTGATTAAAACTCTCCATTTACAGTTAGAGAAAAGACTTGAAGGACTCATTTTATGTTCCCGATCTGTTAATATTCCAGTTCTCGGATCAATAATGTGTATCTTATCTTTCTGCAACACTACGGCCTCACCACCCAGAACTTCAGTTGAAAGAAATGTTTCTGTCATGTGTTCCTGTTTTATTCTTTATGTTCTCACATGCCTTCAATACTCCCCTTTGTCTAAACACCCAGTTTTGACAGTGTAATGACTATAAGCAATGATAACACTATATCTAAGGGTGATGCAAAAAGGAAAAAAAAATTATGACATCACAGGAAGAGATTTGGTACATTTGGATTGTTTGAACTGCACCCACTTCAAAAAATATTATTCTATTCTTTTTCAGTAGACTCTTGTATGCTATTTCCCATATGAGGCTGTTGTAATGTATCACTGAGTTGAACACTGTGATTAAACTTCGAACAAATTACTGATTTGTGATAGAGCTCCCAAGTGCATTGGACTTTAAAGGTCTAACGAGCATGTCAGACAAAATGTTGTTACTCAATGCTCCTAAAGATTTAAAATAAAAGGTAAAGATCATGTCATTTTACAAACTGATGCATTTAAATAAAGTGGAGCTAGAAAAAGTCTAGCTCTTGGATTTTTCAATGCTGAAATGTTATGGTCTACATCATGAGGAACACTGACAACCTCAACAAGCAGCAAAAGCCACAAACTGTCATTGCTGAGTAATCTGGTTGTTCAGACTGCAGCAATGCTAATTGCAGCCTTTCAAGAGTTTGTGGAATGATCTGAAAGATTCTGATCCTATTTTCCAGCAGGACGTAGGACCTGAAGCATCAGGGCCTGCGGTAATGACCACGCATCGCTGTGCGGTTACTGGTTGGCAAACTGGCTTGAGCTAAATGCTACAGAGAACCTATGGAGTGTTGTCAATAGTTTTCAAATTTTAGTGTAAAACACTTTCAGTGGCCTTACAAAACAGTCTGTTTATATCACTGTGTGATGAATCTATGTAACATTACTAAAATTAACTTTTTAATGATCATCATTTTTTTAGATAAATGTACAAATAACTCATAGTTGTGAAGGTCAGAGAGAACAAAGAGTGAGCTACTTATGGAACGGTTTGTATCCCTGATACAAGTACTGAGGCCCATGGAAGCGTTAAAAATTGCCCTGCAGTTTGTATCTACGGTCTTTAATGAGCTCTGGACATCACTTCCATTGATTTTTTTTTCTTCCCCAAAATCCTCAATTACAGCAACCTCGACAACAATTCATGAGCCTGTCCCTGCATACTGACAGTCATAGCGCCACATCTTTCCTCTGGGATCAATAATGTGACTGACAAAAGGAGAGGAAATTATATTTTTAGAAAAAGCTTTTGTCTCTGCGCTACACTCTCTCGCCTACAGCTCCAGTGAATCTTTAAGGCTTTTCTTTACGGCGTTCTGAAAGGTCACGGACATTCTCGTTCCGTGATGGCAGTGCTTAAAGAATCAGTGGCTTTGAAGGCTGCTGGAAACCAATCTTTTCTCCTGCATCTGACATTTTAAAGAGAGTTGTGACCTAAAACAACACGTTATACATTTAGCAAATTGGCAGCATATGGACAAACAACGTATTGTTACTCAATTGTTACCATTTGCTGAGCACTGACATGAAAAATCAAATTAAAAAACTGTCACATGAACCATAACACACAGAACAGCAGATTCTTTCCACTGTTTTAGTTGAAGACCCTTATCTCTTTCTGTCCACACAATCACTGAAACAACACACTGCAGTAAAAGGAAAGAGTGGCTGAGTTGATGTATTAACTCTGACCTTTGTGCTCTTCCTCTCTGACCATCTCCACCCGCCCATTGCCCCCTTTAAATCTTTTTTTTTTCCAGAAAGCCAGCAGCCATCCATGTTGGTTATTACCTTTGTATAAAATACAATACAATAAAGATAACTACAGGCTGTGGCAGATGTATTTCAATCTTCAAGGTCCTGTTTATTGTTGCTTACAAATTAACCGCTCCACAACTCATTTCTTGCTACATAATCAACAGTATAAAGGTGAAGCATGGCCAGGTTTATTACAGACAAAATTAATATTCAGCATTCAAACATTTTATGGTCTATTTCCTCCAAAATTCAGATACATTCATTATTATGTTTAAATTATTCACAATCAGACTCAAAACTAAAGTGACCTAACTTATTAAATTATAAAAAAATAAATTTAGTTAATGAACGCATTGACACCCTGTGAATGTAGATGTAGATGCAACAGGTCAACTATTGTGAGTAATCTGTCAGTATGGCAAGCACTGCAACATTAATTTTTCTAAGAATGTGGAGTTCAGAACAACATGTAGAAATTCATGTGGGCTCCACTCACACAGAAGGTCAATTACATCTTTTTACTGAAATCCTTTTTTTTTTTTGCCTAGTCATTCTCACTAAATTAATTAAATGTGACTGAAATCAGACTTCTATGTAAATGGAATAAGAACCTAACATATGTAAGTAATAACGAATGCTGCCGTCTGTGGATGGATTTTAAAGTTGTTCGGCGATGTTAGCCAACAGTCACTAGATCAATTAGATGAAGAAACCTAAGAAAACATGTAACCACAACTACCAGCAGTGGCCTTTTGTACAGCATTGACTGCAGGGACTGTAGAGACGTCTGTCTGGATGTGAAGTTGGACCCAGAGTGGAGGGACTGTGATGTGATGAGCTTCACTGACACAGATCTCTTTCACCATTGTTTACAGAGTTTTTCTTCTTCTGATGCAGAATTTGGATCCATGTCTCACGTCAATGACATAAAAGTTGGATTAAAGTGATCGTTCTGACTGCAGATTATTTGAAAACATAGATTGGATTATTTTGTATGTGACAGATCAGTCATTCAAACTGCCATGAAAATGTCGGATAGAGGTTGAACTTAGCCTCAGGATAGCCAAGGTATTAGGATATTAGACGCTGGACTGTACCGTAACTTTATTGCACCAGTTTTTATGATTCCACCATGGAAAAATGATTCCAGGGCCTTTCTGAATTCACAGAATTAAAGAGAGTGTTTCTTTTTTTTGGTAAATGCATCAATCACTGAGTTATCTGCATATATTCTGATATCAGTGTTGGCGCAGACACCTGGACATAACAATTATAAATTGTGTAAAGAAGATTTGTCCAAGAATGAAGCTTTGGTGGACACCTATAAGGAGGCTGGAAGATTTGTAAACTTTCTTTTCTGTCTGAAAATGTATTCAAAAGTTTTTTTGTTCTGACGGTTTCTGTCTGTACGTTCAATGTCCAAATGTGCACAACTTTTAGAATCATGTAGTGGAATCAGAGTGCAGCGTCGGACATGCAGAATGACAACAGTAGAGAGTTTGTCAGTTTGAGATGCTTCGCCTTTCCTGGCTGCAAATGGCATTTAAACTTTTCAGGAAAAAAAGACGAGCAAAATGTATTTTTTTTTCAACCTCGAAGAACTTTGGTTGGCAATTATTCAATCTCTGTCTGCGAACGCTGTGAACACTTCTACAACATGTGTATTTGGATCAGAACTCCTCAGGATTTAGCACTTAAATCCCCCACACCCCCACATACACACAGCCTCTTACCAGTTTTTACACTGTGTCTAGATATTTGACTGTTCTCTAAAGTGTTTCATCAGCTGTGCAGCACACAGATTAGGCAGTGTGGTGCCAAAAAAATAAACTCCAAAAAAAAAAAGAAAAAAAAAGATGGTGGACCTTGAACATGGTGAATGAGGAAAAACCTCATTGTGTGCAGCAGGTGCTTTAGTCACCAGAGATAATCATGTTGGAATGTATGTGGGAATGAGCAACCTGCGCTTTTACTGAGCAACGTGTGTTTGTATTTTAGTGTGTTCAACATGCGTTTGTATTGTTTGTGGTGTGTTTAATTGTGACAACAGCTTTGCTGAGTGCATAATGATGTCCAAGACAAATTCCCCCTATGAGAACAACAAAGTACATCAGTAGTGAATGAGATCCAACACAGTCAGAGTGAAGCTAAGTCCTTTCTACGAGGCACCAGGGGTTTTCAAACATCTGTAAAATATAGAGAATGCCGACAGGAAATAATTATTCCGCCATCTTTTTGGGCGCCCCCTCTAGCATGGCGCCCCTATATAGTGCGTACCCACTTTCCTTCTTTCTTTCTTTCTTTGTTTCTTTCTTTCTTTCCTTCTGCGCCCCTGCTCAGCCAAATACATAAAGTCATAAGAAGAGTCCTAATAATGCATGAAAGGAACAGCAGCCAGCAGCAGCAGCAGCAGCACTTCTCTCCAATCTGATTTTATTTCCAATAACCCTGGCTGCCTTCGTTTGCAGGGAAATGAACCCACGCAGCTGGAGGGAGATGAATTATATTAATAAGCAAGTGGAGCAGAGCTCAGCTCCGTGAAGAGAAACTTTTTCCATGCGAAAACTAAACCTTTCTCTCCCCCTGCCCTCCTACCTGCAGCTTGGAGTTGTGCTCCGTCAGGTTGGTGTTGTAGTTCCAGCTGGCGGACACGCTGTAGAAGAAGACCTCCTCTGCGGTGCTGTTGTAGTCACCGAGGAACCTCTGGGCACCGTCGACAGAGTTTTCATAGTCCCCTGGCAGCCAGGCGGCTGGCAGAGCTTCACACAGCAGCAGGGCTGGCAGCAGCAGCAGCAGCTGCAGCAGCAGCAGCAGCAGCTGCAGCTCCATGGCTCCCGTCACACAGAGTGGAGGAAAGAAAACAAACTTAAATGGAAAAGTTAAGCGGAGCAAAGCGCAGCTACACCTTCCTCCACTCCTCCCAGACTGAAGGTACAGACAGGAATCGGTGAGAGCTTCTCTTTAAAGTGCCAGTCTAACCCAACCCCGCTGGTTCCAGCCCTCCTCCCTTCAAACAGCCGGGAGCCAAACAAATGACGGCCACCAATCAGAAGAGCGGGGACTGGCGCAGGGAACAGCGCCAGGTGAGTCTGATGGACCCCCACCCGCTCCACCTTCCGCTACTGATCCATTCAGCCTCGCAGCGTCCGGTGCGCAAAGACGTTGTGTGCTGAAACGCGCCTCGACGTCTGGAAAGATCGGCGGATGGCGGGCAGATCATTGCGCACCGAAGCCGCCTGCGCTGGATCTGTGCGCCTTTTCGTGCCAGCAGAGTGACGGCTCTTCAATAAGCAGCGCAGCGGAGAGTCTGGGAGGGACTCCGCATATTTTACTCCCAGTTCCCCCGTTTCAGCCTGGAGACAACAGAGGGAGGGGGTGGCTGAAAAAACAAAAGAACAAAAGAAAAGAAAAACAGGAGAGGGGGAAGAGAGGAATATAACGGGAAGAAACTGCAAGAAAGATGGAGGGGTTCATACACTATAACGTATTTTATTCATAACCGAAGTTACAACAAATATTTTGTGTACAAATAAATGTTTTCTGTTTCCTGTCATTCTGATTTACAGGATGTCACAAATCTTTTCATCCTGTTACGTCACGTTATAATGAGCAAATAAGTTGCAGCTAAATTATATTTTTCTGTTATTATTCAGCAGATTAGTGAGAAAAATACTAAAAAAAAAAATCCCACAAAAAAGTAAGTGGAGGTTCAGAGTGCTGCATCCTCAGATGTTAATGGAAAGTGAAGTGGAAGGAAAAAATGTGGCAGAAAAAAAGTGCAACAATAAAAGGGGGTCCAACCTGGTGACCAGTGAAAATACATATAGCTACATTAAGCACACAGTGATCAGTTTTAATTATTAAATATTTATTATGAAAGCAGCCAGATTTATTTCAAATGTAAAAGTCATCTGCTGTGGCCAACACACTCACTGAAGACCAGCAGACATTAACTTAAAGGTCATTAAAAAAGATGGCTGTTCACATTGAGTCACATTTAGTATATTTATTAAATATTAAGAGGACAGGAAAAAGTGTCGGTACGGATCACAGATGGCATCAGAGCTGGGAAAATCTGGAGGAGAAGCGTTTCTGTCAGGAATGTTCTCACTTTGGAACGTTTGGAATCTGTTAGAGATTTTTTGGTATTATCATTTTGTTATTACTTTAGTTCATATTCAGTCTAATGTTCGGTTTAAAGTGTTCTTTTTCTTCTGTGTACAAACTGACCTGATGGCCACGTCTGCCTGTTCATCTTCAAGTGAAACAGTTAACTGTGTGTTTCCCAGACCTTAAATTACGTTTCCACAGGTGCCTTCTTATCAACCGGGATACTCCCTACCTTAGAAACTGCCTGTGTGCAGTAATATATTGTCTCTGCTGTCTTTCTTCCTGTTTGTGTTTGTGCTTGATAATAAAAGACGAGCTGTAACCAAAGGTCTTCAGAACGCTCAGTGAACGACTTGGAGGAGCCGTTTGCTTCTCCTTTTGCAAAAGCTTCGCCATAAAATTCATATACGTTGTCTGTGGTTCTTTTAATGAAGGTTTGAGAAAAATTACCCATCATTATTTGCAAAAAGAGTGTAAATATATCCTAAAATGGACGACAGGCTTTATTTATCTACATGTTGCTCACTAAAGACAGAGCAGCATGGACACTTTTTTATTATCCCTTTAGATCTTCGACTATATTCCCTGGAATGAGAAATGTTTTGTCATTACACAGTTATTAGGAAAACCGAATGAGCCAAATCCACTGAGCTGCTTTTGATCCTAAGCTGTTGTCACTGAAACCCACAGAGATAAAAGTTTACATGTATTTAAGAGACATAAAGCATTAAAACAGGAAGACAATAAGAGTTTTGGCCGTGATGACAGCCGTCATCAGTCTCTGACAAAGTCAGAGAGTAAGTAGCAGCAGTGACTCAGTCTGTGTGTGTAGAGCTACAGAGGAGACGCATCAGTGAAGTTTACAATCCTAATTATGGGCCTCGTAATTCGAAATGCAGCAATTATTTTTATTTTGGACGTCGGTAGCTTATAAAAGTCTACAGGACGAAGCTGACATTTAAGTTCAGATTCCAGTTCTGGCCTAAGTGCTGATTTCTGCTTGTATTTATGATGGTTTCACTGTTCAAACAGCAGCGCCGTGTTTTCACTGGCTGCTGATATTAAGGGATCAATCCAGAGGGTTTTCATGGTGGGAACTGTTGATTATCCTGGGGTGGTTCACCGAAAACACAGATTATAGAAGAAATTCAGGAGGTTGGTTTATAATATATAAAGAGCAAGGACTGAGAAAAGTGCACAGGAATACAGTCAATCACGAATATTAATTTATTAAATTGCTACTTTCAACCATAAATTTTCACGTATAACTTCTTTCATGCAAAAACAAAAATTCCGCTGTTTTTCACGCCGCCTCACTTTGATGGCCTCCTGTTGAGTCAGGCCTGGTTTCCTCCCAACATGGCGCCTGGCGTTCATATCAGATAGTCCAACCTTTGTCTCATCAAAGCATAGATGCTCGATTTCAAGCTTCGTGTTTGACCTTTGACCTGCACTGTCAACTATGAGGCCTCATATAGATAGACGTGTGTCTTTCTGAATCCACTGTATTTATCACAGCTGGACATTTGAGCTGTAGAAACCACAGAAAGATGACCAGAGCGATGACCTCAGAGTGGAACTTCACTGTTTATATTTATGTAAATGTGACGTCTTGTTTTTTTTATTATTATTATTGCCATTAATAATACATTTGCAAAACACTAGAATGTTTTTTTCACATTCGCTGCATTTCCATTAACCATAAAATTGCACAAATTGAAATTACAAGAACAAATTTGCTTAATTGGAAATACAGCAGTTTAGAAAACTTGAGAAAAAAAGATAAAAAGTTTTCATCCTGAGTCTGAGGCTGGCTTTTCATCCACATGGAGTTCACAAAACAGGTCACAAGAGTCACATGATCAGCTGCCAGACGTCATTACTGGTGAAAATGACTAAGAAGGTGACAGGAAGTAGGAGGAGGGTTACTACTACTACCAAACCAACTTTATTTATGAAGCACTTTATACACCAGCAGGACCAAAGTGCTGTACACAATCAACCTTGGAGCTGCCACAGAGAAACGGTTTCTGGTACCTTCAGAAGCAACTAATCAGCTGACCTGAAGGAACAGGAGGGTGTAACAGCTCAGACAGATAGGGAGGGGCGAGGCCATTAAGAGCTTTATGAACAAATAAAAGGATTTTAAAATTAATCCTAAAAATGTACTGGCAGCCAGTGTAAGGATACTAAAATAGGGGAAACGTGGTCAAATTTTCATGTACCTGTTAAAAGACATGCAGCAGCATCTGAAAGCTGGGAAATATATAAATCACTGACTCCTATATAAAGTGCATTACAGTAATCCAGTCATGTGGTCACAATGCATGGATCACTGTTTCAAAATGCTGTCTGGAAAGAATGGGTTTTACTTTGGCTAGCTGCCTTCATTGGAAAAAGCTGGATTTTACAATGGCTCTAATATGTGCTTCCAGCTTAAGACCTGTATCCATCTTGACTCCTAAATTTGTAATAACCAGCTTGACATACTGGGCCAAGGAGCAAAGATTAGTCAGGGAGTCTGTGGTGGATCTGCCAAAAACCACTACCTCTGTCTGATCTTCATTAAGTTTCAAGACATTTAGGGCCATCCATCGCTGCCATGACTTATTGCGTGACCAAACTTACTCATGTGTGATTTTAATGTCAATATTGTACTTAATGAAAACACTGCAATTACCAAATTGTGTGTTTTCAATATCCGAACATGTTTATAATGGAATCTGTTTGTGTTTAGAAATTTGAGGAAAGACATTAGCTTGATTCAATTTTGGAATATAGCACACCATAACATAACACACTGTGGAAAAAGTGAAGTGCTGTGAAAATTGTCTGGATGCTTTAAATACACATGCTACCACATAAACATGCAGCTCTGACTGTGTTTAAGATGTTTCTGCTGGAACGTTTTCCTCCATGTGATCCTGTTCTCATTGACCTCACATGGTGTTTATAAAACTCTTGTTTGTTTGCTCTCCTGATCCGCAGAGTTCTATTAAATCAGCATGTAACCTTGAAAAGCACAATTTGCTACTCTACAACTTCCTTTATGTTTTATTGGCCCTTCTTCAGAACCAGTTAAATCTTGTTGAGCAAGATCTGTCTGCTAAGCTTTCAGTTGCGGTTTTGACACATTTAGCAAAAATTGACAGAGATGAATCTTCAAAGCACGAGTGTCCTGTAGCATTTCGACAAATTAAAGCTGGTCATCACAAATATACTTCAGTTGTCTCATCAGCTGTTTCTCGTGAGCTGCTTTTGAAATTTGTAGGAATACAAATACTTTGATGTAGCACAAGCGTTTGGTGCAGAACGCTGAAAGAATTGCATTCGAATCTTCTTGCTGAGGTCATCAAATGCCAGCAGCGCTCTGCAGCCGAGCCGGTTATAATTGAAGACATCAGCATTAGCTGGTGAGACAGCTGAATGGGTGTGATTAGTGATCATGCTTTGTCTGGTCACAGCAGAGAGAGTCATCGGCGCCTCAGAGTGACACAGCGACACACGGTGCTGCTCAGCTTTGAATCACTGGAAAATTGCTCCGTGGCTTCCTGTAGCTCTGCCTCCATCGCTCTGCAGAGAAACGGAGCCGATATCTCTTTAAAGAGACAGCAAACAGTTTGTAAAAGGCTGGTTGTTCAACAGAAAACATCCACACATGACTGGCATGTGCATCTGACTGTTTATTGACAGAATATGGCCTGGCTGGACAGATAAAGTGATTGCACCATGTGATGCACCAATCATAAAGAAGAGAATGTAAGATTCTGAGATTAAAAAAATGATCATAGAAGTGATCGCTGATGAGTATTATTGAGATAAGACATGATTTAATCCAAGACGGACCTCTTATTAGGAATATCTTTCTTTGGATGGATGTGCCTCGTGTTTTTGGAAACCTGTTGCTCAGAGACAGAAACACGTTGAACAGTGGGGCAGCAGGTGGCTGGAGACGAGTGGAAATGAAGATCTCAATTGCTTGTAGCAATTCTCAGGGAGATTTAACTGCTTTCTCAGCGTGTGTGTGTGTGTGTGTGTGTGTGTGTGTGTGTGTGTGTGTGTGTGTGTGTGTGTGTGTGTGTGTGTGTGTGTGTGTGTGTGTTTGCACACAATCATTTTAGTTTTCCTGTTGTCTCTATGGTAATTGAATTTGGTTTTTTTTACCCGTAATAGAAGTCTGTGGAGTGTGGAGAGAGTGATAGTCGACATCCGCATCCAATCTCCTCCAGCCTCTATGTGTTGATCACTGACGGCTGCTGTTGTCGCGGCGACACCCAAAGGCGTTTAAGTCTGTAGAGAAAATGGATTCTGTGGAGTAAATGAAATATTACATTTGCTGTCCTGCAGTTTCTTCATCTACAGCCTGAGTAACTTCATCCTTTTCCACACACTTGATGTTTTTCCCAATTTCTTCCAACGCAATAAAATATATTTTCTTAGGTTACACCTCGAGTATATTGACCTGACCCTTCAATGCTGCTTGGTGGACAGGGATAAAACCACTGGAGTGGCAGGCCTGGGTCATGTGGTGGTCCCAACTTTTAGAACCAGGGAGCAGACAGTGTGTTCCAGTAATTGAGGGAAAATCCCAAGATTGGAAGTATCTCTTAGTGATGTCACCTTAAGAAAATGGCCTTAAGAGAGCTCCAAACATGATGAATGTTATGGGCAGAGAGGAGGACGTTTAGTGAGGCCAAGAAAAGAAATGACATCAGACCAAGGCTGCGTTCACACTCCAGCCCAAAGTGACCCAAATCAGATTTTTTTTTTGTCAAATTGGATTTTTTCTGCGTGATTATTCACACTTCCAAATATATGCGACCAGTATGTGTTCTGAGTCTCCAGTCCGAATTGCAACAACCTGAAAATATGTGTATGTGCAATAGAGGGAGCAATAACATCACACTTAGAGAGAGTGGAAGTAAACTTGGAGCATAGCTTACGATTTAGAAGTTGTCAGCACAGTAGCAACATAATCCTCATGGGGGTTGGGGTCATATGGTCCGCCATGGTTGTTTTCTTCCCTCTTGGGCGTGTCATTGTTGTCGAGTGTTAATGACATTCAAGTTGGTTGGATGCGACCTGAATGTTGGGTCACATTTGAATTGGATACTTATCGGCAGGGGCTCCGCTAGGAATCTTGGGCCCCATGACAAAAAATTAGATTGGGCCCCCCCCCACAGCTGTTGTTACAATTTTTTTAAGTCTATTTGACCCACAAAAAGCATCATAATTGTAAAGGCTTGCAGCTGCTTGCTTTCTTTGGTCCAATACTGATACTAGGACAATATTTACTGCTCATAAATTTTACATACAACAGTTCACATACAGTATGCAAGTAGGATGCTTACATTTTTTCTGCTACTGAAATGTTTCTCCCCAAAAGCTTGAAGAGCTTTGTTGTTGTTTCCATTGTGGTTTGGCGAAATAAACCAATTTTGATACGGCCAAATAAAACCACGGCGTTTTTCCAAAGTTGGCATGTTTCCATTTGGCAAATGTATTTTTGAAATGTGAAATTACAAAGTCATATCATCAGTAGAAATGCTGCTATTCAATCTCATTTACTGAAGGTG
Source organism: Poecilia picta (assembly GCA_033032245.1). Classification (NCBI taxonomy): domain Eukaryota; kingdom Metazoa; phylum Chordata; class Actinopteri; order Cyprinodontiformes; family Poeciliidae; genus Poecilia; species Poecilia picta. Next base: position 1,760,297 of record CM065371.1, read on the forward strand.
ACAGGCTACTGGATTCCCAGATCCAACACTGCCACTTAGAAAAACTGATCAATTAAGGGCAGCTCCTTCTGAGTCATCCTATAGGGATTCATATAAAGATGGATACTCTGAATGACCATCACCCAGTCTGACTGAAAATTGTTTAATTTTTTTACCTGAAAGTGGCAGTTAGTCACAATTTGCTTAGCTATCAAGACACTTTCTTACTCAAAGATTCTCTGGTGACTTTATTGGCCATAAGTCTAAACTCTCCAAGTCCTGACCTCAATATTTTCTGAAAAATACACAGAAGAATTGGTTTTAATTTGGCAGATGTTTTGATTCTGATCTGTATTCATAACAGCATTCTTGGGTGGATTCCAACCCAAATTCACTCCCTTGTGGTGAGAAAAAAATCCACTCAACACATGGATTGTATCAGGATTTTTCAGTGTTGGCACAATAAAACTTACTGTAAGAGTTCTTTTTCCTCTCCAGACTAGTCTTTTTTCAGCAGCCCCAAGCAACAAGAGAGAAGATTTGTAAGAGAAAATAACTTTTCACCAATTTCTGTCCTTCCATCCTGCATAATGTCCATATGTCTGGTGTTGTTCTCAGTTTCATCTCTTTGTTATTTCTCTTTGTTTCTCCTTTTGCCATTAAAAATGTATTGAAAAGCTTTACCTTGCTGTCTATACAAGACGCCTTCACACCAAAATGCTGCCAGTAGTTATCAAGTTCTGTACTGGTAGCACATCACCTCAAATAACTAATTTGTTGCAAATTTTAGGTCTAACACCTCACAACGTTTTCTTTAGCAGTGCAGCGGATGTTTTTGGTGTCCCTGTTGTAGGTTCTGGATGATTGTGTGGCATTTTGACAGTCAATGTTTGTTTTAACTCTAATGTCCCTCTAATGTGCAGAAGAGGCTTGTTGAAAATATCAAGCCACAGGAAGCAGAAGAATTTTAAAAGGCATGTGTACTTCTCAGAGGAAGTCTGCATCGTTTCCTGGGTTTTTACTTGTAATGTGTTGTGTCAGCTCCGTATGGTCTTTAGCTTAAGGGAAAGCTTTATTTCCTCTCACTTCCACCTGTTTTCTGTCAAGCCCCCATCAGGAACCATTTCTGCCATTTTGGTCTTTCAAAAACTTTGTGAATTCAATTTCTAAAGGTTTGATGCAGCAGGTGGTTAACCCTATTGACATCTGCCATGTTTGTGTGGACCCCATTGTAATGGAGCAGCAGAAATCATCCATAGGTTCTGCTGTTTGTGAACAACCAATGGATGTTCACAGCATAAAATAACAGGTGATTTTGAGTCAGTCAGACCATTTGGAAAACATTGCCTCATTCAGCTGTTATTTTAACAAAGTCAGTCAAACCAGTTTGAATGACCTCTGGGCTTAGGGAGTATTTACTGCCTTATTGTGCTGCTGCCTCCAAACCTTCCTGTGAGTTAAGTTTCAATTAAAAGTGAACTGGCGATCTCATTTCTGAGCTCTGCTGCTGGTTTCATGCTGGAATGATCCAGCTGTCTAAACAAGACCATAAAACAACACAGTGCTGAGCAAATGTGCACATCAGACGTGGGTTTAATTACAACTAATCTTTAGTGTGCTTGAGACCACTGATAGAATATCTGGTCACATGTTGCTGGATAATCAAGTCTGTGGTTATTATCATTAGCTTGTACATTTATTTCTGATTACTGAGAGAGAGAAAAAACTGCAGCAGGTAGAACAGAGGGCAGGAAGGGCAGGTCAGGAGATTTTACTGAAATTGGCTCAAATTAACCCAACAGCACCAGGATAAGTATGTTTACTTTCATCCCTAGTGGATCACAAAGTGTTCACTTGTACCGTGCAGCATGTCGTTGGGCTTCATTGTGCCATTTCCTACACTGCCACCTACTGGCCAACCAGTATAAGTCAAACAATGTCTTCCAAAACTACAACCAACATTGAGAACTGATAAATGTGGTAAAATGTGTCTCAGTGGAGGGAGTCGTCTTTCCAACCCATCCAGAGTCATGGAACATTTGCAAAGCACTCTTGAAATAAGTCAAGTTTAAGTCGCTTTATTTTGAGATGTGGGTCGTGTCATTAGTGCTTCACACTTAAACTGTCATGTAGGAACTCAGACCAAAAGTAAACTTGATTGGAGGTCTTGAAGTCTCTAGAAAAAAGGTTTCATGTTTCGTTTTCAGTTAAGAGGAAACATGGAAATACAAAAATAAAGGGCAATGTGCAGTAAATTCTTTAATTACCTTAAGGTTTTCATAGCTGGAGGAATATTGCAAGTACCTGATCAGTCAGAAATGTGTCATTCCTGTTAGTATGGGAATGTTTATCATTCCCAAAGACATGACTAAACACATATTTGCTATTATTTAGTCATCTTGTTTTAATTAAATTGTTCAGCAATCAAAGTCCATTGGCTGTTGTAGTCAATTTGACCCCACAAGTTTTCTACTCTGTGTGTGGTCTGGTGGTCCAACAGAACACCCCTGATTCCCTGCAGTCCGACCTTGACATAGGCCGCTCCTCCTGAACATGATCAGTGTCACAAACAAAAACAGAGAAAGAGAGACATTAATTGAACTGTTTCCTGAAGTAAAGCTTTCATGAAAGCTTTCATTCTGATTCATGAAGACAAAAAGGCTCTCAATGAGAAAAAAAAATCCCTTTCTAGCTAAAAACAATAAAAGATTATAAAGCTGCATCAAACTGGTGAAATCCTTCTGCTTTTTTGGAGTGATCCTTACAAATCTCAACCTTAGAAACCTCAATGCCTGTTACAAAACATTTTCCTTCAAAACTGTAAACCTCACTAGGCCTTAATGTCAGGAGAACAAAGAGGAAAGAGTCATATATTGTCATATATTGTCATACTTTGCTGCCAGATTTCTGAGCTCTGCTCAGCTCAGTGGTCTTAACGAGTTCAGGGTATTTTACATTCAGTTTTCTCAAAGTAAAAGGGCACAAAAGACTGCAAATCATGCTGTGTTTGTGTGATTTGAATATTTGTGATATTTGTTACAGAGTCGTTTTAGATAACAAAGCTGTGTAATAATAACTTCCCAAGATACATGATCAACTGCTCAACTCTGACCACCTGAAAAGGCTTTAACCTTTAAACTGTCAGGATGTTGGGAAAACTTTTTAAAGACAAATCAACAATTGCACAGCCAAAAGTCAAATTGTAATGCAAAGTATAATAAGTTGATCTCTTATTCTCTTATTATAGAGACACTTAAGTTTTGTATTGAGTGAAAATAGGCATAAGCAGTTGTGAGGAGTTCAAAATCACACTGGATTTGAACTCCCCTGTGGATTTGATTTCATCCATCACATTGTAGGATGGGATGAAAAAAAAACTTCTGGAGTCCAGACTGTTGGCACAAACCCATTAGAATCTGACAAGAAACAGGTCTGGCACTTGTGAAAAGTACAACAGTCCACTTATAGTAAGGCTCTCCTCCACATCAGTGCTATCACCAAAGTTCAGAACAGCCAGTGTCTTTTGAAGATAGTGGAGACGAAACTCCAAAAGTAACTACAGGAAGCTCTTCAAAAAAAAAGAAAAAGAAAAAAGAAAGAAAATAAAACCTGCTGAAAACTAACAGCTGAAAATGAGAGGGGCTTTTATGTTTATAGGAGAACGACTGTTGAAGAAATATGTTCAAAATCAACACCTTCTTATGCTGTCGGATGCAAGTTTCCCTACTGCCGAACTTTTAAACATTAAGCTGATATCATCACATCTTCAAGTCCTGTGGAGGAAATGTTTGTCTCATGCGAATTTCAACGCACCAAGCTTGTTTCACTGACAGAAGAAGGAAAGGAAATTAATGGCTTGAGTGGAATAGCAAAGAAAACAAATGCACACATCAACGGAAAATATAAGCTGAAGCTGAAAGAATGGCATTTAAAACTGAAAGGAAAAAACGTATGTAATATGCAATCTAACAATGGAAGAAAGTACTGTGTACTAAAGCAGGAACAATATAGGAACAGAATATTTTAAAGTCTACATTTAAGTCACAAATAGATTAAATTGGGATGTGATAATATAATAATATGTATTCTGTATGTGAAGTAAAAATAAATGTGAAAATGTAAAAACACACCCACTATGATGGAAAATCTGACTGATGGCAGTGAAGTGACATGGACATTAAGCTTAGGGGAAAATTAGTTTTTTCACACATTAACAGCTTGATTTGGAGAGCTTCTGTTCCTTTGTCATTTTAAAACAGTTTTGTTTGTTGAGTAAAAACAAACGTTTTTAAATTACAAAGGAAAAGGGTAAAAGTAATTTTATTTACATAGCACATTTTCAGCTACAAGTCAATTCAAAAAAAGCTTTGTAGAATAAAAAAAATCTGTAAGAATTCAACAAGTTTTCACGTCACTCGGAGTTCCTGGATTTAGAAGTCATTTCTTTGGGCGACACTGACCTCTGGTGGACTTTCCAGATATCGCCGGTGGACTTTCACGTTGCTTGGAGACGGATCGGAAATAATAAAGTAGTTTTGTTGTTTCAACTGGCATTGTGTAAAAAATAAGAATACACATATATATTAGTTAAAGGAGACAGATGTTTCCTGTTTTTGTGGTCCACCTGGAGCGGCCCTTCCCTGAGAACAGCTGCTCTCAAATCTCTCCCCTGAGGGATTTTCCGCGTTCTCCACCGACACAAACACCTCCCTGCGTGGACCGGAAAAAAACCTTTTCATCCTCACCAAACAACGTCTGTTGGCTTCCCATATAGTAAACATTTTTTACGCCACAACCATGGGAGAGATGACAGCACCAAAGAGCTTCTCAGAAGTTATAAGTCAGATATTACAAGAGGCGCCAGCTGCCAGGAAAGATCTGGTTGATAACCAGAGTAACCTTCTCAAAGTGGCAGAGTACTGCGAGAACAACTACCTCCAGGTGAGCGAAGACCACTCTGAGCATCGAACAGCTTTTAATCAGGCACGATTTGATGTGTGTGTGAGTGTGTGTGTGTGATAATGTTGCCACAGGCGGATGATCCGACCAAAGCTGTGGAGGAGACCAAGGCTCTGACCACCCAGGCTTTAGCCAGTGTCACCTACCAGATCAACAGCGTGGCCAGCACTGTGCTCAGGCTGCTGGACTCCCAGGCCATGCAGATCAAAGACATGGAGTCTTCCGTCAACCTGCTGTCACTGGTGAGACAGGAACACCCCTAACACCCCCCAAATTCTCAAACCCTACCCACTGAAGACAGCTGTAAATTGGAAAAATCCTCAAAAAGGTTATTACATTAATTTAATTTTACTTTAGTGTCACGGAAGATTATAAAACAACATTTCAATACATGTAGGTCTATGTCTATGTACTGCACTGTATTGTGGTTCTATTTGCATAAATTACTGCATCAGTGCAGCATGACATGGAGATCAGAAACATACCTTAGTACCGGTCTTAAAGGGTCAGTATTATGTAGTTTGAAGTCAAATTGTGTCATTTTATTGCACAATCAAGTAGCTGTTACCTTCAGTGGTTATGAAACTGATAGTAGAAGAAGGTAGAAAATGGTGCACAAAAGTGTCTGTGACTGAAGGACAACTTTCAATTAACCATACCCACTATGGGCTATAATATGTTTAACAAAAATATATTTTGCACTGTTTTATTGGTATTCTATGTTTCTAAGAAGGGAGATATTGGATTTTCATAATCATAAATGCTATTTAGTGTTTAATGAATATATTTATATGAGGTTAGGTTTTTATTCCATTACTGAAATAACTGAACTTCATAAAGATAATCCAATTTAATCAATTTGCTACACTAGTTTTGCTCTTTCTATAAGGAATAAGGAATAGTAGTCCATACATAGATCAAATAAAACCGACCAAATGAAGCTGCATGTTTTATATTTTTGCTTAGATCTGTGCATCAAATCAAAACAGGAATGAATAAATGTCAGTGTCATAATAAATAATTGCTGTTGCAGTAGGACTAAAGAATTAATTGTTTCTATTCTGTTTTAAGTAAAAGTAATTCAGTCATGTTGTACATGTTTCTTATAAATATTTGTGTAAAATGTATTTTTATTCATGGTTATTGCCTTGTACCAGGTCAGACTCCCTCATGGAGTCATGGCAGATTGTGGCTATCTGTAGTTTAGTCGACTGTGTTCTGATCCAGGCTGCTGCGTTCCACTTTGAGAAGGTGGCCAGGAGGGAGATTGGTGTCTTCACCACACCCAAAGACAAGACCCGATCCAAACCCATGGCCCCGCCCCCTTCAGGCACAGAGCAGGAGATGGATTACATGAGAACTCCGATATCATACACCATCTTGGACACCGTTGGACACTATTTCCAGGTGAAGTATGCTTCAGTTTGAGAAATATATCATCCTTTTCGTAGTTTGTACACTTTCATTGACCTTCTACCCACCAAAATCCCAAAACCCCAACATGCAGGTCAAAGAGCAGCAGCCCAGCAAGAACACACAGACCACAGAGAGCATGGAGCGAACTGAAGAACACTCAGTGTATGTAGACATAAATCTCATCAGTACTGAGACCAGCCTCTGTACATTTCATTATATGACAACAAACTTCAAAACTTTTCATTTTACTCTTGTCTGATAGGTAGTGCAAGGTTGTGAAGGGAAATTAAAATTAGTTTTTCAACATTCATTTTATAGAAAATTTGAGGTGTGTTCTTTACCAAGTTTGCACATCTAGAAACTGAAATTTTCGCCCATTCTTCTTGGTCTTGGAAGTTCCTGGCTTTGTCTTACTCTGGGAGGATTTAGTCTTGGTCTTGATCTTGGAAGGTCGGCTTGGTGTTGGCAGATGTTGTCTTAGTCTTGGTCTTTCAGTATCTGGTCTTGGTCTTGGTTCTGGAGGATGTGGTCTTGGGTTTGGTCTTGATCTCAGACATCCTGGCCTGTTAACCATTGTGATGGTGTCATCAGAGCAATTTGAGGTGGTAAACTGCCATCACACAAATCATTTTAAATGTAAGTCATAAAGTCCAAATTCACAGCAGCACCTTTTTACTGTGTTCCCTACATGGCGTGTAGATTACTCCTGCATTGGCTGTTTTTTTCTGATCTGTCTGCTGTGTTCCTCTGTCGTGTGGATGCCGTGTGAGCACTAATGTTCCCTGAATCTCTGAGGTTGTCACAGAACAGCTATGCATACACTGTGAATAAATTAGACAGGTTAGTAGACTGTCTACTAACTAGATGACTTTTGACTTAAATTGATATACCAGAAATTATTTTATATCAAGGTAAAAGCCAGATTAGTGGAATGCTTGTCTAAATATGTCCTGTTGAGATTCTTCCAACTAAGCTGTGGATCTCTATTGAGTTACAGTCTCTTTTGCTACTGTATTGATGTGATATGGAGATATATTTTGATAACATTTGATTTAACTGAACCTGATGTAGAAGTCCTGACTGCTGTCCTGTTGTTTTGCCTCTACAGATCGGCCCATGGCATCGCCGTACCTCTACCCTCTGTTCCCACTAAGCCCACAGCGAGCAGCCTGCCTCCCCCTCCTCCACCGGCTTCTGCCACAAACCTGCCTTCTCCTCCTTCCTCAATGGACACTGACCTCCCTCCTCCACCCTCCTTTCCATCTCCATCCAATCTCCCCCCACCCCCTCCTCCGCCAGCCATCGGCCTGTTGGACAACAGCTTCCTTCCACCCCCTCCACCTCCTGCTGCCAGCAGCACCGGTCTGCCTCCTCCTCCGGCGCCTCCTCCTCCTCCATCTGGTGTTGTACCACCACCACCACCCCCACCACCTTTCTTCTAGATGGTAGATTGTGTCACTCAGGGTTTTGCTAACTTTGGAGCAGAACTAAGGCAAAGTATCTGTGTGTGTGTATGTGTGTGTGTGCAGGTGTTTGAACCGTGAGCTGTTTCACGTGTGATTAATTCTAAAGAGTGAGCCTGAAGTGACATTTTCTGGTTTATAAAATCCCTCCTTCAGCATTGTGTGCGTACAGAAGGCGAGCGGTGGGGATCGTCCTGGCGTGTCCCGACAGCACCTCCACCGCATTCCTTCAAAACAAGCTGAAACAGGGATTCCTGGCTTCCTGTCATCAGCTCTTCCATCACTTTTTCCTCTTTCCCATAACGTTCGTGCCTCATCATAATGAGGGTTACTTAGAACTTCAGCGGTCTGCGGCTCAACCCCGGCAGCGGTCACTTTCCTGTCTGGTCAACGTGATTTTAAGTCTCTAACACTGGCAGCTTTGACCTCAGTGTGCTCTGCGTCTTTAAACAGACCACTAGGGGTGTGAACTGTCTACTGCAAGTCATATTTAAAACCTCTATAATTAAGTGCATTTTCTGTTATCTGACAGCGTCTGTTACGCTGTACTGTACAAATAAAGATCTAGACGCAGATAAATATGAAGGGAAACTTTTAAAGTATGTTGGTTTGAAGTTAAATCAATTTAATCTGAGAGAAAATGGATTAAATTAAGCCGTCTGAGAGAAAATTTGTTATTTTTTGTAAGTTTCAGATTTGAGGGTTTTTTTTCACAAGTTTTCATACTTTTTTCTGTATTTTTAGTATATTTTGTCATGTTACTACCACAACAATACATGTGCAGTGTTATGTGCAAACTGAACAAAAATGAATATATTTTTTAACAATTTTTGCAGACAGAAATCAGCTGAGTGAGTCAGTCTGTCGCTCCAGGTTTGTCTCTACCAGATTTGCACGACAAACTGAACAGTTTGCCGACTCTTCCTTATAGAATGGCTTAAATTCTCCCAGATTTAATGAAGAGTGTCTGCAAAAGAGCAAGTTTTTATACTTTAATACAGCTTCTCAATTTCATTTAGCTCTGGATTTTGCTGCTCTTCTACTGATGGAAGGCAAAAGTTGATCTCAGATCATTTGCAGATTCTAACAGGTTTTCCTCTAAATTCTTCGACTTAATCTCATCCCTGACCAGCTGCCTTGTTCAGGCTGGAGAAACGGATTCCCTCAGCATGACAACCACCAGAACTTTGTTTCACCATGTGGATGATTATTGTGTAAAGGATTCTTCATAATTTTGCTCTTACGGTTTTTTAAAGCAGTTCAGCAACACTCAGTCATATTTTCTTCTTCTGTTTTCCTTAAAGAAAACAGAAGCAGTGAATGTAATTCTCCCTCATGTTAGGATTCCTGTTTGGAGTTCAGGTCTCATTCTGCACTCTCCATAATCCAACGTTTTAAAAGCATTAATAGAATCATCAGTATTGAATCTGTTTCATCTGTTCTCAGGAATGAACCCTTCATCATCCTCATCATCCTGTTGTTACAGAGGAAGAGGAGGAAGAAGAATACAGCACAATAATGTTGTGCTGTTTGTGCTGCTTTATTGTGCATATATAAGCAGATTAATTTGTTTAGGTAATCAAAAAGTAAAAAACAAAATGCATAAATAATCTCAAGTTCAGCTGATTTTTTTAGAGCCTTTAGACCAATATTATGCTCTACTCAGGTAGAGCATAGTTAAAGTTTCCCACTCCTTCAAGCTGATACATTCTCTCTTCTTGCTGATTCCTCTAAATAGACATTATGAGTTTTAATATGTTCAGATGTGTTGACAGTTTTGTTTGTCCCAGAACTGACTTTGTTTTGTAAAGTGGAAACAAATTACTTCATTCTACTTTAAGTTTTGAACAAGTTTTACCAATAAAAAAATGTAAAATGAATTTGAATTTGTTGTTCCAATACACCCAGATAAAAAACCCAGTGAAACCAGTTGAATGGAATGAAAGTAACTAACCAAAATGAAACCAAGCTGGGAAATCTGTTTGGTTTCACTGTGCCTCACATTGAGGCACGGTGGTGGCAGCATCATGGTGGAACTTCACTTAGCTGGAGCAAAGAAGAAAATCACTCTGGATATGAATGTTTGCCCAGATTATTCTGATGCTCATTTGTTATTCACAAGTTATTATTATTACTATTATTATTATTGTGTGTCAGTAAATTTTCTCGTCAGTTTGCAATCATTTTGTTGTATTTAACAAAATATATTTAGGTTTTTTAGCACAAAAAATTGAATAACGTTTTTTAATTATAAATTTCTAATAATTATTGATTATGTAGGTGATATATATCACATTAAGTATGTCAGGATTAAATAATCTTGCTACTCCTTTTCAAACAGAAGATTAGTGGGATTTTGTTCTTGGTTATGTTTGCACATTTTCTTGTCTTACTAGTTATTTGTAAATACAAAACATGCAAAGCTGGTCCAAAGAAACAAAAAAGTAACCTGACATCATGCTAAATGCTAAATGCAAACTAAAATCACGCATTTTAGACGTTTATCTAAAAATAATTTTATATTGTTCATATAAAATAATTACAGAATCCCTAAAAACATGTTGAATTATGTGGTTGTTGCAAAATGTGTAAAAGTGTCAGGGGTTTGAACCTGACACTGACTCTGTACAATAAGTGTGACAAAGAGTGAACACACCCCTCTGTGGCATGACAGCGATGCTGTAAACGTTGGTCACTCTGCCTCCTTATGTGACACATTATCATTTGACAGCAGCTCAGGCTCTGGAGAACTTCTGGATGTTTGGGATTCTCAAACAAGGTAAGATCAGTCTCTAAAACGTCCAAAGAGTCTGTTAATTACATATTTGATCAGATAATAGATCTGAGACTGAGCTTTACTTGTGGCCTAAGGTTTAAAAACAACAGATTTCAGGATAAATGTTGGAAATATTTGATGTCAGATACTGCCAGACTGTTCTGTTAAATCCTTCTAACCAACTATTATCAGTGCACATCTGAACGTTCATGTGAGGGAAACGTTGTCAGGTAATTTTAGGGCATAATCACTTGACTTGTGGTGTGTCAGTATCAGCTGGGATATAAAATAAATTATTTCCTAATTTGGCTACAAATTGCATCAATCTGTTCAGTTGTTTCCTATTAATTTGGTGCAGGAACAGAAAACGCTCTCGTTTTGCCCAGTAAGTTGGTGACACGATGCGCTTCGTCTTTCAGTGATGCCAGCAGGTTAAGTCCAGCTGTGACTGAAGGATGTTTCGAATGATGTGAGTTAACAATGAATTCAAGATGGCGTCCGTCTGAGCTCCAGAGTTTCTGTGTGAAAATAAACTATTTGTTCCCAGATTGCCGGTAGCAGTGATCTCCATTGCGGCCGTCCTCCTCTGCTTCTATCATCACTTGAAGAAGAGAAGAGAACAGCGCGACGCCACGGTAACGATGCAAGTCCAAGCAATATGCAGACCAGAGGACCAGGTGGAAGTGGACACAGAGTTCAACCGACATACTCCACGCTACAGCAACGTGGAACAGCCGCCTCCGTACTCACTGGTGAGGACGGATAAGTTGCCTCCAACATCAACTGTTACATCAAATTAGCCCAAAAATGAACTTTCCTACCAATATACACTTATGTTTGTGAACAAAAAAACAAAAAAACAATCACATGTAAATCTGAATAACGAAACACCGAAATTATTTCTGCCAAAAACAGTGAAACCAGTCTTAAACCTTAAGGAAGCTTCTGTGTGGCGTTTTTTTTTTTACCAAGTCACAAATTAACAGCAATAATTCAGTCATAAAAGAAAAAAACGTGGGGTTCATATTTTCACGTCATTCATTCAATTATAAATATCATAATTTCAAATTAACTATTTAGCATTGGCTCCTCCTTGGGCTGCCACCTTATCGTGGTGGAGGGGTTTGTGTGTCCCAATGATCCTGGGAGCTATGCTGTCTGGGGCTTTATGCCCCTGGTAGGGTCACCCAAGGCAGACAGGTCCTAGGTGAGGAACCAGACAAAGCGCAGCCTGAAGACCCTTATGATGGAAACGAACTTTGAATCTGGCGTTCCCTCGCCCGGACGCGGGTTACTGGGGTCCCACTCTGGAGCCAGGCCTGGAGGTGGGGCACGATGGCGAGGGCCTGGTGGCCGAGCTTTTAACCACGGAGCCCAGCCGGGCTCAGCCCGAAGAGGAGACGTGGATTCCCCTTCCAATGGGCTCACCACCTGTCGGAGGGGCCAAAGGGGTCGGGTGCTGTGTGTTACGGGCGGCGGCCAAGGGAGGGGACCCTGGCGGTCTGATCCCCGGCTGCAGAAGCTGGCTCTTGGGACGTGGAACGTCACCTCTCTGGTGGGGAAGGAGCCGGAGCTAGTGTGCCAGGCTGAGAGGTTTCGGCTAGAAATAGTCGGCCTCACCTCGACACGTGGCTCTGGTTCTGGAACCAGTCTCCTTGAGAGGGGCTGGACGTACTTCCACTCTGGAGTTGCCCACGGCGATTTGTTGCCCCCCATCTTGGCACCTGCATGTTGGGGTTTACCCCGGTGAAGGAGAGGGTAGCCTCCCTCCGCCTACGGGTGGGGGGACGGGTTCTGACTGTTGTCTGTGCTTACGGGCCGAACAGCAGTTCAGATTGCCCACCCTTCTTGGAGTCCTTAGAGGGGGTACTAGAGATGCCCCTCCTGGGGACTCCCTTGTTCTGCTGGGGGACTTCAACGCTCACGTGGGCAATGACAGTGAGACCTGGAGGGGCGTGGTTGGGAGGAACGGCCCCCCTGATCTGAACTCGAGTGGTGTTCTGTTGTTGGACTTCTGTGCTCGCCACGGTCTGTCCATCACGAACACCATGTTCAAGCATAAAGGTGTCCATACGTGCACTTGGCACCAGGACACCCTAGGCCGCAGTTCGATGATCGATTTTGTCGTCGTTTCATCGGATCTGCGGCCGTATGTCTTGGACACTCGGGTGAAGAGAGGGGCGGAGCTGTCCACTGACCACTACCTGGTGGTGAGTTGGCTCCGGTGGTGGGGGAGGAAGCCGGTCAGACCTGGCAGGCCCAAACGTGTAGTGAGGGTCTGCTGGGAACGTCTGGCGGAGTCCCCTGTGAGACGGAGCTTCAACTCCCACCTCCGGCAGAACTTCGAACACGTTCCGGGTGAGGTGGGGGACATTGAGTCTGAGTGGACCATGTTCCGTGCCTCCATGGCCGAGGCGGCTTATTGGAGCTGTGGCCGCAAGGTCGTTGGTGCCTGTCGCGGCGGCAACCCCCGAACCCGTTGGTGGACACCTTCGGTGAGGGATGCTGTCAAGCTGAAGAAGGAGTCCTATGGGGTCTTTTTGGCCTGTGGGACTCCAGAAGCAGCTGATGGGTACCGGCGGGCGAAGCGGCATGCGGCTCGGGTGGTCGCTGAGGCCAAAACTCGGGCGTGGGAGGAGTTTGGAGAGGCCATGGAGAAAGACTTCCGTACGGCTTCGAGGCGATTCTGGTGCACCATCCGGCGTCTCAGGAGGGGAAGCAGTGCAGCACCAACACTGTTTATAGTGGGGATGGTGTGCTGCTGACCTCGACTCGGGACGTTGTGGGTCGGTGGGCGGAATACTTCGAAGACCTCCTCAATCCCACCGACATGCCTTCTGTTGAAGAAGCTGAGCCTGTGGACTCTGGGTTGGGCTCTCCAATCTCTGGGGACGAAGTCGCCGAGGTGGTCAAAAAACTACTCGGTGGCAGGGCCCCGGGGGTGGATGAGATCCGCCCGGAGTTCCTTAAGGCTCTGGATGTTGTAGGGTTGTGTTGGCTCACGCGACTCTGCAATATCGCATGGACATCGGGGGCAGTTCCTCTGGATTGGCAGACCGGGGTGGTGGTCCCCCAATTTAAAAAGGGGGACCGGAGGGTGTGCTCCAATTACAGAGGGGTCACACTCCTAAGCCTCCCTGGAAAGGTCTATTCAGGGGTCCTGGAGAGGAGGGTCCGTCGGATAGTCGAACCTCGGATTCAGGAAGAGCAGTGTGGTTTTCGTCCTGGTCGTGGAACACTGGACCAGCTCTACACCCTCAGCAGGGTCCTGGAGGGTGCATGGGAGTTCGCCCAACCAGTCTACATGTGTTTTGTGGACTTGGAGAAGGCGTTCGACCGTGTCCCTCGGGGGGCCTTGTGGGGGTTTCTCCGGGAGTATGGGGTACTGGGCCCTTTGATACGGGCTGTCAGGTCCCTGTATGACCGGTGTCAGAGTCTGGTCCGCATTGCCGGCAGTAAGTCGGGCTCGTTTCCGGTGAGAGTTGGACTCCGCCAAGGCTGCCCTTTGTCACCGATTCTGTTCATTACTTTCATGGACAGAATTTCTAGGCGCAGCCGAGGTGTTGAGGGGATCCGTTTTGGTGGCCTTAGGATCGCATCTCTGCTTTTTGCGGATGATGTGGTCCTGATGGCTTCATCAGATCGTGATCTGCGGCTCTCGCTGAAACGGTTCGCGGCCGAGTGTGAAGCGGCCGGGATGAGGCTCAGTGCCTCCAAATCTGAGGCCATGGTCTTGAGCCGGAAAAGGGTAGAGTGCCTTCTCCGGGTCAGGGGGGTCGTCCTGCCTCAAGTGGAGGAGTTTAAGTATCTGGGGATCTTGTTCACGAATGAGGGAAGAAGGGAGCGGGAGATCGACAGGCGGATTGGGGCGGCGTCTGCCGTGAAGCGTGCGCTGTACCGGTCCGTCGTGGTGAAGAGAGAGCTGAGTCAAAAGGCGAAGCTCTCGATTTACCAGTCGATCTACGTTCCCCACCCTCATCTATGGTCATGAGCTTTGGGTCATGACCGAAAGAACGAGATCACGGATACAAGCGGCCGAAATGGGTTTCCTCCGCAGGGTGGCCGGGCTCTCCCTTAGAGATAGGGTGAGAAGCTCGGTCATCCGGGAGGGACTCAAAGTAGAGCCGCTGCTCCTCCATGTCGAGAGGAGCCAGTTGAGGCTCGGGCATCTGGTCAGGATGCCTCCTGGATGCCTCCCTGGTGAGGTGTTCCGGGCACGTCCCACCGGGAGGAGGCCCCGAGGAAGACCCAGGACACGCTGGAGGGACTATGTCTCTCGGCTGGCCTGGGAACGCCTTGGGGTTCCCCCGGAGGAGCTGGAAGAAGTGGCTGGGGAGAGGGAAGTCTGGGCCTCCCTTCTGAAGCTGCTGCCCTCGCGACCCAATCCCGGATAAGCGGAAGAAAATGGATGGATGGATGGATATTTAGCATTGTAACTAAATATATAGGAGCTAAATATTCAGTTAGTAAACTAAGTGCTTAGTTTACTAACTAAATATTTAGATTGCTAAATAAAATATTTTGGAGTTAAATGTTTACTTTGTAAAATAAATATTAGGCTTCCTTTTTAAAAAATGTATTTCATAAATGAATGAATAACATGATGACTGAAAAACAAGCCTCTTTTCTCTTATAACCCTGATTATTTCTATTAGTTTGTGACTGTGTAACTTTAGCAACAGCGCCCCCTACCAGTAAGCGACTGTGGCTCAGTGGAAACTGCAATCTGGAAGTTGAGGCTTTAATTTCAGCTTCCTCTTGTAACACATTGATGTTCGTCTGGGAAGACACACTTAGCCCTCCGTTGCCTATCAACCTGTGTGGAGAAATTGTGAGTGCAGTCAGATGATTGGTTAATTTAAAAACATCAACACAAAATCCTAAAAGTAACCCTTTACGTTTTTCACATGCAGGTTGACCCCAAACTGACAGGTATCTGGCCGGGTGAGGCCCCGCCTCCATATCATATGTATCCAATAGCCCCGCCCCTCGCTTCTCATTGGATGACTCCCCTGGAACATGGACAGCTGACCTCACCTGCCTTACCCCGCAGCCAGCACCGCTCACGGAGAGCATCCTTCAGCTGAACATTCAGATTTTATTTGAAATATTGAAAGAAAATGCGTTTAATTAGTTTTCAAAATATTCTACTACTGTAAAAAAAAAAAAAAAAACTGATTCAACTCCCTTTACTCTGATACCCCAAAATAAAACCCACAGGAATAAGTCAAAGCATTGACTTACAGCTCAATACAAAAGTGTGCTACACTTTTCAGATTTTATTTTATTTTTGTTTTAGTTTAAAAACCATTTATCATCTTTATTCCATATCATTTGTGTTGGAGCGTTAGATAAAACTGCAAATAAACTGAAGTTTTAGATACAAGTGAGATGAAAAATATGTTTTAAAAAAATAAAAAAAATATGAACACTTTTGCATATATGCATATCAAAAATACTGAACAAAAAGAGTGCAACATTTTTTAACCAACTGCATTTTTAATAAACTTTTGATATGAAGATCAGAATATAGAGTACTGCACACCAGCCGAATCATCAGAGCACCAGGGGTTTCTTTGATACTCTATACACTCTTTATTACAATACAGTACTTACAGGCTGAAAGAAAGATTAAATGGACAATAAATAAGCTGACAGAGTTATGTGTTTATTCCTAAGGAACATGTACACTGACAGAAATGAAAAGTTCCACAATGAAAAAATAGTTTCCTTGGCTTTAGAACCATATTAAGGCAAAAGTAAACATGAATTTGAAGCCACTGGTAACCGGTTTTATGTAAAAGTTAAAAAAAAAAAAATCTTCCATCAAGAGTCTAAGGTTGAATGTTTTCCCTTCGTTAACAACGCACACAACAGGTCTAGGCTACTGAAGGTGTTACGGTTTGATTGTTACTGGTGCTACGGATTAAACTCAAACATCTGCTGGATCCTCTAACGGTCAGGACGAACACACAGAAATCAACATTCAAAAAGGAAAGAAGATGAATAAAATATGTCTCAACATGAATGTCCTCCATTCTTCCCAATTAATAAATATGTGTTTCCTTTCCGGTGGGTCAGTCAGTGTATTGCATGTTTACTTCAGTAACTATTGCCATTTTTTAGCACATTTCTGAACACGTACAATCATACTGTGTGATCAAATGGCAAAAATATTAAGTTTTCAACACAAATGTGACATTTGGTATCTTTCTTCAATCCTTCCTACAGAACCAATGTAAACATTTACACTACATAAAGTATTTAAGATTTGTGAAGGCTAAAACTGTCCCCCCGACATTTAAACACTCTCACTACAACTCGTTGTCGTCTCTACAGCCTCCTCAACAAACAACCAGTTTTGACAAATTAATCACAACTTGACATTAGGCTCAACAGAGGAACACTTAGTTTGTACAAAATATTGTGTCTACGTGAGGCTGGTCGCCTGTGCCGACACCTGCTGTGCGGCTCCATAGGCGCAGGTGACGATGCGTCCTCCGACTCTTTGTGGACGATGCTCAGAACACCCAGCTGACCGGCACCCACTGATGCTCCATGGACAGCTTCTCCAGCGCCACCCGGAGGCTGCGGAAGGCCGCCTCCAAACCGTCGTTCACGATGCAAATATCAAAGTAATGTCCGTAGGCCCTCTTTATGCGCTCGCTCTCGTCCACTGTCCTCTTTAATTCAGAGTCCTGGGCCGGCACATTGGAGAGAGGACAACAGTGCTTTTAGAGTTATGCTAGATTTATCTACCATGTCACTTTGTGAAATGCAACTCCAAATCAATTGCCAAAAATTCATGTTTTTGTTCATTTTTCAGAATAAGGTGATCTGAAATGCTGCTTGACATGCTATTGGCTGGCCCTTTCCAAAGCATCCAATCCAGGAGTGCCATTGATTTTCTTTAACCCTCATTGGAGCCAATTTGAGAAACACTGGTCTAAGTTATACTTACATTGTCAAGTTTGTTCAATTTGACAATGTAAAAAATTAAACTGAAAGAACTTTATTTAATTACTTGTCACCAATGTCAGTATTTTCTCTAAGTTGTATCAACTGTTCAGTTTTTTCAGTGCAGTTCAGGTTAGATGAGGATAAATGATGCTCAGGTGAACCCTGATGATATTTATTTTTGATATCCATTAGATGGCACTTTATAGTTATGGCTGTTACTAAGTACAAAAAATTATTGAAAAAGTATCAAACTGTTATTTTTCATAAAATAAAATTAATGAAATAAATTAAGTAATTTTTTTTTCAGAGGAAAAATAATCACTAAGAAGATCAATTGAGCCATAAGTCTAATGATCCAAACACTCACCGTCATCTGCTTTGTGACGACTCCTGATTCAATGGCTGACCTGTTCATTGCTTTGAGGACTTCAAAGTCCGGGGCTTCAATGAACACAACGTATGGCAGGAATTCAGACGTCCGCAGCACTTTCAGGGCCTTCAGAGGAAAATCAGGTAGAGATACAGTGAGGATAGTTTCAAACCAACGGACAGCAGAAACTCAAAAAGCTTGAAAAGTAGGGGTACACAGATTGATTGACCAGCTGATCGATCTGCCCTGATTTCATAAATTTTGGGTGATCAGCAGAGCTACTTCAACAAAGATCACAATAGAGTTGGTTAACGGTAGTCAAAACTTAGCAACTTTGTCGATAAATTTAGCAACTTTTCAGACCTCTAATTGGAGATTTTGGCAACAACACTTTGCAATGTCAGTTACAAAAAAATAAAAAACAATTTGTATCAGGTCAGGCTTTCTAGTTTAGTGGTCAGCCTGAAAACTGTAAGTGATGCAGCTCTAGCTCCAAATATCAGAACCTTACTCTACCATTAATAAGATCAGCCGTGTCTTTTTCCATCTGATTGTAGTTATTTATGTCAGGTAAACCTTAAAGATGTGTTTGGCTAGTGTGTGAGTATTGACAGGTATAAAAGCAGAGTAACAAACTGCACCTGTGGATTGACGTCCAGGATGCAGATCTTTCCCGTTTCTATCACCTCATGTATGGAGTTGATCTTTGTGCCGTACAGGTTGCAGTCGTACTCGCCGTGCTCTAGGAAACGGCCACTTTTGATGTCACACTCCATCTCGCTCCGCGACATAAAACCGTACATCTGACCGTCTCGCTCGTCCACCTTCGGCTTCCTGGAGGTGACTGAGCGATGGAGATGCATTCAAACACAGAGACAGCTGTCTGTCAATCAGCTGTCTGAAGGAGTTTTTAGGCAATCCTGTGAAGACACTGTTGCAGTGATCGATGCGTCTATAGATAAATGCATGGCTGAGTTTCTCTTCAGGTGATAGAAGGCTGACTTTGTAACTGTCTTAATGTAGCTCTGAAGGTTCAGGTCAGAGTCCATCACTACACTCACATTCCAGACCTGATCTCTACTTTCTAGTTGTAGTAACTGAAGCTGATCTCTAGCTTGTTCCTCTTTATTTAGAAAGATAATAACGTCAGCTTTGTTTCTTTTCATTAATGGCACATCCATGTATTCTAGTACTGCTCTCCATTCAGTCTGACTGATCTTGTGCTATTTTTCCCAGAGGAATGGTCAACAATCTCCAGAAACTGACCAAATGAGAACATGTGAAACAAATAGTGTGACCAAAGACTGCCTGTTCCAGTCACTCACAGGGTATGGTGGTCCCGTAGCGCTGAGGGTCCGACACCAGCAGCTTGTTCTTCAGACTGCGTCGCCCGACTCCCTGCGCTCCAATCAGAACCAGCGTCTTCCTCCTGAAGGGAGGGACTTTGGCAACCTCTTCATAGATCCGCAGTTCATGTCGATCAAATTCTGAAAACAAAAAACAAACAAAAAAATCCAACAAAAAGGAAACAGAACAAAGAATAAACGATCACAAACTGTAAGTAATCATTTCATACACTTCTGAAACAAAATGTCAGAATTCATTTACCTGCATTCTTGGTGGTTAGATACATCATCTTTTTTTTCTTCTTACCGCCCATTCCTGCACACAAGGGACCTGAAACAGAGAGAAAACATAAAATAAATGAAACCCCCAGGCCTCTGTAAGCTAAGTCCCTGGTACTGAGTCATATTCAATAAATTGGAATAAGAGTTCAGATGAGACTTGTCAGATTAACAGGGTTTGTTACAGAAAAGTTGTGAGAGACAATAAAATAATAACAAAAATTAATTTTCTTAAAAGTAAAAATTGATTTACTCTCTTTATTTTCTTCAGGTTGTACCAGAGATATTTTCTATAAAATACATAAACAAAGATCCATTTGTTTAGTTTTAACTTTGTTTTTTTATTCTTAAATTCTAAATGTTTTTTTTCTTTTAGTAAATCTTCTTTGCAAATGTGCTGGTTTAAATAAAATTTACAAAATATAATAATTCACCAAAACATGGAATTTCATAAATTTTAAGTTAAAGAACAATGAATTTGTTGGATCTGTTTTATTTTCTGCTTATCCCAGCATAATAAAAAGATAATTTGTTTCCAATGAAGCAGAGGGCACCATTAGATGGCGCTGTGCACCAGCACTGACCAGACAGCTTGTTCTGCTCGGTGCCAGGAAGCACCTGTGACTTGGCAAGCTGTTAACCTTCTGCTCAGTGTAGCAGACTATCTGGTCAAGGAAACACGAGCTCAGTGTCAAATTTGGCTTTAATTCTGCTTTTCAACAGCTGAACCAGCAAATTAATGACCATGCGACGCCACAGGTTCTCTGCTCCAACATTGGAATTCTGACTGTGTTCTCAGAACAACAAGAGGAGTGTGTGCTGGCAGACAGATGTGTCCTCTGGCTCAGAGGACAGTACGTCTAGGTGAAGGACGCAGGGCCTGCTATGACTCAGCGCCTGCTTTGTTCACCGCTTAAGACCTTTTTTTTCTGCGGATCTAAGCGCATAAGAAAAGCCCTCCCCCCACCTGCATGTTTCATGTGTACAGAGATCTGTATCGATCTGTGTTTTGTTTACAGAGTTCATATTGCCTCTCCTGAATCAATGCTCCGACTTGGTGAGGATGGCTTGTGAATGTCAGACACTGCTGCTTAAAGCGGCAGAGTCATGTAAAATTGCCTTTTTCGAGCTTTACATCATGTTATGATGTTATTCCTTCATCAAAAACAAACCTGGCCTTGAGTCCTTGATGCATGTCTGAGAAATCCTTTAATCTGCCGTGGCAACCATTACTGTGACAAAGCTCCAGTTTTAAACCTTCCAACTCACAGAGTAGCCCTACCCCTTCAGACTAGCCAGAAGCAATTAGCAAACATCAGGTGGAACTGCTCATCTGCTGAGTTCATTACAGGAGCTCAGTGTAACACCGGTAAAACATTGTTAAAGGGTTAATAGAGGAGCCATGCCGTGATGACTTCCCTAAGGAGGAGTTTCAGAAAGAGCAGGAGCATTTAAAGAGGCCCAATTTATTGATACATAAAGCATTTTTAACAACTCAAATTAACATAGCTTCTTAATTATGCTATGAAACCGCACTATATGCCTGGAAAACACATAGTACTGCCCCAGAATGCATCTTTCTGACCTTTTTTGAGGTTATTGACGGAGGTTGGGAGAGCAAGATTAGAAGAAATACATGTACAATTCAGAGAGGAACAGATGTCTGATTTGAAATGTGGGTAAATGTGAGGGACTACCTGTGGTGGCGAGCTCCATGTCCCTCTTCACAAACGCTTTCCTCTTCTCCTCCAGAAGCTGGCTCGGAATGAGGCCCGCGCTGCCTCCCTCTATGTGGCATGCCTGGGAGGGAAACACAAACAGCTTGAGCTTAACAGGGGAAAAAAGAAAAAAGCGGAGCAAGGGTGTGTGTCTGAAAGGTGGACTCACCTGCCACCAGTTCAGGTCTTCCTGGTTAAAGATCTGCAGAATGTCTCCGCTGGTGAAGCTGAGGCCCGCCTCCTTGCAGGGAATCAGGTTGTCATGAGTGGGGTCATAATCGAAGTGGCACTTCACGAAGGCCTGGAGTGGGACAGGAGAGAATGTTATTAAAACTAACATGATAGGCTGAGAACTGGACGGGCCGTGTTTGATATTAGAATAAAGCTGAGGAGTATTGTAGTTATGTAAGCTGTGGGTGAGCGTCAGTCAGTCAAACAGCCTACTCCCCTTCTCAGGTCGACAAAATAAGACAAAGCCTCTTTTTGATGGCAAGAGACATGCAGAGAATGTAACGATCTCGTTTTTAGTTGCATAGAAAGTACTTCTTCCCCACGTTCATGTGGTCAGCTGTTTCTTTCTTATATGAAGTCATTGATCTGCTACAGCCATTAGCTGCCATCAAGGTAACTGTAGTACAGCTGGTTCATTGTTTTGTTGTTTGGTTCAAGGTGGCAGTAGATGCATGTTATTTAACATGAAACATTAAGTTATATATGTGTGGTAGCTTTCAGTGAATTAGTTTAGGTGTTCATTTGTTTGGTTAAGGGTGCATTCAAATGTGAGGGGGAACTTATATTTCGTTCCACAAGCCATATTGTTGCCCTGGGGAAACATTAGCTGGTGCACATGGGGCATTCTACCTAAAGAAGCTGGTTGTGAGAGGTTTGTCATCTTTATTCCTCCTGAGTCAATGCGGCTAATGAGATATTTTGTTTTATTTGTATCTTTTATGTATGTAAATCCTCTATTTCTAGTAAACTCATTTAGGTTTGTGTTACCTTTTTTCAGTTATGATGGCATTTTGGAAGACATGTCCAAAGTAAATGGCTATTGAAACCAAGAACTGCGTTAAGCCTCAATTAAACTCGAGAGGAGTAACAAGTTGCCTTTCCTTCCTAAATGAGATCAGTGACAGAGCTACTGACGATATTAACTCTGTTTTCCTTCTTTCAAATAGAAAATCTCAGTCAATCAGCTTCAGCTGGAGGCTTACAAGCAGCGGTTCCTGGAGAATAAAAAACTCATCCACCTTTTTTCTCTTAAACAGGATCAAACTTCTCATTTTTAAAGTTTTACCAAAGTTATTTATATTTGCTGAAAGCCACAATAGTAAAAAAAATGTCAGAAACTAATTTACTATTGTCTTAAAATCAGAAGTTGACATACAGTCCAGTTTCTCCCAGTGGTTCTGACAGAACTGGCAGAACTCTGTCAGGTATTTGGTCGTCTCGTTAGCGCACACCTTTTCAGATCAACTTCTCTCTAGAATTTGTGAACCCACCGCAAAATATTGTCTTTGTTCTCCTTAAACCTTTTTGTAACCACTTTGGGTCACTGTCCATATGGAAGACCAATCTGTGCCAAAGTTTTTACTTCACGCTCTTCCAGCCTTATTTGACAGTAACTCAATGCCAGGCTGCAGGACTTGTAGCTGCAGTATAAAGTCAGGTCAGAAAGGTACAGCAGACATGTCAGTCCATAAATAAATGCACGGCAAGCTTCAGCTGTTAATAATGTGTTTATCATGGGAGTCTGACGATGAAAAGAGGGAGAGAAGGATGGTTAAGGAAGAATAACTCATGGCACGGCAAATGAGGAAAACAAGCCGACATGTTGCAACAGCTGTCATGATGTACTATTTTCTCAGATTTGTTTTGCAACTATGCTGTATTTCTACATCAGTGCCTCATGGAACTTTTCATGCTGACCACCAGATATGTCCTTGCGTGAAACATTTTGACAAAGACGGAGAATAACAACAGGAATTCATGCTGAGGAGGAGGGATTGATGCAAAGTCATGGGTTTGATGCAATCAGCTGCTCTCCCTTATGTAGGTAACTTTTAACTACTTGGAATTAAATGATGGACTAAACTTTTTTATTTGCTATCTTAAATATGACTCAGTTGTACTGGATGGAACTGGATTTGAAACTGATCATATCAGCATAAAATAAATTAGATCTTGACTGGATATATTCAGACTGGTTATTTAATTCATTTCAGTAACAAGGCAGTTCAAAATGCTTTACATTCAACAATTATAAAACAAGCAATAGACATTACATTATTTTGTCAAATGCAATCATCAAATTCATCAATAGACATCAAATATGTTAATCCAGTTATTACTAATGAAAGTAGCTCCATCCAGGTGGGTTTTCAGCCTTGATTTAAAGGAACTCAGTGTTTCGGCTTTTTTCAGTTTTCTGGAAGTTTGTTCCAGATTTGTGGCACATAGAAGCTGAATGCTATTTCTCTGTAAAAATAAACCATAGTGAAACTGAATTGAAATAAGAAAAAAACAGAAGGAGAGATGGAGGAATAAAGGGAGAGACAAAATCAGTATCCATGGTAACCATCTCCTCCCCCTGCACTTGACGTCATTTTTTTTTTGTCTTTTTACTGAACTGATGCAAGAACATAAAACCACCAACAGCTCTCTCACACACACACACATCCAGAGACTCCAGGTTCTCTACATAAAGGCTCTCTGATTACAGCGAGTGAACAGAAGGTTAGCACACTGACCCTGGTTAGCGAGAAGAGAGAACCTATGGTGGAAATGTGCTGATGAGCGTCAGAAAGCAGAGAGCGCAGTATTTCAGAGAATCACTGGATCACTTCCTGCTGACAGGTTTATAGCTTCCTGCCGGGCTGAGTGGTGGCCTCCTGTTTAACAGGTTCTTTAACAGCCTCCCCAGGTCTGGTTCGTTTTGCTTCTATCATCTATGTATTTACAGCGAGGAGAGCAGAGCTCCAAGCGTGTTAGGAAGACCTGTGCAGAGGGTTGAGTGAAAATGAAAAGATCGAGCGTAAAATCAGAGTGAGGCAGATATCTCGAAGTAAGACTGTAATTGCAGGTTATAGTTCTCTGTGTGGTGGCTTTACAGCTTTTAAAGGTATTTCTAATCCTATGCATTTTCACAGTTGAGATTAATCAGTTATTGTTCTAGCAATCTTGTCAGATTGTTGTAAAAAACAGACTCAAGAGCCTGGGTCGATTTAGGCAACAGTCAATGGCTAAGATGTTGTGACCCGGTGAAGAAGAATCAGAGCTAAATGAATCAGACTCGCGTCAGGAAGTCAGACATTACAAGTGAATAGACTTTAACTCATGTTGAAATCAATTATTGGGATGACAGACCTCGAAAGGCGATTTTGGATTCAAGACCATTTTCAAAATGAGACATTGTATCATCAATTAAAATGACTATGTTGTCCACTTGTATTGTTTTTATAAATCTTTTGACTGCAGAGAGATGGGGTTTGCAAGCAGTATCGGACCATCTTCCATCTCAGTGACTCAAAGGGTAAACATGCACAACCCTTGAACTGCATCGTCAGTGACCAGTTCACAACTAGAGATGAATGTAACAAACAGGTTTATTGCTAGGTGTTTCTTGAAATTAAAAAAAGCAGATTAAAGAGAAAAACACACAATAAACTAAAGTACATTATCATTTATTGTACTTTGTCAACTCAGCATAGTAGCTTCCAGACAGCATAGAAGGTGCCAAGAAGGGCTGGAAGAGGGCGCCGCTTACTGATGGAAATGTCAACATCCTTTTAAGCAAATGAGAACATTTCTAAACTCTATTAGCCAGAGTGTTCCTCTCTTTAAGGGCCTGACCTGTCTGGGTGTGTGTGGCTCCTGGTAGCTAGGCAGGATCTTCAGCACCACGCTGCCACTCGCCTCCTTCAGCATCTCCTGGAGCACCTTGGGGTCATTGCCCACCTCCTTGCCGTTGACCTCCTTGATGATGTCGCCCACGTGCAGCAGGCCTTGCTGGTCGATCATGCCGCCGTGAAGAATCCTGGCAATCACCAGTTCACCGTTCTCCACTCGGAAGGTCACTCCCTGTGAGGGAACAACGACACATCACCCGTGGCAAACTCAAAGCTGAACACCTTTGTAATAGCAGAAAAGCTTGAAGAGGCAGTGTTATGTAAAAATTGACTTTTAAAGTTTTACATCATGTTATAAGGCTATTCCCTCATCAAAAACATAACTGGAGTGTTGCCTTGATTTTTTTATGCATGTTGAAGAAATGCTTTAATCTCCAGCGGCAACCACTCAGTTGTGTAAAAAACCTGGTTGGACTTAGCTCCGCCTTCGAGACACAGTTCCTCCTCCGAGCTGCAGTATCTGAGCTTCTGCTCCACAGAGCTGCTCTCCCTGTGACTCCAACAATCCTTCAGACTAGCCAGCAGCAATTAGCAAACACCTGGTGGAACTGTGCATCAGCTGAGATTAATCTACAAGCTACTCTAAATACTAGACAGGCCTCCCCGTTGTCGTTTTTTAAATAATTCGTTAAAACTTACTTGTATAATAAGGTTTTTAATATCTGAATTTCTATTGTATTTTACATTTACATTTTTATTTCTATGTATTTTAGTTTGATTTGGTGTCATTTATCATGAGGTTTTAACAGATTTTTTAAAGTTCTTTGCAAATCAAATACTATTTATTATCATTAGTTCACAATGTAAAAACATTGTTAAAGGGTTAATAGAGGACCCATGTTGTGAGGACTTCCTGGAGGCAGAGTTTCAGATAGAGCAGAAGCTTAAAAAGAGACAAAGGCCCAATTTCAAAGCGCTAAATTATGAAGTCAAATTTTTTTAAGTTATTTATATTTGGTATATGTAACATTTTTATAACAACTAAAGGGAGCATAATTACTTTATTGTGCTATAAAACTCAACTATGTGCCTGGAAGACACATAATACTGCCCCTTTAAAATAAATTGCATTTCGGGTTTACTCTAATTATCTTTGTCTGGAAGTAAATGCTTTTATTATCCAGAAAAGCTTTACACCTGGAAGGGTTAAACAGTATTTAGGCGATTCAGTTCCTGGCAAAGTTCATGTACTTGTTTTCGTTAAGTCAGCTCCATGCCAGTAAATCCTAGCCCTCCCTCCTGTGCTGCCAGTCTAAATAAATCTGAATTTGTTCTCCTTTTAAGCATCTTATTAGCAGATCTCATTAGACTGAGTGCATGAGCTTCATCGGGATTTCCTGTATATCATCTCACTGCATCTGTGTGTTCCTACCAAGTGTTCTCCAGACACCTTCCTGATGCCCACCATCCGAACTGCATCTGGCGGAACGGGCTGGTTGTTGAGGGCCGCGTCCATGAAGGAGCAGGGGCTGGGAGGGGGGGTCTCATAGTTTTTGGATGCCACAGAATCGTGGGTCTCCAGGAGGGACTGTGGACAGAACCATAAACATTCACAACAGACAGTGACATGCTGCTGAGATAAACCAGTCAAAGTGTATTTAGGAAATACTAAAAGCTTAAAGCAAACTTGTCCAGACCTGGAAGTGAGGCTCCTTCAGGATGCGGACGAGCTCTTCGGCCGCCTGGCTCCTGTGTGCGAGCGGACCGAGGTCTTTGAGGATGTCCTGGACCAGCTCCACATTGTTCTCACTCACAGCTTCCAGTTTGGGCTCCTCAAAGCGCTCGTGGGCCTTGGTTACAGAAAACACTCATGTTCATCACTCTGCCTCCAACCAAAGCCTCATTTCTCTGTCAAATGACATTGTACGTTTTTCCAACAAGTAGTGCATAATTATGAAGCAGAATGAAAATGATACATGGTTTTCAACTATCTTTACAAATAAAATTAAAATTGGTATTTTTTGTTCCCTTTCCTTTGTATAACCCTTCAAGTGCAACTTAAAGTTGCATACACATAATCTGTGAACATATTATGTGTATGCAGCTCCTTTCTGAGTTGCTATTGCTGTCTGAAGAAATGCACCGCTCCCTATCAAAAACAACCAATCAGAGCTAGGGGGAGGGGCTTAGCACTGTCAATAAATGCTGCTCAATGTGCTATGGGCAGATAAACAACTCACTGTTGCAGGAAAACGATTTATGCGTCGTCATTGACGGCTATGCTAACTAGCATTAGCAGTCACGTGGTGAACCAGGTGTAATGTAATGAGGCTGAGCACGAGAGTGATTGACCTCCTGGCAGGAGGAGGGTCTGATTGGTTGTTTCTGAGTGGAGTGGTAGTACTGGGAGGTCTGGGAGAAGACTGGAAGCTGGATTTTCTCACAGATTGTCTTATACCGTCACAACATAATGACAATTTTAACAAACATGTAAACAAACTTATTTTTTAAATAAAAGTTACTGCAGCTTTAACTAGAGAACTACTGCCCCTTCTCCAACACACCAGCTCCACTCTACTCGGCTCCCTTTGCGAGTGTTTCCACCAGCAGTTTTTCGAGGCCGATCACTGTTTTTTCGGTCCCTGCTTTGGAGCAGGGCCAGCTGAGCTGGCTCTGTTTGTGTGGGTGACGCAAGCTTCACTGAATGAACAATTTTTTTTTTTTTTTAAATATTCAAAAAATGTCAAACTCGTTGCAACACGGAAGTGATGCACGTGGTGGAACAACGAGATGCCAGCTTTTCTTTGCATCAATATTCAGGTGTAGCTTGAAGGAGCAAAGAGGAATCAGTCATTTTTGTCAATCCAGCAGTTCCACAGATGAAATCAAGAAAATTACAGACGGCCGTGAGCATCCTCTTTATGAACAGAGTGTTTTCAGTCAGAGGCTTCTTCAGATTTGCTGTATCACATCCCACTACAGGAGAACCTTCATGCCCACAATCATCAACCTGTCAAAACTCTTTAAAGAACATTTTTGACATGCAGCAAGACTGATTTTCCCTCAGAGATTGGTAATGTATTTTCAATTTTACATTTTTACCTTTGTCATCAATCTGAGCTGTTAAAAAAAAATTCAGAAACATATTCTTAAAAATAACCATAATGTGCTGCCAACTCAATGTAGGTGTCCATAAAAATATCACAAAGGACTGTTTAGAATGCAGCATTTGTTGACTAATATATTCAAAGTGTTGTGAATTCTGCATGCTAATAAGTTACTCAGGCTATTGGATGGAATCTCAATGCAGTAATGCCCACACTTGACTTTGATGATAGAGTCCAACACACTAAAGGTCACAGAGTGTTGGAAACCAAAATGAAACGAATGAGAGGAAAATGCAGATGCATCACAGCCAACATGATGATTGCAATATTTATTGGTTATATCACCATTCAAAGAATTTCTAAGACTTTCTAATGTGGTGCACTCGTAAAGCTGCAACTTTTATGAAATTATTTTTTATAAAAAAATATATATATCAGTGACGTGCGGTCAGGGGAGGCAGGTGAGGCAGGGCCCCATAATATAAAATCATTTATATTACTATTTTCACCCTGTGGTTTTGTACTATAAAGTATCATAAAGTATCTATTTTTTACTTAGCTGAACCAATTCTGAATAGCTTTTCTTCAAAATCGCTGGATTTTCGCATTTTCCCATTCAAACGCTCAGAAGTGAAGCCGGTGAGACAGCAGTGAGCTCAGCCTCACCTGAGATTAGGCAATCTCTCGCTAACTGCATTGGCTGCCATTATATGACAGCATGTTCGTCCTGTCTGTACGCCGGCAATAAAATGGCTTAAAAACATGTAATATATGGACTGATTTCCCATAATTTCGCTTATGTATAAAATGTACCGTGTTTCTGTCACTAACTGTGTGTGTATCGTGTTTTGTGTGCGGAGGAGCGATAAGAAACGACAGTGAACAGACTCGAGGTGACGCAGGCAGTTCTCTGGCCTCATGGCAGGGGGCGCTCATGATCCCAGATATTGTGACTGCACAACTGCAGAGTAAGACACAGTGAGCTAGCCATGGAGCTAACCACAAGGTAAGCTCCAAGTAAAGTACCTCAATATATTTGTTTTCTTCTCTCTTCCGACGTCAACATGGAAGACTGCATTTCTACACTTTAACAGTTTTCTAAAGTGGATTTTCAATTGAAGCAGGAAATAATAACTAAAGGAAGACCAACACCAGAGCTGAAAGTTTTACTTAGTAGAAAAGACATGCCGAGGGTAAACTTGGCTTTGGATGAACGGATATTTTTGTGCAGAATTAACGGTGCATGGATTTCATTGATTCGTAAAGGTAAGACAGCAATAAGATGTTTTTGTTTAGTTTTTTAATTAAATGTGCGTTTTGTGGGCTACAGTTTATGTTTAAATAATTCAGTAAAGTAGAATCTACCACAGCAATTATTTATTAATAAAACATTAAGCCTAAAACGTACTACAACAACAAACTAAATGTTCTGTTCTGTGTGTAAAATTCATGAATGTTTTTTTGGTGTTAAATCCTAAAACCTGAAGTGGCATTGTTGTCAGTTGCTAAGGCAACGAGTCTGCGTAGCTTGGCGAATACAGATCACTTTGCTGTGGATCATAGCACGAAATTAATACCTGAATTTTTAAGTTTCACTGAGTTAACGCTGCTATGGATGACATGTAAAAAGAGAAGTCTTTTTACCACCCAGCGTTATTTGCATGCGCAAAATTTCCTTAGGTCCAATAACATGGATGGTGTCTAAGTCATAAGTCATAAGTCAGTGCCTCACCAGCAATGAACCTCACCGCACGTCACTGATATGATATATTATATATATATATATATATATATATATATATATATATATATATATATATAGTTGAATATATACGGTATGAGATATATGTGAGAAAAAAATCAAGCTCTGCCTTATCCCAGTTCTAATTAATCGCAACCAATCACAGCCAGGTGCAGAGTCTTAGTGCTGTCAATCATTCTCCAAGTGGCGCCACTCATCGTTACTGTTGTGAATGCTAAGGACAGTTAGTATAGCCACTGATGATGGCGAATAACCAGTTTTTGTGTAACGGTAAATTGTTTCTCCACCGTTAGTACCCTGAGCAGTGAGTACATGAGGTTGATTGACAGCGCTAAACCCCTCCTCCTGGCTCTGACTGGTTGTTTTTGGTCAGAAGTGTTGCATTTTTTCAAACAGCAATAGTTGCTCAGGTAGGATGTCCAGGAGATCATCTTTTCACAGATTATCTGTCCCATAAACTGTCATGACATGCTGACAGTTTTAATAAATACTTTAAAAAACCTTCTTTTTAAATAAAAGTTACATACCACAGCTTTAATTGTAACCTAAAAAAAACATACAAATGTGCCCCTGTGAGAAAAAACTGTAGGTAAAAACTGGATTCATGGATGACTGCCCACTGTGAGGCTTAAATTTTTTTTTTCATCCTTAATAACTGTTTAGATTTAATCTGTTTGCATACAATACACTAAAACTGTAAGTAGTATGTGAAATGAAAGGAAAATCCAGATATTATTTAAACTCAATTTGAACTCAATTATTCCAGGGGACGCAGGAAAAAAACAATCTAAACCAAAACCCCCAGGGGTCAGCAGGTTGAAAGGTCTCATTTAGTCCTGTCCAACAACCTGTCATAATAAATACAATGGTCTGTTTCACATTTTCAATCCATAGTTTTCATTTTCATTTTCAGTATGACATTTGGGGTATTCCCTATTGGCAGTTGTAAAGCTG
Source organism: Poecilia picta (assembly GCA_033032245.1). NCBI lineage: Eukaryota > Metazoa > Chordata > Actinopteri > Cyprinodontiformes > Poeciliidae > Poecilia > Poecilia picta. Next base: position 1,791,234 of record CM065371.1, read on the forward strand.
TGTGCTTGAGAATCCCGGTTGTCAGGCAGTTCCACGGAGGATTGGTCCAGTGGGAGTGACTGCGGTTCTGGCAGAAACCATGTTTATTTGCTGAGGAGAAGGGGAAGAAGCCCTGCAGAGAGACAGGAAGGAAGCAATACCCACAAGTATGCTGACTCTTCCACATGCCTCCATCCCAAATTAATCATGGAAACATGCAATGTTCCATGATTAATGCTCCTTAATGTTCCTTATGGAGAGATCTGCGTAATAATTACAGAAATATCAGAAACACTTTTCAGGTTTTCTGATTGTGTGTGTGTTTTTGTGGAGCTTAGAGGAGTCTGCTTCTGATTGGTTGACAAACTCCTGCCTGACTACTGACTAGTTAATGAGCTAATCTCACATTCACCCTTTTTTTCTTTTATTGCTTAAACTGTCCAATTCAATTAAGTTTATATTGTACCAATTCACAACAAATTACGTCTGGAGGCACTTTTTTCCCCCAACATTATCTTTATTGGTTTAACAACAATGCTTTCAATAAAATACAGGACACAAGTGTGCTCTCATATCAAAGGAAAAGTCAAGGGTAGTTAAACTATCGTCCAGCGCTTAACTTGTTTTTCCTTGTCAGTCAGGAGATTATGAGATCTCTTAGAGCAGCACTTATTACATACAGAATGTATGAGAAAAGAAAATCAACTCCCCTAATACGTCTGGAGGCACTTTACGAAAAAATAGTAATTTCAATTCAATCACACAGACATTCCAATTGCTCCTATTTATCGAATAGTACAGTAAGCTCAAATAATTGTTGAAAGCCCGCATTGCAAATTTGTGTTTTGTTAAATAGTGGAAAAATATTATTTCTTCCTAAAGTCAGCTTAGAACCCCAAGTTGTTTTAAGTTCCATTTCCCTTTGCATTAGCAGCAGTTTCTTTAGGCCCCCACCTATTCGCAGCTCAGGTTTTTGAGGAAAGGCCGTCAATTTGGGGTCTTTTTTGAAGCACATATCTAAAATATTTTAAATAAAATTTTAATTGGAAAGCCAGAAAATCTGGGCACAATGTTATTTGACACATTATTGATTGGCTTTTGCAAATCACACATAAAATTGAACCTCAAGTAAGGCACTCTCTGACTGAATATGACACCTGTCTTTCTGGGCAAACTTGGCTGGTCTGAAAGGTGGTCCTGAAGTTTAAACACATGTCCCTTTCACTGAGAAGTAGTTCACATAATGAGCTCAGCAGATGCACAGTTCCACCTGGTGTTTTCTAATTACTGCTGGCTAGTTTGAAGGAGCTCAGAGGAGGAGCAGCAGCTGAATGGCTGCCATGGAAGATTAAAGGATTTCTCAAATATGCATCAAAAAATCAAGGCAACATTCCAGGTATGGTTTGAGGAGGGAATAACATTATAACATGCTGCAAAGCTCAAAAGTCATTTATACATAATACTGCCCCTTTATTTTAATATTTATTAAAATTTGGAATAAATATTTTAGTATTTATTCCACATTTTAATTAGCTATAAAACCGATTAGTGCATGAACAGCAACACATTCTAAGTTAGTTTTAAATTCATTACAAATGTTGTGCCCTGCCTTTTTGTTGCTTGGATACCATACAATGTCAATAAATTTGCTAAGCAAAAGGATAATCAGATGAAATTTGCTCTGATGCTGCAAGGTGAGCTGATCCTTCACACAGTTTGTCTAACAGAACTATTCTAACCCATTAAAATTGTGAGGTTGAGTTGTTTGCACTTTGTTTGGTAATTATAAGCACCAATGGCTAACACCATCATGCTGCATCCTTGCACACCTGCACAAGTGTTGTGACTCAGCATCCGTGTGACGGCGCCTTATTTGCCTTTCGTTGCATCAACTGAGCTTGTGAAAATGTTTATGGATCCGGCACAGGGGGTCAAGGAAAATACTAATCTTGGAAAGTCTTTTCACATCCTTCAGTAAGGCTGCATCAGCAGATGAATCTTTTATGAGACGGGCTCATCAATACATCGAGCACGCCAAACATACAGACGAACACTGCCGACAACAGGACATTAACGGTTTTCTGCAAGGAGATGAACTAAACAGTGAAAGAGAAAATCTAAAGAAGACCGGAATTGAAGGGGGTGGGGAGGTTGAAAATGCAAGAGAGCAAAAAGGCTCTGTTTTTGGGAATACCAGAAGAGCACTTGATGCTGCACTGCCTGGGAATGCCCCCCAGAGAGTCCATACTCTGATCAGAGATGCTTTTGGACAGCTGAATGATCCAGCAGAGGTTTATACTCTTTATACATTAAGTGAGAATGAGTCCGCAGAGCATCAGGGCCACAAACCTCTATGTAAGACAAAGTTGATGCAATCTAGGGTTAGGGTTAGGGAAGGATAAATGTGCTTACCGTTACTAATGACTGTAGAGTGAAAAAAGAATGTTAAAAATAGCTTTTGGAATACATTAACTTCCTTCATGCTGGCAGTACTCAATGCTGTGATTCTTCCTCTTCTAGCTGTCCTGGTGAAGAGTCCACATTTTTAAGAGGGCATGAAAGACTGTGCTTTTGGCAAGACATGGTAGAGAAGGACTTTGACAAGTGAAGGGGGAAAAAACACGGGGCATAGTGGGAAGAAGCTCTGACAACACTGTCTTCCTCCACTAAGCTCTTCTCCTTTCACTTAAAAAGTTATAGCCTGAGACGTCACTGTTCCTCTATTTAATATGGAGAACTAGTTGAGACAGATTTTATGTTAAGAACTAATGATAAAATGAAATTTAAATTCTTTATTTTTTACTTTGCATTAAAATCCAAATAAACAGTTAAATATAATATATTATGGGGAGCTAATGGAGACCAAATTAAATAGATAAATAAATACATGATTTAAATGTTTAAATAATTTATTTAACAGACGATTAATTTATTAAATTTGTCATGAAATTATTAAGATGCACACATGTTATAGCAGCTGATTAATCAAATGTGATCATATTTATTTTATTTAATTTCATGGCTCTCGTTCCTGTTCTTCACCAGTAGTCAAGGGGTGGGGTTCTGGGTGGGGATAGCAATGATTTGTTATACTCCAATACATTAGCCTAATTTTTTACAAATCATGGCAGCCCTGATTTATTTTGTCCCTTCCTTAATAGATATAACAGCAACTGTGCTCTATATATTTCTGTAGCAGTAGGAATAGTTGTAGCTTTTCTGCTAAAGCAATGCAAACTTCATTCATTATATACATTTTAATTTTTCTATCAATCCCATTTTACCACAGACACACGGTCATTTTACTCAACATTTTACTACTAGAATCTTACACTAGCCCATGTCTGCACTAAATATGCCACCACTACGGACAAGTAGAGGTCACAACAAAACCCAGGGTCTTTCTTTCCAAAAGTGGGCGTTTCTCCCAAAAATGGGTGGAGTTTGATACAAAACAAGCAAGAGAAGTAATTTATAAAATCGGAAAATAGACATTCTACAAAAAGTATGAACCACACACTAGCTTATGTCCACTTAGCTAATAAGCAAACTAAATAATGATCTAATCAAACATTTACTTACAACAGTTTTGCTAATAACATCACATTTATTTTTCAATTTTTTAAATATGCCATTATAGTAGAGCTGTTTAGTCTAGTTTAAACAGATCAGATTTAGAGCAGGTGTTTAAGCTTATAGGAGCTCAGGTGGAGATCAGGCAGCAGAACTCTGTGTTTATGTGAGTATGCATACAGTATATTGATTGACATATTTGTGTGCATGAACTCCTCTGTTCATTGATTTTTAGCAAATAGTTTTGGACACTAAAGTATCCTAATGAGAATTGAGTAATTTTGCTAATGCAAAAAGCAAAAGAAAGGAAAACCATTCCATCCCTGGAATCAATTTTCCAGTTCGTACAGACACACATAGCATCACACACTCCAACAGCAGGTTTAGATTCACTAATTAACCTAACCTGCTTGTTTTTAGACTGTGGGAGGAAAGTGAATTACCAGGAGAAAACCCACAGATGCAAGAAGAGAACATGCAAACTCTACACAAAAATGTCTACACAGCCCAGATTTCAACTGGAGAGAGATGTGTGCAATGTCTTGTTATAATTTAGCAATTTTCCTCATCATGTCTGTTAGGTTCATGCTGTTTGCCAAAACAACACAATGTCTGCAAGCAAGAGATCAGAGAAAATGAGACAGAGCATATATGTATATTGTGTTAGCATGCTGGTTTCTTCATCTATGCAAAGTTTGAGCTTCAAATGTCAAATTCTTCAACGTGTTTAGATTTAATTTAAAAAAGACATTTCCGATTGCAGAGAAAAACTCCAAAAATGCATTGACTTCTTGTTTCAAAATCATTCTGACCCACAGTCATTCAAACTATGAGTGCACCTACAAATCTACCACTGGAAAATTACATACTATCCAGATTCAATTTTCAAGAATTTTTATATCATTTTTAGACATTATAGATCATTGAGTAAAAACATATGCTTGGCAGTTTTTCACCAGAGATCTCAAGACACAATGCTGTAGCCAAATTAATATCCAGCTTTGTGTTAAAGTGCTATTTCAAGGAGCTGTGTTTTTTTGGCAAGCGAGTAAATTTAGAAAAATCTGGAGAGGATTATCTTTGATTAACAGCAGATGCTTTAAATCTTGGTCTTTGGGTTTGGGGTTAATAAAATCTTCCTACATAAAAGATTTTGAGCAGAAAACCTGGATAAAGTTACTGCTCTTCCTTTCCATCCACTGTTACACCAGGTGAAAATAAAGGAGCAGATATGAATTTAAGACTACGACAACAAAATTAAGCCAGGACAGGGAAATGGAAATGTGATTGCAATTGTTGAGCTAAAGATGTTTACAGCAAGATGACATTTGAATTTCAAATTTGGATGTGAAATGTTTCACCTCGGCAGCAACCTTTTCACATTTTGTTTTACAACAAAGTAACTTCAAGCATGTTTTATCGGGATTTTACGTGTCAGGCCGATAGAATGATGCACTGTTCTCTTGTCTTATTTTGTTTTTAGAAGTTAAAGACATAAAAGCTTCATGCACTTTTTATTCAGCTTTACTCTGTGACGTCCTCAGAAGTTTGTTGGAGAAGTTTGGAGAGCAAACAGGATTGAGCAGACCAAAAGAACACTGCAGACCGGTCAGTGGATCACAGTTGTCTGCAACTTTGGCCATTATGGAAGAGTGACAAGAAGAACGTCAATATTGAAAAAAAGCCATAAGAGGTCATGCTTTCGGGTCACCATGGACCATGGAGGGGACACAGAGAATAAGCTTATCTGGTCAGATGGGATCAAAACTAAAACATGCTAAATTGTAAGTCAAACGGAAAACTTTTACTGGACATCCTCTTAAACACATCATCCCCCACAGTGAAACACAGTGGCAGCTTCATAATTTAGGAATATGTTTCCTCAGCAGGGAAATGCAAGCTGGTAACACATAGTGTGAGGACAGTTGGAAATAAATGCAAAACAATATTGGAAGAAAGCTTGTTTCCTTTCAGTCAGTATATTAAAAGTAGGCCTACCTGAAGACGGCCTTTTAACTAGAATGTTAAGACATAGGGCAACCCATGAAATCCTTCCAGAAGGATATGTGTATGTGTGTGTGTGCGTGCGTGCATGATTGTTTGTCTTGTGTGTCTCTGTGTTGCCCTGCGATGGGCTGGCGACCTGTCCAGGGTGAATCCGCCTCTCGACTGTTGACCACTGCACCCCACCTAACCCCAGGAGGGATAAATGTGTAAGAAAATGGGTGGATGGATGAATCATGCCAGGGCTTCCCATTTTTTGAAGCTTAGTGTCAGAGCAGGAATATTACTCTTTTCGTAAGTTTCCCTTTTTGATTTATTACAAATAGTCCATCTCTGCTTGCAACGTATGCGTGGAAAGGGCAGTCACCTGTTTCATATTGTGGTGCAGTTCATGGCAGGTGTTTAGTGCAAAAGGCCATTGTGCAGAAGAGCGCCTCCGCCTTGGGACCTGATTATGGTTCTGCAGCCGCAGTGTGACACGCCTTTTGAGCCTCTGGAATCTGTTAATATAAATGTATTTCTTACAAGACTGTGTTTCTTCTGGCTCTGTGTTCTGCAAGTCACACAAGAAGTAACCAGGCGCTGCCTGTTCACAGGTTCTGTACCCGGTTTCGCCTCAAAAGCTACATTACGCCCTAATGCAGCATGCACCCCTACGTGTTATCATATAGAAGTCTTTCAGTCAACAGCACCACTCTCTTTTGAAGCTCTTTCTTCTCCAACTGTTCAAGTGCTTTGTGAACCCACTATAGGGGGAAACCTGATCTAAGCAGAGTCTCTCTCACTGACTCATGGAGGCCATTTTCCTTGCATATGCCAATAAAGGTTTGGACATGCCTGATCACGTGCATGCATACTTCTTTGGGCTTTGCTTCACGTATTTCAGTGGAGGATCCATATTCTGCAGCCAACTGGGCTTTACCCAGCACATTTGTTAAATTTGTCTCTGTGAATATGACAACAGATGACATCAGTCCTTGGCTGTTAGCTCAGCCAAAGCATACAGGGACACATATGTATGTGAATTTTTTTTGAAAACAATCATTTCCCTTCATTTCAAAATTAAGTCCTGCTTTGTAATAGTCTATCACAGAGGTTCCCAAACTGTGGGGCGCGCCCCCTAGGGGGGGCGCCATGCCATTGCTGGGGGGGCGCGGGAAGCCTCTGGATGAAAAAAAAAAAACATGGACGCTGTATGCGCTGGGCTTTTATCTTAGAATGGCAAAGTCTCTGTTATTCCTCTGTCAATTTGATACAGTAGGGGCTTCCACATTTCCCATATCTGTGTCCTCTGTCACTTTTATCAGCAGTTAAAACTGTTTAATCTGTTGTTAAGCTGTTTTTCCGAACCGCCTACGCAACATGAGCGCTACGACACTTGCGCTGGGTTTACACACCTGTGCGGCAGCGAAGGAGACCTGCTGCTGATGTGCACAGCTACGCAGGTGTGTGTTAGAACAGTGGTATCCAACCTTTTTATTACCGCAAAAGTATTGCTGCGTCCCGGGGGGAGTGGGGGGGGGGGGGGGGTGCGCGTGAACAGTCAGATAAAGCTTCTGCATGTTGATGTTCTTGCTAAATCCTGAATATGCCCGATTTGGGTTGTCTTGGCTCTTTTATCGCAGCCTGTGGGGTTTTCCCTGAACGAGAATACGAGCTGTTGACTGTGACAGGTAGCCAATCAGAAAGCGCGGTGACGTAAGAACAGAGGGGAATCCCAAACAGCTGAGATATCGCGCAACTGAGAGTGGTGGATATCGGAGATGATGTGTGGAAAATGTTATTATTATATGTAAAGGTCATTATTATATATTTATTATGTTTATTCAGTTAAAAATGTTAACTATGGAAAAACATATTCACTCCAAATCATAGTGCAGCAAATAGAGCGGCTGCTCTGGTCGCTATGGTAACGTTTACATATCCCTTCAAAATAACATACAGATGCGCCACAAAAACAACATTTTACTTTTGTGAAAACTTTAACTCACTATAATGACTGATGAATGATAATGACTAACGGAGCCCTGAGCTTGTTTCTCTGCAACTACACGGTTCCATCTGAAAGTGATGAGAGACATGACACCTGAAGTGTTGCTTATATCTACAACCTGCTTGGTCTTTAAGTGGCGAAGCAGCTTGACGCTTCATTGCCTCATTAGCCGCATGTTACACAGAGCTGCTTGTAATGTGGGACTCATTTACCGGTCCGGGATAAATCCATCCTCCTGTCTCTCTGGGCCTTTTCCCCTTTGTAAAGTAACTTTCCAAAGACATCTGATCTGTTTCTTACTCATTTTGCTGCTTGTGGCTCAATGTTGGCGAGCAAGTAACCGAGAGAATCTGGTTAAAGGATTTTCAAAATAAAAGATCCTCCAGACTTAAATAATACTTAAAACGGAAATATTTAATTATTTATTGCGCAGCCCCGTACCAATTGGGAACCACTGTGTTAGTCATGGCAGCAAACCAGCAAAACGCAAGAACTTTACAGTTTTTTCCCCAAAACTAACAGACTGAGTTGAGAGAAGCTGTTGGATGCAGGTAATGTTAGTTAATAGATGACTAGCTAATATCAATACAGCACCTTAAGCTTAACAAGTAGCCTGTAGGCTACTGATGTTGTTGTCTATGTTCAGCTACCATTAATTTTGCTCTCAAAAAAGTCGCCCCCCCCTCAGGGGCAGGGACAGGGGGGGCCCAGAAAATGTTTGGTAACCACTGGGGGGGCGCAGGAGAAAACGTTTGGGAACCACTGGTCTATCATATAAAACGTCAAATAATTTTAGCTAGGGCTCAGAAAATAAATGCATACATTTTTATGAATTAATTACATAGATTTACATAGATTAGATGTTCAAATTTTTAACAAATGAATCAATTTTTACCATTTCTCATACAAGAGTCCCAAGTTGGAACCTCTGTACAATGTTTCTGGTATCCCCATAAATCTGATGTACAAGCGACATACGCTAACAACAATGATGGACGATAAAGCCAAACTTTTGGCCAACTGAGGCTTAATTTTTGCTTCAAAAACGATTTGATTGGATGCTAGAGAAGCCTTTTTTTGTGTGCATATTATGCAGGTTTCATTGAAGCTATGAAATAGCAGACGTCCCCAACTCTAATGTCAGAGTACATAGTCCATAGTTCTAAAGAAGTTTCCTGAATGATGTGGAGGTACTGACACACTGGGAAGCTGAGTGGACATTTTGAACTAACCTGATGACTGAATAATCTAAACAACAGATGGAAAGCAACAAATGTATTTGCTGTTGAGCTACTTATTCAAAAATTTAGCAGAAAAAATGGTTTTTGAATTGAAAATGTATTTAGATTAAAATGCAACTAATTCATTTCAGACCATGAAATTATCTCAGTTATCTAGTTCCACTACTAGTTTTAACATAAACAAGCAGAATGCAGAGGGTGTGAATAATTGTCCAAGAACCGGAGATACAGAGAATCCAATGACTCAGTCATCAATGTATGTGTACCAATAAAGTCCAATAAAGTCCAAATGGTTACTCACCACCGGGCTCTCCATGATGCCTTTGAGGAAGATGAGATCCAGGTCATTAGCCGTCGTTGAACTGGTGCTGTCACTCAATGTGTCCAGAGCCTGATGCATGGCTATAAAGCAAAGAAAAAAGAGACAATAAAAACTATTTCATTTAACAGCTTTAGCTCCCCCCGACAGTCAGGTGTGAAAAATGGAGGGACAAGCTTGCCTGAAAGAGAGAATAGAAAAAGTAAAGAGAGAGACAGAGAGAGAGAGAGAGAGAGAGAGAGAGACAGCGAGAGAACATTTCCAGTAGTGGGACATGTACAGATTGAACGATGGATGGGGTGAGAACAAAGGACAGGGAGGCAGGATGGGAACTGCCTCACTTCCTTTCCCAAGCAATTTTATCCCTGTCAGTCATTCTGCTCATAAGTCTGTCAGACGAGACAGTATCATTCTCCCACAACTCCCAACTTCCTACGCACATGTTCTTACATCCACACACATACACAAACACACACGCACACACACACACGCACGTGCGCGCGTCCACGCACACACAAACGCCATTATAGCAACACAGCTGCTAAGGTTGCTGACAGAACAAACATTTTGACATTTGTCAGTTTCCAGACGTCCCTTAATCCCCACCATACATTTCAGGAAGTTGGATAAGACGACATGGTAATATCTCATATGTGTCTGCTATTTAACTGTGACATCCTCTTTCTGCCTCTGTGATGAGGCTGACTTAAAGACATGCACGAATGCACCTCTCCCTCAAAGATGCGAAATCAAACTGAACTCATTACTCAGAGGGACAACCAATCAATGGGCACAAACAAGATGATGTCAACAACTCGATGAGGGTTGGTGAGAGTTTGATGCCACTTTCCAGACTCAGAGTATGACTCATTAAGGTACCTGACATCACCTACTGCTGGGGAATTAATCAAAGCAGACCTGACAGTAGGACACGTGGGTGTTTTTATTAATAGGGGCCATTTGTCTAAAAGAATTTGCATAACAAACTGCGAATTCTTTGTTGTCGACGTTGAAAATACAGCAGCGGTTCTTAATGTTTGTGACAGAAAGAGACAGAAAGAGGTGAAACAATTAAATTCATGGCTCTTATCTACTTGAAGAGCTGTATAGGTTGTAGGTAGCAAATCCATAACAGCAACCAGATGAAAATTTGGAGAATCAGGGGGAATGTTAATAAGCAAATCACTCCTCAGAGGAACTCTGTTAGAAATATATAAGGGACGGAACTGGATTATAGAGAACACGGAGACTGGTAAAAACTCTGAATCCCAGAATGCACTGCATTAACCCATTTAAACGGGTCAATGATTTTGTTCACTCTACAGAGAACATTTGTAAAATTAAAGGGTTAAAGAGCAAATCAGCATTAATCACTAAGGTTAGCAATAATCTCACAGGTAAGCTTGTTTACAGAAACAAAAAAAAAAGTTTTCCATGATAAATATGAAAGAAACCAAAGTAGTTTAAAGCCAGAGATACCAGCTTAAACCCTCAGTATGTTCAGTAACATTCAGTAGTCACAGGGATCGGAGCCTGCACTGAGATCAGGTATGATTAACTGTTCCCTGCCTCAGAAGACTTTAAAAGACAAATGTAAACCTTCAGAGAAGCTAATTTAGTGGAGTTCAGTTTCTGAAAATTAGAAAATTAGAAATTACATTAGAAATGTACACAGCATTTTATACTAACTTACTAAGAAACAGCAGTTTTGACATCAACCGATAATTAGCACTAAAGCTAGAATCACGATTGGACTCCTTTAGTAGTGGTTTTACGTCAGCATGTTTAAAATAGGATGGACAGCAACCTTGTCTCAGTGAGTTGTTAACGATTGACAACAATGAAGGACTTAGTGAGACTCCCAGACAAGCCAGAGGGAGGTGACATCTAGAAGGAGCACGACGAGGGTTTCATTTTACCAATAAGTGTAGCCAATTCAATTAATATGAAAGCTAAACTGAGGAGGGACCTCAACAACTGCCAAGAAAAAACAGAGCCGTTAAGTGCAGACGGGTATTACACTTCATTGTCAAACTAATTCATAAAATCTAGAGCCAAACATGAACTTGTTTAGGCAAAGAGCAGGGAGTAAAACCCATCCTAGTATGACTGGAGTCCATTCACTATTTAGAAAGATTATTAAGAGTAAAGACTGACCTATAATAGTGTATTAAGAGCTTCTGCTTGAATTAAGCACAATGTGCATCAAAGGAAGCATAACCATGCACGTTAAAAATTCCCTAAAGGTCTAAGTATAAAATTGAAACTTTTTGTTCTTTTACAGAACCTTCCTCTTTAACATTCAGGTGAAAGACTTCATCTTGTATCTCAAGTTGTGAAAGGAACCCTCTTATTCATAAAAAGGCTGAGCAGCATGAGTCAAAAGTATTTATCTTTCGCCTGCTCATGTGCTTTATCAGCCCCCCCAAGGCCGCTTTTCTTAATGACATACTCAGGGTTTTTTTTCCATCCATTTTGCCTTTACAGGTGTGCTGAAAGTAATTTTTCACTTGGCTGGATCTAAATTGCTTATACCGCTCGCAGGAATTTGATACTATATGAGGAGTTTTGTTCAGCAGGTGGAGGGATTAAGCACACACAAAGGCGACCCAGGTGTGTGGGCAGAATGTACCTACGTGAGCATCAGGGATTCCGCAAAACTGTGAACGTTTAAGGAGATCTTACCACGAGTTTTAAGACACTAGAACAAGAAGTCAGCAGTAAGTTATTTGTGTAGAACTCAAATCCTTTCAACATGGCATTTAAAATAAAGATCACAAGAACAAGAATCTCTCCAGCAAGGCCTAAAAACAGGAAACCCAAATGAAGCTACTTCAGTAAGTGAAAGGCTCGCCTGAGTGCCTCTTCATCCCAAAGGGAGGTTACAATTAAGCTCAAAGTGACGGAGACGGTGGAACAACCTGGCCCGTTAGCGTTTGTAGTTAGATCACAGCAAGGAACACAAACCTCTCAGCCGACACTTAGCAAAGGTTGCTAAGGAGCGGCGGTTAGATAAACAGAGAGGAGATGCTCAGAGGAGTCCGGGGGGGCGGGGACATGGAGGAAGGGAGGTGGGAGAAATGGCTGTGTTGTTGTTCCTCCATGTCTGATCCTCAGGGGGGTATTAGACATAGCAGAGCGCAGCCTGCAGCTGGCCCTCTCCATTCCCCATCATTGGGCTGACGCAACATCCTGCTCTACTGAACTTCTAATAAACAAGTTGGTTTAAAGTGCAAAGAAATCCTCTAAAAAATGATAGTTTGTTCAGAAGTGACGTCTAAAAAATGTCTAAATTTGACCAAAAAAGGAGTATTAACTTCTTACTCCTCAAAACCAAAACTCAAGTAATTATCTTTGGACTCAAAGAGGAACGATCAAGTCAGCACGCAGCTTCATTAGATGTGTTTTTGTTGAACGCATAATTACACAATTTGAGAATGTGAAAATAAATTTGCTTAATGGAAATACAGCTGTTAGAAAAATTTCCAAAAAAAAGCCCTTTCCAAAAAAAAATTTTTTTTTGATATAATGGCTTCGGCACTAGGATGAGGTGGTTTTCGAATTTGGTTCATTTTGCTATACAGCAGTAGAACCACTTTTTTTCACATCACGCGAGTCACATGACCAACAACCCGATGTTGCAACTGCCGCAAACCACGAAAAAGAAAATGACAGGAAGTGGAAAGAGGATGTTGACACGGCAAGTTTTTAATGACTTCTTGCTTGAACAAATTTATTCACGTATGATTTTAACTGCGTTTCTTAGTTAATGGAAACACCACAATTGTAGAGTTATGTTTTTTCAATATTAGTAGAATACTGATAAAGTTTTGTACACATCTGAAATGGAAACACACCTAGTTATTACAGCTAGAAACTAGTGATAAGGCCAGAAATCTGGCTGTAGTAATTGACTCAGGTCTGAACTTTCAGAGTTGCATAAAGACAGTTACAAAGTCAGCCTTCCATCACCTGAAGAACATTTCCTTCACTTAACTTGACCAGTTGCCAGTTTACAACATCAAGGTTTTTAAAATTAAGCAGACAAAGACCAAAGCCAACAGGGCCCCGCAAATCCTCCCAACTGCAACTTTTAGATGTGTCCCTGGTCCAACCTGAATCATATGACTGAACCACCTCCTGATTAGCACAGCCCTGCTAATGACATCATTAATTGGTTCAGGTGTGCTCAAGCAGAGACACATCTCAAAGTTGCAGGACATTGGCCCTCAGGATCTGGATTTGAAAACCCCTGATCTAGAGTTCTAAACATTATGCTCACAATATTCTGAGAGATGGAGGGTTTTCCAGCAGGATCCAAAGATGTTTTGAGCAAAAATAGAAAAAAAAGGACCTTCAAAATATTTATTATTTTCTACTAAGAGATTCAGTCATGAATCATTAATTATCTAATATTTTGCAGCCTCCCTTTACTCAAAACAGTGGGGAGGATCTTCAGGGTCAACTGAAAGGCCTGACAGTAACTTCAAAACTCTTCTAATTTAAAAGTCTGCAAAGCTAACCCTTGAGGGAGATAAAACAACATTTTATGGTTTTTGGGACACTTTCTCATTAAAAAAAAACAGGTGCGAATTACAAATTTATTTTTAGCCTGAAAACAAAACTTTCCCCAATGTTGGAGGCAGAAACTATATTTTTAGGATCAAGATGATTTGTGAAGGACTTTAAAGCAAACTTCCTCTTAATGTGAAGTGCCCCAAAACAAATGTCTTAAGCCTTAAAAGACAGTAGTGTTTGACTCTTTGTGGACTCTTAGTGGAAACATACCCAGAATTTATCAGTAAATGAGGGGCGTGGGGGGGGACAAAAGGATTTCTGATTTGCATATAAGTGAGAATTTATCAATGAGACGTTTCATTTTACTTTCTCATTCACAACTGGATACAATACTCTAGTTAAAAATGTCAGCTTCAGGCAGTGAAAACACATTACTGAAGTTGTTTTTTGTCCCCTGAAATACTCCCTGCTGATGTTACTGCACTCTTAGCTCACTGACGCGCTATTAAACTGTCAGTTGAGTATATTGAGTTTATCCTTGGGGGGAGAAAAAAAAAGTGCCTGAAAACAGACACCTCTTCAATGCATTATTAAACCCTTCAAACTCGCTCCTTCGGTCCTCAGCTCTACAGCAAATTATAATTGCTATAACTCCCTTAAGGAGCAAAAGATGAAATCTTCAAAATGTTCAGACTGCATACTGATATAAACGACGGACCCAGCTCAGTTTGGTGATACAGGTAACGTGGGTAACAGTCTGTTCCGCTGTGGCATGTTCCAGACTTATTAAGTTCTGACTGTGGAATATGATGACTTTTTATTCCACAGGAAAGGGGATTTTTTTTTCCCGACCTGATGCATCTACAGAGCATAACCTGCCTTCTTTATGAATTCAGAGGACAACATTTCTCTGGCATATAGAGGACTCAGAATGCGTGGAATGAAATGGATCCTGTTCTGCTGTGTGTGAGTAATGTCAAATCTTCTTGCAGCTCATCCACATGAGTTAGGAGGCTGCTGTTTGAAGTGTGTGTGTGGGCTTGTGAGTGTGCAGCGCATAGTGCTTTACTGGCCTGGTTTGTGTGTTTTAGAGGTACTTGTACAGGCTTGACTTTTAAGCTCATCTGCTCAGTGTGAACAAGGCCAACCAAAGTTTTTTGAAAACTAAAATGTTCATTCAATTACCTGCATTTATTTTTAGACAGACAGAGTTAAGGTGTGCTGAAAACGTGTCCATGTCGAATGCAACAGTGGTGGGAAAATTATACATTTTTAAGGAGCAGTATTATGTGTTTTCCAGTCAGATAGTGCCACCTTATAGCATAATCAAGTAACTATGCTAACTTCAGGTGTTATGAAAAGGCACATTATATTTATATATGACTTAGAAGAAGTCTTACTTTGTAATTTAACGCCTTGAAATTGTGTCTCTGTTTCTTTAAGAAGCTCCTGCTCTTTCCGAGACTCCGCCTTCAGGAAGTCAACACTACATGACTCCTTTATTAACCCTTTTTTTACCAGTGTTCCATTAAGAAGCCATGAAGGAGACATAAAAAACTCTTCTTTAAATTAAACTGGTAGAAAAACTAACACCTCACATCAACCCCAACAGTGGCTACACACCATTGTTCTAGTAATATGAGATCAAATGTGAAATTGCACAGTTGGTAGAGCTGTTGCCTTGCAGCAAGAAGGTTCTGGGTACGATTCGCGGCCCAGGGTCTTTCTGCATGGAGTTTGCATGTTCTCTGGCTCAGGGTTCTCCGGCTTCCTCCCACAGTCCAAAAACATGACCATTAGGTTAATTCTCTATAAATTCTCCCTAGGTGGGAGTGTGTGTGCATGTTCCGCTGTGCACACTCACTCTCTGTGTCACCCTGCGACAGACTGGCGACCTGTCCACGGTGTACCCCGCCTCTTGTCTGGAACGTTAGCTAGAAATAGGCACCAGCAACCTTCCCAACACCAATAAGGGACAAGGGTGTATAGAAAATGGATGGATGTGAAACTTTTGGCCTAAATGCAAAATACCAAAGCTAACACTGCACACATCACCTAGAGCACATCATGCCTCCTGTTACCACAGTGGTGTCAGATAATGGGGATGGAGCTGCAGTAAGAGGTGCAAATTATTTCAGACTGTGGTGGAGATTCACCTTCCAGCAGGACAATAAACCTTGAATTAACAGAAAGAGTGTCAGTGATGGACTGGTTCAGTCAAAGTAAATCAACTGAGAATCTGTGGCTACACTTGAACCTTGATTTTCACAGATGCTCTTTGTCCAATCTGACTGAGGTTGCGCTAAACTGGAGGGAAGAATTGGCAAGATCTGCAAGCTAGTAGAAACATTCTGCTGGTTCAACATAATATGTATTGTAATGCATGTTCTAATTTCCAGATATTATCCTTATCCTTAAACTTATCCTTTTTTCCTTCCAATTCACAATTATGCTTTTTATTGTGTTGGGTTATCACATAAATCCACGTCCACGTTGCCAAATATGTGATGTTGACTTCCAAGTTTATCCGCTGAAGTGGCTGGTATGAGGGAGCCATTATGACTTTGACTCTGGAAACACACGGATATTAATATCTGTATCGGTTCCGATATTGAAAATAATCCTAGATGCCATAAGGGCAGATCTATTCGGTCTATTTCTTTGTGCTTTGAGCAATGTCATGCTTTATTTATTTTACATTTTGTTTAGAATCAATAATTGCACTTTCTGAACCATTTGAAAGAAGGTTGGGTGCAGTTTACATTTACATATTTGGCCAACCATGTTTGAAAAATTTGTTATTTTAGTCCATTTTATGATAATTAATTTTTCATTGACTGTTCTATTCCTAATTGTAGGAATGAACAAATTAAAGTTGTTTTAACACGTTTGACCAAACCTGTGAAGCTATTGGTGTATTCAAGTGTGCTGTACTGGCGCAGAGTTATCAAATAAATTTGTAATTCGGTACATGTACATCTGTGTTTAAAAAATTTAAATTCTGCACTGTTTTTCTGTATCGGATCGGTATCTGCCAGTACTAAAACCGATATCAGTATCAGTATGGGAAGTGAAAAAGTGGATCGGTGCGTCTCTATATGACTACATACGTTTTCCATCGAACTGTGAATGAAAGATTAAGTTGAGATAATTGAAGTGCCTTATCAGACACCCTGAGCCACAACCAAATTGAATTGTCCTTTTCTGTTGAGACCCCAACGATTATTTTAGACAGTCTAATCCTACCGACACAGCGCACTCAACGATCCATCATCTTGGACGCTGCTTTACTCGGCTTCAAAGGGTTTCTCTTACAGCTTGAGGCTTTTGGGAGCAGAAAGGCAGAGCAGGATGTGAAGTTTGGGAGTATGACACTTTCAGGCTTCTCTGATCCGAACACTTGTGCATTTGAATGATCCCCGTCTTTACTCACTGTGAATGTGCAATGCAGCAAAGGCCTGCTCTACACGGTCTCCAACCAACAGGAGCACACACACACGCACGCACACACACACACACACACACACACAAACACACACACACACACACACACACACACACACACCACACGCACTCACCCTGAACTGGTAGACAGACTGCTTTGACAGAAAATGTGATTCATCATGGCTGTCACCACCGTCCTGTCAGGCTACATTAGAGAGCAGAGGATACATTGCAACGCCACGCATTATGTGACACACAGTGGGCTTGGCAAGTGATGTGATGAAGCTTGTAGCCTTGTCTCATTGAACATGACACCATAAACTAGTTGTTTTTGTTTCTAATCCCTTCAGCTGGCGTCCTGAGGTATTTGCGTGCATGACTCGACAGAGACGGGGCCAAAGCAACGGCATTTAAAAAAAAATACTGTTGCAAGAAATGCAATATTATTTATTATTGATGAAATCCATTAATTATTTATGAAAGTATGGGGGTTTTCCCATGGTGGAAAAGCAAACATTATCTAGTCATTATTATTCAGTACAACAAACACAGAATTATCTCTAACAGGATCTGCCATGTTGTTTGTTTTGTTCTCCATACTTTACTTCTCTAAAGAGCTTCTTATCTCACTAGCTTTGTTTCCATATCAAATCGATATTCTAATGTCGAAAAAACAATTTTGTAATTGCGGTGTTTCCATTAAATAGGAAATGAAATTATAATCACACGTGAATACGTTTGTTCACGTCATAGATAGCTCTTTAAAAATTATGGCAGACGGATGTAAACGGTTACATGCTTCTCATCGTCTTTTTGTCATTTCCATCAGTAGTAACGTCCAACTTCTTATCACATGACTGTGTTCAAACTACAAAATACATCTATTTTGATACAAATAAAAAAACCCACCTCATCTAAGCATGAAAACGTTTTAGCAAGAATTAATTAATTTTAATTAATAAATTAATTTTTGTAATTTTATGGCTAATGGAAACACAGCTATTGATTTTCCACTAGATAATTAGGCATGAATAATATTATCTAATTGTAAGGTCCACCTGCGTCCTTCTCTCTACATAACTCTTCCAGTGAGACAGAAAATCTTTCACATATTTATGAATATTTTGGATTCAGAGCTCAAATTTTATCTTTATATATTCTCTATAACAATATTTAATTTCCCTTTGGGATTAAAAAAGTATTTTTGAATTTTATTTGTAGATAAAAACCCAAAAATGACTAGTTTCCTCTTTAGAGTTACAAAAGACTGTATAAAAGACAACATTGTGTTGACGTGGTAACCTGGAGTAAAAATAGAGTAGTTCCTCTATTTACACAAAAAAATCTGTTTTCAGATGCAGTAAAAGTAACCCACGTTCGAAATGCTGAGAGAAATGTTCAGGCCTTCATATATAAGCAAACCGTCTCTTGCACAGCACAGACAAAAAATGTGTAGGAGCATCAATCTTAACGCTCAGCTATGATATCATGATCATAACCGCAGAGTTGCTGTAGTTGGTTTGGATCGAGGCTGGTCTACGTTCACATCAGAAGCGAACTACCACTATTTTTGGTTCTGTGTTCAACAGATTTTAAACTATGTGAAGGATATTGAGTTTTAAAAACTAATATTGTTCTACATTTAGTTTCGAAGCTGTCCCTATTTCTTAAAATCCTTTTAATATCAGAAGAAGTGCAGTCAGTTTTCTCCAGATGTATGAATCATAGAGTCTTCCAGGATTGCACCCTCCCAAACATGTTGCTGCAAGTTCAAGTCTATGTATCAAAATCCAGTTTTAAAAATAGCTGCAAGCTCCGGCCATGTGGCGACCCCTGGCCCATAGTATTGTTGAAAATTAATGACTCATACTGTGTTTGCTGTGTTTGGTGCAATTTGGACTTTCTATATGCAAGTTCTACAGTTTTGAATGTTTTGGCGTGTAGGTGTAGGCACGCCCCTAGACATGCACAAAAACTCAAGATTTTGATTACTTTAATCCCCTGTCCCTTTTCCTGAGTAATGACCAAAGATGAAGCCAATGGCTTGATGTCCATAGGAGGAGTTTGTTAAAGTTCAAGGTAAGTACATGTGAAAACTTGCCAAAAATGACCTTTTGATCCTGGACATACAACCAAGAGATGTGTATTCTTCATTTGGGAGAAATCTATGTAGCAATTGCAGATCTGTACAAAGTATAATTTGGGCTGTCTCAATTTAGGGGGTACTGTAGAGATGTTTGGCCACGCCCACTTTTGCTTCCATTATAGGGGCAGTATTATATGTTTTCCAGCAAAGCAGTGTCTCTTTAAGTAACTACATTACCTTCAGTTATTATAAAAATGCTTTGCATATCAAACATGACTTAATTTTTTCTTTACTTAATGCCTTAAAATTGGTCATCTGCCTCTTCAAAAGCTCCTGGTCTTTCTGAAACTCCACCTTCAGGAAGTCGTCACGACATGGTTCCTCTATTAACCCTTTAACAGTGTTTTTATCAGCATTTCACTGAGACGTGGCTTCTATAATGAGCTCAGCAGATGCACAGATCCACAAGATGCTTGCTAATTGCTGCTGGCTAGTCTGTAGAGGGAGCACTGAGTTGTGAGGCGGAAACTTGGAGGCTTGGAAATTGCAGCTTTGTCCTTGAAGGCGGGTCTAGGTTTGCCCAGGCATTTTGTGCACATCTGAATGGTTGCCACGGGAGATTGAAGTATTTCTCCAACATGTATGAAAAAATCAAAGCAACACTCCAGGTATGTTTCTGATGAGGTAATAACAAAATAACATGATGTAAAGCTCAAAAAAGTTAATTTGTCAATAACACTGCCTCTTTAAATATCTGTTATAGATAGCACCATTGTAGCTGTAGTAATTCATGTTTTGTACTTTGTATTGGCTGCAGTTGGAATAATTCAGTTCGAAATAAAACCAGATAGATCATGTTCTACAGTATTTACAGTTCAATGCATTTTTTTTCTCAAGTTCATGACACAGTAAGAATTCACAGTCCAATGATGCATCAGTAAGGTAGAAGAGGGTTTCTTTTCCATTCTTCTACCTGTTTACAGCATGCTGTACACACACCGCCACCGGTTCAAACCTGTCTACTCTCATCTTCATCTCAGCACTACATCAGAGCAGGTGCTAGGCAAATTTAAAACAGCTGGCCACCCAACACCAGCAGCTCCACCAGCAAGCTGCTGTCTGAATCCACTCATCCTCTTCGCTATGATCTACACCTCTGTGTAGCATTCTTCCTCTCCATTCCGTGGTGAGCCATCCAAAGATCTCTGAGCCAGCTGGTCGGTACAAGCCTGGTTCTTACCTTCCCCGCACAGCTTCACTTCTATTCCTTCCAAGGAGTTGGCTGAGTCGCCCTCCTCCAGAGAGAGCCTCCCAAACGGGCTGCCAGCCATGCTGAGCGACTCCTCTCTCACGGGACACGCACTCCCAGCAACACGCCCGATACCCGGGTAAGATCTCCCCCTTCCTCTTTCTGTCACCAGTCCTCGCCTCTTCAGTCCAGAACAGATCCTTGCTCTCTCTCTCTCTACATCCTCCCCTACCTGCTCTCAAGATGAATGTGTAGAAGCTGCGCCTGGGCTGAGAGGCTCCTCTTCTGCATGAATGAAAAGGGACGGTGCAGGGATGAGTGAGTAAAGAGAGAGGAGGAGGAGCAGAGAGAAGGAAGCACGGTGCCTTCTAGAGGAAGGGGATGGGAGGGAGGAAGGACAATTTTCTGTCCAGTTTTCTCTGCAGGGGTCAACTAGGGAAAATATCCACAGAGGATTGGGGCGAGGAGGAAGGAGATGTAGACTGTGCATCAGCTAAGGTTCTGCATTCTAGACACTAAGAACCTGAATCACATGAAACCAATACACAGAAAATCTACTGTATCTGGCATTTTTTTAACTGCCATTTGGTCTGAAGTAAACAGGATATATAGAGGTTCCTGAGGTTCCATGTCAGAAACCAGGAGCAAGATGGCTTCCAGGCCAGGCCAAAGATCCCCAGGCGTCCTTTTCCCGAGATAATATTTCTAGTTCAACTGAGGAAACACCAGTAATCCCAAACCAGCTGTCCCAGTGGGACAGTAAATCTTTCATAGATATTTATTAATGTGTTGGATTCTGTGCTGAAAGAACTAAAGCGCCCTTAAAAATGTTTTAAAACATGCTTTGCAGGGATTTAGATCCCCTCATGATATTTTTAAAGTAGCAGAAACATGTAAAATCTACTTTTTTGTATTACATCTTCCTATAATGTTGTTCTCTCATCAAAAACATACTTGGCGTGTTTCCTTGATTATCTGGAGCATGTGTGAGAAATCCTTTAATGTCCCATGGCAACCATTCAGCTGTATTTGATGGGACTGAAGCTCCTCCTCAGAGCTGCCGTTTTCAAACTTCAGAACTTCCACTTCAAAGAGCAGCCCTATTTTGCAGCTCCCCCACTCAGCTTCTTCAGACTAGCCAGCAGCAATTAGCATACTGTGTATCTGTTGAGCTCCTTATATGAGGTACTTCTCAGTGCAACACTGGTAAAAACATTGTTAAAACGTTACTAGAGGAGCCATGTTGTGATGACTTCCTCAAGGCGGAGTTTCAGTAAGAGCAGGAGTTTTTACAGAGAAGGAAGCAAGGCTTCTTTAAAGAGACAAGGCATTAAATTTTAAAGTCAAATTTATTTTAATTCATATTTGATAAATACAGCATCTTTATAACAACTTAAGGTAACAAAGCTACTTTATTTTGCTATAAAGTGGCACTATGTGACTGGATAACATTTTGCTCTGCCCCTTTATTGACTGTGTTTTTTCCTCCTAACATGATCAATTGTTCCTTCTAAATTCGCATAGATGAGAAAATGGAAATGCTGACAGAAACATTGAGAAATCCGTTGAGTGCCCATATGTGGTGATAGCATTAACAGAAGAAGTCCTGCCAGGGATTGTTCCAGAACAGTTCTGATGTTCTAATACAGGTTTTCAGAAGTCGATAACAACAAAGAAAGACAAGCATACAAACACTGTAAAAACCACCTTGTTGTTATGGTTACTAACTCCCAATGCAGTGGGGTAACCGTTCTATATACAATTTTCTGTCTGTCTATAGCTACATTCACATGCCAGGCAAATGCAACACATATTCAACTTTTTCACGGCAGTCTCAACAACCCAATTGCGACCTTTGCACTCCCAAAAATCTGCCTTTTGCCACTTCTAAATCCGATATGTACCAGATAGTTTTCAAAGCGCCTGTAAATGTCATGTCACATTTCATCTGACTTTTGCGTCATTGATGTGAAGTGCATCATAATTCTGAACAGGAGAAGCCAGTAGTAAAATTGGACATAAAAATTGGCTAAAAATTACAATTCTAAATTTATAAAAGAAGTCTGTGTTTGTGCAACACATCACAATCCTACCACTCCTGGTTTTGACTATAAATCCAAACAGACTGAAGCAAACGACATGAAACTGACTGCAACTTTATTCTTTACAAAATGGAAGCAAAAATGGAGTAATGTCAGATTTGAGCAGCTATAGGATTCCTTGTTTGTCTTTGGTAAAAGATCACAAGCAATATTTCCTGCTGGCGCTAGACTCTAGGATTTGTTTTGGTTGTATTTACCCCAAATGACCTGTGCTATAGTCCACTTGCTGCTTTTGGAACAGTTTCAGGTCCAATTGGCGTCACATACGTATTCACACTACCAGAGTTCACATCATCCGAACCAAGGCCAAGGTTTTCAGGTGGATTAGAGTTAGAGTTTTTGGTCTGACTGTGCATTCACACCTTCGCAAACAAACCGGACTTTCTGGTCAAACGGACTAGAGTTTGATTGAAGTGGACCAAACAGGGCTGATGTGAATCCATCACATAATAGGCTCAGATTGTTTAAAATGGTGATTTAAATTGGTGATTGCCGAGAGCAGTCAGGTTAAAAAGAAGTAATTTCAATGCAATGGTATAAAGCTCCATGATTTGAACTGTATTACCATTCATTCACCACAGTAACCCTGTCAGATGTTAGATGGTTGGTAGATGTGTTAACAGAAGAAAAGGTAAGCTGTGGCTCCACCGAGATTGGACTGCTGAAATCATGAAAGCACTGCATTTACCTCAGTGAATGCTGATAGGGTTCTTTTAAAGGTTCGGAGCTACAGGCAGGAGCAGCTGCCTGCTCCTGCAGTTATTAGGTTATTAGGAAATTTTTAGCTGTTTGCTCCTGGGCTGACAGAAGAATTTTGTTTAAATAAAGCAAGGTTTTAAATGTGACCTTTATACACCTGATAACATCATACAAATCGACATGGTAAAATGCTAAAACACCATTCATAGTTTGGTGCCTTCAAACAAAAAAAGCCTTGGTCCTTGGTACAGTCAGGTCCAAGCTATAAGTGAAATAACTGTCAAGCTGCAGGCTACCAGCCCTGTTAGTATGTGACACTCCCAGAACTACTTGATAAAGAGCAAGCTAGCCAAAAGGTGTAATATTCAGTGCATTAAGTTTGCTTATACCAAAGTACAGTTCATTACAACTATATAATAGTTTATATTTATTATTTTAGTAACAGTGGGAGAAAATTGTCTGTTTTAAATAAAAACAAGTTTTTTCTACATTTAAATTTTAAGTTTGTGAATAAATACTAGTGCATTAAAGGCTTTATTTAGAAGTTTATTTTTTATTTTTTGATAAAAGCATCAGAATCTCCCATCACTTACAACTTATTCCATGAAAATTAAACAAACTTGATCAGTGTGTCACTAGCAGTTCTATAAAAGTATAAATTTTGCCCAGTTAAAATTATATGTTGACTGGCCAAAAACTAAATCTGGATTTAACTCAGCAAGTAGGCACAAGTCTTCTATTGGATAATTACTACAATATGGTGCTCAATTTGAGACACAGAATATGGATCATACCTCCTTTAAGAGTCTATGGGATGTGCTTGAGATGGCTGTGTGCAGCGGTCAGGCTCTCCCTTCATCAATACAAGATATTGGTAAAAAATAAATACATAAATATGCTACACTTAATGAAAATGCACTTTGTGACACTCCAAAAGTGCATCAAAACAATGCCAGAGCAGACACGGTGTTCCCTTTTCAACTAACATAACATTCAAACCGCTTAGTCAAACATGTTTTTCTAACCCTGCTGGAGTCATCTTACATGTCTAACTTGCAACTTGACATACCGAAATGGAGAAATAATTTACAGTGTGTTATTAAAAGTGCCAGTCATACAGTATGAGCACTGCACTTCGTGTACAAATCAAGACTGACAGTTTACTCCACACACAGCTTTACTTGCAGTAAAACTCTTTCCCTGGCACTATGTCTCTCTAGCAGATGACTTCTGGAATTTAATGTCTCCATCCTGTAAGATTCTCTGAAGCACATTGTTTTAGAATAAATTAATACTTATAGCGCTAATTTTCCTGACGTCCAGCAGCATACTGTTGATTATTAGTTGATTACTGCTGATTAGTTTTCAGTTGTAATGGAAAGTGTTAAAGCTGCAGTATGTAACTTTTATTTAAAACAAAAAATTCTAGTTTTTTAATTTTTTTTTCATATTTATTAAAATGACCACTATCTCGTAACAGTGTAATGTGAGACAAAAAATGTTTTAAAAATTGAGGTACTCTGCCTTCTCCCAGTGCTCATAGAACTAACAGCAAAAATACTTTACTCAATCAGAAACAACCAATCAGAGGCACAAGGAGGGGGGTCTCAGTGCTGTCAATCACTCACACAACATGCCGCGAATGCTAATGCTAGTTAGAATAGCCACCAATGATTGGACAGCATACAGAAAGTTGACTGACAGAGCTACGTCCCGCCTCCTGGCACTGAATGGTTGTGCATTTTTGCAGATCACAATAGTAGCATACTTTTGCAAACATTACATACTGCAGCTTTGAATCCTTTTGCCCTGAATCAGAGTTGAGAGCTTCAACCTATAAGACAGCAAATCCTTCAAGGCATGACTGATCTGAGCAGGGGTTTCAGTGCTCCATTAGCCAACTCATTAAGTCATATTAAAAGTCAGAAGATTAGATACACGTCCTGAGAGAAGGGATCAACCACAAAGCATTCAGGATCTCCTAGTATCTCCTTCACACACACGCACACACACAGACCCGATAGCTACAGAGAGAACAAGATAGTTACCAGAGTCCGAACTGGATGTTGCCACAGGCATTTTGAAGTCTGGCTCTTTCTGTTATCCTCCACACAACTTCTTAGATCAACTGCAATAAAAAAGAAGAAATGGTTATTGTCAGACACCATTAGAAATCCAATGATACAGAAGGATGAAAGAAAACAAACAGCAATCACACTATTTTCAATGTAATCTGAAATAACTCTGGCACATGACAGGGAGCTTTATTATGGCCTATGAATAGAGCAGCCAGTTGCTCTGGAGGCGTCTGGTTTTAGCCGTCACATCCGCTGGGAATACAATTAGACAACAGTTGGAAAGGCCTAGCAAGCGGGTGAATGAGTGGGCAGGCTGGCTAACATTAGCTCAGTGAGGATGTCTGTTAACTCTAATTGCTCCATTTACCATCAGGCTGCAAGACGAAATGAGAATCTCCACCAATAAGACAATGAAAGATTTAGTATGTGTCAATGGAGAGCTCTTTAAAATTCAGGTTAAATGAAAGGCAGAGATAAACAAGCATTCAATTTAAGATCCTTCTGTTTGCTGACATCTAGGAAAATTCTTTAAAAAGTGCGGAAAAACTTAATTCCAGTCACTAACGTTAGCATACGGTTACATGACAGTTGAACACCAAGATGTGATTCATGACATTTTTCATAAATCAAAATCTGAATTTTAGTTGTGTTTGGTGAACATTTACAATCACAGTCAGTATTCTGTAGCTACCTTTCATTGCAAATACAGCTGAAAGCATTTTGGGGTACGTGTCCATCAGATTTGCATGTCTACACACTGAACTATTGCACAAAATAAGCTCAACTCATACAGACTGGATGGAAAGCATCTTTTTTATCTTTCATCATAATTTTCTACCTTTGTCATTAGTTCATTATTAGTTTATTTTATTATTCATTTGGTTCAAAATCATTTGGTTGCCCCCATCTTGGCACCTGAACGTTGGGGTTTACCCCAGTGAACAAGAGTTTAGCCTCCCTCTGCCTACGGGTGGGGGGACAGGTTCTGACTGTTGTCTGTGTTTACAGGCCGAACAGCAGTTCAGATTACCCACCCTTCTTGGAGTCCTTAGAGGGGGTACTGAAGAGTGCCCCGCCTGGGGACTCCCTTGTTCTACTGGGGGACTTTAACGCTCACATGGGGAATGACAGTGAGACCTGGAGCGGCGTGGTGGGGAGGAACGGCCCCCCCGATCTGAACTCGAGTGGTGTTCTGTTGTTGGACTTCTGTGCTCGTCATGGTTTGTCCATCACGAACACCATGTTCAAGCATAAGGGTGTCCATATGTGCACTTGGCACCAGGACACCCTAGGCCGCAGTTCGATGATCGATTTTGTCATCGTTTCATCGGATCTGTGGCCGTATGTCTTGGACACTCGTGTGAAGAGAGGTGCGGAGCTGTCCACCGACCACTACCTGGTGGTGAGTTAGCTCCGGTGGTGGGGGAGGAAGACGGTCAGACCTGGCAGGTCCAAACGTGTAGTGAGGGTCTGCTGGGAACGTCTGGCGGAGTCCCCTGTGAGACGGAGCTTTAACTCCCATCTCCGGCAGAACTCCGAACACGTTCCGGGGGAGGTGGAGGACATTGAGTCTGAGCGGACCATGTTCCGTGCCTCCATCACCGAAGTGGCTTATCAGAGCTGTGGCCGCAAGGTTGTTGGTGCCTGTCGTGGCGGCAACCCTCGAACCCGTTGGTGGACACCTTCGGTGAGGGATGCTGTCAAGCTGAAGAAGGAGTCCTATTGGGCCTTTTTGGCCTGTGGGACTCCAGAAGCAGCCGATGGGTACCGGCGGGCGAAGCGGCATGCGGCTTGGGTGGTCGCTGAGGCAAAAACTCGGGCGTGGGAGGAGTTTGAAAAGGCCATGGAGAAAGTCTTCCGTACGGCTTCGAGGCGATGCTGGTCCACCATCCAGCAGCTCAGGAGGGGGAAGCAGTGCAGCACCAACACTGTTTATAGTGGGGATGGTGTACTGCTGACCTCGACTCGGGACGTTGTGAGTCGGTGGGCAGAGTTCTTCAAGGACCTCCTCAATCGCACCAACATGGCTTCTGTTGAGGAAGCTGAGCCTGGGGACTCTGGGTTGGGCTCTCCAATCTCTGGGGACGAGATCGCCGAGGTGGTCAAAAGGCTCCTCAGTGGCAGGGCCCCGGGGGTGGATGAGATCCGCCCGGAGTTCCTTAAGGCTCTGGATATTGTAGGGTTGTGTTGGCTCACGCGACTCTGCAATATCGCATTGACATCGGGGGCAGTTCCTCTGGATTGGCAGACCGGAGTGGTGGTCCCCCTGTTTAAAAAGGGGGACCAGAGGGTGTGCTCCAATTACAGAGGGGTACACTCTTAAGCCTCCCTGGTGAGGTCTATTCAGGGGTCCTGGAGAGGAGGGTCCGTCGGATAGTCGAACCTCAGATTCAGGAAGAGTAGTGTGGTTTTTGTCCTGGTCGTGGAACACTGGACCTGCTCTACACCCTCAGCAGGGTCCTGGAGAGTGCATGGGAGTTTGCCCAACCAGTCTACATGTGTTATGGAGAAGGTGTTCGACCGTGTCCCCAGAGGGGCCTTCTGGGGGATTCTCCGGGAGTATGGGGTACTGGGCCCTTTGATACGGGCTGTCAGGTCCCTGTATGACCGGTGTCAGAGTCTGGTCCGCATTGCCGGCAGTAAGTCGGGCTCGTTTCCGGTGAGAGTTGGACTCCGCCAAGGCTGCCCTTTGTCACCAATTTTGTTCATTACTTTCATGGACAGAATTTCTAGGCGCAGGGCTCCGAGGAGTTGAGGGGATCCATTTTGGTGGCCTTAGGATCGCATCTCTGCTTTTTGCAGATGATGTGGTCCTGTTGGCTTCATCAGATCGTGATCTGCGGCTCTCGCTGAAGCGGTTCGCGGCTGAGTGTGAAGCGGCCGGGATGAGGCTCAGTGCCTCCAAATCCGAGGCCATGGTCTTGAGCCGGAAAAGGGTAGAGTGCCTTCTCCGGGTCAGGGGGGTTGTCCTGCCTCAAGTGGAGGAGTTTAAGCATCTGGGGATCTTGTTCACGAATGAGGGAAGAAGGGAGCGGGAGATCGACAGGCGGATTGGGGCGGCGTCTGCCGTGAAGCGGCGCTGTAGCAGCAGCACAGATGTTGCCAATGCTAATGTTAGCATCTACAGTCCAGATTTCTACAGTTTCATGAATTATCAGAAGTTCTTGAAACACTTGAAAACTAAATATACATAAAAAATCTAATCAAGTCCCACCACTAATAATTAGTCATTGTTACAGCGCATATTACAGCCTGAGGAAAACATGATCACAAGAAGAAATTCAAAATCACAGAATCCTGCTGCTTCCTTGCGACAGACTGGCAACCTGTCCAAGGTGACCCCGCCTCTCGCCCGGAACGTTAGCTGGAGATAGGCACCAGCAACCCTTCTTTACACCCCACTAACGGACAAGGGTGTAAAGAAAATGGATGGATGGATGGATGGAGAATCCTGCTGCCTCAACATATTTACTCAAATGAAAGTAGATGAGGAAGCAGCCTCACAACATGCCCTCAACTCCAGAATCTAAAACCTGGAAGTATTCCCATATCTAACAGCAGACGATTTGTTCGCTTGTTGAAAACAACTTCAGTGAATATCAGACTGGCTGTATGAAAGAAGGCACTGGTTGTTTAAGAAAAAAATGAAGAGGATAGAACAACATGGAGGAAGAAGAGTGTGGCTGATGGGGAAGATACCACTGTATCCAAGCATACTGGATTTCAGTTGCCATGACCATAGTTATCCCATAAAACCAACAATAACGTGGTCAAAACAGAGCAGTCACCAGAGGATCACTGTCTATATTCATAGACACAAGCAAATCATCTTCAGTGGTTTAGACATCACAGATAATAAGAAAAATAACAGATATGGTGACCTTAGACAGCTGTTCATTTAAGATATGGATAGCTAAAAATGTAACACTGCAGATAAAACCACGGTTACATTCATCATTTAAAAAATTTATTGTTTGACATTAAAAAAGGATAAACGTTTCATGTTTTAGATCAGAAAGAATTACCACAATCAGTACTATTTCCGAAAGGGAAAATATTACAATAATTTTTTATGTATGTAACAATATTGGAATTGCTGTGTTTTCATTTCATACATTCTAGAAATGTAATTAAAAATCGCAAGTGAATGCATTTGTTCACATGATAAATCTTTTTCTTTTAAAACGCGCTGCACCATTATGCTCTAGCTGTTTTCAGCCATTTTCTTCTTCATGGTTTTCAGTGTCAATACTGGTTGTTCATGTGACTTGTGATGCAATAAAAGTGTTTTCTTTGCAGTTTTGTAAAACAAACCAATTTGATACAGCCAAAAGAATCCCTCATCCTAGCGCCAAAACATTTTATCAAAAAAATGTTTTTTCAAACTTGCTGTGTTTCTATTAAGCAAATTTATTTTCGATATGTCAAATTGTACAATATACCACTAACTGTGGCCCCAATAACTACATATGAACAAAAAAATTAAACAATTGCACTTAAGTTATGAATGATTCACCTGCTTGTGCGTAACCAAATGTCTTAAGATTGATGTTGATGTTGATGTTGATCTGAAGGATGAATTTGTGCTCGGCAGCAGAAGCACCTCTTCAGCCAAAGTTTTGAAATCAGGGAACATTTCCTCAAGTGAAGTGATCAGACGTCAACAAAGACTCTTTGAAGCGTTTCCTGATCCCACAAAGCCCTCACTTCAGCAGAGAAAAACCCACAGCAAGGGTTCAGCTCCACCAGATGCGCTCCAAAGCCTCCTGTCCAGAACTCTTCAACACGCTGTCGGCTCCCGGGTAGTAAGAAGGTGGAAATTTATTTATTTTTTAAAATGATTGATTGACTTTGTTGTGAGCTGCACAGTGGCGCTGTTGGTAGAGCTGTTGCCTTGCAGCAAGAAGGTTCTGGGTTCGATTCCCGGCCCCAGCCTTTCTGCATGGAGTTTGCATGTTCTCCCTGTGCCTGGTGGGTTTTCTCCGGGTACTCCGGTTTCCTCCCACAGTCCAAAAACATGACTGTCAGGTTAATTGGTCTGTCTAAATTGCCCCTAGGTGTGAGTGTGTGTGTGCATGGTTGTTTGTCCTGTGTGTCTCTGTGTTGCCCTGCGACAGACTGGCGACCTGTCCAGGGCGTACCCCACCCCTCGCCCGGAACGCCAGCTGGAGATAGGCACCAGCACCTCCCGACCCCATTAAGGGACAAGGGTGTAGGAAAATGGATGGATGGATGGATGACTTTGTTGTGCTCTGTGTATAAAGTTGAAAATGTCTGCATCCAAGTGCTCAAGAGTATGAACTGCAATCTTTTATAATGACGGATGACCTTCAGATTTTTCCGTCACCATTTAAAGAAACGGTCAAAGACAGAAAATATTTGGTTAACATGAAATCTTCTCTGCACATAAAAATATACTCATTTTCTGGTAGCAGGAACAGTTATGTAGATTAAAGCATCCTGTTCTGTGCTTCAGTTTGATTTAATTTGTTATAAATCTAGAGTTGATAGTTTCAAGATCTGCTGTTCATTGCACAACACGTCCTTGACTCCAACTAAAATACACAAAACAAAGCTTCAGATCACTGGAATCCTGTTCTTTGCCTCTAAGATGTTTGGATATGCGTTTGCAAAAATCAGTGAGAAAATAAAACAGCAACTCTACCAAATATTTCTAATATCACCATTTTTTTAATACCAATGTCACTTTTATTTTGCTTGCTAAAATAACCATTTACGATATCACACATCTATCTATAAAATTATCATCCAAGCAGTGATATGCGCCTGACTCCGATATTGCATAGGTGGACTTTTAACCAAGTCGTCCTTCACAGCACACAGCGATCCTCTGGCGCTGATCCAGGCTGTCCCGTGTTTGCAATGCGAAACGACAGAGCTCATTAACGACAGAGCTACTGCAGCAGCGCTCGGCCATCCTTTAGGGCTGCTCTGACACACCAGGGGGTTGGGAGAAGGTCGTGGGGGTCAGGATCTCCATCAGCTTTGCTCCTCTTTCATGTCAGTCTGGGAAGAATCGGACACAAGTCGAAGATGGTGGAATTATCTTAGCAGTTTGCACTTTCTTAAAGAAAATGCTGTTTGTGTTCCTAAAACACAGAATAATCCACTGTACTGTGCTCAGATTTGGTATATATCCTGGGAATCCGAACCGTCTTTGCTCTTGAATAGGATTTCCTTCACACAGACACAAGCTTTCACATATGGCAGGGAAGAGATCGGCTCAGTAGCACAGCAGCCATGACATCACAGTCACAGACCTGCTATCATCTCCACACAGTCTGTCAAAACAAAAGGCCGGCTTTGTGTGCTGGCTTTCTGTCATGTGGATGCTCACAGATCTAAAATTATATCTGCGGCCATTTTTAGGACACCTGGCATCATCCAAATATTACATAACCAATAACTAGTCTCAATGGAACATTTGAAATTGTCAGTATTAAGTCTGCTGAATTGCTTCATTGTGCTTGTTGTTATTCAGCAAGACCCTGAAGGTAGAGAAGGCAGACATGTGAGACAAACAAAGTCCAAATAAAGCCTTCTTCCTCTTCTTTGTCCCAGGGCCACGACACACAGGCTGTGGCTCAGGTGTTTGTATGCCAGGCGTCCAAAAAAAAAAAAAAAACGCCTTCAGCCATCCTCACTCTGCGACCGCATTACACGCAGGAGCGCACGTGCACCAGCAACCAAACGAGCCCTAATCCACACATGCATGCTGGCGTCGAGCCTAAAAATAGCGCCGCGCTCCCACAGGTTCATCTCGTCTCATTTCTTTACATGGAAAAACCACCGTATCCAAGACAACCACAGAGGATCTCGTCATCTCCTCCCCACCCTCCCTTTCCCCAGCGCTTTGCCATGGTAACATGGGAAAATGCGTAAAATAATAATAAGTTGTGAACTAGTTCTAATAATATGGTGCTCCTTTCAATCTGAATATTTGTGAAATAGTTTGTAGGTACAGGTCAGAGGTCAACATTTCAGCCCAATTATTTGTTCGTGTTACTCAATAAGAACATTTTAAAATGATTAAATATTTAATACGCAAATCCAAAAGCAATAAGAATTTAAAAAACACAAAAGAATACTTTTCACTTAACTCCATGGTACTGAAAAAATATTCACACCCCTCCAATTGTCCAATTACAGTCACAAATTTTAAAGGGGCGATATTATATAAAATCTATGTTTTTTAGCTTTACATTACATTACATTATAATGATACTCCTTTAGAAATATACCTGAAGTGTTGCTTTGATTCTTTCTCTTGCCTGCATCCTTTCCCTTTTACTCCTCCACTCACTCCTGCAGATTAGCCACCAGTAATTAGCAAACACCTGGTAGAACTGCTCAAATGCTGAGCTCACAAAAGGAGCTACTTCTGAATGAAACACTGGTAAAAACATTGTTTAAGAATTAATAGAGGAGCCATGTTGTGAGGCAGAGCTCAAAAAAGAGCAGGAGTTTCTTAAAGAAACAGATGCTCAACTTCAAATTACAAATTAATTTTCTTTTAAGTCATGTTTGATATACATAGCATGTTAATAATAACTGACGTTAACATAGTTACTTGATTGTGGAATGACATGACACAAATGTGGCTAGAAAACAAATATTATCCCCTTAGTGGATTTTCTATGGATCTTCACAATGTGGTTCATAATTGGGAAGTGGGAAGAAATGTAGGGTTTTTTGTTTCTTTTGTTTTTTTTACAAACGAAAATCGTATGATTTACGTCCAATCTGATGATGAGTATTTTTTTACAGAGTCATCATAATCCATTTTTTAATGGTTTCAGATATGTGTGTATTTTTATTTACATTTTATTTTGGATATTTAATATATCTTATAGGTCCAATGTTAAATGCTCTTTACAAAATTAAAGTGAGAGGAAGAACTTGTCTTACTAAGCCAGATTTGTTAGGTAACAGAACCATATACACATCCTTTCATATACAGTATATATATATATAAACACGTGTGTGTGTATTTCCCAATACACCCACACGTATATGCGTGTGGGTGTATTGGGAAACTTTATATTATCTCCTTGTACAGTTAATACTAAACTGACAAAGAAAATAAAGGTTTCCTTCTTTGTGTCTTATGTTTCTCCTTTGTCTGCGTTCTGACCCTGTGATGTCCAGACAGTCGTTCCTGGATGCAACCTTTCTCTCCCCAAATACGTCTGCGACAGCCCCTGACCAACCAACCAACCGACCCTAAGGCCTCGAATGGGACGCAGCACACGGAGAGAATAAATAATTGAAAGGATGATTGCTCCACAGTTCAGTGATTTCAAAATAAAAGCTGCTTTACCCATGCTAATGAAGGCACACAGTGTGCTGCTGCTCGGTGGCAGCCATCAACAGAATGGAAAGTGAGTAGCTGGTGAATTTTAACTAAGATAACCTTACTGTGGCTTGAAAATATAACTGAAAATGATGACCTGCTGGCTAAGCTTTCGGATACACAAGGAACAAACTAAAACAATTTTTATGAACTTAAAAACTGCCTAACAATAGCTTAACACCATCATTAAATACATGTTACATAAAATTTTGTCCTTACTCTGTAGTATGTTATTCTTAACTTTAATTTTATTCTTCACAAAATGTAAACAGAAATGGAGTAGCATCATATTTTATTGGTTGAAGGACTTCTCTGTTGCCTTTTGCAAATAATTCCTATTAGTGCTGGACAGGTTTGTTTAGGTTGTATTTACCCAGAATGCCCTGTGTTGTAGTCCTCTGTTAGAGATCTTTTGATATTATCATTTTTGTTATTACTTTAGTTCATATTAAGTCTAATACTGTATTAATCAATAGTTAATCAACATTCAGTCTAATGTTAATCAGTAAATGATGTGCTATGCAAATACTTTTTGATTGCTCTGTTGAATATCTGTGTTCCTGAGAACTGATTGTTCCCTCCAGAGTTCGCTCTCAAGGGAAAGAGCTAGTTGACCTGTGTGTTAGAGCCTGCCAGCCTGCCACCTGTTTTATTGTTTATCTTTTCTGACTTTTGTTATTCCAGATAAAAGTCCTGCTCGAGCAGAGAGAGGGCAGAACGCTCTGTGACCGAGTCGGAGGAGTAACTTGCTGAGTCTTCTCCTTCTGCAGAAGCTTGGTCATAAAATTCATATACGTTGTCTGTGGTTCTTTTAATGAAGGTACGAAAGGAAAAATACCTATCACCTCTTCCTGTTTTTTTAAGGGGTGTCCAGTAAAAGTGCAGAAAAAAATGCTTATATAGAGAATTGCAATTCCTATTTTTAGGAATTTTGAAATAAAATCAAAAAGCTCAAAAATCTGCTTAATTTTTTGTAAAATTCTATTTGAAAAATATTTTTTGATTTAAGCAAAAGACAGACTGCTAAGCTAACTTGACACTGGTAAAATATGCACAAACCTATTTATAGTCAAATATAAACTGTTTGATACAATATGCTACCTTATAGAATAGTTTTAAGTAAATGTACTATTCGTTTACATTGACTTCTCCTCATCAGTTACAGAATTTAAACAGAATTTCTCGACTGCTTGAATAGAAAAATTGGTTTCTGAATCCAAAATCATTTCTGAATTAAAAGTTATTCCTGAATCAACTCAAATCACTAAGCACTGAAATATTTGCATCTCTAAATCTAACACCATCCATCAGCCATGGTAAAACATGACAACATCACAACAGGAATGTTTATATGAAGTTGATGGAAGCAAAATACAGATAGACGCTAAAAAAATGACATCAGACTGGACTAGTTTCGGCTTTAAGCAGGGAAACCAACATAAGCAGGCAGTCAGAGCTACAATAGAAGAAAACATTTCTTTATATTAGAATGGACACAATCAACAACCAACATCCATTTAAGAATCTGTGGCGAGACTTGAAAGCTGTTGTTCACAGACGCTCTTCCTTTAATCTGGCTGAACTCGAGCTGTTTTTCTAAGAACCAGTGAAAGGATCTGAAAAGCTTAGAGAAAAAAAAGTCAACATAATTGTGGCTTTATAGGGAAACAAGCATCAACAAAGCATGTTCCTCACTGGGTCTGTTTTAGGTGGACATCAGTCTCCTGAAAGGTTTCCTAATACAGGCATCATGACGACGAATGAAAATAATAAAACTGATCATGTTACTGACTCACTGAACTTCTGCTTCTGTTCCATTTAGACTTAGTTCAACAACGGTACAAATGTGGTATGTCCAAAAAAAGGTGGTTGATGTAAATGGAGACTTTTGTATTCTTTTTAATCAAGGTAGAATTATTACAACATAAATTTATTGCACTAGAAAATGTAACGCACAACACAAAGTATTCATCTTGTTATAACTCAGCTTTTATAATGAGTGCAAACACGTCTACCAGAAATTCTGACTTTGCTACCCGCAAATCAACTTTTATTTAATTTAATAAACTCGGCCAAATACAGCAAACATTTGGAAAAAAATCAGCCCAATCCTGACCTTATACTGAGAATAAATTTGTTCAGCCAAGCCTTAAACTAACTTAAAACTCACTTTCATATAATGCAGCAAACGTGCAAAATTATTTATACGTTTTGGATCTACAATAACTAACATTCTTTTACTCCAAAAAACAAAACAAAAAAAATTTACTATTTCATTTGCTTAATTTTTGTTTTGTCTTTTCTCAGCCCCTGATGATTTTGGCCCATGTGACAGAAAGTTAGGACACCCCTGACCAATTTAAGATTTATAGAGTGGTCTTTGCAGCCAATCAGAGCTCCATTCATTTTCCTTGACATTGATTGGTTGAACCCCAAAGAGCAGAGATAAGACTGTAGATGCTAGCATCAGCAGTACAGCAAAAATGTTTCCACTGTGTGTATTAATATAGATATATACATATAGATTATTTTTATTAATTATTATTATTATTAATAATAATAATTATTATTATTAATTATTATTATTAACATATTATTATTATCTACATTTTTATAGTATTTTATATTTTTATTTTTATTGGTAACTTCATCTCTGTGTTTGTGTATGCTGCTACTGCACAGTAATTTCCCGGCTGGGATGAATAAAGTACTTCTATTCTATTCTATTCTATTATATTATATTATATTCTATTAAGGTATGTTTGGTGTTTGAAATATTAAAATAAGCCATTATTAGGGGGCTTGAAGGACTTTAGCTACTCACAGGTGGCTGTAGTCTCCAGCCAGGGGAGATTCTAATCACATTTCTTCTAATGGCACTATTTAACACAATAAACAACGTTTTTCTACTTGATTAATTGAATAGACAAAAACAATTAGCATTGTGATGCACAGAAATTGCTACCTTGATTTAATTTGATGTTGTAGCTCAAGTAAACCAGCAGCTTTACACTTCATATTCTTCTAAATCATGAAACTATGTTGGGGAAAAAAGTTCAATATTTCTACAATATTCTTTTATTAAAGAAGTACATTCTAAGCAGCACGTTGCAGTGTGTAGCGCTTTCTGGGTAGTGATGCTGACTACCTGAGAATACTTGGTTCTGCTTGTCTTTCAGTCTTCCAGATAAAAAAAGAATCCCAAACATTTTTATAATCTCTCCATTGTTGCCACTGTTGTATTTTTTCCCTCCTTCATCCCAACTGACTGATCCTGAGAAAATAAACACTATCATAAGGTGGTTAAAGAAATAACAGTAAATTATGTGATACAGAGCTTTCCGTCAAAGCAATACTAATTACAGTTGCTACATTTGTGACTTTATATTCATCCATCCATTTTCTTTGCACCCTTGTCCCTTGGTGGGGTTGGGAGGTGCTGGTGCCTATCTCCAGCTGATATTCTAAGCGAGAGGCGAGGTTCACCCTGGACAGGTTGCCAGTCTGTTGCAGGGCAACACAGATACACACAGGGCAAACAACCATGCACACACATGCACTCAAAACTAGGGACAATTAACTTGACAGTCATGTTTTTGGACTGTGGGGGGAAGCTGGGGTGCCTGGAGGGAACCCACAGGGAGAGCATGCAGGCTCCATGCAGAAAGACCAGGACTGGGAATTGAACCCAGAGCCTTCTTGCTGCAAGGCAACAGCTCTACCAACTGCGCCACTGTGCAGCCCCTACTTTATATTCAGTATGTGACATATATTTATCTTAACATGCCTCACTACAGTTTGCTGCATGCTAAACCAAAATGCAGAAGTAAAATGAAATGTGAACAGTGACTCGTAAATCCTTTAATGCTGCATTCACTAGAAATCAGACATTTGATGTTTACTCCTTTGAAAAGTGTATGTGTTTACATTCAACAATGGGATTAAGTTTGTTAATTTCTTTAACAAGTCACTCTTCAGCGCCACCAGGCAGCAGCTTGGGGAGGAGAAAAGCTGCTGTATTCCAAGGATTGAGCCAATCAATTTAAGGATGCTTACTGGTCCCCCAAACAAACGATAAAATCCCAGACATTATCATCAATTAATAAAATCCTTCCGGACTGAACTTGAATTGGACGTTATGCTGCTAGCACTCAGCAACAGCTCATAGGCGGAAGTGACAGCGCTGTGCAATGCAAGTAATGACCTGACCGGAACACAGTGCGCTAAATAATAAAACATAATTTAACAAAGCTTCGGGGCAGATCAATTTTCCTAGTTTTGTGTTATTTAAAGCTTTTTCAATTAGACTCAACGTGTATGAAAAGTTTTTCGAAAATAAAGAAACAGGTGGGTACCTAGTTGTATGGGGGCCCTAGGCTTTATAGCCCCCGTCCCTATCTTGGCTCCGGCCCTTGCTGTTACTAACATTTCTCATGAAAAGGAACATGACCTTGAACTAAAACGTTACTCTAAGAAACACACAGCAGATCAGAGACTCTCCTTGATGCTGTAATGACTAACTCATTGAAACGAAGTACCGACATGGTGAGGCACCATGGCAGCACTTCAATAAAACTACCTGATCTGTGCCAACAAATAACTACTTGAGATAAATAAAAATCTACTCATTTGCTGCATACGGTCTGCTCTTTCAATCTTTCTGAATGTGTGACTTTGTCACTCTGCCATTTTCATATGAAATTATTCAATTTAATGGTCTGGTGGAAAGGAAAGATGTGAAGTAAATCTTTTTTCTTTTTTTTTTTTTTTTGACTGAAGGATATATTTTCAAAGACTAGAGGAAGCAGAGCTCTTAAATTTTTAAGGAACTGCCGGGACCTGAAATGTTTCTGTCCAGGTACATCCAGGCGTGATGATCTTAACTCCAACCCCCAGAGCTGTCAAAGGCTCCGAAATATACAGTAAATCCCTGGATTACTAAAGGGAACAAGCTGATAGGATGAAGAGGTTTCTTTCATCTCAGTGAACAGCTCTGAAACGAGGCCTATGTGACTAAGATTCAACATTAAAAAATGAAGGGTTTTTTATTTGATTTTACATCCTAGAGAGATTTTTTTAGAGCTATAATTTTGCAGGACTCATTCAATATCATAATATTCTTTAATAATACATTTGTGTCTGTTACACATCTAGAATCACACACTTCACAAAAACCAGGTCTAGATTAAAATATTGTGTATTTTAATCTAGTTCTCTGATGAAAGTATTGTGTATTTCCTAATAAAAATATCTTGGAAAATAGGTTTTATATAGCAGCAACATAGAATGCTAATTTTTTTTTTTTCAATCTAACTTGGGAGTGAAAAAGCAAACTATCTACTATTCAATAATAAACACAGTTACAAATTAGAGGCATTGTTAATTTGTTCTAAGGTGGGATGAAATGAGTGGAGTTAACTGACTGCTTGTAATCTACAGGTGCTGGTCATAAAATTAGAATATAATGACAAAGTAGATTTATTTCAGTAATTCCATTTAAAAAGTGAAACTTGTATATTATATTCATACATTACATACAAACCCATATATTTCAAATGTTTATTTCGTTTAATTTTGATGATTACAAATGACAACAAATGAAAATCTCAAATTCAGCATTAGAATCTTGTGAAAATGTTCAAAATTGATCGCACCTGGTACCACACTCTAATCAGCTAATTAACTCAAACCACCTGCAAAGGCCTTTAAATGGTCTTTCAGTCTAGTTCTATAGGCTACACAATCATGGGGAAGACTGCTGACTTGACAGTTGTCCAAAAGACGACCATCGACACCTTGCACAAGGAGGGCAAGACACAAAAGGTCATCGCTAAAGA
Organism: Poecilia picta; assembly: GCA_033032245.1. Classification (NCBI taxonomy): domain Eukaryota; kingdom Metazoa; phylum Chordata; class Actinopteri; order Cyprinodontiformes; family Poeciliidae; genus Poecilia; species Poecilia picta. The sequence goes on from CM065371.1 coordinate 1,830,730, forward strand.
GGCTGGCTGTTCACAGAGCTCTGTGTCCAAGCACATTAATAGAGAGGCGAAGGGAAGGAAAAGATGTGGTCGAAAAAAGTGTACAAGCAAGAGAGAAAACCACACCCTGGAGAGGATTGTGAAACAAAACCCATTCAAAAATGTGGGGGAGATTCACAAAGAGTGGACTGCAGCTGGAGTGAGTGCTTCAAGAACCACCACACACAGACGTATGAAAGACATGGGTTTCTGCTGTCGCATTCCTTGTGTCAAGCCACTCTTGGAACTACAGACAGCGTCAGAAGCGTCTTGCCTGGGCTAAAGAGAAACAGGACTGGACTGCTGGTGAGTGGTCCAAAGTCATGTTCTCTGATGAAAGTAAGGTCCCAAGGTCCCAGAGTCTGGAGGAAAAGAAGAGAGGCACTTCATCCACGTTGCTTGAAGTCCAGTGTAAAGTTTCCACAGTCAGTGATGGTTTGGGGTGCCATGTCATCTGCTGGTGTTGGTCCATTGTGTTTTCTGAGGTCCAGGGTCAACGCAGCCACATACCAGGAAGTTTTAGAGCACTTCATGCTTCCTGCTGCTGACCAACTTTTTGGAGATGCAGATTTCATTTTCCAACAGGACTTGCCACCTGCACACAGTGCCAAAGCTACCAGTACCTGGTTGAAGGACCATGGTATCCCTGTTCTTAATTGGCCAACAAACTCTCCTGACCTTAACCCCATAGAAAATCTATGGGGTATTGTGAAGAAGAAGATACAATACACCAGACCCAAAAATTCAGAAGAGCTAAAAGCCACTATTAGAGCAACCTGGGCTATCATAACACCTGAGCAGTGCCACAGACTGATCGACTCCATGCCACGCCGCATTGCTGCAGTAATACAGGCCAAAGGAGCCCCAACTAAATACTGAGTGCTATACATGCTCATACTTTTCATGTTCATACTTTTCAGTTGGCCAACATTTCTATAAATCCTTTGTTTTTATTGGTCTTCAGTAATATTCTAATTTTCTGATATGCTGAATTTGAGATTTTCATTTGTTGTCATTTGTAATCATCAAAATTAAACGAAATAAACATTTGAAATATATGAGTTTGTATGTAATGTATGAATATAATATACACGTTTCACTTTTTAAATGGAATTACTGAAATAAATCTACTTTTTCATTATATTCTAATTTTATGACCAGCACCTGTATGTGCTGAACGGTGAGTAACAGCAGGGGGTCAACGACTTATTTCTCTCAGGAAATGAAAATCAAACTTTTATGTCATTTTTTTCTGAACTCTAGTAGATATTCTGTGTCTAGAATAAATGAAACAAACACACAAAAAGAAGAAGCTGCTCATGTCAGGGTTTTTTTGTGGCCATTGTGACGCCACGTTGAACAATGTCGGTGGAATTCTGAATCAACTTTACCTCAGATAACATCCAGCCTGTTAAAGCTCAGACGGATTTGTGTTCTAAAAGGACAGTTATCCCAAACACACATCAAAAGTTATTTTGTGATGGAGAAAGCAGAATGATATTAGGAGTAGAAAGGAACTGAAAATGTGTGCATTATGCTTGAAAGGAAAACAATTTAAGGTCTAATTTGTCAGATGCATCATCATACCTGCAAAAGTGTGCGGTATCTTAGCAACCTGTTAAGGGACAATTTATGCAATGATGGGTAGAGTATCTAAAAAATTACATTCACACAAGAGTAGCACTTTATATTATATTTTCACTCAAGTAAAAGTATCTGTCCAAGAAATTACTCAAGTAAGTGTAAAAGAACATTTATGTGGTAAAAAGTTTACTTACAAACTGAATAACTGGAATATTTTTAGGAAATAAATAAAAATAATTATAGATAATAATAATAATATATTAAAATATATATTTTAATATATATCCGGGTCAGGGGGGTCGTCCTGCCTCAAGTGGAGGAGTTTAAGTATCTGGGGATCTTGTTCACGAATGAGGGAAGAAGGGAGCGGGAGATCGACAGGCGGATTGGGGCGGCGTCTGCCGTGAAGCGGCGCTGTACCGGTCCGTCGTGGTGAAGAGAAGCCGAGTCAAAAGGCGAAGCTCTCGATTTACCGGTCGATCTACGTTCCCACCCTCATCTATGGTCATGAGCTTTGGGTCATGACCGAAAGAACGAGATCACGGATACATGCGGCCGAAATGGGTTTCCTCCGCAGGGTGGCCGGGCTCTCCCTTAGAGATAGGGTGAGAAGCTCGGTCATCAGGAGGGACTCAAAGTAGAGCCGCTGCTCCTCCACGTCGAGAGGAGCCAGTTGAGGCTCGGGCATCTGGTCAGGATGCCTCCTGGATGCCTCCTGGTGAGGTGTTCCGGGCACGTCCCACCGGGAGGAGGGGAGACCCAGGACACGCTGGAGGGACTATGTCTCTCGGCTGGCCTGGGAACGCCTTGGGGTTCCTGGAGGAGCTGGAAGACGTGGCTGGGGAGAGGGAAGTCTGGGCCTCCCTTCTGAAGCTGCTGCCCCCAAGACCCGATCCCGGATAAGCGGAAGAAAATGGATGGATGGATGGATGGATGGATGGATGGATATTAAAATAATGTAATAAGATAAACAAAATCTGTCAAATGACAATGTGTGAGTTCTGATATTTCAGAAACTAAACTTTAAAAATATATAAATAAAATTACCAAATAAAATTAGACAGAATTTTTTGTTTCCAAATCTTTTTTGTTTTAACATAAAACTTATGAAACCAATGTTTACACTAGGTAATGTATACAGCTGTGGAACTAAATAACAGACCACTGCACTGAATGAACCACGTTATTATTCCGCCGAATATTAATTTCTGAATGAGTTTAAATATTAGTATTGTTGTTTCTAAATGAATATGAACTTGTTTTCTCTGCATTATGTGAAGTCTGAAAGCACTGGACCTTTTTCGTTATTTTGATCAATTCTCAGTTTCTGCAAATAAATACTAAATCTTTTAAACAGGTTTGTTCACTTAATGAAGAATCTCACAGTGGAAAAAAGAGACAGAAATTTTACCCAAGTAAGAGTTGCGGTAATTCATAATATTTCAGAATCAGAAATATCAAAAATGCATAATCCAAATATTACCGGTGATGTATCTATATATTTCAGCCGGAATGTATATTTTTGATCATATGTGTACAAGAGAATATCCCCAATAAATTCAAACGTGTCTATTTGTTTTTATTTTTTATACTCTTCATTTTTGATAATACTTTAAAACTCATAAAGTAGCATGATATTAATGCCCATCCATGACTGTGATGACTTATCAGTCTATCTTTTTTAAACATATAAAATTCTGATGGATTGTTTTGTTTTGTTAAGATTAACTACAAATTAATTTGTATATGCTCATATCCATGTTTAATTCGGATCATTACAATAGAAATAAATCTCGATATTTTCACGTATAGCTTTTCTACATATATCATACTACATTGCCACCACAGCAGCACGTGCCCTTCTGTTGCTCCGCGCGCTCGTCACCTCCGCAACCGTCTCAGAATGTGTGAGCATGCGCAATGGCTTCGAACAGGTGCATGACGTCCATCCATTCTTTGTCAACATGGAAATGAAACACAGTCTGCGTTCATTCCGCCGACTGTTGCGCAGGTGCAAACACACAGGGAGGCCAACTCGATTAGCATGATATCAGAAATAGTGTCTTCCAACTGGGAGAAAATAAGGCGCACGAGCCTGTCGCGTCCGGAACGTTCCTAACCTCGAGGTGCCGTCCTGAGATTTGGACAGTAAACGATTCTGATGGGTGGTAATGGGATTTCTCTACGCGGACCCTCAAAGAGTCAACAAATGACGTCAATAGTTGAATTAGCAAACAACAAAGTGAATGTACCACTGCTGAGCAACAAAGAGGAACGGCTTAGCTTGTGAACCCGTATGAGAGCTACCCACTGATATAAACTAAGCACGACGTTCAGCCATGGCAGAAGAGCGACGTGCTGATGCGCTCACCTTCCTGCCCCCGGGCACCTTATCCGGACTCTTCCCGCCTTAGAGATGCAGCAGGACGGTCAGAGCGTTCACCGGTGGTCGTCTGTCAGTTGCTGAGGCGCAGCGGAGCTTGTGTGCCGTCACTTCAGCAGCAGCCCCCTCACCACAACACACACACACACACACACACACACACACACACACACACACACAACACACACACACACACAGCTATCTTTACCTTGCCTACAACGGCGCGCGTGCCCTTACTAACGGCTCCATGACCAAAAGGGCCGCCTCTACGCACCGGTACGTTTTCCAAAGGGAAGCCCGAGAAGCCTCGGTGATGTCAAAACGCGTGTTTAGCTCTACTAGACCTGAGCGAAGTTAAAGGTCCGTCGGCTGGCGTCGACGAGAACACATACAGGAGCCGCAAACCGAAGAGACGGACTTGCAAATGCTTTGCAAATGTGCGCGGCAAATGATTATGGTGACATCTAGTGGTAGAAATTGTAACTACACTTATAAATCCACCTTGGGTTAGCCTTTTTTTAATTCCACTTAGATTTTTATTGTGAAGAGACTTTTATAGATACAAATTATTTACAATTTTATAGAATCAACAGTACATACATTTACTGTCTGAAAACAAACAAACAGAAAAAGAGAGACGTTGATTCGCATGCACATTAGAGAATTAAATATTGAGACTGTGTCCAGTGGCCAGTACAATTTCTCTCTTGAGAAATGTTTTGATTGGCAGGTTGGGGGAACTGGGTAGCTGGTTAGATTCGGTCTGGGCTCATTCACCATGTGCCAGCATAGTCGGAGCTGCAAGACAAAAAAAAGGCAAACCCTGTAAAAATACCTAGTATATATAAAATCACACCCTTCCCTTTATATTGTGTTTTACTGATTGATTTTAATAACTGATTATTCCCACTACACAGCATAAGACTGTCCTTGTACATATTGCATTTCTACCTGGACAGATTAAACTGACTTTAGGCATGAAAATTGTAATTATTTCTTATTTCATCAGTGTCTGCTTTTTGGGTGAATACCCCATGTTTTCTCACCGTGGCTCGCCATCTTGGTCAGAATTTGCGCCCAGCAGCATCCAGGCTACTGCCTCCTCAGGGGAAGATCTCTTTCCATACCTCGAGAGAAAGAAAAGAAAAATCAAACACTTGCTTGTAATGACCGCAATCAAACATCAGTGGGAAAGTTTCCAATGTCCTCCTTCTCTTTGCTTTACAAAGCCTGGAGGCATGACCCCATCAACACTATTATGAATTTCAACCTTGGGGAATACATTTTTTTCCCTTCCCTCCAACTTTGCTCATCAAGCTGTGAACAAAGATGGGTAAACTGCACACACTCCCATGACGCCTTTGTGCATGCCCTGGCAATCTCGTGCAGTCCAATCACAAATGAGATGTGCAATTATCTGAAAAGGAAATAAGGGTTTTCAAGTTCACCGGCTGGCAGGTGGACTGGTCTTCTCTGACTGTGTGCTGGAGAGCAAATAGTGCGTCTGCCTGGGGCGTGAGGCAGCTGTACTGGCAGATCCAGGCAGTTTAATTGCAGAGGAAAAGAGGCTAATGCTAAGACTATACACAGCTTCCATCACAGGACAATTACACAACCAGAAAGCTAAATAAATGCTCTGGTTTTATTTAGTCTTTTCACCCAGCATGAAGCAGGGATGAGGCATTGAAGGCGTCCAGCTTGGCCAGCATCAGCATTTCACGCCTCACAATTTAGATGCATGGCATGACTTTAGCAATACTAACCCATCAGTTAGTTTCTGTTGCTTCTGAAACTAAGCCCAACTTTTAGTGGAGGTTATTAAACAAGATAAGGCGAAGCAATCTTAGGACATGAGGTCATTCATTCCCCAAGAGGAAGTTGAGATTGTGTTATGGGTAATATGGCTCTTTGTCCAGAGAAGCATAGCCTGGGGCCACAAGGCAATAAAAATAGTTATTTTCCAGTTTCTAAACATGTTTTCTATTGCTTATTTGGACATGTGGTCAAAGCAAGTAAAGTTGATTATTTGAATATGATTTTAGTTATGGCTAAGGGCCAGGGAGTCTCGGCTACTTTGATCATGAACTTACATATTTAAACTGGTCAGACATTTGATGGATTATTCTGCTGTTTAAAACACAACCTCTGAATTATCAAAACTGTGTTCTGTTTGTCAAAAACATTTTATTTTTGCATTAGGCTGACATTAAAACAGATATGCTGACTGATCAGACAAGTTTATCTCAAAATACGGCAGCTCGAAAATATAGTGGTTCATTGAAAAAAAGGTTATTTTTTTATCAACCAGTTGTTTACGTATCTAAATAAATTAGTAGCATTTTTTAGTTCAATTTTTTTCTGTAAGAAAATAAAGGTTGCTGTAAATAATTTGTTTATTTCAGAAGAGGCTCTGTAGTGTTGGAGGTGGTGACGTTTATAAGGACTGAAGAAGGTTCTCAATGTAAAATAAATCTTATCTGTACTTTTTTTGAAAGAATAGATCATCTAACTGGTGTTAAAATTATTTTTTGCTTTTCTTCATTTTCATGAAACAAAAACATAAAAAATAATGACAAAAAAACCTTTTGAGCAAAGCCTCCACCCTGATCTTCTGGACTGACCTTTGTCTGGTGATGAGGTTGATGTAATGCCTGACAGCTGTGTGGTACTTGGCCCACTCCTCCGGCGAGGCGTTGCTGTCGGGTCTCTCCGGTTTGGGTGGGTAGGCGTCCGCGAAGCCGCTCCAACACACCAGCAGGCAGACGACCAGAGCCGCGAACATCACCCACGATCTCAGCATTTTGGCCATCTGAGAAGTGAGGCTTGGGTTAGGCTTCCGGGGTCAACTTTCTTTTCTTTTTTTCATCAACCAAAAAATTAAATAAATGAAAAGTCGAAATACGAGTTTTGCTTTCAAATTGAATCCAGCATGTAGTTAATCTGACAGTAAATTGAGAATACAACACGCAAACAGAACACTTTCCGCAAATAAATCATCAGTGAACAAAGTGGAAACTTACAGTTGGACTTGTCCTGTGGTTCGGTCACCTCGGTGCTCCTGTCCTGTCCTGCTCTCCTCCTCGGTCCGTGGCGTTATATAGCGTGTGGACCGGTACCTGATGCGCTGTGGGACTTAACCACACCCCTCCGCTGGAGGAGCGGCGCGTAAAACGCCTCGTTTATCTGCACAAAACTTATCAGCTCACGCTCCAACTCGAACGTCAGCGAATGCATCACTTTATTTATGATTAAAACGCAATACCGAGAAACCACGGTTTTAATTGAAGGCTTAATTTGTGGGTGTGTGTAATGAATATTGAATTGAAATGTGGCAAAGTGTGAGGCTGTTAAAAAAACGTGACAAATTAATTTTGCTCCTGTATTTTCATATTTTTATTCAATTGTGGAGGAAAGAAGTTGAAATATTACAGATGGAATATGGGTAATTATTCCAGCACCATGGACAGCGCAAGAACAACTTATTAAAATCAATACACCTCCTGTTGGAAGCTGAATTCTCGTGTAGGTTAAGAGCAGATGACCTCACAGTAATAAGCTTCGTGCTCATCTACGTAATGCTTCTTACTCAGCAGAGTTATGGAATATGAGAAACAAGATGCGCACATCATTTTTTTATACTGGATCAGTGTGACTGCAACTTCTGACTAGATGGGAATCGAACCTGTGTTGTTTTTACGTCACACGCGCCAGAAATGACTATTTTGTTTTGTGATTAAGCGCCATGTAATGTAACTGAATAGAAAGCAAAACGGTCCACACACATGCACACGCACAGTCGTCTTTTTATGACTTGTGGGAACTTTACATTGACTTCCATTCATTTTCTAACCTTAACCGTCACGTCATGTCCCCTAACCCAAAAGTACAATTTCCTCTCATGAGGACCAATAAAATGTCCCCATAAGGAGCAGTAGTCCCCAGAACCACACATTGTAGATACACATGACATAGGTCCCTACCAGGACATAGAAACCTGGTCCACACTCCCACACACACTCACCTGACAGAGTCCGCTGTGGAAAAGACCCACTAACTTTTTATTACGTAATTTATCAGAACCAATGGATTTCTTTTCAACTTCAGTTTTGTGCTATTTACACAAACAGATGGATTTTATAAAGACCGATTCAATAAATTTAAAGTCAATTTATTTCAGGAGCTTTATCATTAAGTGAAACACTTTATTTAAATTAATTTCACACAGTTGGATGTTTGAAAGTCTTTATTTCTGTTAGTTGTGATGATATTTCACTTGTGGCTAATAGACACATGACATTTTATATTTTATATTAAAATATAACATCAGACAAATATATATAAAAAAAACACATTTTAGAATACAGAAATGTGGGTCTAATAAAACTGCTTAGTACCTGGTTATTTTTAAAGGGTACTTTTAATCTCACAAATGAACCTCAGTGACTATGACTGTATGTACTGTAAAGATTAAAAAAACAATGAATCGCTCTTTAATGCTAATAATGGATGATGGGTTCTAAGAGAAAAGTTGTGATTAGTTTGTTATATAGAGTAATTCTGTCCACATTGAACCAGTCTAGATATGTGTCTTTTTAAGCTTATGTCAATTTAAACAGGCCCAAAAATAAATACATTTATTGTTTTTTTTACTAACAGAGAAAATGATTCAAAAATATCCCATAGAACATCACTTCTGACAGTGAAATGATGCAGATCAGGTTTGACCAATCTAAGCTTTTATTTATTTATTTATTTTTAACAAATGTTGAAATGCAGCTTTTAGTTTGAGGCAGAATCCAGAACCATAAATCAAATGATGCCAGTTGTGGCGTCAACAGGTGTAGACGGATGGAATCTGGTTCTAAACTGACTGAATGGACCCGGTGCCCCCCAAGGTCATGCTGCCCGAGGCAGTGAGCCACACTACCTTTGTCAGCAATAACAGCTACATGCTGGCAGACTATTCATATATTCAAAGGTAAAAAATTAAAGGCTCACTGCAACAAGCCAAGAACAGCTGAGAGAACATATTACCATATAAACATGGTTTGTTTTTATATCTGAAGTCATAGAAAATAAACAACCAAATAATACGCTTTCAGCCACTGACGCCAGTTATTTAAAATTTTTTTTGTTGAATTAATCCGTTAAAGGACTGTTTTTGATTGAAGCTCTGAACAAATGCCAATTAATTAGTCGGAAATGAATCTCCTCCAGGAATGACTTTGTTCGTTTTCTGGTGCAGCTTTGCTCTCATCAGCACGGCATGTATTATTCAGCTGGTGATGAAGTGTCTGAAAGGCCGGAGAGGCTACACACTGATCAATAATACTATTCTATTTGGCACACACACAGGTGTAGAGTTTTATGGAAATACATTTAAGATGCTGTTATTGACAAACAACAGGACCAAATGATTGACTGTGATGATGAAGCCTAATTTACAGAATGCTTTACCAATCGCATCACATAATGTACTGAACGTGACTGTATTGTACAGTAAATATGACTGAATTGGACTGAATCTTATTTTACGATTGACATGATTTGATTTGATCTGGACAGAACAGGATTCTGTATAAGTGGGTAAGCATTAGAGTGCTTTGTCTTCTGAAGTGTTTTGAGATGACAGGCCTGGTGAGTCCTAAACCAAATTAAAGCAAACATCACTATTACTTCATGTAGGGTTTTTCAAATCCAGGTTACTATAAACACATTTTAGAGGAGGAAGTTAAGGAGGAAAATAACTCAATATTTTTATATTGTTCTCATAAGGATTCTGAGGAAGAGACTCGGCACACAAAAAGCCCTTCAGGTATGGGATTGGGTTAACCCTTTTCATTGGTAAAAGATGAACTGTGGTAAAAGATGCACAGTTCATCTTTTACCAATGAACTGTGCAAGATGTTTTCTTTGTGGAGATTGACGGGTTTCATGAGGTTTGACAAGATGGATGGTTTTAGAGTTGTGGAATAATTTTGGGGCCTCCTCTGTCATCCTGGTCACCGGTCTGCCCTCTTGAGTGACCTTTCTGCATTCCCGACATCTTTCTTTGCATACAGCCAACAGCCCGACGGCCAGCTTGGCCACAGCTGAAACAATGAGGACAGTTAACTCGCCCTTTTCTACACAGTTGCTAGATCAGCCTCTAGTGTCAACTGGAGCTGCTGGGAGGTGATTTTTGGGTGGACAAGGGGGTCAGACACAGCCTTGTCAGTAGTTTTAACAACCTGGGACAACTGTCTGGTTAAAGAAGACACCTGCGCAGTCAGCTCTTTAATTGCAGCGCGATTAGCTTGCAACTCAGTGTCATCTTAATCTTGCTTTGAATTAGTATTTTGAAGTTGGGCCGTACCTACAGTCACAGGTCGAGTCTTCAATGCTAACCCAAGACGTCTCAGTCTTTCTGCCTCTTCACTTGTAGACTTTGTGATCTGTTCTAACAGGAAGTCATCACTAACCTGCAAGTCCCGAAGGAAAGGTTTAAGGTCTTGCCTGACATAATTGTTTATTTCATTTGATCCTTGGTAAGGTGTGTGCAAAAATGTACCCTGTACCAGTTCCTTATCATAGCTAAAATCTGGCCCAGGTTGCACTGACTCAAAAAGGACATGCTGCTTAAGTCCCATTATTCTGTACAGAAATTGCTGTGCACTCTCTTTCTCTTGTTGCCTTACATTACTTACATCTTGGAAAAGCTCAGTACTATTTTTATCTCTGATATGTGAGCATAGGAACCACTTAAGATAATCGATGTTTAAATCACATTTGTTAGACAACATTTCTTTGAATGTATCTGGGTTCACTATCTTGAAGGTTGTGCAAATTATTTCCATGTCAGTAAAACCTTCATGTAGTCCTTTGTCTATTTATTTACATAGGTTACTATATGACACATCAGAACCAAAATCAGAGATTTGTCCACCATGAAGCCTAAACTCTCTGCGTGGAAATAAATCTACAACATCATTTAACCTCAACACCTTGTCTCCTACACTAGAAGAGGGGCTCCTCTTACCAATTTCACTTGCTGTTGTTGGTATGTCAGCAGTGGAGCAGTGGAGCCTCCTGCTGTTTGCCTTGGCTGCAAGGGAATGTCTATATCTGGAGTAGCTGTCTGCAGGCCTGAGTCAATGAGGTCCAGCTGAAGTGAGGCAGGACAACTAGTCTGACTGGCTAGCACATTATCAGTTCTTGACAGTGTGGTTGGGTCATCTCCAGTTGCACCGACATCAGTGGCGAGCAGCTTTCTAACCAGTTCATCTAAAAGGAGGAGCTGAGCCATGCCTTCATCCTCTGACGCTTTCAGTTTCTCAATTCTAACAAAGTCAACAATCAAATCATACAGTTCTGATTCAAATAAATCATGAGCATGAATGGCACTTCCATCGATCAATCGAAGTCACAACTATCTGCAACTGTTCTGTACTCAATGTATAAAGTTTTTCTGTATCTTGAATATGAGTGTTCACCATGGACTGATGGTAGTCATGCTAACATTTCACTGGTTGCTTTGGCTCTCTGGATGACACACTCAATGCAGGCTTCCCTGGAGCCTCAGGAACCGTCTCTTGTCATCTCCGCACCAACCGCTCCCGGCAACATACTGGGAATCCTGGACGAGCCCCCAATTTTTATCGGCACCAGATCTAGGGGAATCTGGGTCCAGTATGAAGTGGTGCACAGGCAGATGAAACCTGTGCAACCAGATCTGTGGATCACAGAGGAAGCGAGTAGTAACAATGTTTCTCTGGCAAGAACTCGTTCAGTCTGTGGATCACAGAGGAAGCAAGTCGTAACAATGTTTCTCTGGCAAGAACTTCTTCATTCTGTGGATCACAGAGGAAGCGAGTCGTAACAATGTTTCTCTGGCAAGAACCCGTTCATTCTGTGGATCACAGAGGAAGCGAGTCGTAACAATGTTTCTCTGGCAAGAACTCGTTTATTCTGGACACAGCCGAGCGAACCATTCTGCCTGTTACACGCCAGCCAGAGCAGAACTCATTCTCCCTGTTACACCCACAGTGACACGAGAGCGCCCCCACTGGCAAGAAAATATATGCACATGACAAATATGTCTATATATAATTTTAAAAAAAGACAAACTCTGATTGAAAAGTAGTGGTGTATTTTTATTTTATTTTTTTACTGTTTCTCAACACACTAAAAATGCAGCCCTTATACAAGTGCAACCTCTTAAGTGTGTTTTTGTGGTGTGTGTTGGTGTGTGTGTGTGTGTGTGTGTGTGTGTGTGTGGTGTGTGTGTGTGTGTGTGTGTGTGTGTGTGTGTGTGTGTGTGTGTGTGTGTGTGTGTGTTGGCTTTTGTTTGTAATACCTTGTGGGGACTATTTTCTTGACACATACTACGTTGTGGGGACCAATTGCTCGTTGTGGGGACCGAAGCCTGGTCCCCACAAGGGGAAACCCTGTTTTTGGGTCAGGGGTTAGAGTTAGGACTAAGGTGTGAATTGTGTTTTGGTTAGGGTTAGGTATGTGATGGTTAGGTCTGTAAAGATTTAGGCTGTAGAAATGAATGGAAGTCAATGGAAAGTCCCCACAAAGGTAGCCACATAAACATGTGTGTGTGTGTGTGTGTGTGTGTGTGTGTGTGTGTGTGTGTGTGTGTGTGTGTGTGTGTGTGTGTGTGTGTGCGTGTGCATTTTGAGTACGTGTGGTGGATCATTTTGATAATATTTTTCTAAATAAGCTAAATACTGTAACATCTGGATAATTTTAGCAGTTAGTTCATCCATTTAATGTGTGTGATAAATTTGGACAAAAGTTTCAGCTATTGGCCAGACGTTTAAGCTGTTAAACATTTCTAGTTGTTGCCAAAAGTTTTAATTTAGTTGCTACGCAGTAGTGAATGCTAGCCCCCAAAAATTCAACTGTTAGCCCAAAAGTCAGAGGTTCTTCTCAAAAGGTTGAGCCTTATTTCTGGGCACTTTGCAATCCAAAAACTTTAAGGTTTTGCCAAAAGTTTAACCATTAGACAACAAATTGTTAGTTAAAAAGGTAACATTCTAGCAAAAGTTTTGATTTGATCTAAAAAGTGCAACTGTTATTTAGAAATTAAATGTGTTATCCTAAAATGTTTAGTTTATTAGTAAATGTTTCACCTAAAATCTTTAAGCTGTTTACCTGCAAGAACTTTTACTCCTACTCATACTTTTTTCCCAAAACATCACTATTTATTAAACTATGTAGGACCCAAAGGCTTCAGTTGTTAACCAAAATCGTTAACTAACTAGTAGAAAGTTTACCTTTCAGCCAAAAAGCTTAGTTTGGCAAATATTTTAGCCGTGCAGTTTTTTTTTAAATTTCCTGTCAGTAAAACAGTTTTGAGTCTCAGTTAAACATTTTAACCATCAGCCACACAGTTAAAGAATATCATTTATTGTTTGCTGTAATTCTGAGCAGCTGCTTTAAAGTCTGATAAACCTGTTATTTGGGTTTATTATGCATGGAATTTTTTTTGTTATGTCATGATGGTGAGGATACACATTTACACAATTTCCTATGTTTGAATGCCACCAGCCAGTCAAAGGATGCAGTTTTGTGGTAAGAATCTAAACCATGAAGCCACCAGGTCTCTCTAACAGATCGATTTTATAATAAAGACACTGAATGAGCCGAAACCTCTTGAAACAGCTGCAGGAACGTCAAGTAGAAATGAAACCTCGGCGTCGGTGTTTCAGAGTTTACTGCTCAGGACATTTCAGCACGCATCATGCTGTCCTGCTAAGCTCCCAGGGGACAACATGGCAACCCCCTTTAACACGTTGTTAATAGAGCTGTAAAAAACAAAGGTTTTATCTTTGTCTGTCCCTAAGCCCCTGTCAAAAACACACCTTGATTCAGGCATAAATCCCCAAAGAAACGACCATTAAAGTCCAACAGGCCGGGCTGTAAAGGCTGTGAGTGAAGCTTGGTGTTACACATTAGTTATTCTCACCATTCAGAGCAATTATTGTGCAATAACTTTAACCAATATTAGGGGAGCATTAGTGATTTTATTTTTTGCTTTTTATCATATCATTATTAATGCATAAAGAGTAAACAAAAACAGATGAACCATCATGGATAAAGTATCTATAGCAAGCTATCTAAAAGTGGAAGTGAAGCATTTCTGTTCACCCTGTTAATCACCCACTGCTATCTGAGTTTGTCCTGAACATTTAGTTAATGCTACTAGAGTAATCGACCTATCTCCATTCCTACTACAGCCCATAAAAACTGAATGGCAAGAAACAATAACATGCACAAAACAAACTCATTAGCTCGCTCCAGTGTGTGCAGGTAAACAGTGAAACCCAACAGTGTGCAGATAAAGGACAGGGCAGACAGTTTGAGTTGTCACAGTCCAATAAACCCCAGCTAATGCACTTCTGAAGAGCCAGCCGGGCTCCCAGACAGGAGCCTGTGTTTGAGTTGCAATCAAGGCCTTGATAATGAGACCAGTGGGAAGCCACTGATTTTTAATACTTAAAATTTTTTTCTCTTCCTTTGATCTTGTTCGTTTCAGCAACTTTTTTCTCTCTAGCAGCAGCCCTGATGCCACTCATGTCCAGGAAGTGTGTTATGCATGAAACGGACAATTTATAACTTCAGCAGAGGACAATAACGAGGGAGATCTACTTACTGTAGACGGTAAAGCCCACCTCCATTTTCATTTAGATCACACATGCTGCTTGAGTCCAAATAGGAAAATTAAGCACGCGCCACACACACACCACCACCACACACACACACACACACACACACACACACACACACAAAACACACACACACACACACACACACACACACACACACACACACACACATTTTACTCAGCCATGCACAGAAGTCCGTTCTGGAGTGGTAGCAATCTCCCTGGAGAATGTCCGACTCCTTCCTGCCATCACAGACAGAAAGGGGGAAATGATTATGCACTTTCAGTCAGCCTTATCTGCAGAAGCGGGGAGCCACTAATATGAACAGAGTGCTTTTCATGCGGCCAGGTCTGTTTGCATTGTTCTGGAGCCAGAATGGGGGCTTGATTGTGGCCCACCGTAATGTGGAGTGTTGATCTGTGAGCATGTGACTGGATTTAAAGGAAGATGTCTAGTTATGTAAGAGGAACAAAACAAAAGCTTTTACAATAAGAAAAAGAAAGACTACCTGTTTTGCAACACACAGACCCTCATATGAATCCTACAAAGTGGAGGATGGTCATAAAGGGTGGCATCACTCAGTTGTCCTCTAAATGGGTTTTCTATTGTTTATTTGTATTTCATACATATAGTTAATGTGAACTAAGCATTCCTTGTTGTCCATCACAGTGTAATGATGAAGAAAAAGTGGTCATGCAAAACTGATTACGTTAAAGTTCTAGTTTAAGATTCAGAGTCAGAGTCATTTACTATTTTTAAGGAATAATCTGTACGGCACTTATTAATTTCTAAGTTACTAAGAGTGGCTAATGTCGAAAATACTAGTTTTCAGTTGTGGGGCTCCGTATGTTTCCATTAAATAAGAAATTAAATTAAAATCCCTCTTGAATACGCTTGACCACGCAATAAGTCATTAAAAACCATTGAAACGACAGAAATAAACAGCTACATGAGATATATTCTTAATTCAGTCATGACGCTAGAGCTCAACTGGCCATTTTACAGAAGAGCTATGGATTCAATACGTTGGAATGATGCACAACTTTTTATGAACTGTGAGAGGTCTGGAGGAACCAGCTGCACAAAGTCACAAACAATGGAACAATAACAATAAAAATAATAAACAGTCATCTTCACCATCTTTCTCATCGTTTTTGACAGTAGTAACTTCCGGCCGTATGTGACGCAATAATAAGTTTCTGTTGCAGCTTTGCAAAAATAAATCTATTTTGATACGGATGAAAAACCATCTCATCATAGCAAAAAAAGAGAAAAAAGTAATCTTTTTGAAATTGGTGCATTTCCATTTAGCAAATTCATTTCTGTAATTTGTGTAATTTTATGCATTATGGAAAGAATCCATCAACATAGAATGATACAGTCCATGTTCGACCACCTAATGTATAACGAGTTTCTCATAAGATTTGACAAACACTATGCACTACATTGCCCAAAGTAATGGGTCATCCATCCCTGCAGCGTTTCAACAACTTCCTCAGCCTCAAGTGTATAAAGTCCATCAGCCAGGCCTGGAACAGAATGGGTCACTCAGAATCTCACCGGTTCCAGCTTGGTCCAGGAATGAAGGGACCAGGGATGACAGCGGAGTCAGTAGCTACAGTCCTTCAAACATCGTTTCATCTTTAGATGAGCCGTGAATGTCATTAAATTGGTGATGACTAATAAAGTTTGTTAAACTGTGTGCTTGAATTCAGGTGAGAGAAGACTTTTACTAGAACCAGAAATTTCTTATTTGGCTTGGAACGAGATGCCAATTTATTTATTTCACTTTGGTTCGCAGAAGAGAAAAGTTTGTTCTTTTTAATTATTTCCATTTTAGGAAAGCAGAGCCTGTAAAAACACAGGGATTGAGTGGCTCTTAGCAGCTCTACCTCAGAGGATGTTCCCAAATATGAGACACATTTGGGAAGTCAGCGTGTAATTAGTAAGCCGATCTCCCGCTGAAGCGCCATAATGTCCTCAGCGAGCGAGATGTCGGCTCTGGTCAGGGGCGGATGACCCGCCGGACCATAAACGAGCCGCATCTCGCCACTAATACGCGTGACGTCACAACCGACGTGAGTCACCGCTGTGACGAGCGGAGCGCCAACGGCGGACGGTGAGCAAACATTTCCCAAAAAGCTGTGAAGACCTCGGGTCGCTCAGGGAGAACAACGTCGATGCTCCCGCTGGACACAATATGAACGACACTAAATAAATCAGCTCCGGCCTCCATTCACACTGATACAGGAGCTACAGGATAAGTGAGTTTTTAGTAGTGATAGAAAATGAGTTTCATCGGAGTAAATAAACAAATAAAGGTTGTTTTGTTGTTTTTGGCCAGAAGTGAACGCAGCTCTAGTTCTGAAATCAATCACTGTGGTGTGTGAGTGTGTGTGTGTGTGTGTGTGTGTGTGAGTGTGTGTGTGTGTGTGTGAGTGTGTGTGTGAGTGTGTGTGTGTGTGTGTGTGTGTGAGTGTGTGTGTGGTGTGTGTGTGTTGTGTGTTGTGTGTGTGTGTGTGTGTGTGTGTGTGTGTGTGTGTGTGTGTGTGTGTGTGTGTGTGTGTGTGTGTGTGTGTGATGTGTGTGTGTGTGTGTGTGTGTGTGTGTGTGTGTGTGTGTGGGGTGTGTGTGTGTGTGTGTGTGTGTGTACGTACATCAGACACACCTGATCTATTCTACTGGAGAAAACTGGAACGTTAAGAAAAGATACCGGGCGCCGTTTACTCAGAAAAAAACAAGACTTTTCCACAGATCTATTGCATTGAGGGTAAATCTAAAAAAAATGCCGTCATTTTTGCATTTGCAATATGCAATATGCAATATTTAGCTTTACAGCTGTCCATGTAAAACCAAGATACAAAAATAACATTTCAAGAAGGAATCTGAATCCATAACCCAACATGTTATGTTGGAATGACAACTTTTGATGAACTCTGAGCTGCAGCTGGACATTGTCAAAAAACAAAAAAACAAAACAAAATAAGAATTAAAGCTCCGCGGAGCCTCGAGCGGCCCTCGCAGCTAGCGCTGCTTCGGCCTATAGCCACCGCGGGGTATCCAGCACCGCCACCTGCCTGCCACCGTAGACGTTCTCACCCAGTTGAAGCACGCGTCCACCAAGTCATACTCAGCGGTGAGTCTGACATCCTTCCCTGGTCAGACACCCCAAATTTCATTCATATCGGTCAATGTAGAGAGGAGATATAGCTGATGTAATGACCTAGTGGATTCAGTGGAGTCTAATTACATGTCAATCCTGTTCGGACATTCTGCGATGAATAAAGGTCATACTTATCCATTTTGGTGCCAATCAGAAGATGTGTATGTGATTTAGAGACAATTGTGTGTATATGGCGAGGGACTTACATTTGGCCACGCCCCTCTGGTCAGCCAGAATTGACCGAGTAAATCATCAGTTGGCAGATGATTAAATCCAGATGAATAACACAATAAAAATAAGAAATACCCTAAAAAATGTGTTACTTCCTGTAGAAAGTGGGCGGGGCTAAGGTGACGTCACACTATGATGACATAGGATTGTTAGGCATCCCACCAGGATCACTCATGTCAAGTTTGGTGCAGCTCAGTTTAAAATTGTGGAATCTACAGCCAAACGTATGGTGGTGGCGTGAGCTCTGTTTCGCCGAGGTCCTACGGCCACGCCCTCTACTGAAATCTATTGGCGCTTTAAAGCAAGTGAGATCAACTTGTTATCTGCCATCCAACACAGAATCATCTTGATTAGGTTGAGAGAGCCAGAGATGGAGCTTTCCAAGGAAAAAAAAGGCACATCCTGTTCTGAGGGGGCGGGGCTTAGATGACGTCAGACTATGACGACATAGGATCGTTAGGCATCCCACCAGGATCACTCATGTCAAGTTTGGTGAAGCTCGGCTGAAAATTGTGGAATTTATAGCCAAACGTATGGACACGGCGTTAAAGGTCACTTCACCACGCTGCCACGCCCACCTACTCTATCGAAAAAAAAAAGGGTTGGAATCTTTAACACATCAATATGTTTTCTGTCTGTGGACAGAGTTTCATGTCAATTAAGTAAAAGTGGTCAGAATGGGACCTTTCAGAGTAAAACATGACACTTCCTGTTCTCAGGGGGCGTGGCCTAAGTGATGTCATCATTTGACCTTTGGGTCTTGTAGGGCATCCGATGATGATCAATCACTGAAAGTTTGGTGTCTCTGTGAGCTTTTGTGTAAGAGTTATAACAGTTTGTGTAAGAGATACAACAGTTTCGTGTTTCATGGCGAATAGGTGAACTTTGACCCCTGGTATGACCCCTTCAGCATGCACGAAAACTCACCGTTTTGATAACTTTCATAACCCAATGCCTTATGAACGATCTGACCGAGTTTGAAGCTGATTGATCGAAATCCCTAGGAGGAGTTCGATCAAATTCGACGTCAAAAACAGCCAAAAACAGCCAAAATCGGAATTTCAATCCAAAATGGCCGACTTCCTGTCATAGTTGGAAAATAACATTAAATTTGAATTCTGACTGTCTTGGGGAGCTCTACAAGTGTACCAAATTTCAAGTCTCTACGATAAAGTTGATGAATTGGAAACGAGTAGGTGAACTTTGACCCCTGGTATGACCCCTTCAGCATGCACGAAAACTCACCGTTTTGATAACTTTTAATTGGCCGACCCTTATGAACGATCTGACCGAGTTTGAAGCCAATCGATCACAATCCCTAGGAGGAGTTCGATCAAATGCAACGTCTATAAACGGCCAAAATGGGGTCAAAATCGGATTTTCAATCCAAGATGGCCGACTTCCTGTCATACTTGCACTATGACATTAATTGTAAATTCTGAGCGTCTTGGGGAGTTCTACAATTGTACCGAATTTCAAGTCTCTACGATAAAGTAAGTGAATAGGAATGGGTCTTTTGAAAATTTCTAGGGGGCGCCCTTGAGCCATTTCTTGTGCGATTTTTGGGAGGACCTTAAAATACGTAAATTTTCACCAGGCTCTATGCGCCGGCCAAGTTTGGTGAGTTTTTGAGTATGATAAAGCCCCCAAAAAGGCAATTCATTTGGTACCAGAAAAATAATTAAAGCTCCGCGGAGCCTCGAGCGGCCCTCGCAGCTAGCGCTGCTTCGGCCTATAGCCACCGCGGGGTATCCAGCACCGCCACTTGCTTGCCACCGCATATGCTCTCCCCCAGTTGAAACGCACGTCAAGTCATACTCAGCGGTGAGTCTGACATCCTTCCCTAGTCAGACACCCCAAATTTCATTCATATCGGTCAATGTAGAGAGGAGATATAGCTGATGTAATGACCTAGTGGATTCAGTGGAGTCTAATTACATGTCAATCCTGTTCGGACATTCTGCGATGAATAAAGGTCATACTTATCCATTTTGGTGCCAATCAGAAGATGTGTATGTGATTTAGAGACAATTGTGTGTATATGGCGAGGGACTTACATTTGGCCACGCCCCCTCTGGTCAGCCAGAATTGACCGAGTAAATCATCAGTTGGCAGATGATTAAATCCAGATGAATAACACAATAAAAATAAGAAATACCCTAAAAAATGTGTTACTTCCTGTAGAAAGTGGGCGGGGCTAAGGTGACGTCACACTATGATGACATAGGATTGTTAGGCATCCCACCAGGATCACTCATGTCAAGTTTGGTGCAGCTCAGTTTAAAATTGTAGAATCTACAGCCAAACGTATGGTGGTGGCGTGAGCTCTATTTCGTCACAGTCTCACGGCCACGCCTTCTACTGAAATCTATTGGCGCTTTAAAGCAAGTGAGATCAACTTGTTATCTGCCATCCAACACAGAATCATCTTGATTAGGTTGAGAGAGCTAGAGATGGAGCTTTCCAAGGAAAAAAAAGTCACTTCCTGTTCTGAGGGGGCGGGGCTTAGATGACGTTAGACTATGAGGACATAGGATCGTTGGGCATCCCACCAGGATCACTCATGGCAAGTTTGGTGCAGCTGGGCTCAAAATTGTGGAATATACAGTCAAACGTATGGTGGTGGCGTGAGCTCTGTTTCGCCGCGGTCCCATGGCCACGCCCTCTACTGAAAGCTGTTGGTGCTTTAAAGCAAGTGAGACCAACTTGTTATTTGTCATGCAACACAGAATCATCCTGATTAGGTTAAGAGAGCCAAAGATGGAGCTTTCCAATTAATAAAAAGCACTTCCTGTAGAACGTGGGCGGGGCCAAGGTGACGTCATCATCTGAGCATGACAATCTGATGAGAGTAGGTCTGTAGTCAGATATAGGAAGTGTTATGCAGCTGTGAACTTCTATGTGGAACTTATCCCACTTTAATATGTTATGGCGAATAGTCAAAGTTTGGGACTAAGCCACGCCCACATGCTTTGATGTACAAGAATTCGTGTGATAACTTTTGACCTTTGATGTGTCAACTCTCTGCTGACTGAGTTTGAAGTGTGTGTCTGCAAAGCTGTAGGAGGAGTTCGATCAGATGCGACGTCTCTGACAAACAGGAAATGGCGAGTTTAATCCAAAATGGCCGACTTCCTGTTGGGTTTGGACTATGGCTCCAAGAGACTTTTTTGTAGGGCCTGACAAGATGCACACATGTACCAAGTTTCACATTTTTAGGTGAAAGCATGGCTTGGGGCTGATCATTTAAAATATTCTAGGGGGCGCTGTAGAGAAATTAGGCCACGCCCACCAAATATTACACTGGATTCCTGTTCGGGGACAGAGTAGCATCGATCTCAGTGAGTTTGGTGAAGCTGGGCTGAAACATATGGAATCTACAGCCAAACGTATAGTGGCGGCGTGACGTCTGACTTCAACGCGTTACCATAGACACACCCTCTACTGGAAACTCTTGGCGCTTTAAAGCAAGTGAGACGAACTTATTATCTGTCATCCACCACAGAATCATCTTGATTAGGTTGAAAGAGCCAGAGATGTAGCATTCCAAGTATAAAAAAGGCACTTCCTGTTCTGAGGGGGCGGGGCTTAGGTGAGGTCAGACTATGATTACATAGGATCATCAGGCATCCCACCAGGAACACTCATGGCAAGTTTGGTGCCAATTGAACTTTTCATGTGAAAGTTGTAGCGTTTCGTTTTGTTTGGCGAGTACGCCATCTTTGGCGCCCAGGACCGCCCACTCAGCATTTACGAAAACTCACGATTTTGATAACTTTTATTGCCACACCCCTTATCTACATCCTCACCAAGAATGAAGCTAATAGGTCAAAATCCCTAGGAGGAGTTCGTTAAAGTTTGACGTGAGTAAAATTGAAAAATCGCCAAAATTTGACCTTTGACCCAAAATGGCCGCCTCCCTGTACAATTTAGGGGATACCTCCAAGAGACTTTTTTTCTTGATTTGGGGGGATCTACCTACGTACCGAGTTTCAGATCTCTACGACCTACGGTTTCCCCCAACTCACTTTAGGGGGCGCTATAGAGCAGTTAGGCCACGCCCACTTCAAATTCCACCAGAATACAAAAATTTTACTAGGGGGACAACTTCCTGTGAAGTTTGGTGAGTTTTTGAATATGTTAAAGCCCCCAAAAAGGCAATTCATTTGACGGAAGAAAAATAATAATAAGAAACAGTACAATTACAATAGGCCTTCGCAGCGCTTAGGCTCGGGCCTAAAAAGCAAATAAACAATCATCCTCTTACCACTTCCTACCATCTTTCTCGTTGTTTTTGCCAGTAGTAATTCCCGGCTGTTGGTGCGACATGAAAAACGTTTCCTCTACTGCAGTTTTACAAAATGCATCTACTTCGATACAGATGAAAAACCATCTCATCATAAATTTAAACAGAAAAAAAGTTAAGAGTTTGGTAGATTTTCTAAACAAAGAGTTTACATTGCCATGTTCTTAAAATACTAGGCCAAGTCGTTTTTTGCCAAAAGATGCTTTAGTTGGAAAAAAAAATTGGACCATAATTTTAGGAAGGTTCTAATATCATACAGAAAAAAATCAAAATTTTTAAAAGAAATATTTAGATTTTTTAAATGTTCTGGCTTTTTCTAGCTTCAAGACACCTACGTTGTCTCTAAATGTTTGATCCGATGTATTTTCCTCTATTACACCAGGCATATAACAAACAGGCAATTCTTAAACCATCAGTTTACAAAACAGCCACAGGTATCAAATCTCCAAGCCCACCTTCAGCTCCGACCTGCTGGCTGGGCGTACAGCCCTTTAAAAAGTGAGATGAATAGTGTTAATAAGCAGAGGGGAGCTGTGTGCATCACTCAGCTCCAGTCTGGTCTGCTGCAATAAAACACACTGCCTATCTGAGTGATTACCCTCATCCGTCTTAGTGGGACCAGAACAAATCAACCGACCAGGAGGCAACCAGGATTTAGACACAAAGACTCAAAGAGAAAGTTCAAATATTGGCTTCCAGATGATGCTTAAGTGAATAGAATGCACAACAGTTTCAGAAAAAGAATTGGATTTATTTCTTTTCATTTGAGTCCTTTTCATAATTTGGAAGGATCCATAGAAAGTAGATCAAACCAAGAACAAGGACAAGTCTCAAACTTTAAAAGAGGCTCAACCATCAGAGGAAGAACTGATTAACTCACAGGACAAACGGCATAAAACAAAACACTAACTTGACATTTATACAGCAAGAAATGAGCAGTTAAAGTAGATCTTCCTATTCCCTCCAGAGTTGGTGTCGTCATTGGTGACAGATGTGAAGTGGGTCTGGCGCTAAGCGCTGCCGGCTCCGCTCTCCAGCACCGTCTCCACCATTTTGGGAACAAACACTTCCAGGAAGTGAAAGAAGTCATGGAAAACCCCCGCCTTGTCACTTCCTGGTTCCACATTCAGCAGCAGCCTGGTGTTTTCTGTCCCGCCCACCGTCTGAGGGCAGACCTTGAACTCCAAGGGGTCCTTTAGGTCCGGCTCTTTGTCGGCGATGGACGCTGTGACCTGTGACTCCAGCTCCAGGCAGCTGCCCTCCGGCCTGCTGTCTGGACCTTTCACCAGCTCCCGTCTCACCTTCCGCCTGCCCACCCACACGGCGTGTTTCTGGACACAGACCCAGGGCGGGAAGTCGGCCTTCGCCGTTCTCGCCAGTCTCGGCTTTTTGCCAGGAGGCGTCGCCGAGTCAGTGCTGCCGGACGGCAGAGGCCTCTTGGCGCCGGCGCGCTGAGGGCTGCCGTCGCTGTGAGACTCCACGCTCTGGGTGCTGTCGTTAAGCGTGGTCTCCATCTCCTCTGGCCCGGTTGCCGTGGAAGCCTCCAGCTCACACCTCAGGACGTTCTTCAGAACCACCTCCACAGCGGAGCAGACCTTCCTGGACCACAGCAGCCTGAAACCATCTCCTGCCGAGAGCAGCTCCCTGCGGAGCCCCTCTGGGAGGGCAGCCGTCCTGAAGGGGATGGTGATGACGAGCCGCTCCGGGGGGGCCTGCTGGGCGGCGCCTAGCGGGGCCAGCAGGCGGCCCAGGCCCCACGACTTGCCCTTGGTGCTCTTGTTCTGGTAGCGCGGGCTGCGGCAGAACATGTCGGCCTCCTGACACGCCTTCTGGAAGCTACACAGCGAGCGCTCGTTCACATTCCCCGCCACGTTGTGGGACAGCTCGAAGGGGTCCAACAGGTTCAGGGGGCCCAGCTTAGGCTCGGGGGCCGGCCCCTCCAGTGGTGCTTTGCCGTCTTTAGCCTGGACAGGAAGTCAGTGACTGGAAGCGCGCTGCCCTGCCTGAGGGAAATGACGCTGCTGGGGAAATCAAACTGTGTGTAGAAGGAGAAGAAGCCGGCGAGCAGAGAACCTGGGAGGAGGACATGTCAAACCTCAGAGAGCAACTACAGGAAATGAAACCAGGATTTAATTTGAACAAGTAAAATGTCAGAGAAAAAATGAAATAAATGAGAAGAAAATACATATCATAATATTAATCAAAGAAAAAGCACCTTCCATATCCAACGTGAAGACGATGAAGCTTGTTACATCCCAACATCAACTGTCTCAGCCAAACACATCTCACTGACAACTTCTGTCTTTTAGGTATATTTTCCTTTGAATTATTGTCTTCAAACCACAGACAGAATTTGTATAAAGTTTATGTGTCTACAAAATACTTTAACAACATATAAAAATCATTTATTTAAAAATCAGGAAAGTACAAAAAAAATGATCATTTAAGAGCAAATCAAAACAAAATTGAGAAAAATTGAGAAACCAAGATACAAAAATAAAACAAAATTTCAAGACGTAATCTGAAACCATAGTATTGATCTCATAATACTGATCTGAAACCGATACCAGCTTAGTATCAATAGTTCTGGATTGATCTGCCAAACTCCACCACAAAACTAAAACGTCACTGAAGGAAAATGATTATTGGTTTTTAATTCTCTAACCAAAAATCTGAAAATGTGGTGTTCTCTTTATATTTTCAGATGTAGTTTGTTTTACCCAGTTTTATTAGTGGAACAACAATCAACTGTCTCTTAACTTCCTGTAAGATTTGGTGTGAAGACAAAAAAAGCAGAAAATGTTTGAAGAGAGAAATGAACCGTTTGGTTCATGAGGACTTACACAGGTCCTGAGTGTTCTGGCTGGGCTGCACTGCAATGGGCTGACTGGGGAAGGTGCAGTTCCAGCCATCGATCAAACACTCCTCCTCCTCACCTGCAAAACACGGAGATATGAACATGACCAAGGTTCCCAATACTCGGCTCACACCCTGAGGAGACCTCAGGTTGGAGATCAAATTATAGAGACGGCAGCTGAACGGTGTTCCAAAAAACTTTCTAAAGGAACAAACATGTTTATGGTGGAAAACAATATCTGATCACTGATGGCTTCAACATGAAGGTGAATACAACAGATTTAACAGTTTAGAGCTGGACTTATATCCCACATTAAAATTAATTCATTAAGATCAAGAAGAAACATTAGATTCTATATTTATGTAACACTAAATGGTTTTTATGTGTACGTATTGAAGTGTCTTTCTGTGTGCCGTTCTGGTGCAGAGTCATCAAATTTTATTTATTACAGTACATTTATGCCTCTGTTTAAAATTAAGTGCTTCAAGTCAATTCATTGCTGGTCTTCTGTATCATATCAGACGATACTGGATCTCAGATATGTGTATCGTATCGGAAGTGAAAGAAATGTATCGTCCCTGATTCTCCCAGCTGAGCAGCAGCTCTGTGCAGCTCCTCCAGAGACACCAGGTCTCCCTCAGCTCTGACTGACGCTCTGGGTTTAGAACATGCATTGCCTGGGCAACGAGCCTTTTCTGTTAATCAGCAGAATGAATTTCACAGCAGCAAACGATTTACATGATTGCGCAGTTGAGAGTCTGATCTTGTATTTCTCAAGAATCATGTGTTTTAATGTTTTCATTTTGACAAATGAAACAGGGGACGTGGTTTTATGGGAGACTAATGTTCTCATGTTAATCAGTGTTTCTTCTCCCTGTAATAAAATACAAGCACTCTGAGCTTTGTGCACATGCAGACCCAGTGTTGGTGAACCGAGGCGGCACCTACAGGCCACGTCTCTGAGCTGGTCCACTGTGGGCAGCACCGGCGGCCGGCAGTTCTGCAGGAAGAAGACGACCAGCAGCGTCAGGGCGTAGTTGTTGAGGAGCGGCCCGGCGCCGCTGGGGTTACCTGCAGGTCACAAGCTGCTATCAGGAAACAACCAGACACTTTATACCATCAGATCAGAGCTGAAACGATACATCGCGACCAATCGATTAGCAGAATAATCTTCAGCTAATTTAGAAATCGATTAATTGCTAACTGGGAAAAAAAAACAAAGAAAAAAGGCCATTTGATGAGACAACACAGAGCAGTAACTAAGCCAAAACTGCTCAATCCTCTAAACATCAGGATATGATGTTCTGTGGAAATGAGGACACTGTAAGAGCGGCTGGTTTTGCTCCTCTCCACATCATGGATCTGACTGAACCTGCTGCAGCCGCTGCAATATGAGATGACTCACAGCGCAGCGTCGCCCTATAAGGAACATCCAGCCGTTTTTACCCAGCATGCTGTGCGTAAACTAATAAAAGCCATGTGAGCGAGCAGCCAGCTGCTTTATGGGCTGAAATCTGTGAAGTGATGCTGAGCTTCATCAACTCTGACTATTTATTCACATTTTTCTCTCACACATCACTTCCACTAAGCTGCACAATGAAGTTTATGAAGAAACTGAAGCTGAAATATATCATTTGTAATAATGTCACTGAGGACAGTGACGCTGATCACTGCATGTTCATAACTATGATTGGTTAAAGTCTTGGTTTTTCCTGGGTTGTTCTAGAAGATTCTAACCAAAATCCCTCAGAAGGATAACACTTGGAATTGGAACAGGAAGATGATCCCAAACACACACTGGGACCAGTCGAAAAGATAAAACGAGTTGAAATAAACTGAACTGGTTCTGTTGATGAGAACGGTCAAATATGGAGCCAGGATTATTCCAGGACCTGGTGGCAGCAGGAAGGGTCGAGGTCCAGGTGCAACTCGGTCCAGTATTTATTAGAGCTGCACCAATTGCAGTTTTCAGGCCGATCTTTAAAAAGCCTGACCAGCTGATTCCTATTTTGACTGATATCTTTTTTGTTCATTTGACAGTATTGACCCAAAATTAAGGAACTCAGTTGATTATCGCTCATCTTCAGTGTTTATATTTGAGGCTGTGTGTATATTTCTGACCATGTGCTGATTAGAGAAAATGCATCTCGTATTAAAAAATTCACAATATTTTAAGCAAATATTAAAATATTGCTTAAAATATTAAGCAATATTTAAGCAATTAACATTAAGTTAATCAGACTTAATACTAATCATTAAGTCTGATGTTGCTTTACCTTTTCATACTTTACAATAAGTAAATAAAACTTTCATATTTCTACAGTTTTCAACTTCTGACCGGAACAGCAGCCATAATGTGGAAATAAATAAATAAAAAATAATAATAACAACAACAGTCCAATCAAACTAATAAAACTGGAGTTCAACAATTGGTTTTGATGTTGGGAAAACTTCATTGTGACACGATAATTTCCTATGATTATTGGTTTTGTTGTAAATTGCCTGCGCTGATCAAAGCGATTGCTTTCAGACGGCCATTTTGGGTCAAAGCTGCAGCTTTACATGTCGTCACGCTCGCCCGACTCCTGTGATGAAAGGCCTGGCGGCGGCGCCAGCCTCCAGTTCAAAGAGAGCCGGCGCAGAGCCAGGGTAATTAGCATGCTCTTCAGGTGAAGAACGTCTTTAATAAGATTTCATTTAAGTTTACTGACCCAACACAAAAGGAGCTGTAATTTTGATTTCTTTATTCTTTACCGAGGCTTAGGTAAAAAAAAAAAAGAAAAAAGAAAAAGAAGGTAAAATAAATTAATAAACAGAGTGAAAGATAAATGACTTTAGAGGAATTGTTAGGGAGGAATGTGTGGTTCTACTGACACCTGCTGGCTGAAGACTGAAATAACCTAAATGAACATGTAACACTTTACATTTACAAATGGAAAATGTAAAGATGCCATCACCTTCTACAGTAATTCTTTTGAATTGATATGAGTTGCAACATTTAATTTCCCTCTGGGATCAATAAAGTGTTTTGGAATTGAACTGGAATCCCACCAGCTATCTGCTTCTGCATGGCCCAGTATCGGACGGTGAACACCAGAGGCCTCAGCCTCTCCTCCAGCCCCGACAGCAGCTGCAGGAAGCGGGTGTTCCTCACACCAAGTCTGACCGACAGAGAGCAGAGGAGAAAACATACAGAAAAATGCATTCATTAAAAAAAAACAAAACACCATATTTCTCACCAACCTGTTGTTCAGTGTGATGTCTCCGTGCAGGTTGAGCTCCCGGTGATGGTACTTGACGACAGGAAGGCGAGCGGTGCTGACCACATGGACTTTGTGCACGCTGGGGACGCAGCGCTTCAGGATGGTGGCCACAAGCTCCAAGACCTCAGCCGCAGACGCCGTGGACAGATCGATGTCGGACAGGATGGAGTCCTCCGAGTGGCCGTCGTCCGATACGCCTTCGCCTGCCTGGAGGGAGGAGGAAGAGAGCAAAGCTTCACCTCGACCCGTCCAAGATGACATCTGGACAGGTCGAGATGAGGGTAAGAGCATCAGACCTGCTCTGTGGAGGTCTTAGCCCGTGCTTGGAACGTCTTGGTGTTTTCCAGGTCCAGGAACAGGTCCAAGTCGCACGAGTGAATGCCGAAAGTGTTGACGGATGAACCGAAAAGCAAAATCTGACTGTCTGTAACCCGCAGGAATGTTGAAAACAGGCATTAAACATCATGAAAAGTGAATGTCTCTCATGCTAAGGTCATGCAGGAGACAGTCACCTGGAAAGAATTCAACAAAGACCTCCTGCAGGAGTTGGACCACCAACCCTCTGGCCTTCTTTTCATTCTCTCCCAGCTGGAGTCGCTCCACCAGCAGCTTCATCTGGGCATCCACCTGGGAGGAAGCACCGGGTGGACCAAAGCTACGTCAGCAACAATCAATCATGCACATTTTACCACATAAAACAGCTTACAGACTTTGAATAGAATCCAATGGAATTAGATAAACATTAGAACACTGGCAGATGTTATTCACCTTGAGATTTTCTACATTTCATCGCATTACAGCACAACTTTCCTTTAGATGGACAGAAGGAAGAGACAAGCTAACACAGGATGTAAGACAATCCAGTCTAATCCAGCACTGTTCAACTGAAAATGGAAGGAGTGAAGTGGAGGTTTACCGAAGAAAGCTGACCCAGCTCAGGCTTGAGCCGGTCAAAGATCCGCTGGAGGCTCTGAGGATCGTTCTTCTTCTTGGGAATCAGTTTGAACTCCTTCTTTTCCCGAGGTTTAACCCGCAGCCTCAGGCCTTGGAGCCGGTGCTCGATGCAGGCCAGAGCTGCCTGGATGCTCTCTGTCTCACTGAACTGAACAATGGCATAAACCCCCTGGCAAAGGAACAGTTCAGCATCTCATCAGTCGCGCTGAAGAAATTCTAACAAAGTCACAAAAACAAAAGCTGCACACTGCGACCGACCTTGTCTTTATCCATGATGACATCAGAAACGGCCCCAAACTGCTCAAAGTACTCGGTCAGGTCGGTGGAGGAGATCTGTGGTTTGATGCCGCTGACGAACACGCTGTGCTCCTCGTGGCTCTTCCTGGTGGAACGGACCCCGCGCAGCGTCTGGTGCTTCCGCCCCTTCACATGCTGCGCCACACTCGGCACTGGATAGTCATTAAAAAAAACAGAAAAAGAAAATCAACTATTAGACAGACCAGACAACTACATTTGAGTAACACAACATGTCTGATACTTGTAAAATTCATTATTTGTGTTTGGTATAATGTGAACTACAGGACTATAGCTTAATCCCATTTTTATTTTTCCAATTTTGTAGAAATGCATCTTTTTTTTAATTCATTACTGTTACATGAAGAAATAAATGTGATAAACAATTCTCACAAATCTTTAAATATTCTGGTTTATCCTAAAACACATTGGTGGGTTTTAAGTGTGGAGGCTCCAGGTGATATTTTGTTAAACTACAACTCCTACATAGTCATTATGTTTATGTTTTTATTTAGAATAAAACTTTAAGAAACAGTTAGATGTAGTGAACCTGGTGGTCTCACTTCCTCCTTCATGCCCAGTGGAGGAAATGTGCTAAACCAAACCAAACCAACTTTATTTATAAAGCACTTTAAAACAACCACAGCTGATACAAAGTGTTGTACATTAAAACACAACATTAAAAAAATAAACAAAAAAAACTTAGTTTAAAAAAAAACAAACAAAAAACACAATTTAAAACTAGATACCGATGGTGTTAAAAGCCAAGCAAAATAGATGGATTTAAGACGAACTTTATTTTACAGATTTATTTTCCACATTTCCCCCCCATTTCTCAACTCACTGCTTGAACTTCTTAGCAGTCAGATTGCTACAGTGTCAAATCAATTTACTGTATAACAAATCAGAACAAGATGGAGAGCAAACGTTACAGTTGTAGCCTCGGTCCTGGGTAAACTTCCTCTCAGTGTTTTGGTTATACCTATTGTTTGTGCATCTTTATCCAACAGTTTCTCCTTCCACTCAACTTTTCATCAATATGTTTGGATCCATCACAATTTGTCCTCCCTCCTCTGTGTAAACGGCATTGTCTGCTGCACAACAGTATTTTCCTTGATTGTTTGGATCATAACCTGATCATTTAAATCGTGGCTTCGACTCGTGGGCTTAAATGTTATCTTTAAACTGCTGCCGAAACATTCCACTTGAATTGTCCATTACACTACCTGTTCAGATAAATACATACATTTCCAATAATAAAATTAAAAACAATGCTCATAGAACGCTTAAGACCCGAAGCAGAACCTTTTAACCGAACAGGCGCGTAGCCCGGTTAGCTCCTGTTACTCACAGTTCGGTAAGTTGACGTTACACAGTTTGCAGCAGAAGCCTCTGGTTGTCGTTTGTATATCACTGTCTGAAGACATGGCGGCCAGTATTTCTCTAAAAATTGATGGAAAAAAACTAAACACTTGAGTCTCGGGTAGTTTGAGGGCAGCTACCCTCACTGCGCCACGCTCAAATCTCCCTCCAGCGTCAGGTCTTCGCTTGTGTTCAGTCCGCCAGCGAAATCTGTTCGGGTGTGACAATGTTTTCCTGACAAGGTTCCTACCACGCAGAAGTGATTTCCAGTTAGGCTGGTTGTAGCAACATATACAGGTCCTTCTCAAAAAATTAGCATGCATATTGTGATAAAGTTCATTATTTTCCATAATGTAATAAAAATTAAACTGTCATATATTTTAGATTCATTGCACACCAACTGAAATATTTCAGGTCTTTTGTTGTTTTAATACTGATGATTTTGCCATACAGCTCATGAAAACCCAAAATTCCTATCAAAAAATTGGCATATTTCATCCGAAAATAAGAGAAAAGTGTTTTAATACCAAAAAAGTCAACCTTCAAATAATTATGTTCAGCTATGCACTCAATACTTGGTCAGGAATCATTTTGTAGAAATGACTGTTTCAATGCAGCATGGAGGCAATCAGCCTGTGGCTCTGCTGAGGTGTTATAGAGCCCAGGATCCTTCAATAGCGGCTTTAAGCTCATACAGAGTTTTTATTCTGGTGTCTCTCAACTTTCTCTTCACAATATTCCACAGATTCTCTATGGGGTTCAGGTTAGGAGAGTTGGCAGGCCAATTGAGCACAGTAACACCATGGTCAGTAAACCATTTTCCAGTGGTTTTGGCACTGTGAGCAGGTCCCAGGTTGTGCTGAAAAATTAAATCTTCATCTTTATAAAGCTTTTCAGCAGATGGAGGCATGAAGTTCTCCCAAATCTCCTGATAGCTGCTGCATTAACCCTGCCCTTGATAAAACACAGTGGACCAACACCAGGAACTGACATGGCTCCCAGACCATCACTGACTCTGGGCACTTGACACTGGACTTCTGGCATTTTGGCATTTCCTTCTCCCCGGTCTTCCTCCAGATTCTGGCCCCATGATTTCTGAATGACATGCAAATTTGCTTTCATCCAAAAAAAGTTATTTGGACCATTGAGCAACAGTCCAGTGCTGCTTCTCTGTAGACCAGGTCAGGTGCTTCTGCCGCTGTTTCTGGTTCAAAAGTGGCTTGATCTTTGACCTGGGGAATCCGGCACCTGTAGCCCATTTCCTGTACACACCTGTCCACGGCGGCTCTGGATGTTTCTACTCCAGACTCAGTCCACTGCTTCCCCCAAGGTCTGGAATTGGCCCTTCTCAACAATCTTCCTCAGGGTCCGGTCACCTCTTCTCGTTGTGCAGCGTTTTCTGCCACACTTTTTCCTTCCCACTGAGGTGCCTTGATACATCACTCTGGGAACAGCCTATTTGTTCAGAAATCTCTTTCTGTGTCTTACCCTCTTGCTTGAAGGTGTCAATAATGACCTTCTGGACAGCAGTCAGGTCGGCAGTCTGACCCATGATTGCGGTTTTGAGTAATGAACCAGGCTAGGAGTTTTTAGAAGCCTCAGGAATCTTTTGCAGGTGCTCAGAGTTACTTCAGATGATTAGGTTAACTCCTCGTTCAGAGAACCTTTACATGATATGCTAATTTTATGAGACGGGAATTTGGGTTTTTTATGACCTATATGCCAAAATCATCAGTATTAAAACAATAAAAGACCTGAAATATTTCAGTTGGTGTGCAATGAATCTAAAATGAGTTTAATTTTTATCATTACATTATGGAAAATAATGAACTTTATCACAATATGCGTGCTAATTTTTTGAGTATCTGTAACAAAAAACTATCGGAACTATTTGAACCAGTGGTTTAAATGTGTTTTATTACAACCAAGCAGTGTTTAATAACTATAATTTTACTACCGGATTTCATCAACCAATCTGAATAAACATTTACAAAAATCAGTGTTGCATAGTCTTAAATTGTATATTTATTATCGAGCATAAAAATGACACACTGTTGGTACAAATGTATTTTTTTCATGGATTCAAGTCTGTACACTAATAATCAAACACTAG
The DNA here is from genome assembly GCA_033032245.1 of Poecilia picta. NCBI lineage: Eukaryota > Metazoa > Chordata > Actinopteri > Cyprinodontiformes > Poeciliidae > Poecilia > Poecilia picta. The sequence continues at coordinate 1,863,913 of CM065371.1, forward strand.
ATCATAGTGTCATGCTGACATATTCCAAATATGGCCAGATTAAATCTGTTTGGAGCCAAATGCTAAAGGTACAAAATAATTGTGAAAACACACAGCTAAAATTATTCTGCTGTAATATTTAATAACTCATGATTTTCTAATATTGTTTTAACCTAAATTATATTTTATACAAAAGCTTTCAAAACTATCATGTCTGATGCAACTTGAGAACCATTTAGCAGTAAATAAAAAAGGCCATTGCACAATTGTACTGTAGTAAAAAAAATTTAATACATCTTTTTCCACAGCAACAATACATTTGTAGAACCAAAAAACAAAACAAGGATTAAAAATACAGATTACTGAAGAATTATCTTTAGTCGATAAAACTACCTTCTACAATGCCCTCAACTAAAATTTGGAATTACAAAAACATTTGAGGAAACCGTAATTAAGATGAGAAGTATTTACAAAACAGTCATTTCTTTGGTGGTCTCCCCTGTCGTTTTTTTGGCTGTGTTCCAATATCTTTCTCCACCAACTCTGCAGCCTTTGCTCCTCGACTTCCTCTCTTGGCGGGCCTAACGACGTCATCCGAGAGTCTCTTCTCTTCAGTGCTGCTGGCCTCCTTTGTTCCCTCTTTGCTACTAGCATCAGCCTGGTCTGGAACTTTTGTCTTCCTGCCTCGAACGGCCTTCACCGGCGTAGTTTTGGGAATTTCATGGATTTCCAGGTCCGTTTTGAACTTGACAGCCTTCTTGGTCATCTTTGGGTCTTGGATGTCAGCCTTCGAGCTTTCGGAGGGATTTGTCTCATCCCTGGCCCCATCGTCCGCTTTGAGCTTTGCCGCAGCTCGTCTTCCTCTTGTTGCTGGCACAACTGGTTCTGGAGCAAGTTCTTGTTTGGGTTCCCCCAGAGGAAGAGCAGCACCCCGGCGGCTTCTCTTAGATGGAGTGGTTTGTGAAACGTCGCGTTTCACCGGTATTGAACGACTAGGTTTATGGACCTGAGGAGATGGCACAGAGATCTCTTCATGTTCAGGATTCTCAGCAGGGATCGTCTCCTGAGGGATTTGTTTTCTTTTTGTGCCTCGTCTTGGTTTCTCTGTAGCGTCAGCTAGGAGTACTGAGGACTTCACAGGGGTTTCTATGACAGCATCTGCTTTAAGTTTCCGTCCACTTTTCCTGGGCTTTGCAGCAACTGAACTTTGTTCAACACTAGGTTCCTTTTCTGGGACTATGATGTCTTCCTTTGTTTTTAGAGGCTCTGGCTCGGGTTTTCTTGTTTTCTGTGATTTCTTAGGTGGCTCTTGATGTTCAGGGGTCTCCTGTGAAGTCACCTTGTCAGCCTCAATCTGTTTTTCCTCTTTCTGTAGAACACTTCTTCCTCTTTTAGCCCTTATTGGAGGCTTGGTCTCCACAGGGACCCAGACATCTTCTGCCACCTCAATTGGCTCCTCGACATCAGGTTTGGGTTTTCTTCCTCTCCTGGGTTTACCAACAGAAGGAATGGGTTGAGAGGTTTCAGCATCTGGAGCAGGACTTTCATCTTTCTTGGGTTCAGTGGATGCTACTTTAGCTTTTCTCCCTCTGAGTGGCTTGGTCATCACTTGTACTGAACTTACAGGGTCCGACGTCTTTTCAATAGACTTCCCAGATACTTGAGGGGTCACGGCTTCATTGGAAATCTCAGTTATTGCTTGTGCTTCAACTGCTGGATGATCAACAGTGCTTTGAGACTTTGCATTTCTGGTTCTTGTGTTCTGTTTAACAGCAGGAGATGCTGTTGCTTCTATATTTTTTCCTTTTCTTCCTCTGACTAGAGGAAGAACAGGCTTATTGAAGGTCTCCTCGGCTTCCTGTGTTTTCTCAGCTTCTTTAGCCTCCACGAGTTTAGTTCTTTTGCCCCTCACAGATTTCTTCTGAGTCAAGCTAGTTTCTGCAACTTCCATATCTGCATTCTCCTCTTCAGGTAGCTTCACATGCTCACCATATAATGAGTTAACACTCTTGTCTTTATCTGCATCTGAAAAAAAGATTAAAGTCAGTTTAATGGTATCAATATTCCTAAACTAATCAGATGTAGACAGTTAATGTCATAAGTGATTAAACAGGAAATCATGGATTGAAGAATGACTCACTCTTAGGACGTTTCTGCTCCTGCTGTGCCAGTTCTTTAGGTTGTTTGGGTTTTCTTCCTCGTTTGGGCTTCAGCACTGCTTTCTCTTCAAGTGCTAGACCTCCATGCACATCAATGATTGGCACTGAATCAATCTCAGGTTCTGGGGTTGCTACCTCTTCAGCAGCAAGATTCTGCTCTAGCTCCATTGCCTCATCTTGGGCTCTTTTGATAGGTCTTTGTCTTTTCATAGCAACTTTTGGAGACTCTGGGAGACTGGTGTGTCTAACAGCAGGTGGTGCTTTGGTCTCAGGTTTCTTTCCTCTCCTTCCTCTAGCTGGAGCAGACACCATGGCATTTGTTTCCTCTTGTTTGGGTCCCACAGCTTTTGCCCTCCTACCACGAACAGATTTTCTTTCAAGAGAAGTGCTGGTAGAAGTTATATTGCTCTCTATGACACTTTGAGGTTGCATTTCCATGGCATCTGATGGCTACAAAAACAGAGCAATAAGACAAATTTGTTTGACAAAACACTCAATATAAAGATTTTTCATAATTCATTACAATTGTTCATGCTCCAGATATTACCTTATCTGGCCGCTGCTCTGTCAGGTAGGTCACTGGCTCCTCCATGAGCTCCTGAAGTCCCTCAAAGTCTTCCACTGGAGGATTTCCTTTCAGTCTTGGGGATTTCATCAGCTTTTTGATGCCAAAGTTGTTTTCTACAGGTTCACCTCTCTGTTTGGGAGTTCTCGGTAGTCTCTTCATACCAACCACATCCACAACTGGAGAAGTCTTCTCTTTGGGCGTCTTCATCATTCTCTCAGCAGTGGTAAGTCCCAGCATCTGGGACTGGTGGATTGGTGTCTGGAAAAGCTCCTTAACACCATCCAAGCTGACATCAGAGCTCTGCCTGGTTTTTGGAGTCTTCAAGAGTTTTCCCTGAAGGTCTTCAAGAGGTTCCACCTTCTGCTTCGGCATTGCAAAGATGCATTTGACCCCAGTGAGACACTCTGGTTGTTCGGTTTTCTGTTTAGGAGTTACCAAAAGATTTCCTCGGATGTCCTCTAAAGGTTCGGCTTTCTGTCTTGGTGTCTTCATGATCCTCTTGATTCCAGTGAGGCATTCCTGTTGCACAAGTTTCTGTTTTGGAGTTTTCAAGAGTTTTCCTCTCAAATCCTCAATGGGCTCAGCCTTCTGTCTTGGTGTTTTCATGATCCTCTTGACTCCAGTGAGACAGACTGGTAATTCCGGCTTCTGTTTGGGAGTTTTAACAGAGCCCGTCTTTGGATCTGCGTGTTTATACTCTGAACAAACTTCAGAGGCAGGAGCATCACCGACAAAACTTGCTTCTTCAACTCCACTGAGAAGGCGGTGGACTGCCTCACTGTTGTACCTTTGACTCTTTACTGTAGACGCTACGCTCAGCGGAGACACTATCATTTCATCTGAAAGGCAAGTTAAATGTTTGAACACCTTCAGCGCTGAAGTTTGTTTTGGCAAAACTAATTACAATTTTAGTCTGCTTCAATAGCGTCACCTGAAAGGTCAAATTACCTGGCTCCTCTGGGGTGTTCAGCACTGACGGTTCAACCATAGAAGAAGTCGCTATTGGCGTCTTCTTGGAATTGCTCTCACTGACCAAAGACCTTCTTCTCTTCTCATTTACAGGAGTTTTGAACATCTCAGAGAGTCCTGCAATTCAAAGACACAGGCAGTTGCAAAACTGAAATCCACAACATGTTATCTGTGAAGACAGAGAAAGCTACAGCTACCTGTTAAATCTTCATCCATTTTCATGTCCTTTTTGAACAGTGCAAGATTCATGACCACTTTTGGTGCAGCTCCAGTTGGATGTACAATTGTTCTTTTGTGAGCTCTCCCAACAAGGATGGTGGCAGGGGAATCTGCATGTCCAGTGCTCGTATGGCCTTTTAGTTTCATGGCAGGGGTCTGACAGAAAAAACAGACACTTCAGCAGTAGTTGTGGTTTTATAACAGTTTGAACAGATCAAACTAAAGAACAAACCTGTGGTCTGGACACAACCTTCTTCAGGGGTTTCTGTAAGATCTTCTTTTCAGTTGGAGCAACAACTGAAGTCTTAGTTTGTCCAAATTTTACAATATTTGCCCAGGAACTTTGAGCTGGAGAATCAATGAAACACAGATAATGAACAAATATGACTGCTTGAGTAGCTCAAAGTTCTTTCCATAGTACCCACAAGGAAGAAAAAGTTACTTTTATACTTCAGCATTTAACACACCTTTCATCGATGCCCGTGAAATGCCACTTCGTTTCTGAAAGACTTTTACTGCACTCCTGGCAACACCTAAATTCCTCCGTGATGCACTCTTCATGCTCTTCCTCCTGAGAGGGATTTTTGGGGTACCAGCCAGCAAAGGTGTCTGTTGAGCAACTGCTGTTGCTGGAGAGGGGGTCCTGATACGCGACACAGAGAAGCGACCTTGGACGGACGGGGTTTGGATGCCTGAATTCAAGGGTGTTTTCACTGGTGTTGTGCTGGTCAAGGCCTTGAGAGAACCAGACCTGGATTTAGGAGACTTCTGAGCTGCACTTGCAGCCTTGGGAGAAGCAGACCTGGATTTAGGAGATTTCTGAACTGGACTTGCAGCCTTGGGAGAAGCGGACCTGGATTTAGGAGACTTCTGAGCTGGACTTGCAGCCTTGGGAGAAGCAGACCTGGATTTAGGAGATTTCTGAGCTGGACTTGCAGCCTTGGGAGAAGCGGACCTGGATTTAGGAGACTTCTGAGCTGGACTTGCAGCCTTGGGAGAAGCGGACCTGGATTTAGGAGACTTCTGAGCTGGACTTGCAGCCTTGGGAGAAGCGGACCTGGATTTAGGAGACTTCTGAGCTGGACTTGCAGCCTTGGGAGAAGCGGACCTGGATTTAGGAGACTTCTGAGCTGGACTTGCAGCCTTGGGAGAAGCGGACCTGGATTTAGGAGACTTCTGAGCTGGACTTGCAGCCTTGGGAGAAGCGGACCTGGATTTAAGAGACTTCTGAGATGGACTTGCAGCCTGGGGAGACGTTTTCCCAGGTATGGCTTTGGGTGAAGCCGACCTTGATTTCGGTGATGCCTTCCCTGTTGGAGTCTTGGGAGACGCACTCTTTTTGAACTTAGGTGACGGGGTCCTCTGCTTCTGAGGAAAAATCAGAAAACAGTTTAAATAAAAGTTTATGATCTAAAACAACAGCTACAGGAAGACAAACTTCTCACTAACTTTTAGCAACCCAATGACAGAAGCTCTCCTAAGAAGAGACAGTTTGGGTTTATAGAGAGATAGGCTCCTCCTTGGACTGGCCCCTTTACGCAGTGGAGAGTCAGGCGGTAGACGTTTGTCAAATAACTCTGGGCTGAGGTGGCCTCCAAAGGAAACTCGTTTCCTTTTCAGGTTTGGTATCGGCAGGTCTTTCCCAAGCTCCTCGCTCTTGCGTTTTTTGGACATTTTTGCTAGGAAAAAACATAAATCTTTACTTGAACTTAAAGGCAAACTGTGGTACTTAACCAATTGTTTTATATGAGCTAATCCTAACAAATAAAAGAAAGTGGAAAACCTTTTTCAGCAGATCCTGAGTTTTTAGGAGATTTCTTTGGTGGATTTTCCAGTTTGGGAGATTTTCCAGCTTGTCCTTGCTCCATGGACACGCCAGATTTAGCCGGTGTGAATTCCTTGCTTCTCCTTCTGACCGGTGACTTAGATGCTGAAGCTGTTATTTGCTCAATAACCTCTGAGGCGGTGAATTTTTGAGGAGTTGAGATTCTTCTCCGCTGTGAAGGACCTTCAGACTTACCAGCTTCTTCCACTCTGGGTCCAGGGCCTTCAGCAGAAGGAACCTGGAAGGTCTTCCCCCGTTTCTTAACAGACTCTGGGGTTTTACCTTTGGGATCTTCTTCCTTCTTGGGTGTGAGAACAACTTCTTTTTCACTCTTCTTGACAACCGAACTTGGTCTCTGAATACAGAACTTTGAGGACGGTGTCTGAACCACACTTGCGAAAGACTTGCGAGGCGTCTTAACATCCAACGACTTTTTGATCATTTGATACAGATCACTGAATGGCGAGTTCTTATCTACCTGGGACTCCAATTCCATGGTTTTCTCCAAGGATCGCTGGATGTTATAGTCATCTCCATCTTTGAGATGGGAATCTGAAAAACAAAACAAAAATATATTTTTACACTTCAAAGTTACTGTCAAACATAAGTTTCTACTTAATTGTTCTTACCAAATAGAAAGGTACTCAAAACAACCATGTTAAACACAAAATAACAGCAGAGGTGGACTTTGTAACATCTTTTTAACACCTGCTCAGCAGCCATGACTCGTCTCCACAAGTACTTTTTAAGCAAGTCACACATTGAGACATGTGAGCAAAATCCCAGTTTCATAGTTTGGGACACATTTGGATCGTCTACTACTGAGAAGCTGCACCACTACTGTGGCTTACTTGTGTGTGACAAAACAATCCAACATCATAGTTAGCTGAACATGTCACAGATGTGTTCCATGCAGGGTTTTAAGCAGTTCCTAATTTGCAATAAGGCTTTCTAGTCATTCTAGATAGGGAATATACAATGACACATCATTGTTATGAAATACCTTGCAACTGAGACAAAACCCACTAAAAGGTTTATATTTTTAAATTTTAAAAACCATTTGAAATGTGTAAAGAAATCTAAAACGGAATACAATAGCAATATTTCAGGAATAAAAGGATTACAAAAATACTCATGTGTAACAGAAATTCAAGAGTAGCAGCCTCATCACAATATGTAGATTGACACAGTAGTTCCAAAGGTGATAAAAAATATCTTTGCTTGATGACCTCAGTTTCAAAACTATATAAATTCTGCACCGAATAAGTTCTTACACATATTGCTTGCGTAAATTTATTCTTTTTTTTATATTATTAAATCTTGTTGCTGTTTTGACAGAGCCAGTTTAAACCCTCTGTTTAAGGCAACACAGAGCCCCAAAAGCTGTGAAAAAACCCATTTGTAAAATTAATGCAGAATTATCTGTGGATTAAGTCAGTAACTGAAAGCCCAAAGCACTGATGATTAAAATCCCAGCAGAATGTTAAAAAGCAAAGATATTCATCTTCAAAAAGCACTTCCAATCAAGTGAGAAATAAATACTGCACACACACATTAAAGGCTGGCTCTGTCTTCTTTTATTAAGTGACTAATTTGTCATTCCATGCAAACTGAGAAGAACCTGGTAATAGTTATCGTCTCGTCTTTGGATTTTTATTTTAGATTGGCAGTAGATTAAAATTGACCAATCAAATATGCAGCACAAACATGAGACTGAAGGTTAACAGTTTTACCTGTAGAGACTTCAGAAATTCTCTTTTCTCCTGTGTCAGCGGCAACAACACTGTGAGCCACTTGCTGATCTCGAAGAACCTAAACACATTAAAAGTATCTCTAAATGACATTTATTTTATCAGAAGTGAAGGCTCAAAAATGTGTTAAATACCAGGCAATGTTGATAGAATATAAAAAGCTAAAATTACCTTAAGGCTTTCAGACTTGGCCACAGAAGTCCTCTTCTTCGGTGTTTGTGTGGGCGCATACTCAAACCTGGAATATTGTCAGAAAAAAATACTAAAAATCACACAATCCCTCATCAGGTTGATGGAAAATGAACCATGATCACATTAAGTTCTACATTTCTACCGAGTTTTGTGTCACAGCATAATTTTGAAACAAATCAATTAATCTTTGTGCAAGCTAATTGCACACATGTTCACATTATAATATCACTGCTGATAAATGGCCACCACTGTTGTGCTCAGTAAGAGTTAGAAAGAAACCTGACAAAATAATGTATCTAATATTTTCATTTTCCTGCTTACCTGAAAGAACGATCGACAATAGTTATTACATCACCGTGCTTCAAGCGCTCAGACTGACTCAGAGCCTCGCCATTGACACGGGTCGGATTGGCTGAGCTCAGATTGGTCAAAATGATCTGGGAGAGACGAAGAAACATCAGCTCAAAGCACATCCAACATGACAGCGTAAAGACAGATCAAACAATATTTGCAGAAGCATTCACCTCTTTATTTTCATTCAAGTCAATTCTGCAGTGCTCCTTGGAAACCTGAGGAAGCTGAATGCGAATGTCGCATTCGGCCTTCCTGAAAGACGACAGGGAAACACATCAACAAGTGGAACATTTCACAGAGAATATGTTTCCAGTGAAAAGTAATTTAAAATAATACAAATAAAGGAAAGAAACAAACTAGAATATTAGGGGTGTATAAATAAATCGATTCAGCGATATATATCGATATTATAGATTTTTCATCCAAGAGTATCGATCCGTTAAACCATAGGGGTCCATAGCCTTATAGCTCTTTTTAACATCTAGTTTTTGAAGGCATAGCAGCAAGACTCCGCCTCCCTCAGTCTCACTTTCAACTTGAGCTTAAAGTGCACATTATAAACTACACCCCAGTTTTTAAATTGTGTTAATAGGCCACGTATAACCGGAGTTATGCTAAAATTACAGGGTTTCCCCCAGTGTATTATAAGCATGGCGGCCCACCATGTCTAGCTACCCCTACAGTCAGGCCTAGCGTTTCAGCTGTTTGGGATTCCCCTTGGTAATTATATATATATATATATATATATTACTGTTTCCAAGAAAAAAAATAAATCAAAAGAAATGTGCAACTGTGTAGGTAATTTTAAAAAAGTGTAAGATGTGTACATTTGTGCATAAAATTTACAATTAAAAAAGACTGCAAATATAAAGAAAAAGGATTCACTTTATTAGACAAAGCTAATTGTATATTCGCTTGCCTTGACAACAGGAACAGAACTTGTGTTTTTTGTTCCTCAAAAATGGGCTTCTATATTTTCCTTGTTATCAAAAATGCAGTTTTGATATTTTTACAGTTGGCAGACTTTAAATATAAAAGCTGCAGAAATCACACAGTGAAAGGATGAAAGGAAAGCTAAGATGGACACACAGCAGCAGAAACGGACTCAGATGGATGAAGGATAAATAACTGGATGGAAGGTAATTTACAAACAAATAGAACTATTGATTCATGAGAGACAAACAGCTGCAAGTGGAAGGATACATGGGATAAATTGAGAGCTTGACATGCAAAATGAAGACTGAAACTGCAAACTTTCATCCACACTTCTTTTAACTTACATATTTATATGGGAAGAACCATTGCTGTTTTATAAGTTATTATTCTACTAAAGTTTAAAAAATAAATTAATTAATTTAAAAAAAAAACGTTATCCAAACTCACCTTCCAAACAAACACGATGCAGTCAGAGGAAACTCAGTCCCGTCTCCTCCACTCCTCTTAATAACCACTATTTTACCATGCAGGGGCATTTTTCCAGCGTTTACCTGAGAATGTTAGAGTAGATAGAAGTTAATGTGTGAGAAATGAGAAGTCAAATTGGAGCTGAACATGGCGGTAGGAATGTGGCGTATTGTATTGGAAAACATAGAAGCATGAAGCAAACCAAATTACTCAAATTATTGCAGTTTCACCGTATTTTACTTTATTGCTGCAAAGGCTCGATTTAAACCATCTACCAAGGCCCACGTGCATGTCGACACTAAAGTTCGGCTTTTAGCCTAAACTATCAAAAAGAGGCATAATATATACATATTATATATACATACAGACGAAATGTGTCCGTCTACAGTTTTATCACTTCGCTACGTTACCTATTGACGTTAAAGACTAACGTATCGAAGCTTACACGCGAAAAAAGAAAAATGCCATTAAACAATCATTATCGGTGACCTCTTACCTGTAGATCCGTTCAAAGATACCTCGTCTTTCGTCTCTCCATAAACATAAACCTACTAAAGACTATGATACCTTTTAATTTTAAAATTCCATCATAATCAGGCTAAAACAGAACTAACCACCCTACCTACCAACTAGTCTTTAACGTAAATTACAGCGGACAGCCGTCTCTCGTGCTCTGTCCTCTTCCGTAATGTTGCTGCAAAATCCCTCCGCACAACTTCACGCGCACCGAAACTCACAGAAATGTCAGCGTTAACTAATTCCAGTTTGCTTGTCAAACATACTCTTTCATGTTACTGTGATTTCACAGTGTGTTATTTTTTACGCTAAAAATCTAATTTTAACAACAGGTTCCTTAAAGGGACTACTTTGTTTACAAATTTGGCGGAGCAATCTCACTACGTGGAAAGAATCGAAATTTGAAAATATTTGAAATTCCGCGCGAATGACTCTCATTGGCTTAAAGTCAGCTTTACAAAGAGGGCGGGGCTTAACTTCACAGTGAAGACGAAGATTCTTGTTACATAATACGTTTTATGCAAAAATGTATTTTTAGGCACCTTTTTAAAAAATGTGTTGCTTGACATGGTCCCAGGTTGAAGGTGCTATGAAGGATAATTTATTCCTACAGTTCTCAACACACAGATACGCAGCAAAATAAATTGAGTGGCATATTAAGTTTTAGAAGCAGTTATTTTAACAAGCTCTACCACATTTAGAGGTGAAGGCAACACAAGTAGTGAATTTGCCAATCACATGTCAGCAAGATACATGGTTTTGGTGTTTAGACTTGATGAAAAAAACTTACTTTGAATAAATCAGACCAGACCTGATATAGATCGTATCCGTGACAGTAATTATTAAACACATTGTGACTTAGGTTAATCTGTTAATCTATCTCCCAACACAATCGCTTATATTAACAGTGAGTTGGACAAACACTACTGCGTTTATGCCATTTGGAAACATGGCAGATATTTAGTTGGAGGTGCTATGACTGATACAGGGGGAGCATTAACACCCTCAAGCGCCCCATGGCGCCACCGCGGTAAATTATGAGACTGGCTTGAGTAATACCTATTTTTAAAATAGCTATTAGTATATCATAAGTCTTTCATTTCAGCTGCATTAGAGTCTTGATCCCATATTTTGAAAAAGAGGAGAAACAATAAATGTCAGGAACGAGATTGATAAAAGCTGGCAATGAGTCAAACCCATATACTGCCATCTACTGGCCAAAAAGTGTAAGCGCACCACAATGTTCGCAGAAATCCCAGGTACTCACAAGAATATTTTACCAATTCCCCCGACCTCAAATAAGTCAGTAAGTACAATGATGAGTAATCATCTAATTTCTCAATGGTGTGTGATAAAAAAAACATCATGGCAAAATAAAAACATACAAGTTTGCACCTTCTTCTACACTAAGGAAGTGCATATCTTACATATTCATAGACTAAACCAAAGATATTCTCCATTGCAGTAAATTAGAATAAAACCAATAAGTTAATGTGTTTCTGTATTCAGTTTAAAATATCAACAGATTAATTTCACTTGGAGTGGTTTGTTTCTTTTGGCTATCTTTGCTTTGTCTTGGTTGTCAGTGACTTTTGGACAAAGCCAGACTTTGTCAGACTTCTTATCATGTGATCCATAACATAGCATTTCTCTATTAAAAATACATTTTATATTGTTTTTGTGAAATGTTAAAAATTTCTGCGAATTCCGTCTAACACAGTGTTTCTCAACCTTTTTGGCCCAGCGCCCCCCCTAGCCTTTATCCAGGTCCCTCACCGCCCCACCAAAGAATTTAGGCTACTTTGCACTGACTGTTATTTTATTATTAATATTACTATCACTATTGTAGATGTTTTGGTTTTTATGCTTGTTTCTGTTTTTATCATCACAAATAATTTCCCAGAGAACAAAAAAGCCCTGGGAATAGAAATTATTTTCACAGGTGTCTATGAAAAATGCAATTAACATTCAAGTTAAAATCAGTAGGCCTAACAGCAGCCAATCAGAGTGGAAAAATATTCTTATTTTTTTGCCATTTTCTAGTTGTTAAAAAAGATGTACATCAATGCCAGTTTAAACTTGGAACTATTTGCAAAACGACTGAGCTCTGCAACATTAAAACATGGATAGAACTGTAACTACATTAATCATAGCTCTTCTTCTCTTCAGTGTTTTTGTCAGTTTCTCCCATGGCACTTCAGCAATATTATTTTACCTTTTATATGGAAATAGTGTCTGTTTATTCTTGCCATACAGCCCTCTGTATTAATTATTGCTCAAAAGGTCTTGCCATACAATTTATTCCTCTGTATTTACTTTAGTTTCTTATCTTGCATTTTGTTCTTCATTCATTTCCATTAGTTTTCTTTGATTAGTTTAGTTTCCTCTCTTGGTTTATAGCTATGTCCACTTTAGTTTCTTCCCTGTTGCTAGATTTATTTTATCTAGCAACAGTAATCTTCACTCATCACCTGCTGCGCCGCCTAATCGTCATGTGTTTCACATCATGTGTTGATTTTTCACTGTTCAGCATCGGATTCTCTGTTTTTATGCTATAATTCACCTCTACTTCTTCGCTCCGTTTTATGTCCCGCTTCTCCTGTTTCAGAATTTTGCACAATGTGCGCCTCTTTTTTTTAACCCCTAAGGTGCAGGGCGGTTGGGAAGCGTATCAGTGGGGAAAAGGCAGACTGACATAAACCTTTTAAAACAACGGAAACAATTTATGTATTCTGATTATTGAAATTTAAAAGTGCTGTGTTGTTCTATCACCCCGTTTCATACCGGACCACTTAACGTATCGTGGAATCACCCGTGGAGGGATTTCTTTATTTAAATGGGTTCATTTTTCAGAGGGATACACAGTGAGGATATAGTGATTTTAGTAGTTACATGTTTATAAGAGCGGTTTTATGTTGTCCTTCTGTGGAAGCGGCCAGCTTTCAAACTGAAATAAAACACTTCTCAATATAAGTTGCTGCTTTGACATGATCACAGAACTGACAAAACATATGTACAACACTGAACTGATGCGGTGAAGCTACCAGTAGCAGGAGCGGAGCTGCGCCAATAAGCTACAAACACCGAATAGAAGAAGAGCTGCAGTCGATACAGTTGCAGCCAAGCATGTTTTAATGTTACACAATACAGTTTTACCAAGTTGCTCGAAGTCTAAACTGGCATTGTTGTGCATTTAAGGTGTAAAGTTTACCTTCAACAAAACGCCCCCCAAAGGAATCCCATCGCCCCCCTTTTGTAAAAATGTCCCTGCCGTCCTCTGAACGCCCCCTGGGGGGCCGTACCGCCCACGTTGAGAAACGCTAGTCTAATAGTTACACACTTGCTGTGGCAAGAGTCAATTCCAGGATCTTCTCATTGCGATTTCCTTAATTGTGTAAGTATCTATTGAAAATGGTGACTCAAAGTTAGTAAAAGTCATGTCAGAATGTGTTTACCTTTATGTAAAAATAAAAGCACTACCAAATGATAATGTGAGAAGGAATTTAAAGAGATAATTCTATTCAAGCCCATTAATGGCCTTTTCAGTACCTAAGTACCAGCAAATTTTATGGCCATTACAAAACGAACAAGAATTAACTTTTAAAAAAACATCACTGTGTATTAATAACATGTATAATTTGGGTTTTGGAACTGAATGCAATCAACATTTACATAATTATACACTTTGCAATGGCTACAGAAGAACAGATTATCCTGAAATTTACCAAAAGAATGACAGAGACATTTCATTATTAAATGTTGATTTTATTTTATGTTTTTTTAATCCTTTTCTTTTTTTTTTTTTAAAGTTCCTTGATAAACTTGACAAAACTGCAACATATTCCATACTTCTCAAGCTGACGGTGTGTCTCTGTTCTCTGTGAAAGGGGGCGGGGCTTTGTGCGCTGTTCTGGACACAGTCCTGAAAGGATGAAAGCAGCTATATATATATATTTAAAATTTTTCATACAAACGAAAGGTACAAATGATTCAGAGAGACTTCACACTGGCTTCCTATGTTGCAACATCGAGAGGTTTAGAGTCCGAGTCTCTCTGCCCGAGTCCCGGCGGGTCAGGCTTCAACAAAAGTGGGTGATTGGAGGAAATATTCGGGTGTGGGGGTGTTGTGGGGGTGTTGGGGTGGGGGTAGGGCTCAGTAGCAGAAGTGTGTACACATGTGCATTTGTGATTGGAGGCTTTAGGGATCGCATCACAGAACAAATACAAGCAACAGGCCAAGCACACATAAATGATTCCTTCCTGAGACATTGGTGCGGTACAGTAACGATGGTCCGGATGGCGCGTTGTTCACGGTGAAGGCGTTTTAATGTGAAGTGAGTCACAGGGCGCTTGGCAGATCCGGATCTGACACACATTTGTTCTAAAAGCTGATTGGTTGAGGGGAGAACTTCTGCCTGGAACCTTCTCTGACAGACGCCAACTACAAACCAGTCCCGCCCCGTTCAACGCAAACACGTCCATTCAGAGAGTACCAACATGGCAAGTGTTTAAAACAGAGCGCATACACACTCCCTCACATTAATAAAAGTATTTAAACACTTGTGTGTTAAACAGAGTATAATAATACACCATCCCTCACATGAGGACTCTCTCTGAAGCTGACCTGCTAGGCTGGGCCGAGCCTCCCCCGTCTTACTCGCCATTTTTGTTCGTTTTTTTTTTCGGCTACAATGCAAAAAAAAAAAAAAAAAAAAAAAAAAAAAGAAAACTATAGCTGTGCTCTGACAGGAGTGTTTAATTTATTAACTGTAGGCATGGGCCGGTCACCGGGATCAATGCAGGCCAAAACACCGACGGGGAGTCCCGGTGGGGTGTGGTTCTGTTGGACCTGTCGAGACAGAACCGGTTACTGGAGTTCAGCTGCGGACAGTTTCACCAGAAGCTTCTGAGGAGAACAGGTTGAGCCGGGTGAAAACACCAGACAGGAACATTAACAGAAAACAATAGTGACGTAGTATTTATTTATGTGCGTGACAGTTAAAATGTCCCACACAGTAAAAACACTAAGTCTTACCAAGATTTTTTTTTGGGTCTAGTTTACACCACGAATGTCATAAATAAAACTAAATTAAATTACAATTAACTTTCTAGCAAGATATAGGAGCTTGTATTAAGTTAATAATCCATTAATATTGATGAAAAAGTGTCCAACAAGACATTTCTTCCACGTTACATGTGAAATAATCTTCCAGTGGAACCAGTCCTTTTTCATCAATATTAATGAATTATTTACTTAAAACAATATCCTGTTTCTTGCTGAAAAGTTACTTTAAAGTTTTGCCTGATTTCAAGTGTTCCAAGATATCTGCACAA
Organism: Poecilia picta; assembly: GCA_033032245.1. Taxonomy (NCBI): domain Eukaryota; kingdom Metazoa; phylum Chordata; class Actinopteri; order Cyprinodontiformes; family Poeciliidae; genus Poecilia; species Poecilia picta. The sequence goes on from CM065371.1 coordinate 1,879,183, forward strand.
GAAACTAGACCAAATATACTTGGTAAGACTTTATGTTTTTTGCATCCTGTTTCTATCTGATGACCTTTTAAGGAGATACAATAGAAACGGTTGGACTTCCTCTTCCTCCAATCAGCTGGCTGAAAAAACAGCCGTTACACTTTTTTCTGGCTAAAAGAAATGAGGTGAAACTTGGAAATACTTCCAGTCACAAAAACCAGCAACAGTCACGATGGGGAAATGAAAGGAGTGCAACATCGTGTTGAAACTGGAGTTAAACCTAAAATGACTCACATTCCTGGTAGTTTATATTGGTTTTTTGTTTAAACTACCAACATGTTTCTGCTGACTGGAAGCAAAATTGACATTCTGATATCTGACAGAGAATCTGTGGAGGGAGCTAAATATTAGGGTGATGGCAAGGAGGTCTTAAATAGGAAGTTTGATAGATTGTTCTATTGATTACTGAGGTTACAGCTAATTTCAAAATACCATTTTTTTGCCAGAATTTAAATAAACTCAAAAACTGATGCTGCTTTTACATCGTTATAATCTGTAAAGAAATGCCTCACTTCGTGCTTGAATAACATGGATAAAAATAATTTGGAATCTAAATCTGTCTGTATGAATATTTTTGAGTTATAAGCTAGCTAGCTAATAGAGTTGACACTGATTATTAGCCTATAATAAATTTTGAAGGCATAATATTCTGCTTAGTTATTTTGATTACTTGAAAACAGATAAATTTAGGGATTTTTTGTAAATGTTAAGACTGATTCAAAATGAAGTTAAATAAATGTTACTTAATTCTTAAAAATGGAATTAAAATGCACTTTTATTCCTGACAAAGCAGATGGAGGTGATCATATTCATCTTAATGTCCCCAGAAATAACATTTTTCTTGACTTGTTGACACAAACGTTTTTGTGCAAACACTTTGATGTGTTGGCCTTTCTCAGCTCAGACGGTGATAACATCACACCGGCCCATGCCTAGTTATCATTCTGTACACCATGAAAACACACAGCTGTAGAATGGAAGGGGCAGATGTTTAAATAGTGTGTGAACAGTGACGGGTGAAGGGCTCGTCCAACACGCTCCAGTAGGACACAAAGCATGAAAACAACTTCCTTCAGTAAAATGTGCTCAAAAATGTATTTTCTTGAATCACAAAAACTAGAACAAAACACAAAATGAGGAATTAAAAAAAAAAATCATGTGAGGCCTAAAACTCTTCATAGTTTTAAAGAAATGAATACAGCTTATATACATAAACTCAAAGCCACTTAAAATACACCTTAATAATGACTCTTCATTAATTTGATTTCTTGAAAGGACCTGTGACAATATCATACAACCAAGTTCATACAATCAGTTTTTTTTTCATTCTCTAGGGAAGAAAACAGAACAGAAAAAAAGATATTAGATTAAAGGGAAAACAAATCCAACCTGGAATAGTAGCTGATATTCATCGTTTTCTTGTGCACGTTTCTGTGTTTGTGTACGACTCCAGAGAAATGTCAACGTCTTTTTTTTTGTTTGTTTATCTTCTTGTTATTAAGAATAATATACAAACGTGAAACGGAAACGTCTCTCATTATTCTTTGATAGGTATGAAAAAGATTCAAACAGTGAAGGAGTACAACAAGTTCTAATCTCAGCGCGGTAAAGTCGTCCTGGTGTCAGCCCGCCGTTCGCTCCCGGACACGCCAAGCACCATAGTTCCTTAACTCTTCTATATATATTTATATATCTTTTGTACAAAATCTGGTTGTTTTTTTGTTTGAAAATGAAACACAAAAGAAAAAAAAAACAGAGGAAAGACCCAGAGTCTTTTGAGGAGTGGGGTCTTCAACGTTGTAGTCTGCCTCAGAGAAACAACAACAAAGTGTCTGGTGTTTGTCAAGTCAGTCTCCGTCCATGTCCATGTCCTTGTCCCGTTGTGCTGCTCTCACTCATTCAGAACAGGTCGCTGCATCCGAATTTGTTAACGTCTGTGACTCTGAGGAAGGTGGAGGAAAAGGAGGAGTCGTCAGTGTTTACGGGGTTCATCTCCAGTCCCGTCCCGGTCCGGTCCGGTCCGGTCCGTCCCAGGCTCAACCCCCCCATTCCTCCCCCCTCCTGTCCGAGCAGTGTTCCACAGTGACAGCAAGCAGATCAGGAGATGTGGACTTGTGTCGGGTGGTGGGAGGATGGGGGTGTGGTGGAGTGAAGGAGGCGTCTCCGCCAGTCTCCTGTGATCAGCAGTTAGGATCGAAGCCCACCTTCCTGTGCCCCTCCCCCCTCCTGTTGGGAGACGACATGAAGAGAAAAAAACGATGAAAACGAGGGGGCCGTCTCTACGGTGACTGTGTGGCTGGACTGCTTTGGGCCGAGCTGGGGGACAGGCTGGGGCTGCAGCTGCCTGGGGGGGCGCCGCTGGGCCTGCTGCCTGCGGCGCCGCTCTCCAGGCCCTCAGAGTTCTCCAGCATCTCCTGGATGAGAGGCGGCATGGATCCAGGGATCTCCATCTTCAGTGTGATGACGCGTTCCGCTCCTGCAGACAGGATGGACGCACAAAGCAACATCAACTTTTGTCCAATTATTCATTCTTTTTTTTTTTTTTATCAGTACCAAAAATCTAAATTCCAGACATCTGCTGTAGCAGGGATTTTACAGGTTTCACCTTCTCAGATTTAAGACTTTTAAAGACTCTTTTTAAGGCTAATGTGTGTGGAATTTAAGACCTGTACCTCCACAGAAAAGTACGAACTTCATTCAGCCAGCTAGTGATAAATTTCCATGATAGATGCAAAAAAAGCTTCCTAGCTATTAAGGCATTTTTTAACGACCACAAGTTAATTTCTGCTCAATCTTTGTCTTTAACAATAAGCCTTCAGTCTGTCTGAAAGAAACCTAATAGTGACATCCCTAATTTCCAAGCAAAACCAAAGCAGTTGAAAGCTAAATATGATAGCTGTGAAGATGAGATGTTTCTACATGTGAGGAACAACAGACCTTTAGCACTGATGCTCCTCAGATCAGTAATCTTCATCAGCATCTTGGGGAACATGTGAGGTTTGTGGGGCCTCCTCTTCCGTACATAAATCTTCAGGGCTTCCAGCAGGGGCTCTTGCAGGATGTCCACTTTGTCTGCTTCTTCTAAATCTTGCCGATCTACAAAAAAAAAAAAAAAAAAGGAAAAAAAGAGACATTAAGCTCAAAGAAATGAGATAATAATCCTCAACTGTTGCTGTGTCTCTTTGCTAATTAGAGAAAAAAAAATCCATTAAAACTTGAACATTTTTTCAGTAGTTAGAATAAAAGTGATTTTCGATGTTTCTTTTTTTTTATTTCAAAGCCAGAAACAAGAAATAATCACAACAGATTTTTGGTGTGTCAGTTGTTGCATTAGACCTTTATGGATTTATAGTGATATGTCAAACTGCATTTTAATTCTAACCAATGTCATACATTTATTTTTTAAAGATTTTATTGGCTCTAGTGGCCTTTATTTGATTGTCAATCGACAGGAAAGTGGCTAATGAGAAAAGGGAAAGACATGCGGCAAAGGTCACCAGGGCAGGAATCAAACTTGCACCGGCTGCATCAAGGACTAAGGCCTCTATATGTGGGTTGTGCTTAAGCCCTGCACACCTCAGCATACCCAATGTCATACATTTTTATGTCACAATTTTCCACAACTATACAAACGAATTTTCTATTGATTTTGCATTTTTACACAGAAATTGATCTCAGATTCTTGCTAGCTGTACTACTTAAATCCTCCACTAGAGGGAGGCAGAGAATTTCATACATCAGGTTTTAGAAAAAAGTACAAACTCTGCTGTCGAGCTGGAGGGCTAAAAGAAATATGCGTCAAATCTAACATTAGCTCTGATAGGGCTTTACCTCCACACAGCAGGCAGATGGCGCTAAGAAGCCCCGTTTCTGCGTCGTCCATCTCCAGAGGCAGGAGCTGGTTGGCGAAGGCAAACACCAGGTCAGTGAGGGGACCAAAGCCGGCGTTGTGCATCTGGGTCCGGTTTAGCGTGAGGCCGTCTGAGAAGGTCATGGTGTCTTGCTCTGGTGTGTAACGTGTACAGATGCGCAGTATCTGGAAAACAGCAAAAAATAAAAGTTTTGAGGAGATAGTCATTTAAATAACTAAAATCTGATGTGAAATTCTGAACCAAGATGGAAATATATCTTGAGTAAATATCTGTACCAGAATATCCAGACAGGCAGCTTTGAGCAGAGTGATCTGGTCGGCGATGGTGAGCGTTGTGAAGCCCGGCAGCTGCTTCGCGAACTCCACCGTCTTTATGATGCACTTGGTGGACAGTTCGCTGAACTTGTCCCACAGGTCTATGTCCAAAGACACGCGTCTTTCTGAGCTGTTAGTCTGTGAAGATCATTAGCAGGTCAGACAATGGCTTACACAATATATATATATATATATATATATATATATAAAAGCTGAAATAACACAAGCAAGACACACAGATGGCTACACTTCCACTCACTGACCGTAGTGTATTTGCCCAGCTGGCAGAGAGAGGGAAAAGTATCCTGGTGCGCCTTGCGAACCCTGTCGATCATCTGCTCCGTGTCGGGACTCAGCACGTAGCTTTCCGTGCATTCCTGCTTCTTTTCATCCTTCTTCTTCTTGTTCCGGTCGTTCCTCACCGCTGCACAGAGCAAAGAAAACACCAGGGTTACATGACAGCGAGTCGCATATGGGAGGACACGTTTACAGCTGCAAGCACAAACTTTTCCCTGAGCAGGATTAGATTCTGGACAGACCTGCTTTCAGACAACGCTACAGACTAAGGAGGAATCGACAGTTAGAATGGTTTTTAACATACAGAGGTCACTGTAATGGACAGCTATCTAAAAGCCATTTTCTTGTGTTTCTTGTGGATTTTTATGTTATAAATTCGCACAGACCACTGAAGTGGACACTAGTGCATCATACAATAAATACATCATCAACTATTGGCTATTCACTGCAAGTGCAAGAACATTTTTGGTAAATCCAATGTGGCTGTCAGATAAACAAATATAGTGACATCAAGTAACCCCTAAAGAGCAATATTACTGATGTCCATCCATCCATATTACTGATGTGTTTTCAAAATAAGTTTGTATTTCGAGAAAATTACAATTGATCACCTAGAGAGGAAAATCTTAGAATATGTTTTCAACACAAAACATTTTCCCACCTTATTTTATACCTTAAAAAAGAAAATCCTGACATAAAGGATCATAATTTATGCATGAAAGAATTCATGATTGCTGCATTCATTTAGCATAAATGTTGCCTCATACCTTTTACCTTAGCTAGCTTGATTTTACTGGTAGCCAATCAGAAAGATGAACAGGTCAAATAATTAAATTAGTTGTTTTATCTTAGACGTTATACTGACGATACAAAAAATTATGAAATAAAAATTTGATAGCATTTTTTTCCCCCTCATGTTCCCTCCAGTTTTATGAGGTCTCACTATCGCCTCCTGGTGGCCCCCATTTCAAAAACACTGCATCAGAAGACTAACGTTTTCCTTGCATTCTTACAAACCAAAAAGATAAATCTGTTTCACTTTGGGGTCTTGTTCAATTTCAATCACCTTCCTCCACATGTTGTATGAACTGCATGGTTCTGACCAACTCTAGTGGACCAATCAGGTGACTTCTAAAAAATCTGATATCTGGATAAATGTCAAACAAATGCCATGTTTAATATATGTATATATTTGCTTTTTATAAACAAATTTCAAATCCACATATTTTTTTAATTTCACTTCACAATTATATGTTACTTTCTGATTGTTTATCACATTCCGACCCAATAAAACTGAAGTAAAATTTGTGGTTGTGACAAAATGGAAACAGTCCAAGGTGTAGGAAGACTTTTGCAAGGCGCTGTATTTATCTTTAAAAACACAGTTGAAAAAAACAAAACCAAAACAAAAAAAACATTTTCCTCCAAAGGGAATTCTTGAATATCATGCAAATCTTTAAATCCATTGAGACATGATTAAAATCTCCTGACAGGAGCTAAAGAAAGCAGAAGTCAAAGGCCTTAAAGACGTGATACTGTGTGCGGCGGGGCGGCAGAAACGGCTCCTTTTGTTATCAGAGGCTAAAAGACAAATGTTGTGAGACAGCTGCATCCAGGAACGGCTGCGCTAATGGTGTGAGGAGAGGGAATAAGAAGAAGGAGGAAAAAAAAGCTTGACATAATCCACTGTTGTTTCCCTCTAGGCGATCTGGCTGAGAGCATGATCACCCCAAATGACAAAAAACACGAGGCGGGTGTTTAGCATTGGAATCCCATTACAAGGCCGATCCATATCTCCCAGCCTATCCACGCTGGCTCTGATTAGACAGTGTGTGTGTGTGTGTGTGTGTGTGTGTGTGTGTGTGTGTGTGTACGAGTACATTGGGTGAGATGGGGTGCAAGTTGATAAATAGTAGAGGGGGATGGAGCTATCCATAAGGCTGACAAATTGCCACAACTTTCATTAGGGGTCCCAGCTAATGTAATAACATAATATGACAAATATCCTTCCTGTAATGGTTTTAAAAGGGCTTGGCTGTAGCGCCCGTAATGGGGGGGGGGGGGTGGGGGGGGGGCTTCAGCCTTTTCTTTTCCTCGTCTCTCTCTCTCTCTTGGTTTACAACATGCTCTCACTTTCCTAGCCATTCCCTCGCTTTGCTTTCTCCTCTAGAGATAAGCATGGTGGATGTTAAGGATGTCTCGACGAAGGCTGTTTTAAATGACTGGTAACAGAGCTGCTGACACAACTCAACTCCTGATATGTTATTGGTGCAAGACATAATTAATTTTTAGAATTAATGACCTTATCTTATAAGCAAGACTTGGAAAGTTTTGCTAGTGATCTGGTAAACTATTCTGCTGACCTAAATATTCTGGGGTCTCCTCCAAACATTTTGTCCTTTGTAATGATGGAGATGGTCTACAGCATTTAGAAGCAGACTAGAATTTTACACAAGATTTTCACACAAAACAAATAGTCAACACAAAACTCGTGTTTTATCCAGCTAGCATTAGCATAGCGGTTCAGCAAACTGTGTTAAAACATCGTTATCAAAAATTGTTGCAAAAATTGTCTCCGCAAATGTGACCTGTGGCTTTGTGTCCTTTCCTGGTCAATAGTGCCTTGTGACCCTTTGAATCGTCCCTTTTGGATAAACTTCCAGGTATTCATGGCCATACTGTGACCATACTGTTCACCAGTAGCTACAATCTGCAAATACTTGAGGCCTCTCTAAGACACCTGTAACGGCCCATTTTAATAATTCAAATACCAAATATACCTTAGTGTGGATTAACACACACAATGGGAAGCGTCTTAGCACTGCAACAGAAGCTAACATCTACAGTATTCCTTATCTACTTAGTCTTAGTATTGGCAAAGGCCTTTTCCTAAATAACTGATCAGTATCTGTGACTAAGGGAACCTGATCAGGAGAAACCTTGTAAACACTCTTACCTTAAACCAACCACCTCTTATCAGCTCTCTTATCTCCATCTCCCCATAGTAAACCTGGGGGAGTTTCCTCTTCCCGACCCGAGATCAGAATTTCCTTGTCTCGATCTGAACCTTGACCGCAGAGGGTCGGGGCGCCAGGCCTGTCGGGAAGTCTCTGTCTTTGATAGCGGGTCGGCCGTGGACTGGGGCCAAAGAGGGGAAAGCACAGCTCTGTGCTGCAGCTCATTCATCAGCCCACAGACAGGCCTCCCTGCCTGGGAGAACATTAAGGCAAGCAGGAAGGCGGGGGCTGGAAGTCTGATCCTGCATTATGTTGCAGCTAAGCACCGCTTGCCACAATGTGAGACGACGACCCTGCTGTGATCATGTTAATGTGTTCCTTCCCAGGGCTTATAGACACTTATGAGGAAGTGGCTTTTTTCCCCCACATTAAAAACAGAAAAAAATATCCACAGTTTCCATTTCTGCTTATGACATAATTACGTCTTAGTAAGGGTCCAGGCTGTCTGACAGCAATCAGCTTTGGAGGAGGTTTGTATACATGTGTATTAAGCTGCTCAGCAGATCTGGGCCAGCCCTGCTTGTGGGCCTGATTGGGAATCAGTCTTGTGTTTGCACCAGGGGGGAGGGAGGAGCGGAGGGCAGCGGCACAGCCCATGTCCAATTAATTCACAAATAAAAGTGGGGCATCCCCAGTGCCCAGACATTACCCGCACTGACAAATTGGCAGCACAATCATATGCCGCACAACACAGTTTAATGAAGTCATTAAAGAACTATTAGGCGCGACTGGCGATCTGTCATGGCAAATTGCCACATGCAATAACTTGGGGGGTGTTGAGGAGGCCTGGGCTCGGGGATCATGCAAATGAATGAGTCTTGATTTCCTGTTACACGTACGTGTGTGTGTGTGTGTTGTCAACTTCAATAAATGCATCTTTTCAAAATATATTAAGACAATATGGATACTAATAGAGCAACATTCATCCTGAATCGTTTACATTTACGTCTTTATTCCATTTGATTTACAGGAGCTGGAGTGTCATAGAAAACACTGAAGAGACATCAGTCAGTCCTTCTCATACTGGATTTCAGCACTGGTGTGTGTATTGTGTGTCTGCGTGTATATATATATGTGTGTGCGTGTGTGTGTGAAGCACAAACTGACAGAGGTAGGCAGACTGGGATAATTCGTGTGAGGAAAATTAAAGCGCTGGCAGCTCGTCCATCACGCAGATTAAATTCAATGGAAAGATAAAAATGTCAATGTTTCTCCCCCTGCTCCTGCAGCTCACAGAAAGTTGCCCCCCCCCTACACACACACCCTCAGCTTCTCATATTCCTCTTCCACTCTCTCCGTTTTCATTCTCTCTCCCCCATCTGGGCTCCTCAGCTGATGTTATCCTCACTTGGTGTTGTTCTCTATCATTCGGGGCTTCATCTTATTTTTACTTTTATTACTTTGTCTGTCATCGTGTAAAGCCTTCCTGGAGGAAAATGTGGTTGTCTGGGTGATATTGGGAGTTTGACAAACAAGGGGTGGTGATGTAACTGGGGGACAGAAACCACTCTGAAGTTGAACTAATACAGCTGAGGGAGACGTGTCCAACACACAAAGATTTACAGGAGGAAACAGCAGAAATGAGCAACTGGAATTCTACTTTTCTTTTTTTTCCTGATCACTTCTCTTGGATCTATATTTCAAGCAACAGATATGCATTTAATCCAAACTGTCCGGATAAACCAGGTTTGCACAAATATGTAAATTTGGGTCGATCTTGAAACTATTATATGTATTTTCCTACACTTTCAATAGTGTGAAAACACAACACAGCTGACATCGCTTCTCTGCTTCAGTTAAACTCATAATCCTGCGCTGACATCACGGTCACATGACCAAACAAATACCACATGACCAGCCCTCTGCCCCTCCCCACCCCAAACATACAGCAACAAGATCAAAATAAATATCTGTAGTTAACGATGGTCTAGTTTTCTTTATCAGAACTGATACGCTAAAAACTACATATGTCTCACAACCAGGGTTCCATGGCAACACCCTTTAATGTAGACACTTATTGAGGGAAGTTGGCTACTTTCAGAATCTGTGAAACATTTTAAAGTGACAAAGGTCTGCATTGTTGAGATAATACACACAGAGTGATGTTTTAGTGTTGCTAATCACAGTACTAGCTAACAGAAGATGCTAACTCAATTCAGTTTATTCTACAACAAATGTGGTCTTGAGGCATTTTACAAAAAAAGTAATCTCAATTCAATCACACACGCATACATTCCAACTGATGTTAGTTATCAAACAGGACATTAAACTAAGTTTATTATTCTAATTAGCTTAAAAAGAAAATTTTTCCATTTAAGGAAACCCAGCAGACTTCATTGACTCACGACTTGCAGCACACACTCCTCCTGGATGAGTACACAGCAACTCCATTATGTTGTTGACTTTGTAAAGAACAGTTTAAAATAGAGTTTCTCTCAACATGTCGTTCTTAATTTAAACTCATAATAATAAAAACCTGCTTTATGTCAGCTGTCCTCCGACAGGGTGATGTTACATCAGCTGATGACACTCACTGCTCACAGGACGAAGGTTCATACACACTTACATTATACTAGAAGGTTTCTAGTGATATTAAAGAGTCTCTTTGATGAAACGGTTGGAAGCACAATGGCACTGTACTATGATCAGTGAGTGAACACATAGGGAGACTGAGGTCAGGTGTCTTTATTCATAACCACTTCCTGTCTTTACTGCTCTACATGCTAACAACTTCAGCAAATAATGTGACAAAGGATTAAACGATTTTGGACACTTTAATTAGGACAAAACAACTGAAGTGTAAAGAACTTATATTTATTTTAATTGTATTTTTGTTATTTTTTGGTACATTTGCCTTTTTTTAAAGACAGTAGTTGGTGTTAAGCTATTGTTAATGTCTTCCAATAGCACATAATAACCCAGTGATACTTTCAAATTTCCTGTTGACTTTAAACCTTTTTTTAACTCAAAAACATGTTGGGCTGCTGGATGACTAGCCTAGCACTGCCTACCACTGGCCTTAGAAGGTTTTTTGATGGAAATCGCTACAATGCAAAGTTTATAGCGGATGAGCCCTGTAGGACTTCCCACCTACTTTTTCCACTAAAGGCTGAGATAAAAGCAACGTCAGTCTTTCAGCTAATAAACCCCTGGAGACGTGGAGTTCCTCCAGGTTTGAGACTGCTTTCTGGGCTGAGATCAAAGATAAATGAGCTGATGTTTCCTGAGCAGTCTAAACATTGGTGGACGTCTCACTCCCTCTTTTCATGGCTGGATACAAACTATGACAGATCAACCTTCCTTTCAGGTCATAATTAGCTCTCTTCCTTTACCACATGCAGTCATGTTAATATTAACCAGGCAGCAGGATTATAGGCACTTTCTCTGAAGCCCCTGAGCGCCTTACCCCACCCCCCCGCTTCTGTCTTGTTTGGCATTGCCACCTGGCAGAAGGCCTGGCACTGTCGCCTGGAACTGTCTGCCAGCAGACACAAGGTCACCAAGACGCCCTTCGCCGGTCCACTTCCTATGCGGAGGAGAGCGGTTTTGGTCTTGGTGATGCCTTTGCGTTCACTCGTTCTTGTGTTGTCACCTTGCGCATGCATAATTGCAGCCTGAGCATTGTTATTATGCAGGAGTGGGCATTGTGATGAGCGCGAGCCGGTGTCAGAGTCCCCGGTGGGCCCCAGATGGCCTGCCTCTCCCTCAGCACCGGCCTCCCGGTTTTTTTGGCAACTTTCACTGACCAATGTCACTTTCTCTGACCAGAGGATGAGCAATCTGCCAACACTGCACAAAACGACCACAAACTGCTTTGAGAATTACAAAAAAAATCTATTCAGCAAACCAGTGAAAACATTTAAATCCCCAGCCAAGAGCCCGTTCAGGAAACTATTTACTGCCGTACCACTTTTTCGTCACTAGATGGCTCTCCAGCTCCACTCTGCACACTGCCTGAATGCAGTGTGCAGCTGTGCGTAGAGAAGGCTGCTGTGATACTTGTAAGCATGATTAATGGCCCCATTCAAAGGTAAGGAGCTCAGAGGATAACTTGTTTTACTGTAAGCCACAGTGCTGCTGCACGGGGAGCGCTTCCTGCAGCCCAACCAGGAGGTAAATAGTTGTGTAAAGACGTGAGGCGCAGAGAGCAGCACGGGCTGGCTGTGTGCGTCTGAACTGGTGGAGGAAGCAGGAAGAGACTTTTTGGATTTGACTTTTATTGATTCTTGTATTTGCTACAACAAATGGGGTTCGGATTTGTGCCGCTGCACGGGGGTTGTGGGTGAGTCACGTGACCAGCTTGAACACCTCACCGGCCTCCGAACTCTTGGCGGTCACACCTCCACCAATTAACGTTTCCCCGTCTGGCTGCCGATGTGCGGTGTGTGTTCACCGAGCGCCCCCATGATGGGAGCAGACGCCTGCTCTTTGGCTCTCGGCAGGTGAGAACGAATTCATCACAGGGGTCTGCCAGATCCTGGACACACAAACACTGTCACTGCCACTCAGTGGACATGGCTGCCCTTTTCCCCACACACAGTCCAGTCCGTCATCCTCAACAAGTAACATTAGTTTCAGGGTTCCTTTATTTTTAGGTCTTCAAAATTCACACTAGTCAACAGGTTTTTTTTTCCCTTACTCATGTTTAAAGTGTGCCTGTCTGTCTGTCTGTCTGACAATGGGTTAGAAAAAAAATACTTTTTGGTTGTCATCTATATTTTTTCAACTGAATTAGGACTATTTTTCACTGCTGAACCCAAAAATAACATCCATTTTTCTTTATCAGGTCAGGTTTTTATTCTAATTAGGTTTAGAGAAATCGTATCTTCTGACTAAATCAATGACATGTTTGTGACATTATCAGTTCATTTCTGTTCATATTTCTCATCCAAAAAAGGTTTTAGAGGAAAAAATTGTTTGCTAACACAGTGTATTAATTAAATGTTACAAATTTAGATTTCTGTAAATTGAATAATAAACACTGATAAGTTCATGTGAATTGAACATTACGTCTTCATTGTGTAAAATTCTCTGTCTCTTTTCTCTCCTGATGGAATCTCTCCTCCTGCTCATCCCTCTTTGATCAGATTCTCAGGAAACTGATCCACATGTGAGAAAAAGTCATGAATTTTGATGCTCATGTTGTTCCATAATTCAGAAAGTTGACCTGGTTGAGCAAAACCAATGTGATTTCTGGATTCAGGACAACAAAATGACCCTAAAACAGTTGAAAAACCCCAAACAATGTTTTGGCTGTTCACCAGTGTAATGTATGGGTGGAGAGATGAGTAATCAAAACAATGAACGGATGGGTGTATGGATCCAGTGAACAAGTCTTAAAAACAAAAACTTTTTCTGTGGCCATTAAGAATCTCCTTATAAACAAAGTTATAAGGAGATTCTTAATCTGGGAAAACATACGATCAGATGTTTTTCCAGACTGCACAGGAAGCCTGTTTTGTTCATCCTGAAATCTAAAGCCATTTATGCACCAGGAGCATTATTCTAGTGCAGCTGATCATCTGCCTGAAGTAAGAGATACTAATCTCTAAGCGAAGCGTCAGCATTCACACCTGAATCCCAGTCAAAGCCGATGCATGCAAGCACCGAACACTGCTTACGCAACCCTGTGAGCTGAGGCCATGTAACATTTTGTGCAGCCGTGACACACTGCAGGATTAAAACAGCCATGATGAGGTCTCCTCCTCTGGCCTGGCAGAAACGGTGAGTTTCTACTTACACTCCTTAGACATCCCAACTTCCAGGCACTTCTGTAACCGACAGTACTGGCAGCGATTGCGGGTGACTTTGTTGATGATGCAGTTCTTCTCCCGGTGACAAGTGTACACCATGTTCTTCTGGATGCTTCTTCGAAAGAATCCCTAAAGGACAGAAACACACAGGGAGAACAGGATAAAACCAGCAGTCGGGGCGATTTCTTTTCTAAGAACGCTGCTTCTGACTCTTCTGTTTCCATTTTCTCAACATGACGGTTGACGTCCTGCCAAACCGTCTCCAAGCATTTCCCTGCAGTCGCCATGAAAAGTTCATCCTCACGCCTAGCAAACGCCTAGCAATATGTGAAGTTGAACCCATGACCCAAATGGAGAATTGTCTCATACTTTAAAACTGCAGTTAAAAGAGAGGAAACCATTACAAAGTTAAGTCCATAGTGCCATGTTAGAGGGTTGATTTGTGACACGTGGCATGCTCCATATATATATGCTAGCACGTCAGGAAACGGCAGCTCAGCAGAACTGACCGGCCTTCAGAACCAGTCAGAGAACCTGACTATTCATAGGCCCAGTCAGTTACATCAAGCTGCAAGCGCCAGGGGAGAGCGATTGTCTTCAGTTCCACATGTGTGGAACAAAATCAGTTTTTTTTTGTTTTTATTTGAAATGCCTATAAGTCTTGAAACCAATGATTCACTAAATAATTGGCTAATGCCGAAATACTAAAAAATTCTATCAGTTTAAACATCAGTTGTCAGCGCATCAACCAAGATCATGTACTCTGATGCACTTTGCGTTAAAACGAAACAAATAACATACGCTTTGATGAAAAAAATGCTAAAATCTTGTACTTTCTGTAGTTTTCTTTTATCAAGATTTAAAATGGCTCCTATCCAACAAACGACACATTTTTCTCCTTTCAGTGCTGTGTTCAGTACTGTATAAAAACCAGAGTTAGCAGCAGGTCAGGCCTTAAAGAAAACTGGAATTGTTATCAGTCATGAAATGCCAGATCAGTGAATCTTTTCTGTGAAACTGATGTTAGCATTAGCATTCCGTTATCCGTCTGATCCTAAAAACCTTCAGACCAGCCAAAATAGTCACTGATATGAAGTTCGAGCCATTAAGCAAACATTAAATGCTGATTTCTGCAACAAATTAACAGATGAGTTGAAAAGCTGAGCCATCCTCAATACCGAATGATACAATTGGTGCTAATCTCTAATTTAGTGTTGCTAAAGAATGAAAAGGTTAATGCAAACCAGGCAACAACTGGTGCAAAAGAAGCAGAGGCTGTGGATGGATGCAGTACAGGTCACTGTCAGGATTCATGTTTTGTTGGTGGGGGTGGGAGGTGGGAGCCCCATCTGATGCTGCTGGATTAGTCGTGCTAGCCGACAGATGGCTGGTAGATATAAGCCCGCAATTTGTCCTCCCCGCTCGGATCACCAGCCTTCCTCTCACATCTCCAGTCCACCACCGCAGAGTGGAAGTGAGCCGGGCCTCGGATCAGCTAAAAAAAAGAGGAAACGTGCACCGTGTGTCCCGTTTCTCATCCCACTGAGCAAGACGGTGCCATCGGACGGCTCGTTATCGAGCATATTTCAGAGCGAATGCTATATCTAGGTCTGATTTTCAAACAAATATGTTCTGCTCCGAGTTATTCCACGGGTTTCTTTGGGTTAGTTAAAAGTGCGGAAACAGCTGTGCAGCAGCGTCTCCTCAGGACTACAGATGAGTGAGTCTGGGCAGATAACACAGCGAAGGACAACAAGGCTTTTTAGTTTTCATTTTATTTGCGGCGGGATTAGTCTGCTGGTCTTTGTGTGCGTGTCTGTCTCCTCTTTGATCCGATAGAGAGTCCTGACCCTGACCTGGATGTCACGAGGGGATTGACCCGTTCCCTCCCGACCACACGAGGCGCAGGTGGCCCCTCGGAGCATCTTCTTATTGGGCGGCGCTCCCTCCCCCCTCACACTAGAACCTCCTCCTCCTTTTTGGAGTCATTGCTTCCTGCGGCCTTTAAGCCTCTTTTTGTATCAGCGCTTAATCCGACCGGCGACAAGAGCCCTCAGCGGGCCTGTCAGCCGCCCTGCAGAGATCGGAGGAGATGAGAGCTGCAAGAAGTGCAGGGGAAGAGATGGGGGGTGGCAACAACACATTGGTGGTTCCGTTCGTCATGTGCTTCTCGTCTCATCGGCGTTAGGAGATGTTACGTATGCGCAGTTCCTCTGTGTTAAGTGGGAAGTGGAGGAATTGCGACTTTCACGCTGCTCCCAGATTAACCCAGCTTCCTACTGAGAGTGTGCCAGTGGAAAGCTTCCTGAGCCCATGACGGTACCCTCCACTCTGTTACAGAGCAGCTGACGCGTGGCACCACGGACGTAGAGGGCGTTCGTTTTTATTACATCTGAAAAGTCGCAGCAAACCGCAGCTGCAGAGCGGCTGTCATGGTGGGGAGGGGTCTGATGGCGCTGGATACCGCAAACTTCTCCGCACTGCCGTGCCTCCAAGATAGAAACATAAACACGGAGAGGTGGCTATGCATATTTAACGCTAAGTGTTAATATCTGCAGGCAAAAAAAAAAAAAAAAGTGCATTCCTGGTAAGTATGTGCGGGTGGTGGAACTTCTTTAACAACAAATGAAAGAGCTGTCTCCCAAGCAGCAGAACTCGACATGCACCCCCCCTACACACACACACACACACACACACACACACACACACACACACACACACACACACACACACACACACACACACACACACACACACACACACACACACACACACACACACACACACACACACACACACACACACACACACACACACACACACACACACACACACACACACCCCATCCCACCAACCCCCCTGTTCGTTTCCCCAGTTCGCTGCAGCCCTCAGGATATGCCTTTGTAGTTTGGCATGCTGCAGCGAAGCTGATGCTGCTAACCCTCAACTTACCCCAGTCTCAAATGAGACACTATATACATTCTCCTGGTTGCCTGTAGTGTTGAATTATTTAACATCCTATACCAAGACATCTCCTCTGAAGTCAGAGATACGCCTCAGCCTCCCCAAACTTCTCGAATTAGCACTGCAGATATGGAATGGACTCAGGTACGCACGGCTGAGGTTGGATGAGGCTTTGTGTTGCGAGTGACCCACTAAAGCCTTAGCTACGACCCCACACACACACAGGTCACCACTAACAACTAGTGTAGAGACTACAGGTCAGACTTGGTTCTGCTTCCTTCTGTTTATCAGCTTTTGAACCAATACAGTAACAGGAAGATTTAACTTTAGGGAAATTAAGATGCTTTTTCCAACAATGCACTCATTGGGTTTCTATACTTCAGGTCATGTCAATCCACCTGGAGCCGCCATCTTGTTTTATTTACAGTTTCAAATTACTGTTAATTGAATTCAGGTCAATTAACAGAAGGAATGGCTGAAATTTAGACATTTGTAATTTCTTTCAAAGGAAAAAAGCCAAGAAAAAAAATCAATTAACCCAGAAACTGAATTTGAAGAGTTGTACCACCAGGCAGTACTAATAGAATAAGGAATAAACATAAGGAGAAAAATGTACTTACAGGAGCACTGATTTAGGAACAGCCTAATAAAAACTATTATATATATTATTTCAGTCATTCTGATTACTGGAAACCTTTTGTTAAGGTCAAAAAAACTATTCCAGATTTGTCTTGTTGATAATTAGAGGGGGAAACGTTGTTTGTTCTGGACAGCATTCTGCAGTAAACTCCTAAACTGAACGACTCATTATTCAGGTCTGCTCAGATCAGATCAGGTCACATGACCCCTGTAGGAAGTAAATGTTGCAGGACAAAGTGTTTGGAAAAATAATGAACTCATTAATGTATAGGACCTATAATACAGCTCCACGGTGCCTCAAGACTTTGGTTTTACAAAGTCCCGTTTCAGCAACAGAATCGGCTGATTTTTAGCTCCTTAATTTCTCTTTAGTTTTATGCAAAAAGCATTTATGTGACAAACTCCTTGGTTAACTGGGCTGTTTTGATCATTTCTCATAACAAAGACTTCTGCAGTGTTCAAGAGAAACTGGCTGGTGACGGAAATCGGAGCATTTTCAGTTTCTACAGCCTTGTGACCCAGTGACCCGCTTTTGGAAACTCAGAAATCATTGTTTCAGTAATCAATACGCAATAATTTTTTCGGAATTTCTTTTTAGAAAAATTCAGTTAAGTTCAGTGGAATTAGATCCAGAGACGTTGGCGCTGCTCGGCTCTGGCAGCTGTCTCCGGTGTTTACCTGGCTTCATCAACTTCAAACGCAGCTTTGATGATGGATTTTAGTCGACTTCTAAAGTTTGGCGTTCTCCAGCCAAAGATTGAATATATGTTTTCTTTCACGATGCAGACGATGGTCTTTACTAACAAACGTTTGGGTTTTATTTCTCTGAATAACAGGAGAGTTTGTAGGAGGAGAAGCTTTTCATGAGTTAACAAGAATTTAGGACTGGATATGAAAATCTATTAAAAACGTTTTACCTGTAAGATCCTGCAGAAACTACTTTCCACAGAGATGCCAGCTATTCATCCAGACCATCACTACACTTTTGCAGTTTTCAAGACTTTCTACCCAACATTTCCAAGCAGGAGAAAGACAGATTTGCTACAGACGATGTTTTAAAACAATAAAACTCAGTTAAATCAGTTTTTCACCTGCTCAAAATCTCAACTCAAATCAGTGCACCTCTTTATGTGAATACATTTAAAGTAAAAGGACACCTCCATCTCATCCTATCTTAAACTACCAGCCTGCTTCGCCAGAGACTCAGCTAGATAAACATACTGTGTGTTCACCTCCAGCAGGAGAACATGTATGCACACACAGCAACTATCAGCTGATAAGGGAGCAGACGAGGGTTATGCAGCCTCTTCAACACCTGTGCAACAGGGCGGCATTGATAACAGGCTTGGACAGGTTTGGACATGTCAGCGGCACCAATATCTAAAATCCTGCACAGATGACATTTCATACACCGTGTGATAAGAGGAGCACCCATCACTGGAGAGATCTTGTTGTATAATGTACAAGTGATGGAACAAGTCCCACTGACGATAATGCAAGTTAGATTTAAGAAAAACTCCCAACTTACGATTCTCAATCAGATTCTAGCATCTAACACAAAATCTCAAAAAGATGTGATATTGTTGCCTGAAAACGGTAAAGTGGAGGGTTTTTCCTCCCCTCCCCTTTTTTTGTGGAGAAAATCACACAAAGGCTGTGAGATTGCTGAAAATCTTGCTTGCTTGGCAGATTCAGAGGAAGGCCGGGGGAAGTCTTACCTTGCAGCCTTCACAGGCGCTGACACCATAGTGGTACCCTGAGGACTTGTCCTGGCACACAAAGCAGGGCTTGTAGACGCGGGGCGGTGGGGGAGGCGAGGGCGGGCTTGGCACTATCTCTTCTGAACTGGTGCTCTGGGTCTCTATTGCTGCGGAGAGGAGAGGGGAGAAAAAAAGAGAGCAAGAGCAATGAGAGCGGGTTTAGCAAACATTATCAGGCCGACGCTGACAGACATTCGGAGTTAATCGATACGAGCGGGATAAACACAATCTCACAAGCGCACGCCCAGACGCAGATCTTAAGCAATTCCCCCTTTCTCCCCTCCTCCTGCAAACAGATATGCTTAGCTACGTCCAATACAAATCACCAAAAGGCTAACTTGTAGAAATGCGTTGGAAAAGCAGCTTTAAAGTCAAAGATGAGCTTCTTATCAGGTGTTTTCAGTTAAAAATGTCTCTTATCAAATCAGCGACGACTGGAATCACTGCAGAAATCTCACTCAGAGCTCACTCTGTGTATGAGAGCAGCACGAGGCGGCCGCACTGGCAGAGAGGTTCAAAGTCTGGCTTTGTCTGATACAAGACCTGGAGTTCTGCCTCCGTTTTAAAAATTCAGCATTTCTCTAAAGCGTGCGTGTTTGGATTGACCGCGGGATCGATTGCAGGCCGCAATGGACTCGTTCAAAACAAGCAGGGCGCGCTGCGAGGCTGTGCTGCTTTATTGGGGCCCCGGCGCGCGGCAGGTGCAACAGAAACCATCTTGGTGGCTGTCAAGGTTACGCCGACCAAGCAAACAACATGTGGCGCTGGGATTATGGAGGACAAAACCTGCTTCATGTAATAAGTGTTGGACTTTGACCTCAATAGCGAGTGTGTTACAAAACACTGCTCTTAAATCAATTATAAAATCTGCATTCACACAACAGACGGCCAACCCTTGACCAAATAAGTCTATAATCCTGCTTTGGCGAGTGCTGATGCCGAGCCAGCTCCGGTCAGGCGAAAGCGGGCGGGGGTGGAACCAGCTAAGATCTGGATGCTTTGAACACTTTAAAATAGTGCAGCTCTGCCAAGCGGCTTCATAACAACATTTGTTTTTATGCAGCTTTTGAAACTCTAGCATGTCTGCGCTGGCTTTGTCTACAGGAACTCTAAAGATTTACTTCCTTTATTCCTCTCGCTGCCAGTAACAATTAATTTAAAGAGGTAAACCTGGTCTTTCATGCTCCAGATGAAGAAATTCAAAAGGAAGAATTGCAGCTTCTAAGAACAATAATATGTTCACGCATTAGAAACGTCGTTTTTACTGGAAACAAGCGAGACGAGAAAGAGGGAGAGGGATACGACAAAGTGCCCCATGGCGAGAGCTGGAGTCACAGTAAGATGCCTGTTTGCAGTCTGTTATCTGAAACACATCAAGCAGGTCCAAGTGAGTTTCTGGTGTCAGTACAGTTAAGCCCAACTACAGGAAGCTCCATATTTCATTTCGACATCAGTGAGGGATGCCAACTAAAGACGCCATGGTAAAGGCGTGTAAAAATGAGTGGATATCTTATTGCAAAACTGAACTCTATCACAGAAAGAAAGGAGAAAATTCCAACCTTTTATATTAGAAAATGGCACATAAAATAAGCGACTGAAGTCTGATACATATTTTATGTTTACAAACCTAAGTCTGGGTTTGATTGAAGTGAACTCTGGTACGGTTCAAATAATAAATGTTAACGCCATGAATACAAAGCAAACCAGAGACCGCTCTTAAAGCAGGAAGTGGACTACAGCGCAGAGCATTCTGGGTAAACACAACCAAAATAAACGTGAGTCTTGTGCTAGTTGCAGGAGAAATGGCTGCCAAAGACAAAAGAGAAATCCCACAGCTGCTAAAATCTGATGCCACTCAGATTATGGTTACATTTCATGAAGGAGGAAGTTTTGCGCTTGGTGTCTTCTTCTGAAAATGCTCTGAAACAAAACGGGTCTCACTGTGGCGTCGGGTTTAAACACTGAAAGATCCAGACATTCTGTACCACTTTCCACAGGCTGCAGATAGCAGCTGGGGGTAAAGGGAAAAATCAATACAAATTTCTCCAGTCAGAAAGCGGAGAGGAGCCAAATAAAAATGGCAAGATGTAGGTGAAAGAGTACTTCTGTTAGCAAAACATTTTTTTTTTTTACCAGAAGCACAAAAAAGACGAGAAACTTCTGCACTGTCTCCAGAACAAAGCAGAGGAGCGGAGTTTTAAGTGAAGCAGACACGAGACGGAGGGGCAGCGAGGGAAGCTTCGCCGTTGACGCAGGGGTCATTGGGAGCCGCTGTGGCTCATGCCGCTGGGTGACAGTCACTACGCTCACGTCAAGCAAATTAAGCTTAAACAGGGCAGCGCTTACATAACGTGGCAAATTTTCTCATCATCACAAATCCATTCAGTTCTCTTTGCTGTCCCGCCTTGCTTGATGGGGGCTCATTACGGCGTGGTGCTTTTAGGTGCTTCATGGGCATGAATACTGACGAAAAACAATAAAACATATCCTGAAGAGCTGGAGAAATATACGCTAAAATCTCAGATGCATAGGCTTTCACAGGACAGTGAAGGAAGTGATTATTTTTCTCTCTCTCACACACACACTGAATGAACACTCTCTTACTGAGAGCACCCATGGAAATGGAAATCTAGGACACAAGGACAAGAGTCTGTGAGGGGGCCGACGACCTGTAATTAAATACAATGGCTGGCTTCTGGAGGCCTGTCAAGTCGAGGCATGGAGTAAAAACAATGGCAGGCCTGTGGAGAGAAACACAGAGGCTGAGCAGCGAGGACAGGACTACTTAGGCCATCGGCTGCCCTCGCCGGCCCAAACTCTGATCAGTACCAAGCAGCGCACAAGCCCGACTATTGTGCCATTTGCAGAGTAAAAAAGAAATCGGACACAGAGAAACTGAAAAAAGTCACTCAGATTTGCCCGAGGAGCTTACTTCGACCTCTGCAAAATGCAGATTTCCTACAGTAAAAACACAGAGGAAAATATCTCTCCTGTGTCCGTAAGAATGCCTCACTGTGGGTCGTGAGTGACTGTTCTTATGGCCGTATGATGGAGCTGAGGACTCTTGGTAGGAAGGTGAACCATAAACCATTAATCAAAGCAGAGGCGGGGTTAAAGTTTCCCTACTGGCATGTTGTCAAACCAGTCCCAGCAGTGGGAATAAACAGCACACCAATCAGGCGCAAACAGTAAGAACAGACTGGAAACCAGACTGGTTAGATGATGTCACGTCTCATATCCGACTGCAAGCGTCTGAAAGCACAATATTTATTAAACATATGGAAAAAAGCCTAAAAAATATTTATTTCTTTTTAGAAATAAAATGTACTAGTGACAGGATTTTCCCCAGTGGACTACAAGCCTGGTGGGCCAACAGGCTTTACTTTCCTCCCCACCAGGCTGAGGATTGTTTGTTTTTTCAAAGCACCAGTAAGAGTGACAGTGAAGACAGATTAAGCTATCTTTATAGTTGACTCATTAAACTGGGGTAGCTGTCCACGCACCTGCCCTTTGGACTCTCATGCTATTGTCTCGAAATTATGATGCGTGTTCGTGCACATCAAAATTTTTGCTGCTGTTGAATGACTGCCACTAGCACCCCCTGCCACCGGGCTTAGCAGGTTTTATGGGGTAAACCCTGCAGTGATATTTATTTGTGGGGCAGAGAGGGAAGGTAGGAAAACATGCAGTAAAGATCAGAGCCGGGGAATCAAACTCTGGACAGCTGAGGATTGACAGCATCCATATGTGGTGCGGCTGCAAACCCTGCCCCACAAAAATCCTTAAAATTAATTAATTCACTGGACTTATTTATTTTTTTTAAGAATCCAACTTTTTGAATTAAGTACATTTAAATCCATTAAGAAATTCAAAAAAACCAATTCAAACTGAAGCTATTTTTAAATGTATGCCTTCTTTTCATGATGGTTTCCAGGAACATTGTTGGTAATCAATCTCTTCCTGCTTCTCTGGAATTCAAATATGCTGATTCAGAGGTTGGCTGTCATGAGAGATCATTTTGGTGGATGATACACTCTACCAGTTAGTATTGCGATTAATAATATTGTTCTTTTGATGCCATTTTCAAGTAACATATTGTCACTTTCCTAAAAAAATAGTCATTTTGTGTTTTTTCCCCCTTAATCATGTTTTTGCAAAAAAGATGTAGTGATTTTTTTCCTGCCAAAATCACTTAGCAAAAAATTACTTGAGCCATTATTTTAGGAAGGTGACAATACCGATAATGGCATAAAAACGCAAGTTCAACTATTAAACATAAAGGAATTTAAACATAAGAAACAACCTGAACTGTGACAAACAAGGTGGGACTGTTGGAGAGCAGCATAACTTCATGTCACCACCAAAAAAACCAAGCACTTATTTTAAGGCTTTTTGCACACTTTTAACAGCAGAGACAATAAAATCTGGTTAAGTTGGACTTTCACTTTTACATCATGTTATGGTGTGGAAACTAAAGAAGCCTCAGCCATCTGTCTTGGAATTGTAAAAGTTGAGTTAGCGAGCCACAATGGCTCTAATTATTGAGCAGAAACACTGGTTAAAAAGTATAAAAAGCTGCAAAATAAGAGGTTCCATATGGCAGCTGATTTGAGGACATGTTATTATTGTGTACTAGTGATCCACTGTTTTCACTTCTGATACCGATAGAGGTTTAGTAAAGTCAAACATGAAAAAACAACTTTAATTTGTACAGTAAGATCAATTAGGAGAAGAACATCCAAATGTAAGATAAATCAACTGGTTGACTGCTTTGGTCAAACATGTAAAAAATAAACTGTAACAGAACTTTTTTCAAATGATTCAGAAAGGAATTTTAAATATGTAAAATAAATAATAAAGCATTACATTGCTCAGCACAAAACATACAGATAGACTGAGTAGATCTGTCCTTATAGGTCAGGCACATCATCACTGATACCCTGTCTAGAATTGTTTTCAGTATCAGGGCCGATACTTAAGCCTGGTTTTTGTGATTTTACCGTGAGCTGGACGCGAAGGCGTGGAATTCATCTGCACCCACATGTCTTAACAGCTCATGTTCTGAGCCGCTCTCACACTCCAGAGCCAAAGTATCAGTGATTTAATTAGGTTCAAGTTAGAGTGTTGTCCAGTGCTGCTGTTGAAGCTCGCTCTGCGTACATAAAGAGCAGCGAGCGCGCTCAGGCTGAAGCCACGCCGGCAATTAGTGCCGGGCTAGACTTAAACGGACAAATAAGCACCACCAGGCTGAAATGAAATCTGTTCAGATGATGAACTACTCAGAGCCGTAATCCTGACAGAAGATGGCCTGGCTAACATCACCACTTCAAAGGGCGGGAACCACACAGACACTGGAGCCCACTGGCTATTATCAAGCCTCCAGACACTGGACTGTCTCAGCCTGGCGCAGTCGAGCAGTTCTTGGGGTTCAGCTCTAGGTTAGTCCTTTGAGATTTGATTACCTTCATCCCCACTGGTTACTGGGGCCTGGCTGTGAAGCATATTAATGAGATTTCACCATCATTAGAGGGAAGCTAACGACATTAGCGGGCTGGCAGGCTGGACTGTGGCAAAAAGAGCAGGAGAAAATAAAGACGGCAGGGATGAGGGAGTGAGGGTCTTTCACTTTGCTGATCCCTCCTCAGTCGTAGTCCATTGTGTTCCCTGGGTTCCATTAGATTAACTGGACACACACACACGTGCACACACACCATGTGTTAAGCACATGGGAGAACATATAGAGATGCATTTGTCCTTCCATCCATATGCCAAGAAATCAGACAGAAAAGACAACGATGCTACAGAAAGGCCATCTGCGGAGAGTTCCAGAAAGGATGCAATTGGATGGCTAATGTAGAGACCACCATACAAAACCATACAGGTCAGAATATCACACACATCAGCCTGAGGAGAAGAAATGATTTCAAATCATTCAGTGTTTCTCATGAGAAAGTACTGCGACTCGACAGGAAATAATAATAATAGTAGTGGGACTTCATTAGAATGTTTTCAATTAATTGAAAACTATACATAGAGAAAATAAATTATACGACATTTTAAAAATTTTATTCATGGAAGTGAACCTTTTTGAAAAAGTACATCTTTACAAATGTGGACTCTGAACGCTGACATTAGCATTGAGGGCGTCATATTTAGCATGGAGATGCTATTTTAGGCTTGAATAGCTTCACATAGGCTAACTCTTTAGTACAACTAGAATACAGCAATAATCTTCTCTAGCTTCTAACCACATTGTTTTCTTGAAACAAAAATGAGAAGAGAAGTGGATGTTAGCTAACTGCTGTTAGCGGGTGTCACCTGTATGTCAGCTTTTCAAGAAACATGCAAATACAAAAGTTC
Source organism: Poecilia picta (assembly GCA_033032245.1). Lineage (NCBI taxonomy): Eukaryota > Metazoa > Chordata > Actinopteri > Cyprinodontiformes > Poeciliidae > Poecilia > Poecilia picta. The sequence continues at coordinate 1,904,198 of CM065371.1, forward strand.
CATCTTGGGATTTTTGTATGAAAAAAACAAAACAATGCGATTAATTTGCTCTAATACGAAATGTTGTGTTAAAATCTATGTAGCTAATTTATCAACATTAATGTGTTAAAGTTTCGGCCCTAATTATACGACATGCAATTAAGCGTTTGATTTTTTTTTTTTTTTTAGAAATACCAATCTGAAAATGATGTCTCTATAGATGACTTTGGACTTTATATAAAGCACAGCCCATCTCTAGAAAGAAACATGGCAGTGGCAGCATCATCCTGTAAGGGTGCTTTTGATAAGCATTGATGGGGAAACTGGTGTAAGTTGGGGTGACAATGGATGGAGCTAAATCCATAAATCACATAAGATCTGAATAAAACATTGACGTTTGGGGATGTAACATGCCAAAAAATAAAAACGGCTGTGAATGCACCAGTCCAGACTTTGCACAAATATTTTCATGCAGGAAAATAGGAAGTGTGCCAGAATATGTGAAGCGCACGTGGATGTGGCATGCTTCATCAGCAATGTTGAATAACCTAAAGGGGAAATGGGACCATTTCCTCGCTTCCAGGGAAATCCTGCCATTCTCTAACAGAAAGTCACAGTGAAAAACCGACTGGAGTTCGTTCACTGCCCTGGCACTGATTACCGACACGGCGTCCCGACACGAGGCGAGGCGAGGTGAGGCGGGGGCGGGCGTGAGGCGATCTCACTCATACCGACAGGCTGTGAGAGGGGCAGCACCACTGGGGTGTGTATTTGTCTTCAAACACAGAGTGTGAACACTTATTAGGTAGGATAGAAAGAGAAATCTGATGGCAGCGCAAGTGAAAACACACACACACACACACACCAGAGAAAGGAGTGGAGGTTACCACAGGCCAGGGGAGCAGACACTGAGCCTCTCGCCTACTCACTGAAACCAAACCCAGTCTACCAGCTCTCATCCAGGCCGGCCTGCAGCTCCACTCTAAGCCTTCCAGTGACATCTTCTGCCTCCTCCCACTGAGCATCTTAAGAACACAAAATCCTTTTATTATCTGGATCCTCGCTGATTCCTTTGCCAAAAGCAATTCCTTCATATTCGCAATGCATGCTTCCAATGCCAGCATGGGTGTAAAACAGAGATGAACGAATCAGTCAGTCGGCCACGAGGCTAAATGAGGAAACTTTCCTCTCACTTAGATGTGATCAGTAGGTCAAATACTGAATATTCTACATGTTTTTCCTGTTCATTAAATGTGTCAAAACTACTTGTTTTTGGTCTAAAATCTACATTTTTCTACAATGTTTACAGTCAACAGTTAAGAAAGCTCCATCCTACTGATGCTGATGGTTCTGATTCCTCCTTTAGAACTGTAACATTGAAACATTTAGGAACAGATTTAATTTCACTACAGTCCCGGCCTTCTTTTAGTGAGAGGGCATCAAGTCTTCATATTAGGAGCAGCGATGACGTCACGCTGCATGTGGGAGGGAGGAAGTTGCAGCCAACAAGTGCCAGAGCACAAAACAGACTTACTTTGTTGCATTCTGTTCAGCCTTCCTGTTATCTCTCTCGCAGCCTGTAAGAACTGCACACACGTCTTAATATGTTTCAAAAAATACAGTTTCCTTTTAAATCACTTCTTACACCGCTGTGCTTCCTTTGAAGTTGTTCTGAATACCTTACTGGCACTGAAAGTAGCTAACTTTGACACAGAAGTCTGCTGTCGCCATCGCAACCTGATGAGGGATGATTTCTTTGCTTGGTCTGGGCAGTTGTCCAGGGAGACATTAGTAAGGGGCGGGGTGCCCAAGAACTTGAGAATAAAATGTATCGTATTCGTGATACAACGCTGGTTTTATTATGCATGTGCAGTGGAGTATCTGAGTAACTGATAATTGCTTACTCAACCAAAAGCAGCAAATGAGACTAAAATTAATTCACTGATTTCTTAATGCATCCACAGATATAGTGCTTAGACAGAAAACCTGCATCAGCTGATACAACGCTCGATTAATCATTAACCGGAGTATAGAGGCTCAAAGAAAGGCCAGTTGCTGAAAGAACAACATACTCAGAGCAGTAATTAAACCAAAACTGAAAAAAAGATATGAATTCTCTATAAATATGCTTTACCAAAAACTCATCAAGTTGCCTAGTTATTAGAGGTGTGCCGATCGATCGGTCACCGATCATAATCGGCCGATTTCCGTGAAATCGATGATCGGGATCGGCCGATCATTGACTCTGTTACCGATACCGATCACTTGCATCTCATTTCTCAGCCTGTCTGTCCAGCTGGTTCCTCTTTCCTTCACTGCACAAACGCGCAGCAACAAATGCTAAGCGATGTGTAACTATAACGCACTGAGTGAATGAGGACGTTTGCGTGTTGCGGCGGAAAATAGAAGCAGGTCAAAATGCATCAGCACAATGAAGCCAATAGACATAAAAACAATAACAGAGTTTGGCTACATCGAGGCTCAGTGCAGTAAAAAGACATGGAGGATCAGACAGCAGGTAAAGCAGCACAGCTACAAACACTCACCGGATTAGCATGACGGCCAGAAAGATAAACTAATAACCCGCTAAATGATTTAAGTCTTGGAGCTGCGATGTAAGACGCTGGTTCTCCTGTTGAACTGCTGCTCCGCTACAGGTAGTAATATTTAATATTTAGTAATATTTGACACGGAGCCGCTTCTGCTCCACCTGGTAGCGACTCTCACCGAGACCTGTTTAAAGCTGCAGCATCTAACCTAAAAAATACATTTTACATACATATTAAAACTTTCTCTGTCCTAACATGAGACAGATAATCTCTAAAAAAATAATCGATCTCCTCCCTGCTCTGCATAATTACTCCGCTCAGTCAGAAACAGCCAATCAGAACTAGCAGTAACCAGCTAGCCGCCATGCTAACAGGAAGTTTTCATTCAGTAACTCTGGATTGTTTATTGTAATGGATGCTGTTTTTGCCTTAATGTTAAGTTTTATACTTGAATTTTTTGGCAATGTTGAGAGGTTTTATTATGGCTCTTTGCATTATTTAGCTTCTTCAGAGCCTCATATGTTATCAGTCTGTTAAAGATAGTATTATTGATAGCAGTTCAATTTGCACAATGCCTGTTTTGTTTAGTTTTCTTCTTGGAAAAGTTATTAAAAACAAGTTTTTGTCTAAATTAAGGTGAATTCATGGTTCCTTTTTCTACATAATGTAACAGTAGTGTTTATGATAAAAAATAAATAAATAATAATTATGTGATCGGTATCAGGGATCGGAATCGGCGATCGGCCCTCAGGGGTGATCGGTATCGGGAGAAAAAAACCTGATCGGCACATCCCTACTAGTCATAGTTTTACCTCGTTCAAATACTGTAAAAAAATATTTTTTCTATTCAATTATTAGTCAGTTGATCCAAAAATAATCAACCTATCAGCCCTACACGGTATTGATGTGAAGTCAAGCAGAAGTATTTTTTAACTTCAGATGCTTCCTTTGCTACAAATCATCAAGCATTCAGTAAAACAATGCTGTTGTTGCATTTTGAGCCATAAAAACGTTTTCTTATTTAAAAACAGAATTAATTTGAGTGCATCTTTTAAAGAATATTTAATAGTGTAGAAAAAAGGTTTCAATGTAAAATCAGAAAAAAAAGGCCAGTTTCATTCATCCGATTAATCTTCTGAATAACTGATGGATTGATCGATAAATAAAATAGTCGCTAGCTGCAGCTAAAGTTAGTTAACTTACAGGAGACTGGAGCTGTCATGCTATTGCAAGACAGAAAAAAAAATCAAACTGTGATATCACAGTTTACATAAAAGAATATTTCCACCGCTGTCGATGTGTCACACTCCTTCAGCATGCTGCTCGTCATCATCATCATGTCCTCCCGTCAGAGGCTCAGCTCGTATCGCTGTGGATTCGGCTGCCTGATAGCGCTCCATCTGAGCTGCTTCATGTCGATCCTACGGCCCAACATGTCAGAGTCACAGGAGGGGCGAGAGAGATTTATGAAGAATCTCCAACGGTTGTGGAAAGAATTTAAACCTGGCACGTCTACACAGAACGTCTAAAATCAGGTTATGGCGAGCATTTTCCATATTTATACGATGTTGTTTCACTTAGAGGCAGGATACGAAGAAATGACACGGACCATGCCACGGCTGACGTCTCGGTGAAATGACAGTCTGTTGTTTTTCTTTCTTTCCAAACATTGTTGATATTCAAATTTTGCAAGCAGCGCTGAAATGTGAAGTGACAGCTGTGGCTACGGCCGTTGTGGCCTGTGTTTGAAGGCTCCGCTCGCCGCCGTATCTAAATCTTGATGGATGGCGCTCCAAATTGGTGCCAGATAACTAGCCCATCTAGAGTGCTACAGCAAGGAAAACACATATGTGAGTGATAAACGAGGGCCTGAGCAGAGGCCGAAGGGAAAGGCGGAGTCCTGCCTGTTCTGATGATCTCTCTCCCCCACACCAGGGAACGCTGGTGTTTGTGTTGGAGCAGACGCAGGGAAAAACCAGATTGCACTTAACATAAGAAATTTATGATATTTCTACATCAGAGCGAGGCATTTTATTTTTCTTTTTGAAAAGCAGCATATAGATGTCATGCAGATTTTTTTCTTTGTTAGCTGCTAGTGAGGCGAATGAAGGCGTCTGGGTTTAGAGCGTGCTCAGTGACGGGCGCTCCTTGTGCGTCAGCATGGTCCTGGGGGGGGAGAGGGGGGATGTCTGGTTTTCATCAGCGCCGCCGTGTTCCTTGGGACAATCCCCAAGCTGCCAGGCCTCCAACACATCATCACACCAGGTTTCACTATCATCAGCTTGACGGCAAATGGAGACGGAGTAGAGAACATGTGTGGACAAACTAGAGTCTGAGGGGGTGTGAGGAGGCTGGGGGTGGGCAGTTGGGGGGTCGGCGAGTGATTGAGCAGATGGCAAAGGTGACCAGACTTTGAGCAAAGACTTCATGTTAACTATAGCGACTGCTGCCACATGCCGCCACTGTTGTAGGTGATTAGGAGCCTCCTGACAAACCAGAGGACAGCTGCAGCACACAGACCACAGTTAAAAACATATTCAACTCTTTCACCTGCTGTCAGTCATAGCCGCATAATTACGCAGTGGAATGATTAATTACAATAGTTAGAAATAGTCGCATTTTAATTGAAATAACAAAATAAGCCACATTTCCAAATCAAGAATCTCTCCCCCCATCCCTGTTTGCCGATGTTGCTTGTGCGAAACATGCAAATACAAAGGTTCCTTTGTATGTAAACAGAAATGCAGTTAAAAATTTGATGTAATAAATTAATCAAAACTAATGCGTCAAAGTCAAGGCTCTAAAATATGTGTATATATTAAGGATGTGCCGATCAGGTTTTTTTCTGCCGATACCGATAACCCTGAGGGATGATCGGCGATACCGATCCCGATACCAATCACATAGTTATGATTTATTTATTTTATAAACACTACCGTTACATTATGTGGAAAAAGGAACCATGAATTCACCTTAATTTAGACAAAAACTTGTTTTTAATAACTTTTTCCAAGAAAAAAACTAAACAGGCATTGTGCAAATTGAACTAATCAATAATACTATCTTTAACAGACTGATAACATATGAAGGCTCTGAAGAGGCTAAATAATGCAAAGAGCCAAAATAAAACCTCTCAACATTGACAAAAGATTCAAGTATAAAACTTAATATTCAAAGGAAAATACAGGATCCATTGTGAAAACAATCCTGAGTTACTGAATGAAAACTTCCTGTTAGCATAGCGGCTAGCTGATTACTGCTAGTTCTAATTGGCTGTTTCTGACTGAGCGGAGTAACAGGGAGGAGATCGATTATTTTTTAAAGATCATCTGTCACATGTTAGGACAGCGAAAGTTTTAATACGTATGTAAAATGTATTTTTTTAAGTTAGATGCTGCAGCTTTAAACAGGTTCGGTGTGAGAGTCACTACCAGGTGGAGCAGAAGCAGCTCCATATCAAATATTACTAAATATTAAATATTACTACCTGTAGCCTAGCAGCGGTTCCACAGGAGAGCAGAACCAGCGTCTTACATCGCAGCTCGAAGACTTAAATCATTTTACAGGTTATTTGTTTATCTTTCTGACCGTCATGCTAATCCGGGTGAGTGTTTGTAGCTGTGCTGCTTTACCTGCTGTCTGATCCTCCATGTCGATGTAGCCAAACTCCGTCATTGTTTTTATGTCTATTAGCTTCATTGTGTTGATGCATTTTGACCTGCTTCTATTTTCCGCCGCAACACGCAAACGTCCCCATTCACTCAGTGCGTTATATTTACACATCGCTTAGGATTTGTTGCTGCGCGTTTTCGCTGTGTGAAGGAAAGACGAGACCAGCTGGACAGACAGGCTGGGAAATGAGATGCAGGTGATCGGTATCAGTAACAGAGCCAATGATCGGCCGATCCCGATCATCACCGATTTCATGGAAATCGGCCAATTATGATCGGTTACCGATCGATCGGCACACCTGTTGTATATATATATCTTAGGGCTGTACAATTTGTTATGAAAATATCCATGTGTGCATTATTTATATAACAAAGGACTGCTTAGAGTGCTATAACTGGTTGTATTCTGAGTCGCTAACTTTTGTGATATTTTGTTACAATAGTTTTACAGTCTGAAGGCAGCAGACACTAATAGAGCTTAGAAAAAAGAGGCCAAAGGTCACAAAGTGATGCAAGCGGCGATGAGAAAGAGAGGAAAGCATTAAACAGTAATATACTGCAACTGATATCATCGCAAAATTTACTGACGATATCGCCATCACAAGATGTTCTAACATCATTAGAATATTTATTTCACAAATGAAAACCTAAAAGGTTCCAGCATAGATATGCATCCAGCTCATTAAATCAAAACTTTCCAGGACCACCTTTCACTGCAAGCAGAGCTGCAAGTCTTTATGAAGTATGACCTCATCAGATTTGTATTATTTTATTATTATCATTTCTTTTCAAAATATCTTCAAATCAGACTGGATGGAGGCGTCTGAATTTAAAATGGTTGTAAGATGACAGAAAAGTATTTATCCTCCTCCAGGACTGAACTTCCCCACTGAAGGAAAGCACAGCATGATGCTGCCATCGCCATGTTTCACCATATTAATAGTTGTGTTTAGGGTGATAATAGATAATTAAAAGTCTGTCACAATAAATAATTTGTACTGGACAATAAATTGTCCTAAGAATAATTGCAATAAACAATAACATTGTTGTTTTGTGACCATTTTCAAGTAGTATATCGATAATGGCATAATAACACAAGTTCACCCTCTTATAGACTAAAACTATGATTTTGTAAAGAAAACTTAACACCACAACTGGAAGACATTTTAAAAATCCAAAACAAAACACAACAAATAAAGAAATAAAAACTAAATAACTGAAATCATAAATAAAATGGATTATAAAATCTAACTCAAACTCACCTTGACTTTTAGAAAGAAAATTTAGCTCATTTTAATTTTTCATGTGATTACCGTATTTTCTGCACTATAAGGTGCACCGGATTATAAGGCGCACCTTCAATGAATGGCGTATTTTAAAACTTTTTTCATATATAAGGCGCACTGCATTATAAGGCGCATAGAATAGACGTTGCCACCTGGCCGGTATTGAACGTGACATGATTTGTTCCGTTCACTACAAATATGGATGTCTAATAATAAAAAATTGGTCCCAAGTACTATATATAGCAGTCTGCACTAGTCATTGTTTCACTCACGGTTTTGGTGTCGCGATATTGTGCCCAACTGCTTTCTGGTTAGCACAGACCAACCGACACGCTGCCGCCGCAGCCTCTGTCTCTCTTCCACCGACCCCCACGGCTTTAAATGTATAGGTGCTGGTAACTTGGTAACTCTAGCCGAAGCTCCCGGATAAATGTCTAAAGCTAGTATGTTGACATAAAGAATGTCAACAAAACAGTCCAATTCCGGTTGGCGAGGAGAGCCTTCCGCGACTGGAATGGGGCGTCTGGGCCGGACGATGGTCACCCTTCTCCGTTCGCGAACAGCATGTTCGTGGAGAACGTGATGCTAGATGACCTGCAGACGACCTGATTATTAGGTGGGTAGGTAGATACATAGACATCGTCTATGAGTAAATAGGTCAGTCAAATTTTATTAACAAACCAGTTTTTTGACAACTATCCCAGCATGCACTGCGCGCTTCTTCTACGGGGAAAATGAAGTCGGCAGCTGCTTACCGTAGTTGCTAGACCTGTTGTGGCTCAATATTGGTTCATATATTAGGTGCACCGGGTTATAAGGCGCACTGTCGGCTTTTGAGAAAATTTAAGGTTTTTATGTGCGCCTTATAGTTCGGAAAATACGGTAATTGGTTTCTTATTGCAACAGACTTAGTGAAGATGGAAAAAGAAAGATTAGGTTCATGTTATCTGTCCATAAAAACTAAGGTATGTTTAAGGTTACAAAATGTGAAAAGTTTAATCATTTCAACATCCTGCATTTGTTCTATTATTTCTGAATCGATGGGGGAAAAAAACAGCATCAAGAGGATCAAGAAAATATGATCTTGGTGGGGAAAGAGGGAGAACTGGGTGACCTCCAACATTAACTCTCCCCCTGAAAAGTACCAGGGAGCAACTCTAACCCAGCAGCTGTCAATGCCTGCTGAGTGACAGTGGAGCTATGCAAGCTGGCACATGCCCCGAGGTGACCGGAGATATCTGGCATGAGTTGATGGTAAGGGACATGACAGTGGGCAAAAGAGGCCAAAAGTCAGACCTCATCGGTCAAAGGGTGCCAGGATGAGTGCAGACAGAGCAGAGGGAGAAGAGGGTGTTTAAAAGGGCCTGTAACACTCTGTGAACCCACAACAAGCAGGACGAGAGTGTGTGAATCCAAACCTGAGGCTGGAGTTGATAAATTCTTCTAAAGATTATGGAAGATTCACAACCGGGTGCGACATTTATCGGCGGTAATCAGTTGTTTACTGTCAGGGTGAGCAATCAGAGATTGGGAAATGTTCAGGCAGGAGGGTCAGGGATCACCGCCGAGCTTCAGATGCGAGAAAAACATTTCAAAATCAGAGATTAAGTAAGAAAAAAAAGAGTGCACAACATTTGCTTCACCGCTTAATAAAAAAAAGAGAGAGAAAGAAACCGAGAAGGTGCAACCAGAGTGCAATCTGCCTTTGCCAACTTTCTTAAAGCTAAATAAAACGCCCTTCCTGGAGAACACCAACAGCTGGGATGTCTTTAAGGTCCTCTTTAGAGCATGACAACAGCACACACACATATTAAACAATCTCAAAATGTTTCTGTTTCAACAGCAAAAAATGAAAAGAGAGAGGGAAAAAACACCATCATGAAACATTAAGCTGCAACGTTTTGCTGAGTTTCTTCTCATCGGCTGTACGATTGCGCTAAAGTGGCCGACTGTTTGATTCTGTCCTCTCAGATGATAAACAAACTTGTGCTCATGCATATCGGGAATCCGCAGAGGGCAAAAAGCAGTTGCTTAATCCGGAGCACCAAAAACCAAAATCCTTTTCACTCAAGTCGCTGCAGGCCTGAAACGGTGCCAAAATGCTCTGAAAGAGAAGCATCTAGGGAGAAAACTAAATGTCTGCATCATTCACTCTGCTCCGCTTGCTTCCAGTTTCCACATCCCAGCAAAAAACAAACAAACAAACAAACAAAACAAAACAAAACAAAACAAAAAAAAACCAAGAACAAATGAGATGGGTGCAGATCTTCCGGAAAGTTTCTAGCAACTGATCAGGTATAAAAATGATTAGGAACCACGAGAGCCAAGTGTGATTTTCTGCTTAAATTAATCATGCCTTTCAATTGTTTACATCATCAGTCAGACAGAAACATCCTTATCTGATATTCTCAAAGTGTGGTAAAGGCTGTAGCTTCCAGAGCGTGGAATACCTCTGGTACAAGATGCTATCATATTAAAATGAGTCAATGTTTCTAGTCAAAGGAAGTCTGAGCAAAGTACAAGCTGTTAGCATGAGTCTTGGCTATGCAGTGGGTGCTTTATGCTCCACATCCTGAATCTATTTTTGATACTTTTATTTATAAGTACCATGGGAAGTCATTCTAGAGTTGCCAAGCTGAAAACACTTGGTTACTTGTGCATTTTAAATTGTGTATGAGAAGACATTCTGGGGACAAGGTAGAAGTAGATGAACAACATGCTAATGACACTAATGGTGAGATCTACCACTAGTCAACTGACTCAAGAATAACTTCTGCACTTTTTCCTTGCTTACAGCAAAATACAAATTTGGTTGTTTGGAAATACAAAATAGTGAAAAAAATTATCACATCAAGCAACTGAGAAGAAGGTTACAGACCAATCTGTGGATATTTTCAGTCTTTGTGTGTGATGTAAAAGCTTCTTAGTCGTCTGAAGGGAACTATTTTTTTTGTCTAACCATAATCAGCCTGGGCTCATTTTCTTCTCATGGAAGTAAATGTCAACATAACCAGAAACATATAATTCAGTCTTATAAGAGCAACAGGCCTCCAAAATATTCATCTGACAAAGTCATCAGAAAGAGGTGGGTGGTGGAGCAGAAAAGCCTGCTTGGAGTACAGTAAGTCATTCAAAAACATTATTGTTGCGAGATTTAAGACAGATGATTTCAATTAGCGGAGTGATTGTGAACACATTTCTGGCCTCTGCATTTAAAAACAATCTTGGGGAAGAAAATCCTGGAAAATGCTACTCATACGCAAGCTAGTCTGCAGCCTGAAATTACACTATACACATTAACAAGAGCCTATTATCTTTATTGGGCTGAGTGCCACACACAGTGCCTCTGAGCGTTTGAAGCCCAAAGGCCCGTCATGAATGCTTATGCTCGAGTGTTTGCTCTTCACTCACTCTAACAGAGAGGTTATTACCATTGACACCGTATCAATCTGACTGGCAGTATTCAAGGCGCTCTGTACTAAGCGCATATTCAACATTGAGAAGCAGGATCATAAATATGGAGGGGGCAAAGGGCTATTTGCATGGGAGGGCTGAAATGGACTTGCAATGGGGCGCGGGAGGTGGATATTAGAGGGAAGAAAAAGCAAAACAGGAAAGAGGAAAAAGCCCTCATGAAGACCCGGAGAGAAGAAATAAAAATGATTGACCGAGAACGGCTTTGTCATGTTAAACCGCTCCTCTTAACCATGTTCTCATTTTTCTCCTCTCCAATCTCCCGTCTCCTTGGGACAACAATAGTCAATCGGGGGGAATGATTACAACGGTTTGATCTCCTCGGCTTCAGAGCGGGAGCGTGACGTGGAATGGGGGGGCTGGGGGCGGGGTCCTGGAGTGGCTGTGCGTGATCTGGGCTGGGAAAAGGATCAGTGAGCTAAGCAAATGACCTTTTGTACGGACCGTTTCTCAGTCACCGAAAAAATGGGTTGGGTTGGCCTTTAGTCATTGTCAACAACGTTTAAGACTATTTAGTTTTTTCTCTGCTCTAAAGCCTCCGGCGGTTGCAGGTGCCTCAATCGCAGGACAACAGGAAAAATAATATAATTAGTCAAAGTGCGTGTGTTTTTTGGGGTCTGACTGAAACATTGATACTGTGTATGATACTATTACAGCTCATGAACAGGGAAGGAAGGGGACTCAAGTCGAAAATAAGAAGGGTGTTCAAAAATACACACAAAAGCAAATCTTGGGAATGAACTGACATTATAATGTGATATTTCACGGTACTACAATTACCATACTATTATTTAGCTTCTTTCTCAGGCCACGGTTGTTGGGTTTGAGAGTTTATGTCCATCTTCTGACGTTGGTAGACTGGAGACCAATATTGTATTTTTAGTTACTTTTGCTCAAAGCTCGCTGTGAGGTTTGCTTCCACACTCTCGCAGCAAAAGACCAAACACCCTTCAATTATCCTAGTGCCACTGTCGTTTTGGGGGCATGACTGAAAACACATTAGATCAACTGTGCATGACTAATTACACCCTAAGGGGAAGAACAGGGACTCAAACGTCCAACAAAATAAAAATGTGTTCAAAAATACACACAAAAGCAAATTCTTGAGAAATGAAATGAACATTTATAATGTATTTTCATCGGTACTACAATTACCATACTATTATTTAGCTTCATCTACTTCAAGGCCAGGTTGTTGGGTTTGAAGAAGATGTTATGTCCCATCTTCTGACAGTCTGGTAGACTGGAGACCAAAATTGTATCATTTGTTACATTTTCAGCTGCTGTGGTTTGCTTCCACACTTCTCTGTGTCAAATGAGCCAAACACGTTCAGTAACCTGCTCAGCCACTCTCCTGTGGAGGCACTGCACCAAAAACTGCTGGAGGAAATGACATGGAAACCCCTAAGGAAGACACTCAGCACTACGTCCTCCTTCACAAAATGTGACTATAAATGGCGTCATAGAGGTGCGGGATTTCTCTTTGGGTAAAAAAAAACAAAAAACAATTATCTTTTTGGCGGTATGCATGCGTGTTTGTTTTGGTTGGCAATTACCCAGAACGCCCGTGACATTCACATGCATTCAAACCACAACAGAATTAGTTTCAACCAAATTGAGACCTAGGTTTTTAGGTGGACCAGAGTTCACTTTTTTGGTCCACCTCAGAATTTGATTACACATTCACATCTCTGCAAAAAAAAAACTGGACTTTCTAGATAAATTAACTACAGTTTGATTAAAGCGCACACAACAGGGCTGGTGTGAAGACACCCCAAGTCTTTTACCAAACAATGCAGAGGTTTGTTCTTTATTGTCTATAAAACAAACTGACACAAAGGTTAGTGCTACATACTGTCTCAAGTAAATGCACATCTCATTCTGCAGAAGATCTTTGTACAAGGCCATGGTTGCTGAAGTGCTTCTCTAATGGCAACTGCCTGATATTGATCTGATATTTCTGATCGGATACATCTGTACTCCAGTTCCATAAACTAAACACGGTGCTCAGCCTTAAGGCAGGTGGATTGCCCTGCTGTTCAGTCTCAGTGTGGATCTACATCAGGCTGAGAGCTGAAAGCTGCAGTCTGACTCACCTGACTGAGCAAAGCCCATATTATAAAGCCAATGAGCACAACGCCAGCTAGAAGCACCCGAGAGCCACTGGGCCAGCCTTTGCTCTCCTTACGCCGTCTAATGATGAGCCATGGCACGCTTTTTATTCAGACATCTGATGTGAGGAGTCATGGGAGACTTCTTAGCAGGGGGACGTGGGCAGAGCGAGGGGTGAGAAGGTGGGCGGAGAGGAGCACAATCATTTGTGTTTGGTGTTGATGCTTACACTAAATAAACACAGGAACAAAACTGGAGGTGTTGGTCGATGGGGACTTTAATTTTGTTTTGTGATCAGGACAAATGGCTGATGAGAGCAGGTGGGGCCATCAGGGGTTCGGGAGGGGGAGTGGGATGGTACCAGGATTTAATGAAGGACATGTTTGGCTTCCTCGGGTATGAGCTCTGCTTTAACCCTCTCTGTGTGTGTGTGTGCTGTCTGTGCCTCTGCAGACACTAATTTCCTGCATAGATCCCTGACCTTTCACTATAGCCTGGGGGGAGCCATTTGATCATGACACACACACACACACACACACACACACACAACACACACACACACTACTTCCTGTGATATGGCTGCCTAGCAGTCTCTGAACAGGTCTGACTGAGACAGTCGATCTAAAGCACAGAAAAATGAAGGAATTACGAGCTTGAACATGCTGTAATTGTTGCACAGTAGAGTGGAGTGACGGAGCGGTGTCGCTGTCATCTCTACCGCAGCATGGACGCCCAGACCATCCATTCCCACAGTCCAAGAACATGCATGTGAGGTCACCTGGTGAGAGGAAGCAGCATGCATGCTGTGGTTTGTTTCAGTTTTAGGACTGTGGTGCTGCAAGGTGTTCCCCTGTCTGTTATTAATAAAGGTTTCATTTAGCTCAATGGAGGGTTTTTTGTTCGTTTTAAATTGGTTCCTTATTATTTTTCACTCAAGTGCTTCCGGAGGCATTGTTGAATTACTTCAAATGGTCCTGGAGTGCTTATCATGTGAAGAGAAAACAATGGCAGGGTTGTTATTTAAGCAAATATACAGAGTCCAGCAGGAGTATTTCTCATGTTTCGACAATTACAATGCATCCATCACCTTTTGATGGCAGTCAGTAGTGCAAAGCGGAAAGAAATTATAATAATTTACAAAAACAATCTGAAAAGTGTGGCATCTACAACTCTACTACCAATGCACAGCCAGACTCTGGGTTTCTTCCAAACACTGAAAGACATTTTTATGTCTTCAAATCAAATCTCAATTCATTTTTGGCCTGCACTTTGACTAGGTCATTGTAACACATGGAAATGCTCTATGCTGTCCAGCTAAGTTTCAAGTCTTCTGCAGCCTCTAACAGCCTGACCTTTTAGCTCCATGTTCCTGCTCCATGCTCATGTTCCTGTCAATAGTCCACCCGGTAGCTGATAACCCCCACAGCATGATGCTGCCACTACCATATTTCAAAGTTTGGAGATGTTCTGAATGAATGGTGAACGTCAGCTTATGATTTTCAATAATGTCTATCTTCCTGCCACCGGGTGTGAAGATTTCTGCAGTTTACTGGATCTTCCCTCTGCATTAGGTCTCATAGTGACAGTTTTCCTTTTTAGCACCAAAGTGAAAACTAAAACATGGGCACATTTAAAAATTTTCACACCATTTTAAGTGTGACAAAACCTCAGTGGTTTTTCTGTTGGCATGACTCGGAGAGTACAAGTCACCAGAGCCGAGTGTCCAGGTGAGCTTCCACCTCTCTTTGGCCTTCCAGTCTCTCTGGGGTCCATTTAATCCCAGGCCAGCCGGCTGACTGGTTGCTGATTCTGTTCAGCATGAGACCTGGGCCTAATTAAGACCCTGTGGGTATGGGTTTTTCTTCTGCAGTCTAGTTCCACAGTGATAGAAAGGCACAGCACTCACAGTTAGCTCTGTCCATTAAGCTAAGTGAGAGTCGTCAATTATTAAACCCTTTCCCATGTATAATTCAGGTGTCAAGGTGCCACACACAAGTGTGCAGAGAGTTCATTACCTTGAGTTCAAAGTTGAATTAAATATTACAAACTCTGTGAAAAGTGTAGCCAGGAGGACATTTAGAAAAGACACAGCGATAAACTAAAGGTGTTTTCACACCTGGTAGTCCAGTAGACTACCAATAGACTACATTTGTTCCATTTTCAGCTGGTGCAATTCGCTTTCACAATGCAGGCGAACCAAACCCTTTGGTCCCCCATAAACCGATGGTTTGTAGGGGACCAGAGTTCACATATTTTTGATCTGCATCAGAGTTTGATTACGTAAACGAACTGGAGTTGGATTAAAGCAGACTAAACAGGGCTGGTGTGAATGCACACCAAGTAAATAATGAGTAGAGGGTGTGCTCCAAAAATCGGGACAAACAGGAATCCATCATGATAAAGATCAACGTAGCATCATGTCTAATAGCATGAATATTAAGACCGTTCCCTAACAGAGGCCAGGAACATAGACTGGCAATTAGATAAAATACAACAGGATATAATGAGGAAATGAAGTTAGTGTAAGTGGATTACTTCAGGAATGACTTAGTGTGCAAGTCATTCCTAAACAAATATAAATATTGAAAAGAGAGAAGGAAAAGAAGGTTTGAGTGTAAGGTGATTTGTAAATCACTCCAAATTAACAAGCTAAGCTGAACAGGGCATGTGCAGAAAGACAGAAAAGACAGGCTAGACTACCCTCCCAACACCCATCTCAGTGTAGGAGTGTGTCCTGGGGGAGCCGGCGATGTTAATACAGTTATTAAGCCTCTCCACTGAAGTCCGCTCCACCTCTTCAACCCTCAGCATCAAGGAATTCTCTCTGGCTGCCAGGCGGCGGGTGAGCTCGCATCTTCCACAATGAGATCAAACAGTCCCAAGTAGGCCAGCTCAGGGGAAGCCGCTGATGGAGCCAGGTGAGGCCGGGTGAGCCGAAGCCCGCAGAGAATCCCAGCAGGCTTTAACGGAAGGGGAGGCTTTAGGTTTCAACCCTGCAGTAGCTCCTCCTTCCCTTCCTCTCTCTTTAAAGTCAGCTGACCAAGATTCCCATGCAGCTCCTCTCGCTGGTGGGGATTACAGACATGAAAGGCTTTAGCATGTGTGTATGAGAGCAGGGATTCCTTGTTTTCTCTCTCTCTCTCTTCTCTTCCCAGCTTCAGGATGCATACAATTGCAGAGGCTCATTAGAGGTGAGCAGTGTGGGGAGAACAAACCAAGGTGGTAAAAGGCAGGGAAGAGTGCTCATTGCACTTTTTTTTTTGGCCAGGAAAGCCCTCTCTAGGGAAGTTCTAGCTGGTTGGTGCTGCAGGCGACGGGTTTGCAGGTGCATGCCTGTAATCACCGCATCCCAGCCAAACCATAACTCACACAGGAAAGGAAAGGTTACTGCAGGAGCCGGTAGCCAGAACAAACATATCTGGAACGCTTTAATACTCTTTGCGCATCAGCATGAAAGCTTGACACAAAGGAAGTTAAATTTAGCAAAGCTTTAGGACCATTCTGAGTCTTTTGTCTTCTGATACTTGAACTAGGGATGCAAACAATCGACTTACAATTAATTGTCGATTAATGGTTTATTACCGTATATTCTGCACCATAAGGCACACCTAAAAACCTTCAATTTCCTCAAAAGCAGACAGTAAGCTTTATGATCCGGTGCGCCTTATACATGGACCAATATTGAGCCACAACAGGTCTAGCAACTATGGTAAGCAGCCGCCGACTTCATTTTTGCCCGTAGAAGAATAAGCGCGGGGTGCATGCTGGGAAAGTTGTCAGAATGCTGGTTTGTAATCTATTAATAAAGTTTGACCTACCGACCATCTAGAATCAGGTCGTCTGCAGGTCATTTAGCACCATGTCCTCCACGAACATGCTGTGTGTGAATGGAGAAGGATGACCATCGTCCGCCCAGTCGCGGAAGGCTTTCTTCGTGAACCGGAGTCGGACTGTTTTGTCGACATTCCCTTTAGTACAGCTCCATCTAGTGGATGCATAACATAACTCTAGCCTCTAGTGTATTATCTATTCTATGCGCCTTATAATGCGATGCAGCTTATATATGAAAAGTTTTAAAATAGGCCTTTCATTGAAGGTGCGCCTTATAATCCGGTGCACCTTATAGTGCGGAAAATACAGTAGATTAAAGTTAGTTCCAATTGACTAACAACATTCGTGAACAAGATCCCCAGATAATCCCCAGGGAAGAAGGGAGCGGGAGATCGACAGGCGGATTGGGGCGGCGTCTGCCGTGAAGCGGGCGCTGTACCGGTCCGTTGTGGTGAAGAGAGAGCTGAGTCAAAAGGCGAAGCTCTCGATTTACCGGTCGATCTACGTTCCCACCCTCATCTATGGTTATGAGCTTTGGGTCATGACCGAAAGAACGAGATCACGGATACAAGCGGCCGAAATGGGTTTCCTCCGCAGGGTGGCCGGGCTCTCCCTTAGAGATAGGGTGAGAAGCTCGGTCATCCGGGAGGGACTCAAAGTAGAGCCGCTACTCCTCCACGTCGAGAGGAGCCAGTTGAGGTGGCTCGGACATCTGGTCAGGATGCCTCCTGGACGCCTCCCTGGTGAGGTGTTCCGGGCACGTCCCACCGGGAGGAGGCCTCTGGGAAGACCCAGGACACGCTGGAGGGACTATGTCTCTCGGCTGGCCTGGGAACGCCTTGGGGTTCCTGGAGGAGCTGGAAGACGTGGCTGGGGAGAGGGAAGTCTGGGCCTCCCTTCTGAAGCTGCTGCCCCCGCGACCCGATCCCGGATAAGCGGAAGAAATTGGATGGATGGATGGATGGATGGATGACTAACAACATCTACTTAAACCTTTTCAGTGCTGGTCATCTTTAAGTGGAGCCAGTAGGCAGAGACATAATCATGGTGGAGGCATCTCAGGACAGAAAAGAGAAACAGTCCAAAAGGAGTCAGATTTGTGATGCAAAGTGCATTTTATGTGGTACTGCTATGAAACAAACACTAGCCAAGCTAAAATGATCAAATTAATAGCTCTCAGCCAGCCGTGTTGCATGGAAGTGCAACGTCAACTTCTCAACCAAACACTGATATGCTAAGAAGAAAATACACACATTGTTTATTCAATCAGTAATTTAACACAGCTGAAAAAAATTTTTTTTTGTTAAATATAACAATGTTTTTAAAATCAGCATATAGAAAAAACTTAGCCCTTACTGTTATGGAAAGATCATTGGTTTCTAAAAAGATGTCTGCTTATCAACAAATCGTTAGTAGATCAATAAGAGCAATAAACTTTAGAGTAACTCATTAATTAATAACTTTGTAACTTAACCTCTAAAAATGTTGAAAGAACCAAGAATCTGGCGTAACAACAATGTGTAAAATATGACAATTATACTATTATTATATGGGCCATCATATACCAGAGTCCATTTACCGCCATCGGCCTGCTGGCAGTTGCTGGATGAAGGCCAAGTATCCGTCAGCCGCACTAATCATATCAGCTGAGAGGTTCTCTCTGTCTCTGTTAGATCCCTTCTCCTAGCTCCTCCTTCTTTACCCCTCATATTTGCTCTCAGCTGCTTTTTTGCTCAAAAAGAGGAAAAAGGGCAAAATTCCAGAGGCCAAAAATGACATTAAATCCCCTGAAAGGCTCCACAGAGATTACTTGAAAATGCCAGCCCTCCAGAAGATTTTTCTCTCCCTCTCTCTCTCTTTCCCCTCTCCGCTTCTCTCCCAACTTCTCTCATTTTCTTTCAGCTGAGAGGTGCTGACAGCCCAGACACAATAATCCAGCTCCGCTGTGGAAGCACCACAGTGGCACAGCACTGCACCGCAAAGGTTTTTCCCACGTATGGCGCGAGGGCAAAGCTGGGTGTCCCACCGCGGCGGAGTTGCTGAACATCACAAGCCAAGGAGATGGCTGAGGCGTGCTGCGCCGCTCGAAAGCTCTGCTTCAAATAGTTGTCATATTTTCCATTAGTCAGCTTTACGACTGAAGTAGAGACAGACAGGAGGGAAGAATGTTCAACAAAGAAAGTCAACGCTTTATATTTTATCCGCAACAAGATGGTGTGAAGGTAGAGGACACAGAGGACACGACAGAATGAAGACAGATGATTCACTGTGGCGTTCCCTGAAGGAACAAGCTGGAAGAGACGATGATCAAATGTTGTATCCAATGTTGTATGATGATGATTGCCACTCCATAGTGCAGCCAAAAGACTAAATAAATAAATTGTTCAGTGTAAAAAAAATAAAGAAAGAAAGTTAATTTCTGGCTTGATATGATTATTTTAAACTGGAAGCTAAAGTTGATTAAAATCAATCCAAAAATCTGGAAAGAATTAGCTTAACACCAATTGGAAAATGCAAGGCAGATGCTAACTTTAGTTTTAGCAAGTAGCAGTTAGCAAGACGTGTTATGCTCACAACTCTCATCTGCCATTCTGTCACAGTTTCAAACAAACAGTGATGGGGGTTTCTTGAACACTACTGTAACCAAGTGTTTACAGTCAGACTGTTGAGAAGACTTTATTAGCTTACACAACCGGAATGGGTAGGAACTACTTCCTTTCTTGCTTCAAAATACGGGTCTCAAACAATTGGTGTCCAAATTCAGGGACCCATTTAACATAGGGAAGGTCCTTCGTCAACTACACAGGCTGGAACTGGACGGTAAATCTTTAGGTTTATTCCTATCCTTACCTCGCCGTTTGTCTTGTCACCAAGCAACTTTTCAAAAAAATTTTATTGAATTCTTTTATTAATTAAATTATTTTTTATTTTTTTTTTTTTTACAAAAGTCATACAACACAAATGTAAGCTTTTAATTTTTGTACCACAAGATACTAAAATACCTGTATTTACAACTCTAGTGTCCCGCTTTGTATGTGATTGTTGCAAGAACAAAAATCTTCCATTCTGCCCACAGTGCATCTTGGTTCTAGATAGAAGGATACACCAGACCTATCTCTCAAAAAGGAGGACACATTTAGAGGAGCTTTTGAATTTGGACAGGTTTCGTCACATAGCTGTGATGTAATCGGCCTTCGAAGGTTGCAGCCCCTGAATTTGGACACACCCCTCACTGTGGGGCCCACAATGTCACGTTTATACTAGCACACACTCTTCACATTCACGGCTCAATAATACTGACTAGTACATCACTTTAACAAGAAACATGGTATTCTAACATTGCCGGATCCTGTATCATGAACTCCCACATCTTAGCTCTCAGCGCTGCATGCCTGCATATTTCTCAATCTCCGGGATGACAGGCCTTTTGAAAAAGAGTCAGAATAAGGAATAGACAGAGACATTTCTGTGTCTTGTTTTACCCAAAGAGCGTGACATGTCATGTTGACGACTTTATCTTGGTTTCTTTTCCAGAGCGCTGTCTCAGGGTATGAATGTCAGAGACTACTAGGTCATCAGTTGAACTCAACACCATGGCTCCATGCAAACAAACATACAGCCAAGTGGTTTTTTTAGACAATGGGAGCTTCTAAAGTCCTTACGGGAAGTGTTAACTGGTGAGATATAAGCTTCATTTACAAGGATCCGTGAAAGACACTGTGTCTATTTAAAACTACCGGCTGCTTGATATCAGAGTGCATCCATCTTAAAATACATTCATGAGGAAACAGGATCCAGTTGTTTCGGTATATTCTCACCTCTCTCACTCTGATCAGAGCAGCTTGACTATAAGGCATCTCATTTGCCACAATGCGCAAACATCTCACAAACGCTGTTACAGGAAACAAATGCTCTGTAACTGGAGTCCATCAAACTCCTTCCAAAAAATATAGGGATAATCCAGTCCTATCCATCTCTACCCAACACTTCGCTTTTCCTTCTCACCTCCGCAGAAACCGTTGGTAGTCCATTTCATGCTGGTCCCAGGTGGGTCTTTAAGAGTCAAATGTCAAAGGCTGGGCTGCACCCAGACACTTAATGAATATGAAATGAGTTAGGGGGACTGTGGGAAACAGAGGAGAGCGGTGTGTTCAGACAGCCATGGCTCCTCCGTCACTGGGTGAGAGTAGTCTGAGTCACTGAAGGATAGGCCCGGACAAGAGGAAGAAATGACACACACCACGGATATCCAATGTTACTCAAGACCGGGCAAGGGCCGTCTACTTATATCATGGTATATTATCTCCTTTAAGTGACATGCCAGAAAAAGAGATGGAGTGATAAGAGATTTTTCTGCTGGTTAGAGCCTAAGGGGTTGTTGGTCTGTTGTTCTGTTGCCTTCTACCATAGGAAGTTCAGTACCTGCTTCAACCAGTTTTCCGTTTCCAGCTTATCGAATGTCGAGCAAACGGAACTGGCCCAAATGGGGACCGGTACTAAAATGAAAAGAATATGCAAATACTTGACCACAATGAGGACAAGTACATGGTTATGTGATGGTGTGTTTACCAGTGCTGGTAAAATTAAGACTGAACTGCAAAACACAGATTACTACATGCACTTGGTCAGCTGGCTGAAACAAAGTATTAATATTCGAAAAAACACAATTTCACAATGTGGTGTTCCCATTTAATAACAAGAGAGATTTAAAAATCACATGTGAATAAGTTTGTTCACAAGATAGGTCATCAAAAAACATGCCACGCCGTCATCGTCCAAATACTTCCTGCCATTTTTCGACCTCTGATATGTGATGAGAAAAAAAAAGTGTTTCAAGTTTGTAAAATAAACTGATGTCAATACATCCAAACGCCCTCTTTGCCCAAGCGCCAAATCTTATTGAAAAACAAGTGTTTTTTTCAAAATAAAAGACAAGTACGTCTAAAAACATCCCTGCAAAAACAATCCCATGTGAAAATATAATTTCAATATAGGTTTGCTGAATTGAAAAGCTTGGGCATTTCAATACAGGCGAAGCTCAAACTAGGCCACTTGATGAGCACTGGAAATAATTTTTGTCTTATTTAGAGACAAAAATGTTTTATCTTAAATGCATAATGTCATATATATTACAGCTTTGGCTTAATTGCTGCTTTGATTGTGTTGTTCTCTCAGCAAATAGCATGTTTTAGAGTCTGCATACTCAAGTTAGCAATGATTTGATTACTAATTTAGTTTGTTAACCGATTAAATGTGATTTTATTCATTTTTTCAGCCATAGTGTAATATAACACAACATTATGCTATATTTTATTTCAGCAATTTTAGGAATAATTGTTGCTTCCATATTTGAAATAAACAATTTGTTCATGTTATACAGTTTTGTTTGACATTTTAATAGTGTTGATAGAGTAATGCTCTAAATCTAAAAAAAGAACATTCAAGACATTGTACAAAATAGTGATTTTCCTATACACACTGAGTGTGTGTGGTAATCATGAAAATCTCCACAAAAGGTATTATGGAAAGCAACAAAAAGCTTTGAAACCGCAATGAGATCATCTGACATTCTGAGACTCCCTTCTATCTTTGGAGACGGACTGCTAGCTTATTAAAAGCATGGCTCTAGCCAGGGGGTAGAGGGGCACTTTGTCTCTGAGTGCAGAGAACACACGGGGCTAAGTCTGAGCGATTCAGACGTCTTCTCGGCGCCCGTTTCATGCGTTGAACACAAACACGAACAGAGCATGCTCCCGTCGCGCCTCCATTAACAGAATCGACAGACGCGGCAGCAACACAGCGCTATTTTTGCAGCCGCCGAACCGCCAGGCTCTAGTATTTTTAGCATCCTAACCTCTACCCTATTTTCTTGGCTGTCCCACTCTCAGAATGGGAGCGCATTCCACCACAATGTTGTGTGTGTGTGTACTACTTGAGATGTGGACAGTTGTCAACCATGTGATGTTAACACAGATCCCTAGAGGGAGAGGGGAAGTGTGAGATTTCGTGAAGTGAGCTCTGGCCTGAGAGCTGCAAAGGGTGGTTCCCTGCAACCAATGAAACAACACACAAGGTAATCACTCTATATATAGCAGATGTGATGGCAGGTAAGGGGTGGGGGGGATTCCTGTAAAATATGAGGGAAAATTAGGGCAGGCGAGCATTAAAGATTAATCATGACACCGAGCGCCCGTCTCTAGCCTGCCATGCAGACGATGCCACCGCAGAGGTGGAAACAGAGAGAGAGAGAGGAGGGGGAGATAAAGTGTGAGAGAGAAGAGAGACACTTTGAGAATGAAAATGCCCTGCAGATGAGTTCTGGGGTGATGAATGTCCGTAGTTCAATACCGCACATGAATTACAGCGTGGGCTGGGGGATAAAACATGGAGACCGGGGCTGGGGAGTGCACGTGTGTGTGTGTGTGTGTGGTGTGTGTGTTGTGTGTGTGTGTGTGTGAACTGTCCATGCAGAGCCCATTGCGAACAAGCCATCTGTAGAAATAAGTAAAGAAGTGATTACAACAGGCCCAGCTCAATTTCTGACAGTTGATGCTTGACTGCCCCTGTAGAGCTGAATTGATTTAAATGAAGAAGCTATGAATATTTTATAGGGATCCCCCCCCCCCCTCTCTCTCTCTTCCCTCGTTCACCTGAACATTTTTTGATCTTCTCATCCGTGTGTCTGTGGTTCAGCCTGTGTGTATGTGTGTGTTTCCCTGTGACATCAGGGAGAATGTAATTATTGATAGCGAGATTATGGCCCTATTGTCACAATGTCTGCAATCAGTTGGGCTTCTTTAAGCCTCCATGAATCAATGGCACTGCCTGGATCCGTTCCGTCTGCCCCTGCTTTGTTCATCAAAGTGAGCTTTGCAGAGTACACCAGGCCTTGTTTGGGGATTTAGTGACAAATCAAGCCCGTGTACAGTAGAGCGCCAACTGATGCCTCCGGCTAATTCTCTCTCCAAACAAGACGAGGCCCGTCGCTAAACCTGAGAGCCTGTTAGGGGGGGAAGTGTCCAAGGAAAACCAAATGCAGCAACCGTGCAACGTACACAACAGGGGGAGGGGCCACCACCCAGAGATTAGGAGTCTGCCGTGGGGTCGCTTGTGCAAGTTCTGCTCGGGCCACACCCCTTTTAGTACATCTTAAAATTTCTGACAACTTAAGGAGTCAAAAGAGATCTGTGCACCTAAGTTGCCCTGGGTAACCTTGCAACATGCTAAGTCTCCTGCTCTGAAGGCATCTCAATTCAGTAACGGGTAAATTGCATTAAAAAGGGCAGTGGCAGCTTTGAATGTTGGTAGCGAGGTGCTGATTTTGGAGCGAGTGATGGCAGGTTGTGAAATGCCCCCAGCCTTTCCCATGGAAGGCACCAGGAGTGGACTTGAAGTCCTTTCACCTTTTTTTTTTCCATTTTTTCTGCCATTGACAACACACCTGGATGACAGAACGCGTTATGGATGTAGACCTCAAGGTTAAAGCTGATGTGTTCCTTTGGACAAACTGATCCCCCCCCTCCACCATTTCCATACACCAAACGTAATGTGTCTGAGGGTTCTGCATCAATATCACCATTGGCTGAAACGTTTCACCAACAAAGAAGAATGTCTGATTTTCCCTCCCCCAACAGGAACGTCGTCTCAGTGTATTGCTGGGCTGGAGGAGAACACACTGAAGTATTAGATAGTGTGAGACATGATTAGATACTGTCAACCTGAAGTTTAATGGAGCCTTCGATTTGTAGTCAGAAGGGGGGAAGAGCTTGGGGGGAAATTAATGAATAGTCTTCTAACTATTTTCTGCTGTATACAATGTTTTTATGACATAAAGCACTTTGACCTGCCTCGTTTCTGAAATGTGTCCCACAAAGAAATCATGATTTGATTTGGATATAGCTTTAAATATTGGTTATCAGCCGTAACAGTGACATTAATTTCAGATTTCAATATTGGCCCAAAATGTTCACACGGGGCATCCTGAAATCTATTTATTTTTTATTTGAAAGTTATTTTCTGCACTGATAATATCAGTGTAAGGAAAAATTATACTGACATTTTTCCTTACGATGCAAGGACAAATTCTTATGTTAATAATTCACAGTAAAAGGTCATGGAGGTTATTTGATCAGAGGTCATAATTTAGAAATATCTGGTCCAAACAAGTACTACAGCTAGCATTACTCTACATGCATTTGATATTTCAGAAAATATATAGAATCACATAAAATATATTTTTGGCATTTTAAGAACATTTATTGGCAAAATTCAAGAAAAATACAGTATACAGGGATAAATTAAATGACCTTTGGCAACATGTGGGCACAGACTGCAGGAGGTCTGGAGTCAGAGCTGTGTTATTAGAACTGTTTATGCTGGGCTGTGTGTTTTCTCACTTCTCAGCACATCCCTGCCAAATGAATACAACTGCATATAGAAGCAGAGCAAAGAAATCATCTCTGTAGTTCTTTCCAAAACTGCCAGTTTGCAAAAACAACAACAACAAAAAGAGTCTAAACCCACCCAAGTGTTTTTAGTATGTTTTCATGCAGCCCTGACAGCGCAAACCGTTAGGGACACTTCAGCTGCGTCCCATAATGTCGTACCGTCTGAGAAACCAGGAGAGAAGCTGCGACTTCTCTCGAGAAATTTGCGTGAACTTTCTTCCGTGCAAATCACACCAAACGGCCTCGCTCACGGACAGACTTCAAATGGATGGTGCCCTCCAGATCAGCACACCGACAAACAATAAAGCGCCATCTGTTTCTTCATGGGCCTCATCTCCTGCTAGGCAATAGGACTTCCGCACTTAAAATACCACATGAGTCAGATTAAGCTGCCAGTGCCCTTTTGCCTCTCAGACGCACAGTGTTCATGTTCCCCCTCCCCGCCCGGCCCTCCTGCATCCGCTCTCCACAAGACAAACTAGCAGAGAGCTCGTCTCACTCCGCTTCATCTTCTCTCTATGGAAATCCCTGCCAATCGTTTTTCTTCATCCAGCGGACAGACTGAGAGGAGAAGAAAAAAAAAGCCAACAAAAACCCAATGGACTGCTGAGCCCCTGATGCAATCCCCCCTTTTTGCTTCATCCCTCCCCTCATTTTTTTAAGAGTGTGACAGTCATGTGAACAAGGTCATGCACATTCTTTCATGCATGAGCCTCCAACTGTTGTTAGGCTTCTGACAAGTAGAGGGTGAAAAATCAAGTACATTTAATCTGCAAGGGCTGAGACTTTTTCTTTCCTTTTTTTAAAGAAAATGTATGCAAAAATCGGCACTCCCACAATAACCAGATTACAGGAGTTAGCCAAAAGGTGTGCTGGCAGATTAAAAAAGTAACAGCTGGAAAGAAAGCATGTTTAAGGAACTAATGGCACTAAGAATGAAGCGTCTGCACCTTCCAGATTTACGGCCAGATACCTAATGGGTCCTGAAGGCCACGTTAGGCCTGGATAACCTCACTGAAGATGTGCATTCTTAGAGCCACAGAGCGCTACTGTAAAAGTCCTAATGAATAGATAGATCCAACACTGAAAGGATGAAAAGACAGAGGACCATAAACAACAGGAACAGAAGGGGGCAAGGGAGGACCTAATGTCAACCGGTGAGAAAATATTATGACAGTACTATCTTATCTGCTGTCTTTAGAAGAAATAAAATGAAAGCAAATCATGTTTTTTTCTAAAGTGATGCAACAAGGAATTCATCCTTATATATCTTTTTTTTTTTACTAAATTCATCAATATATTTAGTCTCTAGGTGCAAAAGCCAAATAGCTTCTTTAGTTGTACTTTCACAAAAATCTGGCAAAGGTTACAAATGCATAGATGGAGATAATACTGCAAGTTTCCTTTACAAAATGAAGGAATTTCCTAATGAATAAGAAATTATCAAGAAAACAAAAATACTGGTGCGTTTCTTAGAGTCATTCTAAGTTGAATAAAAACTGAGCAGCTAACATGTTCAAACCACCTGACTTGTGGTTTGAACATGTTAACTAAGCAGCTAACATGTTCAAACCACCTGACTTGTATTTACTCACAAACAGTAAAAAAAAAGAAAAAAAGGACAAAAATAAGGAGCTAAGTAATGAAAGCTCAAATCTATAAAAAAATCAATCATTAGAAAATGAATATTGATGTTCTGTTTTTGGAAGAATAAAGCATGCTGGGATTTGAGTGAAAGATGTCTGCAGCAGCAGCAGGAGGAGGAGACAGTGACAACATTAGCAGCAAACAACAGAAGACGACGGTGAATGTGGCTAAAGCAGTGCAGGGAAACAGATCCTACCAAAAAATCTCGAGCCTGGTTATTCAGCTACCTGAGTTTCTACCTGAAGAATGATGGAAGTAAAGTCAGGATAAAAAGATGTATTGAAAAAGATGTATTCTTGCCTCTACTGATCTGTGGAAATTTTTAGAAAACTCAATTTAAACGGATTAGATTTACATTATTTGACAAATTACCAAAAATCTCTGCATGTGGATAAGAGGTCCACATGCAGGTTAGGTTCAAGCCTAAATTAAAGAAGAAAAAAAACCTCCAAACATTCATCTCCACTGAGCCTCGGATGTTCACTTTTTTCAAATTATGATGTTTTTTTTAACTCTGATATAATAAAGTGAAAAACAATCCGACCTTCTGTCTGTATGGTTTCCAGCCCAGCTATAGGTGTCTGAGCTGTGATGACACTAACAGATTATGTTAGTGCCCCCCTACCCCCACCTCTGTCCTCTAGATGTGCATTAAATCCTTTATTGCACCGTCGCAGTAAAGGCAAAGAGCTGCTACGCTAGCCCCCCTTTCTATCCCTCATTTGAGCAAAACAATGAGGAATTGAGGGATCAGAGGTCTCTTCCAGGGCCAAAAACCCCCATCGTCTCCCCTCAGACGAGCTCACATGGTTTGAATCAATGCCGCGCGCTAGAGCCGTTTAGTGGATCGGCTCAATAAATACTATCTGGGCTCGAGTCGGATATGTGCTTTGATAGTGATTTGTCTCCTCCGGTCAGGAGGGGATGGGGGTGCAGGGGGGCAGGAGGAGGGGGGTACTGTAATCTCATCTGACTTGGAAAAACAAGCAGTGACAGAAGACGATGGAGACGGACTCCAACGCAAACAACAACAAAAAGAAGTGTTTTGGGTGCTTTCAGTTCTTGCTGCCAAACATCAGAAATTCCTGTCTACATATCCTCTTTGTCACATGTTCCTATAGTCTGGAGATGGGGAGGAAATTGGCCCTTAAGAGCCTGTGGAGATTCCTGTCTTCTTTTTTTTTTTACGCTCCCACAACAGTGAAAGACACCAGAACTCTCCTCCATTAAGCTCTGTGTGGTGCAGCTGCTTTGAAGTAAATAATGGGTCGGGCTGCTGCTAGTTTTATTGCAACGGAGAGACTATCAGCCAGGCAGATGCGTGCTTCTTGCTGGTTATTGCGTGACTAACAAAAAAGAAAAAAAAAGAAAAAGAAAAAAAAAACGACACATAATGCATGCCAAAAGAAAAATCACTGATCTGAGTCAATGAAATATTAAAATCCTATTTATAGACATGGCAGAAGGCCTGGAATCCTCATATCTGGGAGAATAATATAAATAAATGCATCAGGATCACTATTATTATTATTGAAATGTAAAAATGAGTTTTTTCCCACCTAACAGGAATATTTTGAGTTAAGAATTAACATGATAAAATGATTGAGGGTCAAAAGGAAACAGAAAGGGCCCAACAATCACAGTTTAAGATTGTCCAGGTATGGAAACCATCAAAGTGTATTTACAGGATAAATGAGTGAATATGACATGAGTCACCTCCTTTAATTTTTTTTTTTTTACTGGTTTCACAACTTGTATTAAATTCATCTTTCCAGTAATCAAGAGGAAAAGTTCCAGGGTTTCTTATAGCCTGGCTGATTAGTTAGCAGTGCGCAGGCAGCAACAGATTGGGGAAGGGCAGAGCAGTGTTTCCCTATGATAAAATGCCAGATTCCCATCTCATTCTCTGGATTCGAAGTAAAACCTTTACAAACATGTGATGGAAAATGTCAGTGGTTTTTAAACCTGCAACTTTTTAAGAGCCCACTACCTCCGACTCACTCCTACCAGCAAGAAACAGTTTATTTAGAAGAAATTGTTTTCTGACAGTATGTTCAGTAAAGGATCCATTGATTTTATTTTATAAGATGATGCTCTTTGATCTTGAGAAACTATGTAAAATGGAGTTAAAGGCTGAAAAATAAATACAAAATAAAGGCTTAAATATAACATCTAACAACAGAACAGCAAAGAAATTATGCCATATTTATGCTCCTCTTTACAGAACTACTATATTAATACGGAATTATACAAAAGTTGAAAGTTGATGTGCATGAAAAATCAAAAGAAAAACTGACTAGAAACTACCAATGGTGCTGTCCAGGTAGTGGCAGGCTGCTGCTCGGGGTGCAGCTCTCCAGATTACTGGAGAACCCCTGGGAGAACTCAGGCAGAAGTTTGAGCTGATTAAGGCCTCCATGGCCTGCAAAACACTGGCTGTATTTAGAGCATATTTCGGGAACGCAAAAGCCTGGGATAAAGTGGCTGGGGTCAGAGCGGCAGGAGCTGAGGTTTCTCAGGATGAGGGAATAGAAAACTAAACACTCCAGCAGGCTGCCTGCCTTGTGAGACAGCAAACACAGAAAGAAACAGAAAAGTAGGTCAGATGGAGCCTATATATACACAAGAAAAGATGTGTAGTTTTTTAAACAGGCATGTGTGTATTTCACGTGGAACATAATGAAACAACATATTTGAATAAATAACTAAAATTCTCCAAACTTTTCCTAAAGAATGATTTGAAGTTGCAGGGAATATAAAATGGGGGGGGGGGGGCGGGGGGGGCGGGGGGGGGGGGGGGGGGGGGGGGGACACCTACAGTGATTGGAGCCGTTCCAGTGCTGGTTTCTGATGGACGTGCTGTAAGGATGGGGCGCCCCGGGCACCAGCCCCTTCTCTGGGATCAAGCATCCTCTGCTCTGGTTGTAATAATCCATCATTAAAAACGGGTTCGGGCTGGGATTCAGTCCCACAACGTCCACGCTCTCGTACATCATACGCGGCAGAGGCGGCGGCGGAGAGAGGCGCTGAAAACACGGAGCGGTGCTCAGAGGTAGATTGGCTCAGATGGAGGGGAGAGCGAGGGGGGAAACGGCATCAAGATCGAGGGAAAAGTGATAGATCCAAACACAGCGGGACGATCTGGACATCTGGCATCTTCCTGCAGGAACCGCAACAACAGCAGCAAAATTTAAAAAAAAAATATAAAAAGACATCAACCTCGTTTGAGAAGAAGATTTTAAAAAGCAGTCCGCATTGTGTCCGACGGAGTAGCACCAAGAAAAAGAAAGAAAGAAAGAAAACACAGAGAATACACCAAGCCGAACCGAGGGAAGTTCAGCAGGGATGGATCTGCCCGGTCCGGTCCGGTCCGCTCAGGTCGGCCTCGATCGGAGTCGGAGCAACATTTAAACAAGGCTCCGTCCGCGCTGCGAACCCCAATTAAATCCCAGACAGCGGAGCGGGAATGGATCCGATCCGGGACGGGGGGGTTGCGGTCCGTCCTCCGGCTGGGTTCCGCTCGGTTGTCCCGTTGGCGCCCGATCCGCCGCGGCTGGGCTCCTCGTCGCTTCCCCCTCCACCGCCGGCCACCGCCGTCCTGTCCTCTCCTCTCCCCCTCCCTGTGCAGCAACCCGGCGGCTTCCTTTCGCTCTCACTCAGACTCCGGGCTGCACCGCCTGCTTCGTGTTTGTGAGGGAGAAACTGTTCCCACAGCGAGGCGAGCGGCGATCATATTGTGCAGAAATGTGACAAGGCGCAGCAGCTGAGCTGAGGGGATCTGGCTCCACCTCCAGCGAGCTCCGGGCTTTTTCACCCCCACCTCCTCCTCCTCCTCCTCCTCCTCCACCTCCTCCACCTCCTCCTCCTCCTCCTCCTCCTCATGTCTTTCATGCAGCCGCTCCGCCCATATTTAACCCTTTCAGGGACGTGACAATGGATGTCCCTTTCTGCAACGCAGGGCCTGAATGAGGTAGAGCGGGGCCCTCCCTCTAACCCAGCAGCGGGGGCTTTAAATAGGAACGGCTTGACATGATTGAGTTATATAAGCGCAGTAATTAGTCTTTCATATCTTTCCACAAGAGTTTATGGGTATAATGAAAGCTGCAGCAGAATGCAACTCTCTGATGTTTCCTCCCCCCACACTTCCCTGGAAGTTCCTCACTCCTTACCATCTTCAATCAGTCCCTCAATCTCTATGTTTTTTTTCCCCTCCTTCCAACCCCAACACTCTTGTCTCCCTAATTTGCCTAATGCTATGCTGCTGAACTTTATCTGAACCCAGGGAAGAAGGCGAGCCTCACCTCCCTGTGACCTGCTGGTTTGACTTGGGATTCGCCTCTCCGGCTCGCTCCCCATCTCACATTATTCAAGGTTTCCCACCTTGTTGTACACTCCGAGTAACGGCGCCGTGCTCATTCCTCGAGCGCTGGCCCCACAGACGGAGGCGCCGCGGTTCACACGGCGCCACGCCGACAAACGAAAGTGGCGAAGTCACCCGGTGGCAGAGAGGCAGGCGAGTTTCTCACAGCCTGCTTACAGTTGGAAGAAAGTTCAGGAAGTTGTTTTTGTTTTTTGTTGTTGTTCTTCGCATCTTTACTGTGCAGCTTTCCATGCATCGCTGCAGAGACTCGGCGTGCTAGTATGCAGCAGTGTCACGCTTGCAACTGGATTCTGTGCCAAAACTAGAACAACGCAGCTGGAAAGCATAACAAACAACATTGGTGGAAGAGAAAAAGCATCAGAGATGATCCTGACACCAAGAAGGAATGTCTCTAAATTTTACACACTCAAAATCAGAGCTTCTTAGGATTTCTCTAGAATCTAGTGGGGAAAAAAATAATACATTATGTACTTCAGTTTACGGAGAGAAATCTAATTGAAAATCAACCAGAAAATTCTGATTTGTGCATCTCAACTGGTAAAAAAAAATACTTTTGACATTTTTAATTACTTAGGGTATGTTTCTCAGATACACTATGTTGGGGCACAGTTGCAGCTAATCACAGCTTTTGACTGATATTATTACTTCATATGCATAAGTTGTTTGTTGCTGTGGTTCCTCTGTTTAGTTTTCTCTTTCTGCAGGTATAGAAGCAGACTTCTAGGGTGTTGACTTGTGTCCTCTTTATGCTTCCTTCTGTCTTCTACCCTTATCTCCCTCTTTCCCTTTAGACCTTTGCCCCACCATTCTATCCTTCTCTGCGTCCTTTACATTTGAAATAAACCCAAAGCAACTTCTAATAAAGCTGTAATGCTCCACTTGTGAAAGTAAATCTATTGGGCCTTAAATTGACATAGCAGTTATGAATGCCATACTGCCAGACAAGACACATTAAAAAAGTCTGGATGATGCGTAGCTGCATCAGATGATTGTAGGCGGACGCGGCCTGGACTGCCTGACAGGCGACATGATGTCCCACGTTGAGGCATCTCAGCACAGATGAAGGCTTTTCAGAATAGCTTGGCTGAACAAACTGCAACAGAGTGACCTTTTCTAATATCCGCTTCATTAAGGGTTCGGACACAAAGCCGACAGACTTGTGTTGTAAATGACGCCGCTGACGGAACAGCCCTCCTCCTCCGGTTATCCTACACCTGAGCCACAGGCCACAGCTGGGTCTGCCCAAGCCAGCTTTTGAAAAAGATTATCAGAATGGAGACTAGCAGGAGGGAGGAGCGGGTGGGTGAGTGGAGGGGGTTCCCTGCTCCGCCTCCAGCTGACTGTGACACTTATTTAATGCAGATCCCGCTGTGTTTACCCTGCCTGATAAGAGGCGATGTGCAGACCCGGGCCACAGCAACCCCTCGCCTGCATTGATAGCCACGCATTCCTTGACAGGATTAGCCAGATGAGTAATGGCTGTCAGAAAATGCTAATTTTCCAGGCTCTGTTTTCTTCTCTGAAGGGGATGGCATTCATCCTGGAGTGATACCCTGTGATTGCAGAGGACAAGCTGACAGATAACAGGCTGTTGATCATTACTTAATTAGGGAGGGAGGTCTTTTCCCTCCAACCTTTAACAGACATCTCAGAGAGAGAGAGATTTACAGCATTCTACACTATTATTGGCAGGCCTTGTAGAATGTCCATGAAAGCCTTAAGATGAATCGCTCTTATGAATATGGCACACTTTGCTAAAGAGAGCTTTTCTTTACCATCCTCCTCAGGTGGAAAACTGAGCCCTCATCCACTCTATGCTTGTTTAGTTTTTTCATTCTTGCTCTGACTGTAGGAAAATGAACATTTTAGGCAAGAAGCGATCTGACTATTGAAGATCAACACAAAGGTGGGTTGGTTGGATCTAGTGTTGGGCCATCTTTACCATTTTGAAGAATGTTTCAGACAAAATAGCACTCTACCATGTTTATACCCCAGGAGAACCAAATGGATTGCCAATGTTTTTTGGAGCGTTAGGAATCACTTGTTCCAATAACTGTGGAACAAGTGATTTCTATAAAAATCTAATTGAAATCTGCACTTTTTTTCAGTGCAAGATAAATTATTTTAGGTGGAGGTGGGCAGCTTGATCCAAAGTATCAATAATATCAACAAGTCTGTATCAGTATTAGGGATGTAGTGATACAATAATCTCACGATACGATACATGATATTCTGCCCACGATACAATATATATTGCGATATTCAGCAAACGATAGAATTCAATACACTTTTGCGATTTCTGAAAGATTTATAGGGACAGAGTGATTTTGGTGACATTTTGTGACTGTTATAAAGTTGGATTGAATTAATTTAACTGAAAACTGATTAAAAGCACAACTACACAATACCTGGCTCTGGTTGGACATGGACACAGACTTAAAGTCGACAGCTGGACAAAATTAATCAAAGAAGTGGTGAGAAAACTTGTTTCTTTTAATTGAAACAGTACAAACTGTAGCTTACATGCATTTGTAAAGTAAATAAAATGCACCAAGTACCTGCTCTGAATAGTTTGATACCTTTTAAACCTTGACACTTAACATCTGAAGGAATCACTCTAAGCCTGATGGCCTGGTGCGAAGCAAGCAATGAGTGAGAAAGGTGACAGTTGGATGTTACGATACTTGCAGATGAATATCGATTTTTTTTCTAGGAAAGAAAATATCGATATATATCACGACATCGATATTATTATACAGTATCATATCCATACTAGTTTGGTAAAATTAGTATCACTTTCGTTTCAGATTTGGACTTGAAATTTTATTTTATTTTTGCATCATAGTTTCTCAACTCTACCTCGAAAAAGATTTTGTTTTGCTTTCAAATTAAGTTTTTACACTTCATTTATTTAGAATAAAATGCATACAAATTGGTTTATTTTTTTAATTTATTGTGTTAACTTCTTAACTCTTAACCTCTCAACACCAGTTAACCCTTGTGTGGGCAAAGACTGAGGCAAATGTAGAGGACTAAGGAAAATTATACAAGTTTTACGTGTGTAGGGTCGGTTGGACCAAATTTCTACATACAAGGGTTAATGGACAGTTAAGTTTATATTTTCCTTATATATTCCTAAAGTATTTTGTAGACACTTCTAAACTTTGTAAAAATTCTACCCTAGGCTTAAACAAAATATCTGAAAGGAAAGCCACAAAAACACCTGAATGTCAAAAGTTTGATGTACCATTAAATCTAAAAAATAAAAATTGTCAGTATTGGTATCAATATGATACTGTCCCTGTATTTACTTAATATCAGATCCATATCAATATATGACATGTTGCACACTTCTTATTTTAGAACACTTTATTCATATTTACTAGGAATAATTTAGACAGGGTGCAGAAAAAGTTGAAAGCTTAAATAAACAACAATTTCTATCCATGTTCAGGATATTAGGAGTAAATTCACAGAATGTGTGAGCAGCATATCATAAACTCCATCTTTAAGGTTATGATCGCTCTTGGTTTTTGTCTGTTGTATGTCATTGTACTCTCATGCCAGATTCAGAGAAGCTCCTTTCAAACAACACTGTAAAGCAGAATTAACACACCTTTTTTCCCTTTTCTGCCCATTCTGTGAAAGGACCAACACGGTGTGGAAGGGGGAAGACAAAGTCAACCTGTGTCTCTTACACTCCTGTTTGAATCGAGCACAATAGCTTAGAAAGGCAATGCTGAACGGCCACAACTTAAGATTTCTAACAGCGCTGTTATCAAGCATTTATGCATGTGCCGAGCAACATGTTTGACAACTGGTGCCACAAAACCAAAGGAGGTAAGAGATGTGAGTGGTCTCTCCTCCATTTTCATGACTGGGGGGAAAAGAGAAGAGAGACCACAAGAGGTTCAGAGCACATTAACACACCAGTCCAGGTGGCTGCCCTTGTTCCAGCATCAACATGCAGCACACTCCTGAGTACATGGAAAAGTACTTTACCAGAGGAAAGACTGAGAGAATGAGATAGTGTCTTGATGATGTCGCAGAGAGCCGAGTCACAGACAAGGAGCTTCGGCTGCATAAAAATCGAGTCAAACTGATATTAAGGCGTGATCTGCGTGGCATCAGGATGTAAATGCACAGTTACGTAATGAGAAATGGTTTGAGGAATGCCAGAAGCGGCAAACGCAGCGTCCTTGGTTTGGAGCAAAGCTGTAAATGAGTTTCAGGCTAAGAGTGGTGAGGGGAGAGAGAGGGAGCGGGATTTCAGAAGGGAATTCAAAGAGTTTTATAGGCATGGGCGGGAGAGGAGATTGCTGGCTGGACCTTGAGGGTGTCAAACTATTTTTACTGCCCCCACTCTCGTTCTCGCTTGCTCCAATCAGGGGTGCTAGGAAGCAGTAAAAAGCACTTCCCCCACCATGCCATTCCTTCCCAAGGAGATGAGCCGACAGGTTAGAACAAACAATAGGTTGTTTTGTCATTTGGATTATTGTGCATGATAAAAGGAGGAGGGAAAGCACCTTCTCTGGGAACGGACGCATAGCTGTAAACAATCTGAGCGGACCTTGGTCAAGCTAATCAGTGAGAATTTGACTTGAATGCTCAGCAGACTCTGGAGATAATCCACCAACATCTGCAATCAACTATGTCTTGACCCTCATGTTGCTGCACTCCAGAGATGTCTTTTTGTTTTGTGTTTTTTTTTAAATCCAAAGCCATGAGTGCTCTCTGTGCAGTGCACTCCTTATTGGAGTGGACATCCAAATCAAAACACAATCATATTGCCTTAAAGTCATGGAAAATTCTGCTGAGCTCTGGCTGCCCGAAGACCCCTTTACCAGGATATGTGAAAACAGAAAACAGGTTAGACCTGCCGTATCACTAGGACAACACTCTGCTTGGGTAAAAGCCACCTCCTGACAAGATAAGGCCAGACATGGTAGAGTTAGAATAGCCAGGACCTAATTTTAGAGTTTCTGTCTGCCTTAGTGGCTACAACACAAATACAGGCGCTGAATGCTCCCCCACTCCACTGCTACAACCCCCCCCCCCCCCCCCAAGCACTCCTGCACATGTGCCAGCAGATGGCTAATGCCCAGACGATAAAAGAAGTTGGGACAAGCCTCAGCAAAGCTTTCCATCTTTCTTAAACCTTCCCAGTGACCTAATAAAGAAGCTCAACAGGGGAAAGAAAACAGAAGAGTCCTATTGGGAAGCACTGCAACGATCTGAAGTGTGTAGATGGCCGGCTAGAGAACCTAAGATAAGAGTTGTGTCAGTGCAAAGCTCTGAGAACGTCCAGGGCATTATCCTGCGATTGTGATGCTTAGCGCCGTAATCCTCTCCAACCCCCACCCCAACCGCCAACTTCCTAATGACATGATCAGGTCTAGACTGAGTGTCCAGGTCAGGTTGACTGTACTCCTACCCCAACACCACACCAACACTTGGGTTTCAGGTCTTTATGAAGATCCTCAACCTTTCTGTCCCCTCTCTTCCTCTTACAGCTTGTTTGCACGCTGCTGGATGCAGCCTGAGCAGGCAGCTGTTCTCCACCACAGCAAGGAAACACACTCTGAGGGAAATGAGCCTTGTCTGCGAGAACAAGATGCAGTTATGCATCACTTTCACCTCGCTTCCATCAGTCCACCCTATGTGGACGATCGTCACCCTATGTGACGATCTGCATGAATGGATTTATGGAGCATGAGATGGAACAAACTTTATGCAATATTTTTAGAAATATTTTTTATTTACAAATCAAGTAAAGGTTTTCTGAAATTATAAAGTAAATTTTAATTCCTTAACTTTCATGTGGACACTGGTGTTGTCATGGACCCATTGACTATATGTTCTGAGGTTGACAGTTAAGGGTTAAAACAATGTTTCTCATATAGGTGCCACTGTGTAAAAGTACTGCTTTTACACAGTTTACCAGGAAAAACCTACTAGGAAAAACCTATGCTTGTCTCTGAGAATGAAATTACACTTAAGACTCCACTTTTTAGCAGATAAAGTGTATAAATTAGTCTTTAAGGGGGCTATCTTTTGTTTCTTTGCAAATTGTTACATTCTTGTTTAAATCAGTTTAATTCTACAATATTTGGTCTAAAACCGTCTTGGTGCTGCCCTCTTTTGTTGACTGGTGGATATTGCAGTCAAATTTTCCGATTGGTTGTAAAGTCACAGCTTGATTGATGCCTATGTCACAGTCTTGTGTTCGGATACAAACCATCTCAGACACATGCCCCCAGAGCGATCTATGCTTCACATGTCACCAAAGTTTCAAATAGATTCAGCTAGATTTGTCGCTAGACGCTTTATTGAAAAAATGTTGTGAAAGGCTATGAAAAGTCACTAAATAGTCATTAAATGCTTACCCAAGCATTTAGTCACTAAAAGTCACTAAATAATGAAGTTACTAAGTTGGCAGCAGTGACCACATCCCCATTTGAGCTACTCTCTAAGCTCCGCCCACTTTGGTAGAACTGTTCAACAATCGTCTGCGGCGGTGCTACGGTTTTAATCGGATATAGTTCAAGTTTAACTTTGAAAATGTACTAAAAATTTATGATATAAAAATCATAAAGTGATTCACGATAAATCAATACAACAGCCCAATAGTCAACTATACATTAACAGCAGCAGCTCAGTTTAGATGACTGTCAATGGTTTGTGACTTTCTACTCTGATCCACAGACCAAATAGAAATCAAACAGTAACAGATACCCAGTGATCATTGTTACATTCTAACTCAATATGATCACCAGGTCTGATTAGGAAACCCATAAACATGAGTCTTTGTGAATTGTCATGGAAAAAGAAGGCAATTCAGGTATACTTAAAGCACTCACTTTGATATCTAGGGCTCAGACGGCTTACACCTATTTCACAAAAAGGAAGTCATGCCGACGGAAATCAAGGCTTTGCAAGACATATGACGATAAATCTTGTGAAATTTCACCATTACACCCACTGTAGAGCCTCAAGTTAAAGTGTTCCGGAGATCTCAGATTGGTGCTTTGCTGTCCTCTCTCTGTCTGCCCTCTCTAAAAAGCCACTCTAAGTGGCTACATGCATCTTTGTGAAAGCCACCCCCCCTCCCAATCATTATCCCTTTAATGTTTTTCCAACGGCAGATTCCAGCATTTATGGTACAGGCCTATATCTGCCCATAAAGCCTTTTATTGTTTAGCTGAGTTCTATGGCAGCCATAACCTGGTTTTCCCATTTTTTATGGGGACCTTCACTATATCACTGGGGGGAGGACATAGCTGCACACCATCGGTGTTTACCAAAGTATGGCCCCACTCATAAATCCATCGTGGCCGGCGGCATTCTGGAAATACCTCGGCAGAGCAAGAGGAGACAAAGGAAGGGGGGTGAGGAGACTTAGCGTAACACATACCTTGTAGTCGTCCATGCTCTCCAGCCTTGAGTTAGAAAGCCCATATCCTCAATGATCATTAAGACTATGTCCCTTTGAATAGAGTCCATCACTCAGCAAATCAAGAGAAAATTGCAAAGGATGTTACCCTAGAGGAAGGATATCTTCATATAAGCCATCCAAGACCTGGAATGGCCCCCATTAGCTGTCAGAAACAGGGAGACATGAAGTACATACAGAAGGACAGCAGGTTCATTTCATGAAAAAAGAAGACAAAAGGGACCAGGCATAAAATGATTTGACAAGAAAAAGCTAAATGAGACGTTAGTACAGCAAGTAGCCACTAACAACATTTCTTATTTTCTGGATGCACTTAGAGCACTAATAGAAACAAAAGAGTGATGAAGTACCTGAATGATACTTGAAAGTAACAGAAAAATGAAGAATACATTGTCAAAGAGAGAAGAAGGTTTATTTGAAAATGTTAATTTCTTAAACCATTTTGGTGTAAAACAGAACAAATCTGAAAACTACAATGTTTTAGGGAATGTAACTTGTCCACAGAAACAAAACCGAAGCTGATTTTATGAAAGAAATTGAGGTCTTGTACATGGCACCGGCCACATCATTTAAAAAAAAAAAAACACACACATGGGATCAGTTTCAGAAAACTCGTCATTCACATCAATCCACAGATATACAAAGCTGAGTATTGTTTTAAACATGAAAAATTCATAAAGGGCAGTGTAGTGGAAAGCTACAACCTATGTCAGCCAATCAAATTACTTAAAAAAAGAACAACCTTTTAGGAATCAACAGGCTTCAAGAAGTTAATTTGTTTGGAAAGAAATATAGGTTGGAGGATGTCACAGGTTCGAGTCCTGGCCTAATGATCTTTGCCGCATGTCATCATCCTCTCTTGTTATCATTTTCTTGCCTGACCTCTCTTACATAAAGGTCACTTGAGCCAATACAACCGTAATTAAAAAGAAAACAAAAAAAAACAAAAACACAAGAAGATATTGATTGGAAATCGTATTGAAGCAAGAATGTGAACAAATTGGCACATTTCTGGTCGCACAGTAATAAATCTCAATTTTTCCTTGTACACACTCAAAGTTTTCCCAAACCTCAACTAAATAATTTTTAATGATATAAAAAAGACTTTTTGTGTGGATGAAAGGCCAGAACACACAAAAATATATCTGTTTCCCCAGATATCTGACTACATGTGTGTTTTAGGCCACAAACTCAGCAGTGTTTTGTAGTGATGAGGGACACCTATCAGGGCTGCTGTGGTGTTTTTTCCAAACGTGTCACCCTGAAGTACACCAAGTCAGAACAGACTTCAAATTGTTTTATCAGAACAATTTGATTTATCAGAAGCATCTATATTTCTGAACTGTTCGGATCCAAAGAGGGGTCGCCAGGCACTACTTATGAAATGTCGGCGACCAACCTGTTGGCTCCAGTTGTTTAGCAGAAAATATGGGTGTAGTTTTGGTCAGTTAAACCAAAATTAAGAAATTAAACCCTGTTGTACTAGAGCAAAAAGATTGCATTTCAGGAAACAGAAATACAACAATGAAAAAGACAATCATTAACCACCTAACTGACTCACTAGATGAATCAGAAATGGTTTGCAGAAGTTGATCTCCAGCAGTGCAGCACTGATGCACACATAAAGTGCTAAAAAAATTTAATCTACACTTGAAGTGTGTCTCAGGCTTTCAATTCAGCCTCTTGGCTCAGTTCAGAGCACTTCCTGGCCTTGTGCAGGAGATTCGAGCATTCCCCGCTCAACGCCTCTCGCTGCTTTCAATCGCCTTATTATCTGAGGTGCTGCTGAGGGCCAATTTGCTCATTTCTATTGAGAAGTGTGATACTAGAGGGGATCTGAGAGGAAGTGAGGGGGGTTAGAGGTTCGCTTTAAGTGGATTGCCCTCAGTCTTGTTGTGCCCAACCCAAAGCATTATAACACTTCTGTGGATGACCTTCGCTTGAGTGGTGCCCCCAACGCCAGCGCCAGGCAGGGTGCGGTGATTGTCGTGCCTGGTACACAAAGACTGAGTGTGCCCGCCGCCCCCCCCCACCAAAACACACTTGTATTGAAAAACTGCAGGGTTATTGTTGTGTAGTGTCTGATTCTGGGATGTCTTTGTTTTTGTGGCGCTGGGTGGCGGCGCCTTTAATGCAGCTCTAATCCTACTCTGTCCTGTCATAAAAACCCCCATCTTCTCTCTTCTGGGCATTTCGCTTGCTGCATACTGATGCATTCTGAGCGTACATGCGTTCCGCACGCTTTGGTGCACAACCCCTGAAGTATTGTGAAGTGTTTCAAAATGCTGGGCAGGTTCGTATGTTAATAAAACATGTGAAACCTCCTGCTTAGCCAGCAAGTTGGGAGCTGGGGACAACAAAGGCCCTCGGGAGAGCAACAGACTGCACTGCTTCAGAGCATGACAAATGCCTCTGCCACAGTCACCTCCGTGGCCCCTGTTGCCCCGCTTTGTATGGGAAGGTGGGGAAGAAAAGCCAGCGGGAGGTACTGCATGGGGATCTGCCTCATTCAGACCTGGGGAAGCAAACAGGAGGAGGAAATGGTGCAAGGGAAGACTCTGAGAAATTAAGAGAGAGGAGAACAGAGAAGTGAGGGAGAAGGAGGAGGAGCTCTCAACATTTTATAAACAATAAGTTGTGTGTTTGTGTGTGTGTGGGGGGGAGTTATGGAGAAGACTTATTTGGTTATTTTCCACCACACAACTTCAAAACAGGCCTTCAATATGTAAATTTATAGATTCATTCGTAAGAAAGAAAAAAGTGAGTCAATAATACAAGCATAATAATACAAACGTTCTAGATGTCTATTGGGCATGTCATGAACATTTGCTAAACAACTAAAAGGTTCCTTCATAACTTACCTACATTATTTGTGATGTATAAAAAAATCCAGCACAATGTTTAAAATGACACAAAGCTTTCAAATGAAAACAAAACAAAAATCTATATATAAATCAGCCTCCTTCACTCTGATATTCCTAAACAAGTACAAATAAATTCACACAACAAATTTAAAAATCACCTCCTTTCAATTTACAATTCTGAATTACTTTGTGTTGGTGGATCACATAAAATCCCAAGAAATAAATTAAATGTTGTGGTTGTAACCACAAACTTTAAGCTAAGAAGGGTAAGGATTTGGAATAAGTGGTATGTAATTTGTGTCTTAGTTGGCTGAGATCGAACTGATGTGGCTGGCCACACATGCTATAATACAGCAGTTCAGTATTTCACAAATGTTTTGTGGAACTCCAAAATATTTGGGGAAAATCAGCCTATTTGTGGATGCTTTCGTCTATAATATTTGAAAGAATAGACAGCTTGAAAACCCCAAACACATCGGCGCAATGCAAACTGACATGTTACTAGCTGGCGTTTGCAAAGAAGCCAATCCAAAAGCGGCATTCATGTTCCTTGGCAATGACTGGTTGTGCTTCAAACAGTGGAGATGAGGAAGACAGTGGATATTAGCTTCTGCAGCAGAGCTAAGACGGTTTCCACTGTGTGCATTAATGCATATTAAGGTATATTTGGTGTTTGAGCTGTTAAAACAGGCAATTCTAAGCATTGTTTGAGGGAGTCTTTCAGCTATTCACAGGTAGTTGTGGTTCCTCACCCAGAGGATCCACCACCCAGGTCATTCTTACTAAGAACCAAATTCCTGAAGAACTCCAACGTCTGTCCAAACTGTAGTTTTATTCCTCCATAAACATTTATTTCAGCTACTTGAATCCCCACAGTACTGCAGAGTACTACTACTTTTCTTCCCACTAACTGAGCTGAATGTAACTTTAACTACGACTACAGATACAGCCTTGTTTTAAAAAGCTCAAATAAAAACATTAAAAATCTTTCTTTGCAGATGACATGTAGAACAATAAAGTTAAGTTTATTAACTTTATTGTTAGTAAACCAATTTGCAGTCACTATCGGTGTTTCCATTGCAAATGTGCGCAAATCTTTGTCTATGTTCCGCTAATGTTGAGTAAACACAAATTCATAATTGCATTAAATAAGAAATGAAATTAAAACCACATATGAATAAGTTTGGTCATGTGATAAATCATTAAAAATCATGGCAGCCAAGGATTTACACAGTTACATAAGACATCTTATTCAGGAGACATCTTATTCAGTGGTTGGAGCAACAAGCCCCGCCTCGGTGGGAGTGGCTACATGAGTGGCGTTTTAGAGAAATTGTAGTTGGCCATTTTACAGCGAATCCATAGCTAGAAGCTACAGATTCAACACTTTGGAATTACACATAACTTTATATGAACTGTGATCCTGTGGGAGCTCTGGTGGAGCCAGCTGCACATTATGAAAAAAAAACCAAAAACAAATCATCCTCTTCCTACTACTTTGTCGTTTTCACCAGTCGCAACATCCATCTGTTGAACATGTAACTTGTATGATGCAAACAAAGTGTTTCCATTGCAGTTCTGCAAAATACATCTATTCCCATATTGGTGAAAAACCACCCCATCCTAGCACAAAAACCTTTTGCCGAAAAATGTTAATTTT
This sequence comes from Poecilia picta, assembly GCA_033032245.1. Lineage (NCBI taxonomy): Eukaryota > Metazoa > Chordata > Actinopteri > Cyprinodontiformes > Poeciliidae > Poecilia > Poecilia picta. Next base: position 1,947,552 of record CM065371.1, read on the forward strand.
TTCAAAACTGGCGTGTTTCCAATAAGTGAATGTATTTTTTGTACTTTCAATTCGTGCAATGTTACGGTCAACAGATTTGTAGCTATTGTGGCTACCAGGGCCATCTGTGTGGTGAAGCACTAAGACAGATTGTCTCACAAGAACGTAAATAGGCTGATGGGGTGGGGAAGCCACAGAGGAGCAAATCATTATCTGCTCACATGTTGCCATTCTCCGCTTGATACCAGGACAGGCTTGGGGGTTGCTACATGAAAAAAGGAATCCTGATAATATTTAACCAGTGGAGATCTATCATCAGTCTGGACCTTCTCCCCCCCGCATCATTAGTCCTCACCCCCAGTTTTAGGCTTATTGTCATTCAGACTGATGCTCCTTTTCAGCCTGTATTCAATATTTTTGGCCCATTGTTCCACATTGCATGCCCCCTCCGAGATACATTACTTTTCTCACTCGGCGGTGAAAGGAGAGCAACAACAGCCAGAAAAGGAACTTCATATGTTAAAGTGTCAGGTCTAACAAAAACGTCTAAAGTCTGGCTTTTTGCATGCATTCTCAAACACAAACTCCAGGCCGACCATTTCTCTCTCCTCCTTTTCTTGCAGACATGCTTTTTTTTTTGTCTTAGTACATCTCCTCACACATACACACATGCACACACACATCCACATCCATGTAAGCAATGACCCTGTGGGCTTTAGTGGGCTCTTTGAATGAAAAAGAGAAGTCATTTATCCGACTCATCTTTGCTGCACCTTGCAGCAGCTTTTAAAAACACTTTTTATTCCTCGCTAAGGCTAAAGCTGCAGCTCACTGACAGCATGATGGAGAGCCTCATTCTGACTCCTTTTCTTCCTTTGTCTCCTCCTCTCACACACTCTCTCTCTCTTTTTCTTTCTCTCTCTACTGTCTCTAGAGCTTTTTTGGTCTTTCCATCGGAGCTGCCAAAAGGCTCCTGGAAAAACGTCAAGCTAAGCATCAGTGGTGTGTAAGAAAGTTGTGTGTTTGTGCAGATTTATGGATACCGCTCATTGAAAATTAACAAAAATGATCTTTTGAGTCAACATTCAGTCTTTTCTTAACTTTTAGCCACAGAGAAATGACATTCCATTTTGAAGTAGGCTCAGTTTAATTTCTATGAACAAAATCAAATGAAGACGATTGGATGAAGAAATGGTGCATATTTCAGAAGGATGCCTAGCCACGTGTCTGGCTGCTACAGCCTGAGAAGCGCTTGCTCTGGGGTCAGTGTGTTTGCCCAATGGAGTAGTTTCTATGCACCCAGGGCAGACGTTAACACCAACACTTCTAACCTGCTTGGCCAGCAGCCGGCCTCTCTCCCTCACCCTGCCTCAGTCTGCGGATCGTCGCTGCATCTTTCCCTCCCTCCTCCTGCTTTTTCTCGTCTGAGCAGAAAATCACTTTGGATCATAAGCCGCCTCACGGCAAATTGAATAATTTTGTTATTATAACCTGTAGCACATACCTGCTAATGTTCGTCTGTGCTTAAACGTACTGGTGAAGTGAAGTTGCTTATGCTTTCTGAATGGGCCACGTGTAATATTTAAGCCATATAGGAGGCTGCTGTTTTCTGCATTAAAACCATTAAGAGCACTTTAGCAGAGGAAAAGCAGTTCTGATGTCTGATGACCGGCTTTAATACGGTAAATGCTGGTCCACCAAATAAAACAGCTGAAATGATCCACCGAAAGGGTGTGAGCTCATTCCACTTGGCATTGTGTAACCGCCACACATGTTGACACCGATTTGGCAATAATACTTGTGTCAACTTTAACCCATAGAGAGAGACGGCAGGGCAACGTACAGTAAAGTGGTGTTAACAAAATGCAGTCAGAACCGATGGTTTCTACACTTCCCCTTACTTGATGCAACTTCCCTATGTTGCAAAACCATTGACAGCAATATGTTTGATATGTGCATGCAGATTGGGGTTCGCATGCTTGCGCGGTGACGGTGACAGCGCCAGGCGGATTGCGTGAGCGGCTCCATCGCCACTTAATACAGACGTCAGCAAACGTCTTGATAATAACGCTAGCGAGTCCGGGACCGTCCGTCACTTTTGTGAATTTGTCCAATTTGATCATAAACACCCAAATTAAAAAGCACAAGTGCACCTACATTGACAGGGATGTTATTGAAAAGTTTTGTTTATCCACCAGCACATCAATTTGAAGAGAAAATATTCAGTATTGAACTCAGAGTGATGGATTTAAAGTTTTTATCTCCAGTAGTTTTGAAGTTTTCATCAAAGCAAAAGGATTTTATCACAGAAATGTTTTATCGGGGCTCACAGAATCACGGAGAAGCTTGTTGGCTTGACAGTTTTCCAACGACATTCTCAGCAAGGAAGGACAGTCATAAAGGGTCATTGCTATGAATATCATATTCACTGAATATCATATGTGAGCATATTAAGGGAGTGTTAAGTAGATGGAAAACGTGTGGCAGAAGCAGATGTGCAGGTTTCCTTAATACCTCAGCAGAGCATCCATGTTATGCTGCAGCAATTCATGCAAAACCACCAACCACATATTGAGAACATGACTGTACAGTACATGGACATTCTGTACAGTACCCTGACATTTATATCAGAATCACAAACGGAAGAAAGCATAACAAATTTTTAAAAAAATAGCAACTCTGGGGGGGGGGGGGGGGGGGGGGGGGAAATAGTATTTTAGAATAAATCTAAAAAACATATATTAGAAACAACAAAAACGGTGATTGTTCAGGGTTTGGATGAATTTGTGGTATTCAGGGAAACAAGAGGAAGTGCTTTTTAGTCTGCTTGTTCTCATCTTTACTGCCCTGAAACGTATATTTATACATTGAAATTTAGGGATGCACCAGCATAAATATTTGGCCCAATACCAATATACTGATATTAATACTGCTGTTAAGGCGGATTACCAATATTTACAGATATTATATATTTCCCTTTTGACATCATAAGACGACATCCCCACTTTATTGCTTCTCTTTTTCACTTAAATGCCCCACAATCCTTTGCTGCAGCACTATGACTGTCACATGACCACAACACCCTCCATAAATGCATGCAGCGAAGATCTATAAATCAATATTACATTTTAGTTTTATTTATCAGATTGATACAATGTTAAAAATGACTAATTTTGATCAATACCAATGCTAATACCAATTTATTGTTTATTTATTGTTTATTGTTTAACATTTAAATGGTCTTACATGACATACAAAATTTCACAGAACCTGAATTTAGTTTTTTTTTATAACCTGTAAGCAATAAATGTTTAAACTCCATCCTTCAGCACCTGTAACACCTGCTGAAGCCGACAGTTTCCACTATGTGGAAACCAAACCTTCAAGCGAGAGCTGTTAAGGTTTATCCAACACTAGAGATGGCAGCGCAGAGGCAAAGACACTGGCTGTGAATAATTCATAAAGGACAGAAAGTGACAGTTAACGGGAGTGTGTCATAGGACACTAAAGCTCCATCCATCCATCCATCCATCCAGTCAAGCATCCTCATTCATCCCGTCTCGCTCCCCTCCTCACTGCACTCGGAGGGGTTCAGATAAAGGATAATGGATCTGCTGACATTCAACTGTCCTAAAAAGAAATTCACATTAAATAACCTGTTAAGTATGCGCAAGCATGCAAACAGTCAAAAACACCAGTCGCACGGGGAAACGATACGATACAACACAATAAAATACAGCAATGCCACCATAAATGTGCGTGAAGCTGATGCTTTTTGCTATTTCAACTGTATTTCACAATAGATTTACATCAATATTCATCTGGAGTGACAAATAAGGTGGTCAACTAACCAGCAAAAGCAGATAACTGGAAATAATTTGCATGTTGAGCAGCCACCGAACGCACATCCGCTCGTATTGGAAAAAGGTGGGTGAACCGAAAAGCAACCAGTACCCGTCTGTCTGCTGCAGGCATATGTTGGGGGCGTGTCTGGGAATTTCCATCTTTATGGTGGATTAAAAAAGTCTGCTGCCGCACTGTCAACACACCACCACATGGTAAAACACGACAGTGGAGGCATCATGCTGTGGGGTGAAATCAGGTTTAAAGCTTCATACAGGGGCCGATCTTCACCTTAGAGCAGGACAACAACCCAAAGCTTAGATCCAATGGAGCATCTATGGAGGAATCTGAAAATTGCTGTTTACAACAAGAAAGAATGTGCAAACAGATCTGGCTTTACCCCGAGATTCTTGCGGCTTTACATGCAGGTACCACAATGAATTACTTCGGTGGTGCACAACACGAGTGCATGCCAACCATGTATCATTTTCCTCTCACTTCACAAGTCCTCACCACATGGTGTTGGTTTCTCACAGGAATTTCCAATAAAAGTCATTTTAGCTTGTGGTTTTTAATGTGACAAATTGTAAAGTGGCTCCAGAGGTGTGAATACTTTTGCAAGGCAATGTGGTTTCGTTTGATGGAAAAAAGTAAAATAAAAATCAGTGAGTATTAATGTGCAAAGCCACAGATCTGACAAGATGCAATAAATGTGGCGTTTAAACATAAGCAGATTGAGTGTTGAAATAATCAGCGAGAGCAGCGGCGGCAGCAGCTCTCATTCCTGCTTTCCATGTCCCGGCTGTTTCAGGCGCTTCCCCCAGCGTCGCAAATCCCACCATCAGCTGCATGCAGGTGCACGATCATTCCAGCAAAGAGATAACAAAGGGCCGCGGCCACCTCTCCATCTCTCTACCCTCGTTTGTGTGCCAAAAACCCAGTCATCTGGCAAAAGAGCTGAGCAGTACACATCAACAAGGGTGTGTTCAGCGACCTACAGTAAAGCCACACAATATCGCTCACCCACGGGCAAAATCAGTGACATTAATGTTTAAAGGCCAGAGTTTCACTCACAAAAGGACAAAAAAAAGTATTTAGATTTTGTCATATTTTCTAAAATTGTTTATTTCTATTGGCTTGGTGATAGGTATAGAATAAGAGCATCTCCATGTGTTCCACTAGATACAGTTAAGATCTAGAGCAGTACGGTGTGTTGTAGCTGTGAGTATTAAACCACACTGTTAACCAAGAGTGAGGTTGCAGCATACAAGATTGACACTACATGAAAACAAACACATTGACTGTCAAACTCATTCAGAATTTATATTGGAACACAATATGTACATATATAAACCAAAGGTGTTTTCATGTTTGATAGTCCGGGATGAACTGTGTCAAACAAACCAAACCCTATGACAAACCTATTAACCTCCTGGCCTGTGGTGGCGCTGCACTAAGAACCACTGCAGAAAACGACACAAAAACCTGTAAACAAGATGCAAAACTGCTATTTTTGGTTCTAAAACAGTCAATAGAACTATACTTCTAAATGACAGTAGCTGTAGAATCTAATTGTGACAACAATAAACATCTGCTTGTTTTAGATGCTAGATACTCAATCCAAATAACCTTTGCAGCCCTAGCAACAGTATATTAATGTATTCTTTTCAAAGAGGCAATTTATATCTACTTAAATGATCAATCAGTATGAGCAGGAAAAATGGAATTAAAGAACATCCCAACCATCGACAATGTATACTGATACTTGGTAGGATGGGATGCTTTAGTTCCAACTTACTTCTGTTTTATTCAAACCAATATTGATCGATATTATTATATATAAGGATTAAAAAGGTACTTTTTAAATAGACAATACTTCTGTTTAGCTGCCTTCAAAGCCACTTGGCCAAGGTAACCAAGATATAAGCCCTAATTTTTTGAAAATGCATGTAAATATGAATGTGGGTCTATATGCAGTTCTAAGAAATGGTAAAAAAAAAAAATACAAAGAGGAACTCTATGGTTACCACAGTCCTTGGCCATTCATCAGGATATTAGCTAATGTCCTTAAAGCAGTCATGAAAGGATTAGTTTGTTTTGTATTTTGGAACGTGAGCAAAAAAGTTTCAGTGAGGATTCAAAGGGAACATTGCTGGCATGGTAACCAATGCTATTATAAAAGTACCTCACTCTGAAATAAATACAATTAGGCTGCAAAATTCTCTTTTGAGGAGGAGAGCACTTAATTCCGAGAACTGAACAATACACAATATTTCAGGAATAATGACCCATAATGGCACCGCATGTCTGTGTACATACAAGTGCAGCTCATCTTTTCTACTTCTCAGATACGTTTTAGAATTTTAGAGCAGGTCCTTGAATTGTAAAATGGGCAGGAGAAAAACTTTTCATAATATAGCAATTTTCTTTGCTTTCAAAACACTTGGGCAACAAAATTATTTTCTCAATTACATATGATAGAGAAACAGGTTCAATTGTGCTTTGTTCAACAAAAACAAAAATGTTCTCCAAACTTGAAATACTTGAGACAGAAAACATAATTTTGCAGGTAATTTCTAAATGTACTTATTTATTTAGGCTGGAAAAAGGATAGTGCCTATGTGAAAACTGTTTCAAACAGAGGGTAGAAATTAGCTGCCATCTGGATTTGACAATTTTTGTTGTTTTTCTTCAGTGTCTTTACCTAACCCTCTTATTTGTTTTCATTCTTCGGCTTAGTCAACTGAAGAAATCCACAACTCGGTGTAATCAACTTAACTTCTTTGCCTTCTGCCATGCCAAGCCACCATGAGGTTTACTGGTCACACGACTACTTCCTTGGCTCGATGGCAGCTTCGGCAGCCAGTGACGACGAAACGCCAGCTGCTTTTAGTGCTAGTACGCTCTAGCTACAGTATTCCATAATGTACTTGTACAAAACTGCCTTATGAACAACATCTATTAGTAGTAGAAAAAAGTCCAAGTGTTGAGCAATCTGTTTACCTCCTCACCAGTGGGGACGCTGGAAGACATGAGCACAATTTCTTTATTGAAATGTAAACAAATGGACGGGTGTCAGATATTATTGGTTGGAGGATTTATCTTTTGTCTTTGGCAAAAGAATACAAGCTTTTTCTGTAGCTAGCCCTAGCATTTGTTTTGGCTGTATTTACCCAGAATGCCCTGCGCAGTAGTCCACTTTCTGCTTTTGGAGCGTTTTCCAGACTGCTGAAATTCACACATGCGTTCAACCCACACCAGAATTCACTTCAACCGAACTGAGACCTAGGTTTAGAGGCGGACCAGAGATGGTGTTTTGGATCAGAGTTGGGTTGTACATTCACGCCTCCCTAAACGAACCGGACTTTCTAGGCAAACAAACTGGAGCTGGATTTAAAGAAGGTTTTTTGTTTTTGTTTCTTGTTTTTTCACAAGGCTGGCGTGAATGTGCCCTAAGCATGACAACAGAAACCCGTGGCGGGGACAAATACTTTTCCACAGTGGCGCATACTGACGCCCAGTTGAAGCTAAGTGATCTGTGACAGTTTCCTTCTTCCTCTTAGGCTGTTTTCTTTTTTTTAATTACATTTTCTGTGGCACTAACTTCCGTTGTGATGGATTGCAGAACAACTTGTTCACAGGCTCGTGCTTCCAGCTGATCAATATTTCACATGCACCAGCTTCGACATGTTATATAAATGCACAGGAATGACAACACTGGTCATTAACTAAGCTTCAGAATGGAGGGAAGGAATGCTGTGGGAAGAGAGAGGAGGTGTTAGTGAGGCTCCTGCACATATATTTTCCCTTTCCTCTCTTCACTTTCATTACCTCTCCTCTGTATATTCTCTATTTTCTGATCTTTGCTTTTTCCCCTTTACTCCTGCTGTCTGCCCCACTTTTCTGCTCTCTGAAGTTACGGTAAATATCCAGTCCAGTTACGGTCCTTCTCTTCCTCATCACCCCCTCTGCTCAGACCCATCCTGCCTGGTCCCTGTCTCTCTTTTGGGGGGTAGTTCAGTGCCAGTTTTATTTGTGTAATTTACATCTCCTTTGACAGCCTTCTATGCCCCCTCCACCTCCTCACTACAGCCCTTAGGTTTTACAGCCGCCAAGCCTCGTAAAACAGCCTCTCTTTGTGATGGGAAAAGGAGTAAAGGGGAGCATGACTGGCTGAGCTGCAATCCAGAGAAAGCTAATTGTAAAGAAAAAAAAAACTAAAACACATGGTCAGTTGGTATCTGTTAGCTTCCTGGCTTGCTATTTGTTACTGTGTGTTTTGGACACCCACTTCTACATTCGTAAGGGCCAACTTAGGGAGTGATTTTTAAGCTTTTAAAGTTGATTTTACTACTTAGGTATTCAGATGATGGGTCGTTTTAAAGTTGGAATCAGGCTGTCAGTTGTTATGATTAAGGATGTGAAATATTTAAAATCAAGTAAATCATGTAACATAAAAAAAAAGGTAGAAATCATGTAAAATCTCACCACTAGCTCTAAAACTTTGTGCGCATGAATATGTCTGCCACATCCATCCATCCATTTTCTTTACACCCTTGTCCCTTAATGGGGTCGGGAGGGTTGCGGGTGCCCGTCTCCAGCTAACGTTCCGGGCGAGAAGCGGGGTCACCCTGGACAGGTCGCCAGAATGTCACATATTTCTGCCACATTGCTTGAGAAAAAATATATATCATACTCACAGAATTGATTTCGGAAAAGCTTTCTTCCACGTGAATCCACACAAAACCATCCTGGGTGTTGTTTAAAAATTGGCAAACCAATAGGGGGCAGTGTAGTGCAAAGCTAAAGCCTGTGTCAGCTAATCAGATCATTTCAAAACAACAACGGCTTCCTGTTGGGAATTAAACATGGCACTTGGAAGGTTCATTTGTGTGGACAGATATACAGATTAAACTGTTTTTAAATAATGTATCAGAATATAAAGTCATTAAAACACAAGATGAGGTTGAAAGAAAGCATGTGGATAAATTGACATTATTTCTCGCAGACTAATCTAAATCTATGTTTTCCAATGTACGCAAATCTGCACTTTGGCTGTAGTTTTCATAATTAATTGTTTTTAGTGGTATTAATTTGAGATTAAACAAAGAGGCTAAAATTTAGATGAGTTTGGCTCAATATCCAAAAAAATCAACTGAGTCAGGGAAACAATAAAAAAATACTCCTGTTATATAGAAACTGTATAATACTAGTAATATGTATTCAACAGGTGATGAGGCAAACTGAGCATGAACCAGATAAAAAAGATGTACTATAGTTCTGTTCTCTGAGCTGTATCTGGTTTATCATAAAGCCACTAAAGGCCATAAATTCTTGATCTTGTCCAAACTCATATCTAACATTATATAACAAATGAAACCAACGACACACAACATACCTGTCTGAGCAGGTATCAGCTGCTCGGTACAGGAAACTTTGCCTGTTGTTGTGGCTCATATGTTCAGTGCTGCACCCACTTTATGTATCCTGACAACAGTATCAATGTCGTCTCTGTAAAATATCTCTAAAAATTCTTGTAGTGTTATGAATTACTGCTCCTATCACACTCCATCTTGCCATTTCGTGAGAAGGAAGCCCATATTCTTGGTGACCCGGTTTGGCTATTTCCATAAGCGTGGAGTATTTCAGCTCTTTTTCCTCAAACACAGCACTCTAACATTTCCTCAAGTGTCAAAATCTTATTCTACCACCAAAAATAAGGTGAGATGAGGCCTTTAACAAATGGGCAAGAGGTGTTTTCCAGTTTCCACATCATGTATATTTCTGAACTGTGACATTAATCTTGGTTGCAAGCGAGGAAAGCGTATTAGTTAAAGGAGGGGCGTGGTTGTGTTACTCTGTCCTCCATGCAGAAAATGACTCCGATTTTTCTGGCATCTCTATGAGGAGAAACTTACACTGTAGAGAATATATCACTGAAGATGCCTGACTTTTTAAAACCCTGGCATGCCTTGACACCAGCAACCAGCTGATGCTTATTCCTGAACCAGGGCAATTTGAGGATTGGTTTCTTTACCCAACGAGCTTTAGTACATCCACGGATTAGGCATTAATCCATTAGCCGTCATATGCTCACGGTATACTAAGTAAGTTGGTCTTCAGGGTTGGAGGTTAAGTGGTAGTGCCATTATTAGCTGGCATGGACTTCTAATACACCTGCAGAACTGCAAAAATCTGTCTAAATTCAGGTACTACTGACACACACTGGGTTAAGCTCCATTAAAGGCCAAAGAGCAGGTTCAACTGGCTGCATACTCATATTCCCATTAAATACTTTTAAACAACGCAGCTAAACCACTCTGCATCAGTTTATTTGTCTTGGTAGTTACAAATAAAAAATAAAATTAAAAATTAAGGTTAAATAAACATAAAAATACCTAAATCTGATCATTTAACTAAACATGTTCCAACTAAAAAAAATGTTATCTGTTCAACAACCACATTTCCTTACAGCAAATCATTAGTAATTTGGAGGATGTTTTGTGTTGCTTCGACAACCAATAGTTGAAATCGATATTTTGGTTGTCACAGCAACACAAAAAGGCAGAGGTAGAAGCTGATGCATAACACCTGAGTGAAGCTTTCCATCCTCTTCTTCAAATTAAACCTAATTGGTGTCAAATGTTTGTGCAGCAAAAATTTCAAATTTAAAGAAATTAATAAATGTTTCCAGAGGTCAAAGGACAACCAGCCCCACCACATTTAGAAAATCAAACTAAATATGGTGTCAGTCAGCTGTGCCACATTTGTGCAGCAAAAATATTCATTTGTGCACTTATAATATTTAAGGTAAAAATAGTTTCCAGAGAACGATTTGCCCTCCATACCCACATCAACAAAATCAATATCAATTAACTTTGTGCTGCTACAGTTGTCCGTAGCCGAGTTGACTGACACAATTTATTTGATGTTGTAAATACGGGGATACATTTGACGACATTTGATGTCGTTTCAAAAATTAATATCTTTGAAACGACAGCAGCACAAACAAATATTTTTGCTACACAAACATTTGGCATCAATTTAGTTTTGTTTGAAGAAGGTGGAGGGGCCAGATTCACTTAGGCATGCATAATTTGTTAGGAAAAAGTCACAGACAACACAAGCGAAACTTCCAACAAACAAATTTAAAAATTAAATGGGAAGAGTGCAGGCAGCTATTTTAGAGAAACCATCAAAAGACGGTCAATGCTCCTGCTCCGGAGAAGAATGCAAACCAGAGAAAAGAGGAGCATGGGAGACTGAGACAAAGAGGTAATGAGGGGAGGAGATCAGCGAGACTCTGCATCTCAATGAGAGAAAAACCACAGATGAGGAAAGGAGATTTCATGGAGGGGAAAGAAAAAAGAGGAGACGACGACACACCTCTTTGAATAAAACAGAACACTTACTTAGAGGAATCAAATAGGTGTTAAATGGGATAAACAAAGTCACAAATACATAATCCCAATCTCCTTCATTTGTTCGGGTGACTGACTTTCACTGGTGCTGTTTGAGAGAGCGAGGTAACAGCAGGAACCTCTGACTTAAACACAGCCAAACAGGTCCTCGGCACCAAACAGCAGCAGGATGTGGAGAACGTAGAAAGTTTAAGGATGGAGTCATGGGGAACAATGACCTCCAGTGGCTGCTGTTATGCTTCTAGAGAGTGCTGTGTGTGTGTGTGTGTGTGTGTGTGTGTGTGTGTGTGTGTGTGTGTGTGTGTGTGTGTGTAAAAGAGGAGTTGATAGGAACTAATTAGGAGAGTTCGGTCAGTCAGTCTCTCAAAGTTCACAACAGCAGAATGGTAAACAAGCCCTGTTGAGCATCTCATTCAACAACATCACACACACACGGACAAACGCATACACACACCACCACCACCAACAACAACCAACAACTTCTGCCTGAGCAAGACAGCACATGACGTGCCCTCTCGCATACAAAAGCTCGGTTTCTCTCCATCTCACGCTCGGCACGCTGGCCTCCATTCTTCGCCGTTTGTTTCTCTGGTTTTATGAATGACTGACAGAATTACTGGAAGTGAAACAAAGATGGTGTGAATTGCGATGCAGGGCAGCGGAGGCACGGAGGAGGGGCAAACGGTTGCCACTGTAAAGTCCCCACAGTATGAGAACGAAAGAAGACAAGCCGGCGGCCCGGCAAAGACGCAATTAGCGAGCGTGAGCATGCGCTGTGCCGTGAACGCCATCTGCTTTGGTTTAGCGCGCTACTAAAAGAGGGAAAGAGAAAGGGCAGAGTCAGAAGACAGGGACCCGTTTACTATTTTTTTTGGTTGGGGAACTCAAACTGATTTTAATTTAAGCTATATTGTTGGCTTAATTAGATGTTAAAAATAGGAACTTGTGGTACGAATATGTAAATCTAACCACCTAATACATGTTCCCTCTTAATTTAGGTCACACATGTGTTATAAAAGAAAGCCAACCATCTCTTTTTGACTGAATCCATGTTTTCTGCAACTAAATGTCGCCATCTTGTAAAATGTCAGCATCAATTCAACGACCCCTAAGGTTGCAAGGAAGCTCTTTTTACTCTTTAGATATGAATATTCAGTAGGGCTGACCTCTGTGCCATTCCAGAAGCCTAACCTCGCTCCATTTTATCCATCCTAAAACCAGTTTTCAAATGTCTGGAGCACCAAACTGTGGAAATGCTATATCAACCTGTTTAAGACAAATTTCTGCCTTTTTGAAGAAAAGCGTTTACGGTCAGAAAAGACTGGAATGTGAGCAATTTGGACAAAAAAGCAGGAAGAGCATCTTTTAAATTAAGACAACTACACAAGCTAACAAGCATGGTGGTGAGAGGATTATGCTGAGGATCTTTTTGTCTGTGGGGCTGCTGAAGCAGACAAAGCTTCTGGATTACAGTGGACTCCTGGTGTTATGGACCTAGATGGACTACAACCCCACAAATAGGTAAAATCAGCAAATATCTAATCTAAAAAGGCTCAGAACTGCCTATTTTAATAGTTCAAATGCCAAATATACCTTAATATGCATCAATGCATTCAGAGGAAACCCTCTCGTCTCTACTGGAGAAGGTAAAATCTATAGTGTTCCTCACAAGTGGCGCTTCTTGATTAGCTACTTTACAAACGCCGGCCATTAGCACGTCAGTAGCATTGCTTCTAGGCACTTCAGCTTCTCAAGATGCATTATTTTTTTCTAATCTGTTGAATTCTGTGAGCAGGCTAATTGTCTGGGAATTATTTAGAGTTACGTTCCACAGAAAAATCCGTGAACAGGTGAATACGCAAAATGTGGAACCGGACATAGTTGGAGGTTCACTGTACCTCCAAACTCTTCTGCTTCACCTGACTAAAATACTAAAATACAGCTAGAAAACCAGGCAATTTAACAGAACTCTACCTTTTCTGACAAAACAAGTGGCTAAACATTGTCAGTATTATACCATAAGCTTGTTGGCCACTGGAACAAACAGTTGATGGAAAAACTGTATGCATATAAGCCTACAACATGTGATTTCTGACCAATGTAGATAAGTGAAAGCCTACAATAAGTTTGGAAAAAGAACGGTTCAAATTCATTACTGTGAGCCTGAAATAAACAACTTTCAAGTTGATGAAGAGAGTATAAATCTGACTGGTACGGTTTGAATGTGGCTCTACACATGTTGATTTTAGATTCTTTCTTTCCATTCATCATAAAGTAAAGATCTCAACAATTGCGTTTTAATTTTGTTTAAAAGCTTAAGTCAGATTTTCTTAGAAATGGCCGTCCCAGCAGAGCCATGCCTTTCCCTCATTTTCATCCACCTGGCCTGCTGGCCTTAATCATACACCCTGTTGTCTAAATGAAATGGGTAAAAGCAGAGGCGACGGCTCCTCTGATTAACAACCTCAGAGAAAAACAAGTGAGAGAAGTTCAAGATGAAAGCCACGTTTCCTGGAGCTGTGTTTTTATTATGGATGTGCGAAAGTCTTTGTTTATATTCTGCTGTTAAAAAATTAAATAAAATTTTACAATTGTGATTTTGTTAAATAATAACAACAATTATAAATCACACATGAATAAGCTTGTTCATGCGATAGGTCATTAGAAATTGTGGCAGCGATGAATGTAAAAAATTACATGAGATATATTCATATTTCAGCCATGATGTCAGCGCTCATAGCCAATCAGAGAAGACGTTGGCATCTTATTCAGTTGTTGGAGCTACAACTTGGAAGGGAAAAAAAAAAACTTTCATCCTCCTACTACTTACTGTCGTCTTTGTCGTGGTTTTCACTAGTAGTAACTCATGATGTGAAAACAGTGTTTCCATTGCAGTTTTGCTAAATACATCTACGGAAGAAAAACCACCTCATCCTAGACCAAAAACATATTGAAACTGCCTTGTTTCCATTAAGTAAATACATTTTTGTATTTCCACTTTGCACATTTTTATGGTTAATGGAATCGCAGCTAGTGTCAGTTCTTGTTAACGGTCCTCGTGTGTGTATGGATGGATGGCAGCATGTCTGGGTAACCATGGAGCTGAGGAAATCATGGAGTAATGGGTTAGAATGACGTTAATGGCCAGTGTGAGGCCTTGAGACCAGCAGCAGGAGAGTTAATGTGTGTGTATTTGATTCAAAGGCCAGCCCCAGTCAGACGGCAGTGTGACCCTGTCCTGATGGCCACGCTGCCCACGGAGAGGGCCAAATGTGATTGGTGGGTAGGTCGCCTGACACATGTGCATGCCGACTCTCCAGCAGCATGTGGAGTACCCCTATGGGCAGTGATGAGATGCGTCCTGATTGGTCCAGGCGTGACACCATGTAAAAGGTGCAGTGTACAGAAAAACAGTCCAAAGCGGGTGGCGTTCGCCTCAGCTTGTGTGTTATTTCTGATTCACATGGTGGAGAGAGAGAGAGAGATGAAGAAGGAGGAGTAGGGACGGGGGAGGGAAACAGAGAGCCCCTGCTGACACTCTCTGTGGGCTAACACTGAAAGCTTGTTTGGGGGCATTAAATCTTAATGCACATTCAACACTGGAGAGGAGAAGGAGAAAATGAGAGAGAGAAAGTGAGAAGGTGGTGGGAGAACGCGAAAACTAGAGGGGTTGTGTTAGGAGACGATTCAGGAAAGAAGAAGAAGAAGAGAGGGAATAGACTGGAGAGAGAGAAAAACAGAGGGGAACTCCTGAGGGGCAGGAAGGAAGGATATAGCAAGAGAGGAGCAAAGTCTTCAACTTCAAGTCCACAAGAGGATAGCCTGATGCCCGAAAAAATACAGCAGAGCTCCATCTCACCAGTTAAGCCACTATGTGCTAATGAATCCTTCAAAGTTGCAGTATATAACTTTAATAAGTAAGGTTTTTTTTTTTACATATTGAAGCTGCCAGTATGTCATGGCAGATAATCTGTGAAAGAAAATGGAGCACCTCTGCCTTCTCATTGTGCTAACTAGAAACAACCAATCAGACCCAGGAGGCGGGTCTTAGTGCTGTCAATCACACTTTCTTTCCCAACCATTGCTTTCTGCTACGCTGCACACAGCAGGTCATGAATGTTAAGGCAAGTGAGCATCAACATCAATAATGGAAGATAAACAATATTCCTGGAATGGTAACTTCTTTCTCCACCATTAGGACATTTAGCAGTGAGTACATGAGTATGACTGACAGCGCTAAGCCCCTCCCCATGCCTCTGACTGGTTGTTTTTAGTGCATTTCTTCAGACAGCAATAGTAGCTCAGGGAGGAGGCGGAGGAAATCAATCTTTTCACAGATTATCTGTCTCAGAACACACTGTTACGACATGGCGACAGTTTTAACAAACAAATACGTTAAAAATACACACCCAAAAAACAAAACAAAACATTATTTATAAGTTACATACTGCAGCTTTATGTGCTTCTCCTCCTCCTTTTTCAGTCGTTCAACTCCAGTTCCTCCTCCCAGGTGGAACATTTATCGCTGCCACGAAACCTTCGCTCCTATCTTTGACTGCAGGTGAAGAGCACACTTCATACTCCTGTTCATTCTGCTCCTTTACCCATTTTTTTCTGTTTTCTCCAACCCCTACCCAGCCTCCCAGCCACCAAACCCCCAAACCACTCCGTTTTTTTACTCTGCCTCTCTCGGCTGAGTGATAAACGCTGTCTGCTGGTCATAAATCCAGAGGGAGCCCTGACAGGCGTCCCAATAAAGTGCTCTATTTTCTCCCTGTTTGGTGGGTTTGTCAGGGGCCCAGAGGAAGTGAGATAACATTAGAAGGAGGAGCTGGTACTGGAGGAGGGTAGAGGGGGAGAGATGCAATTTCATCAGCAGTGTAGGCACACACACACACACACACACACACACACCACACACACACACACACACACACATACACAGAAGCACTTCTAAACAAACAGTGGGGATAAATGCGTGGAAAGATTTGAAACGAGTGATTCATGACACGAGTGGCGAACATGTTCACACCGCAGGATTGTCAGTGAAAATGTCGGCGTGTGAGATGCGGGAAAACAGATTGTCTGCCTTCTCTCTGCTGCCAGAAACACAAACAAAGGCAACAGAAACCTCAACCACCGAGGAGCTGGAAGGTTTGTTGTGATTGCAAATGCAATCCTTTGTTCCAATTATATTTCATAGGATGCCCCATCCATTTCTTACAATGTGAATGAATTATTTTATGACTCAAGCATATTAGTGCTTCCACGTTAAATTGTAGCTGTAACAAGACAACATTTAGGTCTTTTGGTGTGAAATTAATTGTGTTGGGCCCTCAGAGAAAAAGATGGGTCAAGTTTAATTTTTATTATGGTCCACTATCCAACAACCAACTACTCTTTGTAACCTTGATCAGCCCTGATAGGAGACTGAATCATTTGGAAACCCAAATCTCATCTGTTTTAACAGAGGCTGCAAGAGGGCAAGAGAGAGCCAGACTTTAGAAGATAACAAGAAGGTAGAAGGGGATACAGACAGGAGCTGCTAACCTCTGTTATGGAATGTGCTAGATGGTAGTAATTAAAAAAAAAAACAACAACAAAGACAATGGACATGATTCTCTAGTTAATACAAACACTTCAATTAATACATTTAGGATGTTTTCACATCCTGGTAGACTCAGTTTGATTAGGGACCAAAATTGCATCAATTCTTCCATTTTTTGTTGGTGTGGTTCACTTTCACACTGCACTGAGTCAAATAAGCCAAGCCCTTTGATAAACCTGTTCAGCTCCTCGTCTGTGGTGGCGCTCTACCAAGAACCACTGAAGAAAACAACACAAAAATCTCTGAAGAAGAAGACACAGAGAGCAACCACCTTCTTTAAGAAGTGTAAACAATCAGGTGGCGTGAGACTTGAGCAGTTGTAAGATTTCCCTTTTGTCTTTGGCTTGTGGTCACAAGCCATTTTCCTGGCTAGCATTGGACTGGCGCGTTGGGTTTGACTATATTTACCCAGAATCCCCTCCACTCTGGTCCATTTCATGATTTTGAAGAGGTCTTCAGTCTGCTTGGCATTCACATTTTCATTCAAACTGAACTAGAGTTTACTTCAACCGAACCTAGACCTGTTCTTTTAGCCGGAGCAGGGTTTGCTTTCTTGTCTACATCAGAGTTTGATTACGCATCCACACCTTCTCAAACATGGAACTGGACTTTCCATGCAAATTAACAATGGTTCTAACTAAATTAACACCTAACACCTTCAGATTTTTGGGAAGTTAACCCAGAAGCAAGTCCGTGTTGCAGCTCTGAAGGCTAAATATTAGTGCTACATGAAACCTTTCCTCCAGAAAACAAGGCACCAACACATCAGTCAAACTTTGGTTAGGGAAAATGAGGAGCAAACGGCACCAATTCTAGGTGAGTTCTGTATGTGGAGTCGCATGCAAAGGTGCAAAGGTTTGTGGCTATTGCCTGTGTGTCTCCAGTTAAATAATGTCAGCAACAACAACACCATAGGGCAAATGCTGCTGCAATAAGCTGGAAAAGGCACAATGCACACACAGATTTGCACTGCTAATACTGAGCTTTTGGGATTTCAGGAGGATCATAGCACATTTTTTTCCACAAGTTAGCTCAAATCAGCTTGTAAACAAAAGTCTGGACATTTCTTTCCTCAGGTTTGCTTTGCCAAAACAATAATTCACAGACTGAAGCTGTTTGATACATTTCCCTCTGGTTGATCATAAATACATGACACCAACCTTGGATTTCTATTTTTCAGGACCGACAACAGATTTTTATCGTCAATTATTTAACTGGACTTCCACCTCGTCCAGCATGCTTTTCACCTGTCTCCTCTTCTTGCAACACACTTCAAGCCTGTCGCTCTCTCACACGCTAGAATTTCACTCCTGACCCAATTCTCCTCAACGCACTCACAAACCTCTCTCTCCACCTCTTTTATCTTTTCTTCCCTGACTGATGGCTGCGAGACTGAGCTCGAGTGCTGCAGGCCAAGGCTGAATTTACACTACGCTGAACACCATGGCATTAAAACAGACAAGTCGGTGTGTGCGCGTGTGTGTGTTTGTGCATTTATTCAGTATGCCGCTAATGAAGAAATGTCACTCTGAGGAAGAACAGACGGAAGGAAGCGGCAGAAATTGAGCCAGGAGAGCTAGAGGACAAGAGAAAGCACGGAGGGCCAGGACTCCTCAGGCAGAGCCCTTCTGCTCTTCAGAGGATTCCCACCTGGAAACAATTTGGGTTGTGCCTGGTAAAGCAGGGCCTGGAAAGGGAAATAATGTCTGTTGGGTTAGTGGTTTCATTTTTCAATCAAATAAATCATGACCTTACAGAAAATAATTTTTGTCTTTTAATGGCCTCCCCAGCGTTTGAAGTTCCTCAAGGGGCAGCTAGCTTTGAAGTCTTCAAGCATAGGGGTGAATTTCCCTCAATGTGTGTGTGTGTGCGTGCGTGCGTGCGCGTGCGTGCGTGCGTGCGTGTGTGTGTGTGTGTGCAAAAAAAACAAAAAAAAAACAGCATTCACTCCTTGCCCTAGTGGAACCCAGAAACAACAAAAAAAGCAATCCTGACATGGAAAAAAATCTTCCAGTAGAAAAAACTAATTTCCTTTAAAGCCAATTCTTGTAAAATATACTTAAATGTACTTACAGATCATAAACCTGCAAAGCAGACGAGAGCAGAGCAGAACTCACGTCTAGACACAAAGCCAGAAATACTTCTGAGAATCATCCCACAGCAAAGATTAAAGTACTGAACAACAAACCCCATTTTAATGCACTTATAGTCATTAAAAAAATCCAACAATGATTACATAAAAGCCAAAGACAGATGAGGTGATCATCATCATTAACTTTAATCACCAATACTTGACATGCATCAGAATATAAGAGGAACAAGAAAGAGAAACATCCTATTTTTACACAACACAGTTTATTTATATCACCCCAATTCACTACAAATGTCGTCAAGGCATTTTACAAAAACTCATTTCAGTTCAATCATAGCTACATTTTAATTGGTTCTAGTGATCAAACTGCACAGTAAGATCAATTAATTACTCAAAGTAGTTTTAAAAGTTCTATCCAAAGTGAACCCAGCAGAGTCCATGGAGTCGATGACGCGCAGCACTCACACACTCACTCACCTCACTCACTCACCTCACTCACTCACTCACCTCACTCACTCACCTCACTCACTCACCTCACTCACTCACTCACCTCACTCACTCACTCACCTCACTCACTCACTCACTCACCTCACTCACCTCACTCACTCACCTCACTCACTCACTCACTCACTCATCACTCACTCACTCACTCACTCACTCACTCCTGGATCAACACGTAGCGACAATTACTCATTTTCAGCAACAAAACAATTGTGCATGATCTCCAATTCAGTTTTTAAGCGATGTATACAAAATCTATCAATGATTTTTGAAAAGTTGCTTGCCCAAAAGGAGACCACAGTGTACCATGGCTTTCGCTGTGATGTGAACTGACTTTGGGTGGGTTTGTGTTGAGTCTACACTCGTGACAAATGGACAAAAGGGAATACTCAAGGGAAAGCAACCACAGGTGTTGACAGACAGATTACTACCTTCAGAATAATAATTGCCATCAGAAAGCTTTCCAAGGAGCTCCTCCTGTCCGCCACTTTCCGTCTGCGCCTTCAGTCTCAGCAGTCTGGTTTTGTCATGAAGAGTTTCTTTTTTTTAAGCAAGAAAAAAAAAGGAAAAGGAAAGATGTCTTCTGTGGCAGCATATCTGCCCCAGAAACACACTTAATGCGCTTGCTGTCCGTGCACTATTCATGAGGTGTTTGCACAGCCAAACCCACAGGGACAAAGGAAGATAAACTCGCGCTGGGATCATTTAAAAAGGTGTGGACATTTCCTGGATTTAATCAAACGCTAGAACACACTTGCTTGTCTCGCACACACCCATGAGAACCTTCGGCTCTGCTTTAATATTCACAGCGGCGCCGCTTTCCAGGTCAAACAGCTCACCCGCGCTGAGTACACAGACTGATTACTAAGGCCATCTTAAAGTCACACAGCCACACTCAAGAGTGTGTAAAAAGCAGCTTAGGACTTTTGATTCTTTGGAAAGAAAACATGGAAGAAACAGTGGAGTACAAAGTAGAGGTGTGTGGGGGCTTGGTGGATGGTATTGGCAGAGAGAAAGAGGCAGATAGTCAGCTCCTGAGGTAGACTTAGAGAGGTTTGGCCAAGTGCTTACAGGAAATAGTAGTGTTTGATGAGTAAATACTGAATCAGTACAAACCCAGATCTGACATCACCTGATGGGTACAGTAAACACAATCATTTTTTGAGGCATCAGCATAAAATACTAAAGAATACTAAAGCTGCATCTGCACTGCTATGAAGCAAAATGCCTTAAAAGCCCCTGAAACGTATGGATCAGAATGGGTTTGAGGTAGTTTTTTGCTCTGGGATATTCTGGTCTGAGGTTTCTCTGAGATCTTCTCCTCATACCTCAGTGGCTCCTGTTGCAGGGTACGTCTGGGCATGTTGTGATTTAAGAAGCCCAGTGTGGCCTTTTCGCTTCCCTCGTCACCTTTCTCCCAGTTTCTCTGTGTCCAACTTGCTCTGCTGCCTTGTGTCCTGTTTTCAAGCTATGAGTGATTACACGGACCAAAGGGAGTTTCTTGGCTTTGACCTCAGGTGTGTTGTGTCCAATGACCTCTTTATTTGCAATCAGTCACCAAAGCCTCGTCGCTCCAGGGAGCTTTGTACTGAATCTGGTAGTCTGACAGCCAATACGATTTTCAGATTTTATGCTGCATACTCTGACCTTAAAGTTATGGCTTGTAAAAATCCTGAACTATTCCTCCATGTTGCTCCTATTCGAGATATGCTGTTAAGAATTTTTGGGGTTAAACTCAGATTTGGTTCTTGTAAAGTTTTGCCCCGCTGATATCAGCATTGTCCATTTGTGATTTCTGCTTAAGAACTTAAATACAAAAAAATGCAAGAATTTATTTATTTCCAGAATTCCTAGCATAGCCAATCAATAATTTATACAAGAAGTAGAGGCGATGTGTGAGAAATCAATATAAAACAATGTTCACTATTTTCAATGACATCATAAATTACTGCAAGCCGTTTACTGGACCCATCCACACAAACTTCTTTTTATAAAACAAGTTGTAGGTTTCAAAAACACCTGTGTCCACATGGGCACGTTTCCAGAAATGGTTTCATCCACATGGAAACACTGAGAATGACTCAAAACACTGTTTTTACTCCCCCAGACCTCTGGGTGGAGCTAAACATGGAGCACAGGACATCTGAATAAAATCTCCACACAAGGACAAAAAATAAAGAATGATGAACAACAAAATACAAATGAAGTGATGACAAAGTCGATCTTCCTCTCCATGTCTGTTGATTCAAGACAAACAGAGGTTTAGAGGTTTGGCTAATATGTTGTTTACTCAAAAGAAGCATTTTAACTGTCCACATGGATAAGCAAGGAACTTTCACTGTGGAACTTGTTTCCATATGAACACGGGGGACAAACGGTTAAAAACAATCCTGTTGTAATAAAAAATATTCTTGTGAGGACAGCAGTTAAATAACCAGCTAATATCAACTAATGTGTGATTATATGCTATAAAGTACTAAGATTATGTCAACAAACTCCAAATTAGTGTGTACTTGTTTTGTTTAATCTATATGTAATACTAAATAAATGTCTCTACAAATAAACCCCTAGCTATGTTTCCATTCAATTGTCATGTGGATTTTGACAGAACTTTGAAAATGTCACAGAAAAAGAAAAAAGTGAATTAGGCTAGTTTATAAGTATTGGTTAAGAGCAAGTCAGATGGGTTACACAAAGCGTAATTTTATCAGAAGCTGACGCTACGCATGGCTGCAGTAAACAGGAAATAGATGTTGAAACGTTTCTGAAAAATCTAATTGTGAGTGTTCTGTCATGTCAATTAATATTACCAATATTACATGCTGTTGATATAAAGTAAGAAATATTCCAATGCATGAGGAAACCTCATGTGAGGAAAATGTTTGCTACGTCAGAACTTATTCTGCAAGTGTGCTTCCATCTTCCCTTTAGCGCATCAACTCTTTTTCAGAGTTCAGAATAAACCTCCTCAAAAAAGCGCACACTTTTTTGCGAAATTGTTATTTTGATGTTTCCAATTTCCAGTTGTCTTCTAATGTGATGCTTTAAATGATGCTTCATACCAGAAGCTGTGAGACTCTCAAACTCCTCTCAGTCTCTCTCACTGCACTGTCCCTAACAATAACTTGGTCACTTGAACCCCTAACGCCCCAATGACACAGTATTTGCACTTTACACTCGGACACTTTAAAATGTTGCACTGCTAAATTTATCTTCCCATGCTGCTACATTATTCATACTTCATCCATTTTGTACATTCCTATTAATATACATTTCATTTTTCTACTTCTTGTTTTTATATATTTGTAAATATTTTTCCTATTTATAACAATTTGATCTTGTAGCTAGTTTTTATATTTTATATTTGGATGTAACTGGGACCGTGACTCTCAATTTCGTTCCACCTCATGTAGCACGTGATGTGAATGACAATAAAGTCTCTTGAATCTTGAATCTTGAAAATGTGCCTTAAATAACATCTATAAATTTCATGTGTGTGTCATCTTTGGTTTTTGTCAAAATACGTACCATGTAAGCTTTTTAAACCAAAGTTGCATGTTTTTGTGTAGTGTGGGTTAACTACTCCAACCCTGCACTTGCAAGTCTCGTCCGAGTTGATGGACAGGGAAAATGTTCTGCTAAAGTCCTAGAAATTATGATCTCAGACTTCAGACTCAATCTTGGCAGTGGTTCATCCGTCAGTGTCAATGTGGTGGAGTTGCTTCACAGCAGCAGCAGATCACACTACTTTCACAACCACCAACAGCTTAGCCGAGAAAGCCAACAATGAATACCCTGAGGTCAGACACAAACAAAAAAAACATCAACATGGAAGCCTTCACTCTGCGCTTCAGGTTAACTGGTGACCTTGTGTTACATGTTACAGACCTCAGGCTTCTTTTTTCGGTCAGACTAATTAAGTAATGTAATTTTAAAATGCAAAACATATTTCTGGCTGAGATGTATATAGAAGTGGTATGGCTGACAGACTGAGTACGTCTTTTTGCAAGAGAAACAACAGATTAGTTATATTTAAGAAGTTGAATCGTGTTCTGATACTTTTCTATCTTTAGAAAAGCAGCTCATAACCGATAACTCTCTTTCTGGCTAATCAGTGAAAAATGTTTTCAACAAGTGCAACGTACCACACATACTCCCCTCCCCCCAACACAGAGCGCTAACCACAAATGTCCAGCCCCTAATTTAGGAGACTTATACAAATTGTCTTCTGGATTATGTTTCGATCTCTGGCCCTCACCAGGTCAGATGGCCCACATCTGTGCCTGAAGCTGCACATGTTCACAGGATAGATTACGCAGAGGGAATTTATTTAAGCAAGTGAGGTTTGTTGACTTTAATTTTGCATGCGCTGCTCTCAAATTTTAATCCCGTCTGTGACACGTGTTTATATTCCTGTCCCCTATACAGCAGCAATAATTGCACCCCTAAATTTTTACCACAGATCCAAATCCTAGGCTAGAGGACATGTGGTGATTTGATTTGAAGTTTTGTGCTCTAAGATTAACTTCTGTGCTTTTCTCTGCAGAAAAGGTTCTATGGGTTGAAATAATTCCTCCTTATTTAGCAATTTGAAGACTTCTGTAGAAGAGCAAACACCACCCAATCATCAAGAATGTACATCTTAATATATTTGTCTGATTAAAAAGCCTTACTTACACTCAGGAGCCCTCAAGAAAATGCACATTTTAATAGAAAATCTGTTCACTTTTCAGCAGTCTAGTGGCTCCTCTGGCCTGTTGCGATTTAGGAAGATCAGTGTCAAAGCAAAGCACTCAATTTACTGGTCTGTCTCCCTTCCAGACCACACCTACAGCCATGGGAGACAGATTCTGACCACAGCAACCCAGAAAAGGCTTCTGAAATGAGCTTCGTCCGTTGCACATCAGGACCCACCCTTAGATACGGACTGACAAGCTCTAGGACCTGCAGAGCTTCTAGTGTAGGTAGTAAAGGTTGTCAGGGTATTTACTCTCTTTGGAGGTTTTCTGAGCATGCCCAATAAGAATGAAAACAAGAACTTGCTGGATGGACTACATTTCCCTTCTGGCGTGGGACAGGAATATCTGGATTTCCCCCCTGCATCATGATTTTGCATAAGCAGAAAACAATGAATGGGTGGATGATCTTCTGTTGGTCTTGGGAAATTGAACTTGTGATTCTTTTTAAAGCTATACATTGTAAATGTGGTCAGTAATGTGCAACTAGGCATGAGCTGGTTATGGTTTAAAAAATATATGGTAAATGATATATGGTTTAAAAAAATCCTGATATATGATTTCTGTGGCTCCAATTACGTATGACTTGACACCAAAAATAATCATCATTGATAAATATTGGCAGAAATACATTTTCCTTGATGGTCATCGTGGCCATCTTGAACTTTTCTGTGACTAGGTTTAATGTCTGCATGTGAAATATTCAATTATCTTGCCAATAACATAAAAAACATTATGACCAACCCTGAGCATCCTTTTCATGAGTCTGTTATAAAAAAACAGAGTTTCTTCAGTCAGAGGTCTCTTCAGAACCACTGTAATACTGACAGTAAAAGACAGTCTTTCCGACTGAAGTATTTCTGAATTGAACTGAATTAAAGAGTTGCATATCCGCTAGTAATACAATAAGTTGTCTAAGTGTTCATTTTCCCAATGAACACTAGCAGTTGAAAACAAACAGTGGAAAGATACAGAAGGGACAACGACAGCGTTAAGCAAAGCCGTCCACAAACCTCTGGAATGCTAACGATTAATTAAACATGCCACCACTTAATTTGCATTAGGCAGGCTGTGGTATACCTAGCACCTATAATGTGCTAATGTTGTCGCAAGGGCATTATCTTACCACCCTGATGAGGTTATGTGCTAATGCTAGTAGACAGGCTGGAGGTTAAGTATGGCCCCGGGCCTCTTAGAAAGGTGCCAGGAGAGACCTGGTGGCCCCATAAGCTCTGGCCCAACAGAGCTGCTCTTAGCTCCTTTCCTCAACAGAGTCCCATTGTGCCGGGCTGAGAAAGCGCATTAGCCTCCAAGAAAAGGGCTTTCCCTCTGAACACCCCTTCCCCACTTTGGACAACGGGCAAAGCTCCGCTTGATAATTTAATCACTCTCTCGCTCCTTCCTTCCTTCCCTTCTTCCTTCGCTGTCTCCTCCATTAGGTAACTGCTCTATATTTTACGGATGCCATCATTCCCGCTCGCTTATCAAAGGACAGTTGGAGGAACGATGCCTTGGAGAGAAGCTCTGACATTTGAATGTAGGCAGCGGAGTGATTTACGGCGCTCTGAAATGGATATTGCGAAATGGGCTTTGAGAAGATAGAGACGTATGCGTGCAAGTGAAGAAAGGGTCAGTCCGAGAGGAGGGAGAGACGAAAAAAAATAAAAAGAGGAGAGTTATCGCTTTACCCTTGTCTTGACTTCCTTCGGGGGCCTTTTGAGGAGCGCAGAAATAAAGCGACTTGTTCTGGCACATCAGAAAAAGATTTAGATTATGCCAGTGTTTACCCAACTGAGTGCTGCGTGGCTGCTGGCGACAGCCTGCTGGTTTTTTAAGTCGTTATGGCCCAACCACCGCTTAGAGCGCTGGCTGCTCAAAATATAACACGGCTGCTGCAGAGAAGGGCATCCTGTCTGCTGAGTGTGTGTGTGGATCGGTGAATGTTTATGAGAGATAGCATGTGTCCTTGTATTCCTGATAGAGAAGGTGATTCTCCCTCTTTCTCTGTGTGTGTGTCTGTGAGAGTGTAGAGCTGTGGAAATGGAGCCATCCATCGGATTATGGAGAGACAGCTCTTTGAAAAGGAGGGCCTCTATTTGCATAAGCGGTCATGGAAGGGAAAACCTGTAGAAAGAAAGAATGTTAGAGGGAGAAGAAGAAAAGGTAAAAAAAAAAGAAAGGAGGAGAGAGGAAGAGACAAAGAAGAAGGAAACAGTGGGAGTTGATCAGATTTGCCAGGCTACTCGGAGGGGGGGGCTCGGGGGGGTAAGCCCTGTGGCTCGGACCGAGACCTGTGGGCAGGGATTTTGGAAAAGGGCCTCCTCAAAGCACATGGAAAATAATAGGCTGCAAATAAATTGGTGCCATGGTAATAATAGCCCTGTCAAGCACCATGGAGAGGGGAGGGTCTGTAGAGGCACAGAGAGGAATGAGGAAACTGTGGGGTCTGCAGGTATGATGAAAGAAAGATGGAAGGAGTGAAGGAAAGTGGAAGCTGGGAGAGAGGAGAGGAGACTGTCAGTGGAGCTCACCGGTATTTTGGCACAGGAGGATGGTTGAGGGCATAGCTGCTGCCAAAGCTCGTGACTCTGTACACGCGCGTGAGTGTAAGAGTGTGTGTTTCTACGCTCACTCTTGTCACATCTGTACCGAATGCTTCCAGTGCTCACTGTCACACTTCTCCCCAGCACTGTACGACTCAGATAAACAGATTATTACTCTTTCTCACCTGATATAATGAGTAAGAGCTACAAGGACTTTGAGGCTCAATAAGTTCATTCAGTCAACGGAAAAAATACAAGGAAAAGTGAAGAAATGTGCATAATATACCCTAAAGAACTTTAATATAAAGATGTAAGAACAGCTTTTATGCAGTGAGAAGGTTGTTAATTATGTAAGAGAAAAGTTATTGTAATATTACTGCTAATATTTTAAAACCAAGTCAAAGTAATGATGGAGTTAACATTTCTCACCGTCTTCAGCAACAGAGAAATGGAACAGAGAAACTTTACAGTTCAGCTTTCTAGTTATCTGCTAAAAGTTTTGCTCTCTCGCTCTGTGTGTCTTTACAAAATAGCATCTTGTACAGTTTTCACACCCGTTTGTCTGGTAGATTCAGTTTGATTGGGGACCAGAGTAGCAATATTTTGTACAATTTCAGCTGGCGCGGTTCAGTTTCACATTAAAAGGTGACTAGTAAAACCAGAGTTTGTTGTTTTGGTCGGCATCAGAGTTCAGTTCACACGTTCCCAAAAGAACCACACTTTCTAGGCAAACAAAGTAGAGTCTATTTGAAGTGGACTGGACAGGTCTGGTGTGAATACATCCTTACATCTTTGCCCTATTACTTAAAACACTTGTCAAACTAAAAGAAGCCGACTTTGAGTCACAACTTCCACACCAAAGAGTTTTGCTGGTCTAGTCTGATAGTGCTTAGCTATTGTACATTTGATGAATGGAAATAGATTTTTGAATATCTGTCCATCCGGTCACTGGTCAGAGCCAAGGATACTGAAAATCCTCAGATTCTGGTCAACAGCAGTGTCCTTGGTGCAACTCTTTTAATGAGTAAGAGATGTGTTGACTTTAAGACCCAATAAAAACCCTGAAGGCCACTCACAAAACAAAAAGAGGTGAACAAGGAAGGACTTACACACTTAATGGCTGAATATGTGTTTACTGAAGCCTCTTCCAGGCCATTACCTAAGTATAAGAGAGTATTGATGGTGGCCTTTTATGTCATCAAGTCATTTATGAATGTAGTAGAAACATTCAAACAGATGCGATTCTGACATCAACACTAGAAAAAGTCGTCAGCGAGCTCACACAGCCTGTTCAATGAGCTGGAAGGACGCGGATGAGATTGGAAGCAATCGCCAGGCATATCCTCCGAAACATTTCAGGTGTCCGTGAGTAAACAGATCTTAATGAGTTTGGTTTTAAGCAAATAAAATCTGGCAAATGACTGGTGTAGCTAGAGCACACAGGAAAACTGTACAGACTACCATCTACTGTGTGATAATAAATGGTAAAACTGCAAAACAATCTAAGAGAAAAATGAAATAAGAACATAAAATAAGAAAAGGGAGAATTACTTTGTTCACCAAGGGCATTACCCTTTAACCTCTAGTTAAATGAAAAATCTGAAGAATGTGCCAATATTTTGTATGCGATTAATCAATTAATCATTAGAATAACAGATTACTAAAATAATTGCTAGCTGCAGCCTTACTCTTCCTAGGATTAAAATAAACCTGCCACATAAATAAGTGAATAGATGCAACATACTTTCCATGGTCAAACCTCTGCCTTGGTTTTAAAATATTATATATACATATATGTAGTATATATAATATTTTAATATATAAAAAAAAAAAATTTCCCTTCTCACCCTCCGTGGGTGGTCTCTTTCATCCTCTGAATTCGGGTTCTCTACCAGAGGCCTGGGAGCTTGAGGGTTCTGCGCAGTATCTTGGCTGTGCCTAGTACTGCACATTTCTGGACTGAGATGTCTGATGTTGTTCCTGGGATCTGTTTTAGCCACTGCTCCAGTTTGGGGGTTTCTGCCCCGAGGGCCCCGATGACCACAGGCACCACTGTGGTCTTCACCTTCCAGTTCTTTTCCAGTTCCTCCCTGAGGTCCTGGTATTTCTCCAGTTTCTCATGCTCCTTTTTCCTGATGTTGTAGTCACTTGGTATTGCTACATCCACCACAACGGCTTTCCTCTGTTCTTTATCCACCACCACAATGTCCGGTTGGTTCGCCATTACCATCTTGTCTGTCTGGATCTGGAAGTCCCACAGGATCTTAGCTCGGTCATTCTCCACCACCTTTGGGGGTGTTTCCCACTTCGATCTCGGGGCTTCCAGTCCATATTCTACACAGATGTTCCTGTACACTATGCCCGCCACCTGGTTATGTCGTTCCATGTACGATATATATATATAAATAAATAGTCATTAAAAGAGGCATTGGTGATGGCGGCTCCTTTGAACTTGTCCAAACACAAAGCCTCACGTGTTTATGTTTTTCCCTCGTGCCACTGCAGAGCAATTAATTAATAAGGTCATTAAGTTGGTGGTGAAGTGCTGCGCGTCAGTGCGGGAAATGTCTAACACTCCATGTTTAATAAGTGGCAGAGTTTGGCACCCCTCTAATGACTTCCCAGTGATGACAACCAGCTCCCAGAGAGGCTGCAGAGTGTGTTTGGATTCCTGATGCTGCTAAACGCAGCCTGGCACCTGGTAGTGTGTACCAGACCCATACAATAGTTACCAAAATTAAAATGCTTTTCACTCTTATCATCCTTTTCTCTACCAAACAAGTTATGTTAAAAGAGTATGAGATAGAAACAAAAAAAAAAGAAGAAGTTTGTTTTGGGGGTTCATTTTACCACCCAGGCAGCGTATTAACTTGCCCTCTTGAATCCTGCAGACCACTGAGGCTTAGAGGAACCACCTGTCCATCCTTAAAAAGCAGCACACACACACACACACTCCTTCTGCCCGACATTACCATATTCATACTTACCCGCCATTATATGTTCCACCATGCTTAATGGGACAGATAGCACACAGACACAAACACAAGCTTTGTTGGAGTCTGAAACCAGGATGTTTCTCCTACTGGCCCTCGTACTACATTCATAAATGCCATTTCAGGCCTTAATAAGTCAACAGAGATGGCACTCATGTGGCATGTGGCTGAGGAAAATGCTGCCTGTAGCAAACAATTACCGTGTTTGGTAAAACAAGCGGCCTCTGTGGGTAAAAACCAATTAGTCCGCCGTGGCAGCAGGTAGCACGTCAACTTCATTTGTTACCATCCGTAACAACACTCGCCTAGTAAATCAGCGGAACGCTAGAGCGGCTTGACGGACAGCAGACTGCTTTGTGATCATAGGAGCTCCAATCGATACTATTTCTGAATAGTTCAACATCTTCACATGAGCGGAGTTTAGAGGATTCCAGTGTGTGAAACTGTAAGTAACGAGCACTGGAGGATAGAGGTGATAGAAAGCTCTGCGGTGTGTGCATGTTTAGGTCTACGGGTGGAATCAATCTGCTGATAATATTCAGCTAACTAATACAGCTGCAGGCGATGAATGTAATATCAATATCTTCAGCTGATCTGCTCCAGTGAGTAGCCTAACCCGTTGATTCTCAGATAATGTGATGTGAAGACGCAGCCCTAGAGGTTGGGCTTCAAGGCGGAGAGAAAACAGTGCATTTTAGGGCTAGATTAACCCTTCTGCTTGGCTTGGTCGAAATAATTGGTCTACTGTGGTTTGTTGAAAGCGGCTGAGATAGAGGAGGTCAACAGCTTAGAGAGGAAAAGGTGAAGGAGGAGACAAAAGGAGGTCAACAAATCGAGGTTTTAATTGTAAGTACTTTAAGTTTTTAAAGACGACTGGCCATTTGGAAATGTGTAGTTCCATGTTTCTAACCACTTTTAAGATCATTTCAGACTTTCAACAAAGTGTGAAGACAGAAAAACTTTAAAGCTAAAAATCAACTTTAAATTATATAACAGATCAGAATTTGATCAGAGCTGTTGGAGTCGAACCTCAGTAAAATGGAAAGAAATGACCATATATTGATGATGTGTGGTGTGATAATTTAAGAACATGGATGTTAAGCCACTAATTGGCAATATGCAAAGATAGAGAGTGAACACTCCTACTCTCCTTCAAAGACTGCTCTATGCACAAAAAGTGGATGGATGTTCCTTAATCCCAGTTAACGTTGCAAGATTTTTATGCCAATTTTTGTCCCAATTTTCCCCTTTCAACAACCTTCAAGAGGCTCCAATTACCAGGATGGCTCTGAAGTTAATCTTACTGCAGTGAGTGACGTGTTAAGAGTGATCTGGTCTGCTCAAAAAGACATCAGGACCATAAAGTTTCTCAAACTTGAAGTTGTACAAGTTTTTAGTTTTCATACATTCTTCATTCTTCCTGATTAAACTAACTGTAGAAAACATTTTGGATAAGATTTTGACTGTTTTGGTAGAGAATTTTATGAAAAGAAGACTTACACAACAAGATTACTACATTACGGGGTAAGCTGTCACGAGTAAAACCAATGTAAACGATTAGAAAAACGAGACTTTTAGCTGCTTCCATTCACTACATCTTTGTTTTATATAATCACTGCACAGCTTGCCAGTGTAAATTTGTAGAAATACGATATCAATGTTCTCACCACTCAACTGCATATAAAAACAATTAAAGCGTGGGGGGAAAAAAAAAAAAAAAAAAAAAAAAAAAAAAAATCAATCTTCAGTGTGAATAACAGTTATGGCTGTAAAGTCATCTGCATTAATCCTAAACTGGAGGCTCTGTCATGTTTGAAATCCATCAAGGACTCTGCTTTACTGCTGCGCCTTCAATCTGGTATTTTGTAAATCCCCTCTCTATTCAAGTATCAAACTATTTTCCTCATTCCTCCAAATCTTTTCTACCCATTTCTGCCAAAACTGGACAGCAGTTTTTGTGCATAAGTGGGAAAGAAAGAAGCAAGAGGAAGGGAGAGAGATACAATCTGGAACAGGAAGAGGAAAAGGAAGGGTTGAAAGCACTTTGTTGCAGTTAACATAAGGAGACAAGGAGGAAGGAGCGTGTTTCGATTGCTCTGTGTGTGCGACAGAGGGAGAGAGAGACAGAGCGAGCAAGTGTGAATTGTGCCTGCAGTTATTCGCACGTGAGGAACCGAAGTGAGAGAAAGTGAGCCAGCCTGAAGGGCAAAGATTGTGTTTATGTTGTGCATGTGCGTAAATGTGAGCGCTCACTCACTCGTGCATGTCAGGAAGCCGCGGTGTCCCTGGCTCTCCAGTGTTTACAGACAGGAAATGTTTGTCCAGGCAAAAGGGAAGAAATCTTGCCTCCCCGCAAGGCAAACACTGCTGGATACGCACAAAGACAAACACACAAACACACAGGGCGCTCGCGACAGTGTGAAAAGAGGAATCCGACGGGAGTTCCAGTCTTTGTGAGTGAGATGGGGTGTTTGGTATTTGGGGAAGTGGGAGTGACAGGGCTGGGCACCAACTGTTCTTCACTTCCCCTCATCTCTGGCTGCACATGCAAGCTCCAGCAGACGCTAAATAAAAGAATCAATACGGTGACCTCCTGTGAACCTGTAAGAGTGAGGACAGGTCTGTCAGCTCCAGTTTGCACAATCCACCCATATCTGCAGCTCCTTTATCGATGCTTCCCTGGGTCTCAGTCTGTGGTACAGGCACCACTGCTGGTACCCCAGGCAGGCGGGAAAGGTATGAGGACCAAAACCAGTTCTAAATTCAAAAACAAACGGCATTTGCCAATTAATACTCTGAGCAACTCGGCTAACTGCTAGAAATCTTAAGCTAATGCCAAGGTATTACTGTTTTTGTTTTATAAAGGAGGTTGTATAAGGCTGTGTGTGTAAAAGATTTAATACAGAACGTTGGTACAGCAAATAAACTTTTTGTTTTTAGTGTGGCGATCACTAAGTTTAACATGCAGGGAAGCCATATTGGATTTTGAGACCACTGATGGGGGAAAGCCAAATTTCCAACTTGGAATTTGGGTTTCTAACGAGCTTTTATTGATCTACTCCATTACCAAAGCAGCTTAAAACGATAGAAAATAAAAGATAACTCCACTGCATCTTTAAACAAATCATACAACGCAGATGAATGAGAGCACAACAAACTGATCATCTAATTCCTGTTCTACCACAGTATTGAAATTCAAGATGGTAGATGTTAGAAAACGTTTGCTCCAGCTCATTTGTCAGCTGCCTTTCCTGCATTTCATAAACCTGGGAACCTCTTGATATTCTGCTAAGACTACACGGCGGTGAACCAACAAGAACTAACATGACAGGCAACTTCTGCTCTGATAAATCTCAACTTATACTCTCAACAGCAAAATAAATGTGCTAATTACTAATAGGTAGATTTTCTGTTAACACATGACAGAAAAATCGGCTTCCTCTTCTCAAAGCCAGTCTTCACCTGGTTTGACATTTTTTGTCTTTGTGTTTTGTTCTTTTTTTTTCTTACAAGTCAATTCCACAGCTTTTCACAGCCTATGTGAAAGGAGCTGTTGCGTGACCATCAGCCACAATGAGAGTATTTGTGAAATGTATTTTAGGACCACTTGCCAAACTTGTGTTCCCCAAACAAACAATGCGCTTGTCTGACTGTCCTGCTTCATTTCCTTGTGATCTCTGCTTAAATTTCCATGTGTGTCTGAGAGCTGATGTGTGTGTGGGTTTGTAAATTAAGGACAGCGCTGGAGGCGACGTGGCTCTGCATGTTTGTGTGCCTCTCTCTGTTTATCAACACACACATCTTTCAAAACAGGAACGATCTGAACAGGATGAGATGAAAGCGTTCTTTCACCAGAAGGCTCCAAAGCATGTGCTTTACTAAAGTGTACATAAAGTTTCTCCGCAACTTTTTCACTTTTTCTTTAAGTATTTTATTGGGTTTATGTGTGACCAGAACAATGCAAATACACAAAGAAAATCCAGAGCTACCATCAGAAGTCACCCAATTAGTAAATGCAGAACACATGTGGATATAATATCAGAATAAATTCATCTGGTTTCCATAAATTCTAACGTACTCCACAAAGGATTTAATGAAACTTTAAGTAAAAAAAGTCAGATGAACCCCAATTTGCAGCTTGAAGCAAGTTACACAGGAAAACACAGAGGAAGAAGGTCTTCTGTTGATCGAACTGAACTTTTTGGCAAATGAAAGGTGTGGTAGAAAAGTGGCAAATCATATCTGAACACACCATGTCCTTTTTGAAGAATTGTGTTTGGAGTATCATTCTTTAGGAATGATTTTCTTCAGCAGTAAAAGAGAAGCTGCTAATTGGTAGGGAAATTGATGGATTTACATCAATCATGGAAAATAACTTGACAGAGGATAGAAAAGATGATATAGACTGGGGTATAGGTTCACCTTAAACATTCAGCCAGAGCTACAATGGAATGGTTTAGATCAGGTATGCTGCTAAACCATTTACAGTTTATAAACCACTAATTGGCCAGACCTCTCAGGTCTTCCAGTTCCTATCTACTCTGCATCCTCAGAACCAGAACCAAGTATTCAGTTTCTATTCCACTTATCTACTTCTCTGGAACAAACTTCCAGAAAATTGCAAACATGCTGAAACAATGAGTTCCTTTAAAGCAAGGCTAAAAATTCCACCCGTTTAGAGTTACCTTTGGTTCCCAGCATCAAAGGAACAAAATGTAACGTTTCTTGCTTGTTTCATTATTGGTTGCTGTATTATGTTTTTATGTTGTGAAACACTTTGAACTGCTTTGTGTCTGTAATGTGCTAGACTAATAAACTTGACTTGATGTGTGGCTGCATGTTGTTAGCGTTTTGCCTTTACAATAAGAAGGTCCTGAATTTGAATCTCAGCACCGGTTAGAGTATCGCTCAGTAGCCTTAAGGTCTGAAAACCTTCATGGCATTTTTGGACGCTTATTATATTATTGATTGTATAACATCTGAAATGACCAACATTATTACATTATTGGCAGTCATTACATTATGGTTGCTACACAGGTGTCTCTTGTTTACAGGACAGAGAGGTGGCTGTAGGGCTGGACAAATTATGTGAATATATCATCCTCAGTGTGTGCAACATTAATTTAGAAAAAGACTGCTTGCTGGTTAATATACTCCCATTAGGGATACAAATAAATAGTAATTGAGTAATTGTGGATTAAAGTTTTATTAGATTAGAATTAGTTCCAACTGATTAATAACCTCTGCTTAGACCTTCTTTCACTGTTGTAGTTTGAACGCAATCCAGAAAAGGGCACCACTGGTCATCCTTAGGCAAACCAGTTGAAACAAAAACAAAGATGGCAGGGCCATAACCAGAACTGGGAAGAAAAACAGTCCAACAGAGTCTAGTGCGGAATGCAAAATGCACTTTATGCCATATTGTTTTGAAATACAAACTCTCAACAAGCTCCTTAATGAGGAGTTAACTGTTTATAACTGTTATAAAAATAACTGTTTCATTCTTTTTTTTTTTTCATCCAGCATATACTGGGAACATTTTGCCTTTTTTATTATGGAAAATGGGCAATTTTTTTTCCAAACTGTTCCTTCTTTATGGAAAAAACTGACAACTCAGGTTTTTAAGAAACCTGAATTTCTTAAAAACTCGGGTTTTTAAGAATTCATTGATTGATAAGATCAGCCAACTTGCATCCCTAAGTCCAATTAGAATGTAAAACACAAGCTTATATTTAGCTGACAGACCTGCTAGGCAGCAGAAGCCAACCAGACACAAAAAGCTGAAGGTCACAGAGTGACAGAAGCAGAGATGTGAAAGAAATGACAGAAGAAAACAGGCATATTCGGTAACTGACATTGTCATTGTAATATTTGTCAATGTTATAACCGTTGCAAGAGTCCCAGTAGGCTGTTTAGAAAGTCATGGCGTTAAAACCAAAGAAGCAACGCCCATTGCTCTAGTTATGCTAGACACACACACACGCACGCACGCACGCACCAGCACGCACGCAAACACACATCCACACACAAAGAAAGTAAAACAACTTCAACAATTGCCATCATTCAAGAAGCAACTTGCACTTTGGACTGTAAAACGCAGCTGAAACACAAAACCTCCAGCAGGCAGATGAAAAGAGGGAAAAAAAGGTTGACTTACTTGCTGGGGAGGGGGTGCTGTATCCACTGATGGGAAGTCCTGACAGGGCCGGAGGCGACATGCCCCCCAGCATGTGGGGGAAAAAGTAGGAGTAGGGGGGCATGGGGAAGCCATTTAGGTGTCCGCCTGGCACCGGGTTGCCCTTCCCAGCCATGATGGCTCGCCCACAAACAGAGCTCAGTGACGGAATCAACCTCTGGTTAAAATGTGGCCGACCCAAAGAGGAGTCAGTACGGGTTCCTGGGATGATTTAATCCCCCATAGAGAAGCTCTGTCAGTAGATATTCCAAAGGACTGCCAGGTAAAGGTTTGTCAAATAATCCGCTTAAGGTTAAAAAAGTTCAGAAAACACCTCCTGTAGATGTCAGCAGGACAAAAAACCCCTGTTTGTTTAGTCAGTATGTGTGTCTTTAGGGCTGACTTGCTGTGGACAAAAAGATAAAAAAAGACACACAGCAGAAATATAAAATGCTCTTTTATGCCTCCTTTCTCACGTATTGTTCGATGAGCTAAAAAGGCCTTATTTGCAGGAGGCGTTGCTGGGGCAGGGAAGCAGCACAGCCATTCTTTATCTTCAAGACGAAGGCAGAGAAAAAGAGGCAAGTTGAGTCACGAAGACGAGACTTTGATGGTAGCGCACAGGAGCAGCGATAGTGGTGATAGGGAAGCCGCTAGTGGTTGGGATGCTTTCACAATTCACTCCTCCGCCATAGAGCTCGCCGAGGGAATGTGCAGATCACATGATGCCATGGAAGAGTTGCTCTCCTTAGTCGGGCCTCTTCTTTGTGGTTGCAAAGCGTCTCCCTAGAAAGATAAATAGAAAAAAACACAGAGGAGAGATCATTTAATGCTTCAGTGACAAGGTAGAGATCACATCCCTTTGTAGTAAAGTGCCTGAGCAAAACTGTTCCTTTCCTTTGACGCTAATTAATGGGAATGTCTCAGCTGAAATGCTACAAAAACGCCCCATCCTCCTTAATTATCTAATGGAGTGTTAAAGTTGGAGGTGTGTGATGTCTCCTTGCAGCCCTGCGCGCGCGCTCATTAACGGTGACAGGCCACAAACATGGTGGGAGGCGAGCCAAAACACAAGCCGAGACGGCAGCACAAAGGCAAACTTTGCTAATTACGCCAGTTTGCGGAAGGTGAGACCCAAGGTGCCGTTCTGGGAACCGCCAGAGCCTGGATTCTGAATCCAGAGCAAAACAGATCTGTGATCACGGCAGAAAGCGGGAGCAGGACGCAAGGGCACTGACAGCTACTCGACCGAGGAGTACAATTACCACAAAACAGGATGTTAGCGTTGCCATACATTCAAGAGTGTGATAGGTATTTTTGGGGAAGGTGGGGGTTTAAGAGACACGCAAGCAAAAGCGGGAGGAATGCGTCTTTGCATCAGCCGGGATGCTCAGGAATGTGGCGCTCTAGCGTGAATGACATGGGGACATGGCAGGAGGGGTCAGGTCGACCTGTTCCCGCTTGCATGGAGCATGAGCGGCACAGGCGTACCACAAGTGAGATGGGTGGAGAATAAAGCCAGACTGAATACCACAGAAACGCCTTCAGCTTTGGTTCACTGTAAGAGGAAATGATAAATATTAATGCATTTCCACTTCATTCTGAATAAGGACGCAGTCGTTTTCAGAGAAATTCATTTTATAGGCTTTGCATTCATTTGAATTGTTATTAATTTGCTCATTATCAAAGATATAACAGCCACTTTTCCCACATTCACCTGCTTTGTTTAGGAAATGCATGCTGAAAGGAGGAAATGCATTGGCGTGAGAGTTTTTACAGTGTATTCTAAAGCCACAAGTCAGGTCTGCTTTGATTTCCTTTTATAGCCCCTCTTCTTACCTCTCCAGTCGCCTAATACATCGTATAAATCACCTTTACAGTGTTATATCTGACTGCATGATATAAAATATCTATTACTGTTAGAAAACATTGCCTCAGAGGAGTCCTTACTGCGAATTTGTTCACAATTAAATGCATCACCATGAAAGAAACGTACATTGAAGTTACATAAAGCCTGATGTGCAGTTGTCTTACAAACATAGCCATATCTTTTATATATCTTTTCACACATATACTAACAAAAGCCGTGTTTCAGTTGAGTAGTTTTTCTACTACTGCCCTTTTTTAAAATCAGGTGAATTTAGAGCCATCAGGTTAGTATTTTTGCTCAAATTAAAATAAGACAAACAGAGAACTGGTGTGAACCTTCATATGGTACTTTACTGTTGGAGAGGAAGAATTACCCACAGATTGAAACTTGGACAGTCAACTGAACCGTTATTGTCAAATGTGGAATGGGCAGTTTGGATGATGGGTGACATCTTACACCATTGTGCACTTACACCAGTCGTCCTTCTGCTGTAGTGAACTCATCATCTTATTCCATTTAAGAAATCATACCACAGCAGAAAGTGCTACTGCAAAAGCTTTGCTACACTGCGATCCATCCAGGGTTTTTACACTGTACAGTAGATTTTGTACAAGAAAATACAGCTAAACTAAATCCTTATTATATAAAAAATGATGAAAATTTGCTTAACGTTTAAATATCCTGACTTTTTTATATGTATAAAGCAAATTTCTGACATCAAAGTATCTGATTACAAAACAATAATTAACTAAAGAGCAGCCTGAAGGATTCTTTTTCTCTCAGTCTCTGAACATTAATTAATCCCACAAGTCCTTTCAGAATGGCTTTTATTGAAGGAGTTCATTCATGTTTGAAACTAAAAGGTAAAAAACAAAGAAAAAAGAAAAGGTATTTTAACATTTAAAGAAGCTGGAGAATGAACCTAATCACCATGCCAGAGGTGACGATAAAAGCAAAATGGTTGCATCGAGACAAGCGCACATCGTGTTGGGAGGAAGCAAGGTAAGACTGATGATGTGAATAATCGGCTGTGAAAACTGCACACGGGAGACTGGAACTGGCCAACGCCGGTAACAAACGCTTCACATCCTCCTTCCAGGCCAAACCGGCCACAACAGCTGCGTCCGTTGAGCCGACTCTGCCGGTTCTCTGCCCCGTTTCTGCAGAGCTAGGCTGCACACAAATTATCGTTGTGCATTTTCCGCCATCTTTCTCTCTCTTGCATCATCTGGAAGTCCTTACCGCTCTGTCTGAGCACAGCTTCAGCATGTTGGTGACCAAAATATATGGCAGGTTTTGCCATTGCAAGGCAGTGGAAGTCCGTCAGTAAGACCAAATAATATGGAACAGGCTAACAAAGTTGGCGACAACCAAACACTCTACCAACTAGTCCTTTGTTACTCATTATGATGACTGTGGCAGGTGTTGTGTTATGTTTATGCGAGTCTTATACACAACTCTTCATATACAGCATTATTGATTTTATTTCATTTATATTTTGTTTTTCATTAGCAAAAACCTACTACTGCAAAGATGTAATCTTTTTGTGATGAAACAAAATACTCAACTTTTAATAACACTTTTTGGATTCTCTTTAAAGTCACAGTAATGACTAACTTAAAAGCACATTAAGTAAAAGCAGATTTTGTTGCAAAAAAAATCTGCATTCAATTCATTTATTTATAATGTGTTCATGTTCTGTTTTCAGAGTAAAGGCTCGATTTTCCCCGTATTTTTTAGTTATGTTATTTACAATGATTTACAAACTGGATGCTGGTCTTTTCATATGGCAAAAGTGAAAAAGAGTATCTACAATGATTTGATCAATTCTATCCAATAAAATGTGTTACTTTATTCCATCTAAATATTGTATGATTACAAAATTGTTGAACAGGTTAAAAAAAATAAAAAATTACATATATATATATATATATATATATATATATATATATATAAAATAAAATTCCCTTCTCACCCTCCGTGGGTGGTCTCTTTCATCCTCTGACCTCTACCAGAGGCCTGGGAGCTTGAGGGTTCTGCGCAGTATCTTGGCTGTGCCTAGTACTGCACATTTCTGGACTGAGATATCTGATGTTGTTCCTGGGATCTGTTTTAGCCACTGCTCCAGTTTGGGGGTTTCTGCCCCGAGGGACCCGATGACCACAGGTACCACTGTGGTCTTCACCTTCCAGGCCTTTTCCAGTTCCTCCCTGAGGCCCTGGTATTTCTCCAGTTTATCATGCTCCTTTTTCCTGATGTTGTAATCACTTGGTATAGCTACATCCACCACAACGGCTTTCCTCTGTTCTTTATCCACCACCACAATGTCCGGTTGGTTCGCCATTACCATATTGTCTGTCTGGATCTGGAAGTCCCACAGGACCTTAGCTCGGTCATTCTCCACCACCTTTGGGGGTGTTCCCCACTTCGATCTCGGGGCTTCAGTCCATATTCTGCACAGATGTTCCTGTACACTATGCCCGCCACCTGGTTATGTCGTTCCATGTACGCTTTCCCTGCCAGCATCTTGCACCCTGCTGTTATGTGCTGGACTGTCTCAGGGGCCTCCTTGCACAACCTACACCTTGGGTCTTGTCTGGTGTGGTAGATCTGAGCTTCTATTGCTCTAGTGTTTAGGGCCTGTTCCTGTGCAGCCAGGATGAGCCTCTGTGGTGTCCTTGAGTCCAACTTTGTCCAGCCATTGGTAGGATTTCCTGATATCAGCCACTTCAGTTATTTGTCGGTGGTACATCCCATGTAGGGGCTTGTCCTCCCATGATGGAACCTCTAGCACCTCATCCTCTGTTCCCCATTGTCTGAGACATTCGCTGAGCACATTGTCTGTTGTATATATATATATATATGTATATATTATATATACATATATATACATCCATCCAT
Source organism: Poecilia picta (assembly GCA_033032245.1). Classification (NCBI taxonomy): domain Eukaryota; kingdom Metazoa; phylum Chordata; class Actinopteri; order Cyprinodontiformes; family Poeciliidae; genus Poecilia; species Poecilia picta. The sequence goes on from CM065371.1 coordinate 1,988,214, forward strand.
CCATTTTCTTCCGCTTATCCGGGGTCGGGTCGCGGGGGCAGCAGCTTCAGAAGGGAGGCCCAGACTTCCCTCTCCTCAGCCACTTCTTCCAGGAACCCCAAGGCGTTCCCAGGCCACCCGAGAGACATAGTCCCTCCAGCATGTCCTGGGTCTTCCCCGAGGCCACCTCCCGGTGGGACGTGCCCGGAACACCTCACCAGGGAGGCGTCCAGGAGGCATCCTGACCAGATGCCGGAGCCTCAACTGGCTCCTCTCGACGTGGAGGAGCAGCGGCTCTACTTTGAGTCCCTCCCGGATGACCGAGCTTCTCACCTTATCTCTAAGGGAGAGCCCAGCCACCCTGCGGAGGAAACCCATTTCGGCCGCTTGTGTCCGTGATCTCGTTCTTTCGGTCATGACCCAAAGCTCATGACCATAGATGAGGGTGGGAACGTAGATCGACCCGTAAATCGAGAGCTTCGCTTTTTGACTCGGCTCTCTCTTCACCACGACGGACCGGTACAGCGCCCACTTCGCTTCACGGCAGACGCTGCTCTCAAAATAACATTTTATTGCCTGCAGGAGCCTTTGAATTGACACTTCAGGCCTAATTACAAACGTTTCGCCACCATTGTAACAAAATGCTATTATGAGCTGGTTAATTAGTGAGGCTGTACTGTTTGTGTTTGTTTTTTACTTTAACTTGCCCTACTGCAGTAAATTTTAAATGAACTGATGGCAACCAAAAAAACTAATACTCGTTCCGGAGGTTTTAATCTCACACTTTCCCTCTGTTGGGGAAAGTGTTGCTACACAGTTTGAATGCAAACGAAGGATGCTATACATACTTCATTATTGACTTAAATGCTGCAAGCAGCCAGACCGTTTTCACTGATTGAAATTGGAACAAGGCTATTTTGGAAGCCTCGGCATTCACAGAAACCAAGTTCCTACTTCTGACGTAAATATAACTCTGCAGGGATGTTTGCAACCAAACTAAAACTATAAATATGCATGTTAATTCATAAATATAGACCGATTCCCCTCACTACTCTCAGTAGGAGGTGCCTTTGTGCATGAATTTGTTTAGTGCAACCCACATTTTGTACCAAACAAGAAAATACAAAATATAGAAAGACTTTTTGTTTTGACTGGTCAACCAAAAAACACCATGAACATATCGGAGTGTTTCTATTTGCTGCCATTTTGTGCACACAGAAAAAAAAATACACAGCTGCCAAGCGAGCTTCTATATTATAAAAATAAACACTTATGGAGCAAAAGCAGCCTCAAATTAAGCAAAAATGCAATGAAGTAGAAAAGTCAAAAAACCCCCAGGCCTGGAGTCGCATCATTAATGTATTTCCTTTTAAAGATTTAAACAGAATTCTTAGCACTTGCCAAATTCATCTCAACAGCTTCCAAGCAAGGTGGCGCATGGAGGGCGTCTCCTCGGGGGACGGACGCCGTCCTTTATAGCGAGGGGCAAAATAAAAATAAACAATCTGGGTCAGCTGGACTTAACTCTATTTGGCATATAGCAGGCAGAGGGAAGGAAAGGTTAGAGGTTATGGGGCATGAGAGCCTGTGATGGGTTATGACAGCAAACACTGAATTAATAATCAAAAAAGGCAGGAAATGGCAGCGCGAGGTCAGGGCATGCGAGCGCTCCACACGCAAAACACAGCCAAGCTGCAGAACGCATGGCACGCAGAGGAGCTGGGCTCACACACAGACCAGGACATGGGAACGTACACACTGGTGGAGGGATACATGAGCAAAGTTTAAAGGTGATCAGAAGAGAAAGTAGAACTAAATTGTATTTTCTGTCCTACATTGGTGCACACTGAACCCTAATGCAGCAGATTTCCTTCTGAAAAACTAGATCTGAAACGTGTCAGAGGCAGCTGCTGAGCTGGGAGGAATAATACATTATGTTGATGCCTTCAAGTCCAAGATAATGGACCTGTTGTTTCAATATGCAGTGTTTTCTAAAAGTATTCCCCCTGTTCGGTGTTTTGTTCTTTTATTATTTTTAAAAATCAAAGGTAGTCAGGAACACTGATGTACCAGTGAATGGACCTTCCACACACACAGGTGTGTTTAAACTACAGTCATTTGATACACACTCACTACATTCCACTCATTGTGAAAATACAAAGTAACTCCCCTATAAAGGAGGTAAATATTTATGCAATCCTTTAACATGTTTGTATTTTTATTTAATTGCCTTCATTCTTTTTAGAAATCAGTTTTCACTTAGACATTAAAAGTTGGGGGGTTGTCTTTGTCAAAAAAAGTCACATTTTGCTGATCATGAATGATTTGTAAAAGCAATACAAAGGTAAATCATCCAGAGGCGCTAATAATTTTTATAGGCACTGTAAGGAAAGCTGGTCAAACCTGATGGGAGAGTAAAAACATAGCAAGAACGCTGGAGGCTTTAAACATTTAACAACAACATTAAACATACAGTCAGGGCTACAATTAATGATTTCCATCAGAATATATGCATGGCCCAGTCAAAGTCCACACCTAAATCTAACTGAGCAACTTCACAGAGGTTAGCTTCGACAAAGAGTTGACTCAGGAGGCTTGAATGCATAATCATGTTTCAGATTAAACTTTGCAACATTTTTCTGTCACACAACATTCCTATAGAAGACATTGAGATTCTTAGCAGTAAAAAGTAAAAGTGTGAGACTGCTTTTGCCAGGTGGTGTGTTCACTTCCACTTCTTAACTCAACTCGGAATTTTCACATTTAAGCTTTAGAGAAAAAAAAAAGCCAGAAAATCTACTACATGGAGTCACTTCAACTCAGAAACCGTCAGTCAGTGAGTCTGGTAGAACAATGTCCCTCTTCAAACGTCACGGCCACCCAGTGCAGACACACGAAATGGAAGCAGCTCAAGCGCACTGCTCTCCAATATTTATGAGGACTTCTGCGTGGGTTGATAAATACGTCAGAAGTGAGATAAGATGTTGCAGGGGAAAAAAAAAACACAGTGTGTACAAATGAACGTACACAATCCACACAGGATGAAGTAAACAAACAGTTAGCTGAGCACACGGGTGGTGTCGACAGTCACGCATGGCCTGTCTGCTAGTTTTATGCTCTGGATCACACATGTGCATCATCCCTGCGCCCTCACAGAGGGAAGACCCCTCTGTGAGGGCATTTACTGTAAATGCAGTAAATGCATTTACTAGTAACGTACAGTAAATGCATTTACTGCATTTACTGTACGTTACTAGTTCATCATGGTAGGAGGCGGGTTGAATAACCCTGTGTTTTCAGAGGTGAAAGGTGTTATTGGTAGATTTGGGTTTTTTGACAAGTGTGTAGCACAGCATGTCCCCAGGGTAGTTCAGAACCAAGTACTAAATGGATTAAAATACAGAAATATAAACGATGTTATATTCTGTCTGCTACAGGTAGCAAGAAAGCAGTAATTATAAGGATAGAAAGTGTAAACACACAAAACTAGAGTAAATCCTGGGACCACACATGCAATCCAAATACAACACGGCCAAATATGAACCATTTCCTCAAAAACTCAACCAATGAAAACATCCGTCATCTGTGTGGTGCTCCAACAAAACTTAACCGGTCGACCATAGATGTGAGGTGTGAGTTACATCAACTCGAGCTTTCATGACATGAACCCATCTGAAACACCCACCTGAAAAACGCCGCCGTGTCTCCTTCTGTTCCCCGCTGCTACTGAACTCAACCAGAAAAAGTGTCTGTGCAAAACATTCCCATGTCACCATGCAGCTGACAGTTGACCTTTTTCACATGAAATGTCACCACTTCCTCACATTATCCACGTAGGCATCTGTGAGATATTTTGTCAGGATTCATAAATTCATACTTCAGTTAAGGTCAATTTATGTCAAAGTTGCAAGGAGCTTGAACTTGAACGGGGGAATTCTCGGCAGCTCTAATCTGAGTAGAACTGTGAATACGATATTCACAAAATATCATATTCACCAAATTTGAGAGCATGTGGTGGATCCTAAAAGATCGGAATATGTTGGCAATGTCCTAAAACAGAGGGATAGTTGTGATGAGCATTAGGCAAATTTAAATCTGTTACATTCACAAATGCATCATTTTTTAATTATACTACTCCATTTTTCATGACACTTTACACGTTACCTTTATTTTCAATATGTACTTAGAAGTTAAAATTTTTATTTGACTCTTTGCAGTTTTATCTTCAGAGTTATTCTAAAGCCAGACGTCATTGGAAAATAAATATATCCTGGAAATACTCTACATAAATATACTAGTGCAGACCAACTTAAATCTATTAAGAGTCAATTTTTTAACTAATTTTAAATGAGTATTGCTAAAATAAATGTCATTCCATCTTCTCCTAAATATATTGAGTTCTATCTCAAACCCCAAATGAAGTGAATAAACTGATTTTCTATCTTCAGAAGCTAGCCTGTATTCAGCAGGAGTACACTTTATCTGAGTGGTGGGTGTTTACCTTCTAGATTAAAATACATTTAGAGTTTGGCAGAGCAGCATGAGACTGAGTGCACTTCAAATCTTGAGTTCATATTTGTTAAATGTGTGTTGTAGTTTGAAGAAACAAATTCAAATTTATTCTACTTTTGTTACAAATGTTGTGAAATATGTATTTTTCTTTTCCTTTTTCCTGAACGTTTTAAAATCGCTATTCAAAGAGGTATAAATCATAAGAAAAAAATGTCAACTGCTTCAGACGGATGGCAACTGATGTGTATTTTAGCATTTTATTGTTGTATTGTTCTTTTTCAACATTACAAAAGATTCTGATCTGGTTTAAATGCAGTCTTTTGGAACACAGAAATAAAGAAAATGGTAACTAAAGTGTCATTCTTAAGCACTACATAATTACAATATTAGCATACAGCATGTGATAGTGATAGTCTTTCCTAGACTGCATTAATTAGCATCAACTAGAAGCTTAAAGTAACTTCTTTCAGACTGTCTGACCTCCTCAGACTTCCAGCTCAGCGGTTCTTCCTCCTGAAACGATACAGGAGTCTGACACTGTGACTGAGAGAGCAAAAGGTGGGAGCTACTTTTCAATGCCAGCCCAAGAATGGAGCTGAGAAAGGCTAAAGGGTGCTAAGTGAACATTCAAGGTTGTGAGAATCCTCAGTGGCTTTGCCAAGGCCCCCCCTGCTGGGTGAATCCACTTGTCAGAAGAGCAGGCTGGGTGACATTTCTGCTCACCTTAGAAAGGTCAGCCCTTAATTATCTCAAATGCCAGCAAGCACGGCACCTGCAAAAAATAAACCCGAGGATGAGCACTGGAAGTGTGTGCGTCTGTTTCTCCAGCGCGGAATGAGCCCGAGCGTGTCTGTCAGAGCAGAACCAGACCATCTGCCCACCTGCATGAGCCGTAAACACACAATCCAATCCTGGGAAGGTGCACATTGTTGCAAACAAAGTATAGAGATGCACTGAGAAGTCGGCTGGAGTCCAGAATGTGGTCAGTTTCCAGCCTGGTGAGCCTTTTTTAGAAAATAATTTAAAATAATGTCTTTTTCCAAAGAGTGAATAATTTCTAAGGTGTTACAGGTCACACAAGCAACATTATTCTTCAGTGTGAACACTGTTACTGAGGGAAAAACACAAAATTGTTTAAAAGGTAGCGGCATCTTTTATGAGATGAGAAAACATCTACAGTTCATTCCAGTTTCGAGCGAGAGCAAAACTTAAAGTAGATAATAGCAAGGCTAAAAAGATTACAAATCTTTAAAAAAAACTCTGACACACACACACAGTGTGGCATCACTTCTGAGAAAAATATAATGACTTACAGAAAAAAATACTAAAAATATATTTCAGTTTGCTTTTTTTATCTTCTGTTATAGCTTTTGAAGAAAACCTAATCAGCTACGATCAGAATCAGAATGTAAAACAGCTTCACAAAAGATGCAGAATGGAAGTCAGTCACGAAAATTCTGATCATTCTAAATGTAAAGTTATATAGTAATAGTTACGCAAGACAAATTAGCAAACTTATAGCACCAAGTCTGGTTAACCAAATCAGGAAGACTACAGCAAACCGTAACTTCCACGGGGATTGGAGTACAAAAAAACCCAGAAAACAGCTCCTGGAAAAATAAGCAGACAGATTATGGCGTGACAGATAACAGCAGAATCTCCTAAATATATGACAAACAGCTGAGGTTCATTCTCAGCGGCCCTACAAATCGTCAACATAAATCAGAGGAAGTAGTGGAGAGAACTTGTGAACTCGAGGCATTGAGCAAGCCTAATTATTTCTGGTCAGAGTGCACTTGGTGACAAAACTCCAAGCATATCTGGCCAGCCATAGAAAGCAGTGTTTGCTTTTTGAGCTACTCACTGTAGCTATTCGACTCGAGTCAATATTTGCGGGAGGCTATGGTAACAGAAAGCTCTCGTGAACCGCATAAACACACTCCTGTATGCATGACCCTCACACACTCTTGCACAAACACACACACACACACACATGCACACAACACCAAATCTGCCTGGAGAATCCCACTCGCGCTCAAAGGGGACGAGGGAGACAAAGGGCCATAGATCATGTTGTGGACGGCGCGCAGTGAGCTTCTTGTATCTACGTCTCCCCCCCCCTTGCATTTTTCTCTGGTTCTGAGAAAACATTAAGGGTTGGTCCCTATTGTTTACACAGCTGGCTCCATGGAAAAGATTGCTTAATATGAAGTATGGAGAGAGTGGAGAGGTTTGAGGGAGACGAGAGGAGAGGGAGCCAAGTGAGAGGGATGTGGCGGGTGGGGTGACACTGTCAGGAAAAAGAGAAAAGAGGGTGGCTAACGGGAGAGGTGAGAGCGGGACATGGAGTGTGGCGGTGCTGAATCAGACGAGGAGCGAACCTGAGGAGGAGCTAAAGAGTAAACGCAGCGGAGAGCAGAAAGCCACGAGGTTTCAGTGGTGAGGGAGTCATGCCTCCTGTGGTCTGGGGTCTGCAGTGCATGTTGTTCTTTCTTAGTAATCACACACTGCCTCCTCACAGGCAGCTCTGCCCCTTAAGGCTCAGGCAGAAACTTTCAGACACATTTCTTCAACAAAACCTGAAAATGTCCCAATTTCATAAAAATGGATTTATGAAATTGAAAATAGCATAGTAGAAATCTTAAAAAAAAAAAAAGTCTTAAACCCCCCACTGCAGCCCAGGGTCAGGGCTGCAGACTAACTTTCTACACTGGTATCTAAATTATTCAGTTAGATTTACCACCACAACCCTTAATGGGCAAAAAGAGTTTTCACAGCTGTGTTATTACCTCAATTATAATATTAAAAGGCAACATTTTCTCATTTTCCGTGCAGAATGATAATTTAAGTAGGGATGTAACAATATGAAACAGAAGAATTTAATAGGGAACTGAGAAGGTCAAAGGGCAACACATATGCACAAGACAAAGAACGATGCATGCACAAACTTTACAGTAACCAGTTAAACATACAACATATTCAGTTACCACAGCTATCTATTTTTTTAAAAAGTTAAACATAAGGATTATAATAAAAACTTTTTACATTCTTAATTTTTAAAACTTCTATCCTTCTAGTTTATTAGCAATACATTATGTATAATGTTTTAATAGCTACATTTTAAAACAAATCGAATGGTTAGTAATAGTTATTTTTTTAAATTGTTCACATTCTTCAGTAATTACTATGTATTATTTTTATTACAGTAGTAGTAGTGCTGTATTTGCATGTGAAATGAACAGATAACATCAGTCCCAGTAACACATCCAGCATGTGGTTTGTAGTTTTTTTCGTTTTTTACAAGCAGTGATCAACAAACTTCACTGCTTGTGTTTAATTGATGAGCATGTAGAGTTTACGGGTGTTGATGACAGTCTGCAGCACGGACAAACAACACACCTACCACTGAGACTGTCGAGCTTTTACAAGTGGGGAGGATCCAGTAAACTATTTTAACAAGCTTTAAAATATGACATTTGTGAAGGTTTAATGGACGATGCCTCTCGGTTCACCTGTATGTGAAAAAAATACAAACCACTGTGGGCTGCGTCTATACCAAACCCTGGTTAGTAACATTGGAACTGGTTAAATATCTATCTGTAGAAACGTTATCTGACCTAGCATTAGCCGAAACCTGAGTGGCTGGTTGAGGACTTCACTAGCATCGAGTTGTTTCTTTCTGCACAGACAGAACAACATCCGTGTCTTTGGACAGGGATAGTTGGGAAGATGTTCGGTGAACTAGTGTAACCAACACTGTGCTGCACTAATTAGCTCCCCTAAGCAACTTAACTGGATTGGTTCCTCTTACTTGGATCAGCACCTTGGCAGGTAGGCTTCCTGTGTTCCCTTGTGAACCAATTAGCTGCGTTGTTAGGAGCTAACTACTGTGCAGGTCTGAAGTGAAGATTGAAAAACATAAACAAGTCCGATTTTGTAGAGTATGGAAATAGTAAACCATGAAGCAGGAAGACATAGAACAGTGGCTGGTGGCCCCAACGACCCTATTAATGACACAAAATCGAAATCAAGCAACTACTCAAAATTAACAAGACTCTTCTACATAAAATATCACCTGAGAATCAATATGATACCCCAAAAACTAATAGCATAAGCTCTTACTATGTTGGTTAAATTATCAGGTTAACATTGTTGGTTGAATAAATGATTAGAGCCTAGAATCCAAAGGGAAAACAGTAAAACACATTTTATTTTGTTTATGTTTGAGACATGGCATGTCAAACAAGGTGTGGGCCAAATATTGGTATGAAAGTATACCAAAGTTTAAAAAAAATGCTAGGTTCAAATTTGTACAAGTTATGATTTTGTTTTTACTTGACATTGTTTTGAATTTCTTGGATTTGCAGATGGAGTGTTGATTGACTAACAACTGTTATGTGTGTGTTTGAGTGTTTTAGGTGGAATAAACTAAACCAGTCACCATTTTGAGCTGTACCATCCCTGCTGTGTAAAGTCCTTCTAATGATAGAGCAGAAGACGTTTTCTATAGAAAGCAACTCTCAGCTAAATATTCCACAATTCTGCACTGCACCCCTTTCACTGTCACATGACCAAACATATACAGCAAACCCAAACAATTAACATCATTTGCTCATAGTTTGCAGTTATACTCATCAGACATATATCGATATCTGTGAGGACTAATTTTGGAAAATAACAATGTTAATGCCGATGTAATGTGCATCCGTATTTTACGTTTGTTTAAATGCCATAATTCTACTAAAACCTGGTATTTTTACTTAAGGTCGTGACATTGCTGAAATCTACTGGCCCATGCCCAAACCACAGAGGACATCAATGCTTTGTATGAGGCCATCATTAAGAACCTGAGCTTCAATTGGTCAAAAGGACTCCATCATGAAGACTTTCTTTAAAGAAAGAAAAAAGAATAGCACTTTAATATTTATTTTGTACTTCAATAATGGATCAAATTAGTTGGGCTCCATTATGAGTAAAGGCTATTTCTAAATGGAAGGACAAGTTTGTAATAATTGTAGGGGTAGAGTACCCTTTTTCTGGATGACAACAACATAATACACTGTTCTGTATGAAAGCAGGGAGCTGAGTGTGACCTATCCACAGCATACAGTTCACTGTGTGCGTGTGTACGTGTGTGTACATGTGTACTTGTGCGTGTGAGAGAGAGAGACTGGCAACCTCAGTCCCCCCTCAAAGCCGGTTCCAGTTAGTGGAAGAGGCCCAACAGAAATTAAGTCCATATTCCTGAGAAACTCAAACATACACACACAAAAAAGAACATTTATAGTCAAAACACTTAAGCTGCCACACCTCATTATGCATGAACATACTGTAGATATGGGTCCAGACCTTTATATCACTCCCCCCTCATGAAGGAAACCAAACACAACCCGCCTTAAGAACAACTTTTGTTTTTCCTCCAGGTCGCTCACACAATCACGGTGCATGTGTGTCGGCCTTTATGGCTGTGTCACCTTTGTGTACCTATCCAGGATATCTGACTGACAATGTTATTTGAAACACTCCAGCACATTCCAACACAGAAGATCCAATGACACGAGCGGATGACGCACTAAAGCGCAGGGGCCCCTTCCTGTTTATACCACCACTTGCTTGCTTAAGGATCAAACAAGAGCTGGTCTTAAGAGTGGGCACGCCCTCCTGGTCCTGCAGTCAACCTCAATGTCAAGACCATTTCTATAAAGAAGGGAGAACTGCACACATCAATATACCCATACAATAAGAAGGAGAATTTTCTGTGCAACAGCTATTCTGCAGTGTGCATTAAGGAACACAAAAGGAGCGTGTTTATGTATTGACGTCTACGTTCTCCAACCGCCAACATGGAGCTTTTAATAAGCGACCGTCAAATAGTGTATGTATATGGAGGGTGTGTGTGTTTGCGAACAAAAAGCCAGCCTGACTCACCAGAATAAATGTCACTGTATTTCCATGGGGCATGTTACAGTCTTGTTTATAGAGAGCTAAATTCAATTAGCTGAATAATTCACTATTGAGTGCAACTGTGTGCACATCAGTATATTCACACCGAGAGGCGCACGGCTTTTATCATCCGCCCTGGCACAGTCATTTATAAAAGCTTCCAGGACACCAGGATAAACTAGTGATAAATGACTTCATACCACCATATTGAATTATAGGCCAAGGACATATACCTGTGACACACTGTGCTGCTATGTAGCAAACTGCCCCAATGTCTGGCAGAAGTATTCCTACCCCTGGATTTTTTTAGTTTTTATTTTTTCTAACATTTTGTCATGTTACAACTAACTTAATAAAATACATGTATTTCATTGTATAAAATAATGTATTTTATTAAGACTTTATATGATGGATCACCAATTTTGTCTCCTCCCTGACATGTCTGCTGTGTTCCTGTATTTATACTCAGATCAAAGTGCACAACTAGTTATGTAAAAAAGAAAAGAAAAAAGAAAAAATGTTGATGGACATATGGCTACAGGTAAGCCGTGTTTGCCAATTGTCAAACATCTGTACTGCATAAAATTTTGTTTTGGGGTACCAGGTCTTAAAACAAAATGCTTAAACTCCATATTTTTGTTTCTTTTAAAGGGCAGTATTACGTATTTTCCAGGAACACACTGAAAGTTTATGGCATCATAAAGGGCAAGACTTTTTTTTGAAGGGTTTTGCATAAGACTGACATAATACCGTCACAAACATGAAGCTTTTGTGAATGTTTGACTGTTGCCATGAAGTGTCATTCTGTAAATAATGACACTTTCAATGCAAGTTTTATTATAGCTTTGCATTAAAAGTGTAACTATTTACCAAATGACACTTTATGACAACTGTCATTAACATTCATAAAGACTCCTTCATGTTCATAACAAGTGTTATATAATGTTTATGACATGGGCTCACGTCATAAACATGATTCCATGTCATGTTTATGACATGACACTGACAACTGCAGTGTCATGTCAGTCTTATGCAAACCCCTTCAAATAAAGTGTTGCCCAAAAATGTAACTGTTACCATCAGTTAATATGATAATGCTTTATACATCTAATATGACTTAAAATAAATTTTACTTTGTAAACTAGCGCCTTGAAATTGGTCCTCTGTCTCTTTAAAAACTCCTACTCTTTCTGAAACTCCACTGTCAGGAAGCATGACAACATGGCTCTGCTTTTAACCCTTAATGACGGTCTTACCAGTTTTGCACTGAGAAGTAGCTTATTTAATAAGCACCAGGTGTTCCACCAGGTGTTTGCTAATCGCAGCTGGCTAGTCTGAAGGAGCTGAGTGAGGGAGTCATGGGGGTGGGCTGCTCTGTGTGAGGTGGCAGCTTGGAAACTCCAGGAGCTGTATCTCATAGGTGGTGCTAGGTCCACACAGGCATATTTGCACAGCTGAATGGTTGCCATGGAGACTAAAGTGTATCTCAAACATGCATGAAAGAATCAAAGAAAATCTCCAGTATGTTTTTTTTTCTGAGCAAATAACATTACGTATTGAGTTTTTTCAGTTGGTCTATCATCTAAAATCTAATTAAACCACATTCCAGTTTGTGCATAACAAACACCTCCATGTCATGTATTCTCTATTGCTTTTAAGTTCTGATTCAAAACAATAACATCTCTAAAAAAAAAGCAACAGAAGTTGCACACTTTGTACAAACATGTCAAAGTGTGATGAAATGACCATGTCAGCATGCAAGCTGCAGTACGCAAAAGTAACATGGTGGCACCCAGAGCTGCTTCCTACTGAGCCGTTTTCCTTATTTAACGCCTCTGACTGAGCTGGACTCGACATCCCCCTCATGCTGTATGCCATTCTTTCCTCTGGAAAGAAAATACATATTTCTGCAGCTCACCACCGATGCCATTAGCTAACTAAGCAGGCCATCAGTAGCAGTATGTGGGTCAGAGTGAGATCACTGAGAGCACTGTCACTATGCGTTTGTGTGTGTATTCATGTGTATTAATGCTTATATAAAACAGCGGGTCAGGGTATGTAGGTCAATCCCGACACGGATGAATACGACAAAGTGGAGGTCAACAGCTACGACCTTTCTAGGACACATTCATTATCTATCCAACGTTGAATGTTTGCGTGCGTGCGTGCGTGTGTGTGTGCGCAGCTGAGCAGTACAAAGGTCATCAGAGAAATGCCAAAGCTGCAAGATTAGGAACAAATATAAGCCAAATGCATCCACAATAAATTGTACATGTAAATCCACAGACCATCTGGAAGTCAGAAAATATGTGAAACTAAGCAGAAAAGGTAAAAACAACAGCTGGATTCTGGATACTGTTTTCTCGTCATATTCTGCCTAGCAACAGGGTCACCAAGAAGACTGAACTCATGATCTATGTGAGAATCTTCATGCAAGAAAGACATGGATGTTGAAAATTATTTTTTTATGATACCGTTATACTTCCACTCCATTTTAAATAGTGGGAATTATTTCTGTTCTGTTATGCTTAATATAATGTGATATTTTTTCTTGTTCCACAAATAGAAAAAAATGTTTTACAAACTGTGTGGGGAAGAAGAAAAAAAAATCAGCTGAACATTCCAGTCCAGTGCTGATTGGTTCATAAAGAGCAGTTTTTATGCATGTCTAATTCTAAGGCGCTCCTAATGCCTAGAAATCATCCAGAGTACTACTTTTTTGTTTTCACAAGTAGAATAAAAAACACACTCAGTCTTTGTTCAGCATAGAATGAACAAAGCATTCTATTTCATGTTTGATTATTCTAAGTAATTAAGATTTAAACCAGATATAATAAAACACAGTTCAGCCAATTCCTTAAAATCTACAAACCAGCCCTTTAATTTGGCACCAATAGAAAGCTTCAAAGCTAGTTAGCCAGTCAGATTTTTCTCAGTGTTCATGGTGGATACTTCCCCAATACTTTTTTAGCCATGTCTTATCAGCTAAATTGAACAGTACTTTTTTTAGCTAACTGTGTCAACTGCAGCTTTACAACAGGACACATTGTTCTATAATTCAAAATAAGAGTCTCAAACAGAGACATAGTAGGGTGTTAAGTGTAAAACATTCACCATTATATACCAGGCACATCATAATCACTTTTACAACACCAGACAAAGTCTGACTGCAGGTGTTTTAGGGCTTTATATTGTAAGATGTCATTACAGTCTGACCACATGTCAAGTAAAAAGTGTTACTAACTGAAAGCATTCTCGTGCTTGGGAGATAGTGGAAATAAAAAATGACCTTTACCTCAATGAAAATGGAGGTCGATAAAGGAGTGAAAAACTTAGCTGCAAATAAATACAATCATACTTATCCCTGATCTGATAGGACACCACCAGCTTGTGCTTCATTAAGTAGCCTAGTGATGTTTGTTTAGCGTCTACTGGTGTTTGTAATTGTCTGATTAGATCGTGAATGAATGTAAACCTGTTAACGGCAGAAGAAGCAAAACATGGAATGATTTATAAAAATTATTTATTCTTAATATGTTAAACAAAGCAAAGTTTACATCAAAGAATGGCAGCTGTTTTACCATGTACCATGGAAGCTCCAGTGTTCTTCAGTATCTTCAGACACAAACTCATCATTTCCTCATTCACTGTTTGTATGTTACTCTTTAGTCATTAGCTTGATGGTTGCCCTTTAGCAGTTAGCTTGAGGTTACTCAGTGCAGCACTTGTTACCACTGTTCCATGGTTCAAATCTCAGTATGGGGGCAGCCACTAGCTTCAAGGTTATTCTGTAGTTTCTAGGTTACTCTGTAGCTGTTAGCTTTTAGGTTACTCTTCAGTTGCCATCTTCTAGGTTTTCCATTGGAGGTTAGCTTCTAGCTTATTCCATAGGGGGCAGCTTCTAGGTTATTATATAGTCACTAGCTTCTAGATTACTTTGTAGCTGTTAGCTTTTATGTTACTCTTGAGCCACAGTCTTCTATGTTATTCCTTAACCACTACTCCTTAGCTGTTAGCTTGCAGGTTACTCTTTAGCGGTTGGCCTGCAGGTTAATCTTTAACCTGCAAGTTTTAACCTGTTCTTTAATCTAACAGCTAAATAGCTCTGTAGCTGTTACCTTGTAAGTTACTCTTTAGCTATACACATGTACTAAAAGTGGTTTTGTGATTATATAATTTACTGTACTGTACTTCTTACTATCCAGGGAATCTAAATACTTTCATCCTTTCTCTTATTAGCACAAGAAAGCAAATATCCAAAGGCTGCCATTTTTTAGCCCATTTCAAAATGCATGGACTCCATAAGCTGTCAGGGCAATCTTCTAATGGTGTAAAAAATTTAGCTGGTCTTAAGCCTGCTTTCCTTTAAGAGAAAAAGGAATGTGAGAGGAGAGAAAACAAAAGAAATGAGGGCAAAGAAGAATTTACTATTTTTTGGTCTTTCACATGGCTGCAGTCGGATGGTTGAGCATGTGCTGAGTTCAGTTTAGTTTATTTTGGTCATAAGATCCATAATAAACATTCCACCATCCATTAAACAATGTGCTCATACCACAAACTCTTGCCAAACCAATAAGATATTATTTTTTTTCCACAGACAGTTAACTACACACGTTTAATGTATTAATGTATGCTCACAGATGTACCAAATACTCACTCCCTTGACAGTTACACATCTGTTCATTTTTACTTGGGATTTGTTAGACATTCCTGTATTCTTAAGTTCACTTTTTCTGGACTTCAAACTGCTTCTGAGTACAGGGAAGAAACAAGTTTACAGCAAGCACAGCTAAGAAAAGAAATATTTGGTTGTACATGTAGGTTCAAAATTGAGTTAACATGTGGATCAGGTGGGTTACACAGTTAGAGAGGGAACAGTTCACAGTTAGATTGTTTTAAAAATGTGCACTGTCAAAACTAGAAGCTTTTTGTCAATTATTGTATTTCTGTTTTATATTAAGTAGATCCTGTTGCACATTTCTATTCTAAAGAAAACATGGATTTCTACTAAATGTGGTCATACTGTGAGAATCTCAGTCATGCCTAGGTTATACTGTTTCAAGTAGTGCTTTTTTTCCACCAATTGTCTCTTGGCTATCAGCAGTTGAGTATCGATTGGCAAATTGATTGACTGAGGACTAGTTGACAGGCATCACTTGTCTGTGAAAAAGATACCAGCTAAAGGACAAAAACTGTCCCTCTCTCTATCAAACACTTTCACTGTGATGGCAGTGTTGGGAGATTTACAATAAACTATATTTTCACTGCCTGGCTCAGCCTTAGATTTACTTAGCAAATTGTGCCACCATTCACTGGGATTATTAGATGAAACGGATGCTTTAAAACCAGCAACATTGGACAGAAAATAACTAAAGTGTGACTTCTAATTAAAACAGGAAAAGGAACAATCTGACTCTGGTTGCTTTACTTTGCAACTCCTCTCATTAAAATGTCCTTGAGCATGATGCTACACATTACCTCGCACTTGATAAGAGCATCTGTTTAATGATTTTGAATTAACATGTAAATGAGCTTTAAATGGTTTAGGTGAGACATTGGCGCGATCACGTTCACGTCTTGCGGTGGCATTTTTTTTTCCCCCACACTCCGCCCCTCCCCGCTGTAAACGCCAAACGTCAAACAGACACTGAGAATTAATAAGCTTGCCCCAAACACAGTGGTGACAATTAGGAACAGAGCTTCTATCCTTTTAATGGACCATTCGGAAAATGCTGGTGGTATTTCAATTAACGGACAATGGGCTGACATGAAATAATGACATATAGGAACTGTTAAGTGACCTGTGAGAATTAGGCAGTTGCGGCGGCACCTAGCCCTTTAATGGGACAGCATGCTTGAGTGTAGACAATAGAAGTTAATAGGAAATGTGAAATGATGATGTAGCTTCTGTCTAAAAGGGTGAGTGACACTAAGGAATAAAGCTGTTAGATCTTAATGCACTGTTGCCACCAGGATGAATCAGCTCTGCATTTTGTAGGCGTTAATCTGAAAGCTGCTAACAGCATGTACCCCCCAGTCAGTCAGTCCCACATTAACCTTGAGAGCAGTAAGGAGGGGGAGGAGGTAGCTCAAGTGACCTTTTTCTTCTATCCTTGCGCACACAAACCACCATCACCCTCACATATACAAAAATATATATGACCGACGGCTAACTTGGTGTGTAGTTGTGTGTACGAATGTATCCCTCCCTCTTTGTGCATCTTAGGAGAACCATCAGTGGAATGAAAGCAGTCCATCACAGGCTGCTGTAACACCATAGAAGCGGTCAGCGCCGATATGAAATGACCAAAACCTTTCCTGTTACACCTGGCGACAGGTTCTATGTAGACAGATGAAAACAACAATTTAAGCTAATATTGTTTTCGCAGAGCTACTCGTTGGTAAGCTATTTAATTACAATTCAGTAGTTTAATCTTCCAGAGTTTTCAAGCACTAATGACCAGGACTCTATCTGCTGATTCTTGAATTACTTTCAACACTGATAAGTCTCTACAAAACACGTAAGTTTTGTTTATAATACACAATCAAAATTCATAAATTCATATTTTTTGCTGAACAGATACTTTTGATGCAAAGATATACTCTGACAATAATAAAATCATGTCATATTTCTTGAACATTTTGATAGCAGAAAAAAATACATATCATCAGCAATATTAATATTGACTGATATTAGTCATTTTTTAATAGATCAGTATCGATAAAAAATACTGGGCCAACATTAACAGATATTTATTTCCATCTTGGTTTTCACTGAGTCAAAAGGGTCAAAAGAGTCATAAGGGTTGTGAAATATGTATAATATGAATGATATAGGAAATATCGGTTATCAGCCATAACAGCAATATTAATATTAGCCATCACTATCAGCACAAATTTTTGTAATGGGGATTAATAAAAAAAAGGAGATTCAAAATTTAACTAATGTTTATGGTTAAATAAACTTGTAATAGTAATAATTTATACTTTCATTAGGAATAATATTGGACATTACTGCTAGGGTTGTTGGACATCAGTCCGGTTTCAGCCAAAAAAATTAGTTTTCAATCATCTACAATCACTGGTATAAGCACTCCGCTCCAGCACTTAGTCCACTCCAGCATTTAGACCATTCCAGCATTTAGTCCGCCTCAGCATTCCTATCCAGCAGCGTGTCCTGTACACCGGCTCATTGAGTAATAATGAACGGGTTAGTTTTCTCATACGTATTGTTGTTGACTTGTGTTTTGTATTTGATTAATATCACTGGGTCAAACTTTTTCTAACATTCCAGAGTTCAAGATAAGTAATGAAAGTGCTCAAATCAAGTCAATATCGGTATGAATGTCGCCATCATATAGGAAGTGAAAGAGTTGTATCCCTGATTACTGTAGTAATTATTGTCAGTTTTATTCAAACATCTCTGAAACAATAACATTTAATAAATGTGACCTGATTTCCAACCCTAGAAGTTAAATATATGTGTTATATGTTTTCATATAACCAGAGTTAATTGATATTATATACTTTGCTCAACCTTTGGAATGTGACCATGGACTCTATTTTTCTATCCGACTTGACACACGCGCGCTCTCTTAAAAAGGGCTTCTGAGAGTGCAAAAAGCTCTTAAAAAGGCAACATTTGTGCTTGAGTGACCAAAACACTTTCTGAAGCTCTGCCTCTGCCCTCCTCTGCGTCCAGTCCACTCCTAGCACCGCTGTGCTGCTGTGACTACACTGGAGGGATATTTATAGAAAGCCGTTAACAATATCCTCGTCCCTGAATGGGTGTAATCGTATTATGCTGGAGGTGCTAAAAGCCTTAAGTTGGGAAGGCAAGTCATTGGAGGAAAAAGGCTGAGACACACAAGCTCCGTTCCCTGGGAATCTTAAGAGCAAGAAGCTTAGAGGCAGACAGAGAAGAGGGAATGAAGGCAAACAGACATATACAATCTGAGCATGGGGGGGGGACTGAGAACAAATGGAAGGAGGTGGGTGGTTGTTGTTGTTGATGCTGATGCTGATGTTGACAAGTCAGGAGGTGACGAGGAAGAATGAATATGCAAATGATGTTCCTGGTTGTGATTGTTGCGTTGACTGACTTGCGTGGAGGCTGAAAGCTGGGTGGTTGTGACGGCGTTTGGTATCGGTGGCTCTGAAGCTTTGAGCCGGTCATGGCGATGATAGATGAAAGACTGAACTTTAATCAGAATGGCGCCTGGAGCATTTTCAGGGAGGTAAACAGGTTAATCAGTCAAGCCCTCCCTTCCATCCTCCCCTCCGCCGTTCTCCTCCACTCTTTCCTCTGCACATGACCACTTCTGACATTGGCACGCCATTCGTCTATTTCCCATCAGCACCTCACTCTTCTCCTTGCCTCTCCCTCCCCTCCTCGCCTGTCACATGCCCCTCATTCCCTTACGCTGCTTTCCACCTCCCGGTGAAACCAGCCAGGAGGAAGCACGAACCCCCCACCTCTGACTTAAATCACACCATCAGGCATATCCCGCGATCTTATGAAGGGGAACTTCAAAGCATTCAGTTCGCTCCATTTAATATCTAACAGCGTCATCCACCATAAAGCGATGAGGTGGGAGGAGAGCATTCAGCAAACGGAGACTGTTCCAACGCTCTCACTTCCCTGCGTTATTGCTCTTCCACTAGCCAGCATCACAGGAGGTAGATAACCTGTGATCACGTCATATCTTCACACCCTGTCAAAGAAGCACGGTGAAATCTAATGAAAAGAGAGAAAATAGCTGCATTATCTACAACTTCCACTATAACAAGGGCTTATTTATCAAAGCGCCCCATCTGAGAAGCAGCACAGCATGATACTAATACAGAAATATGTGCATTTCAATTCAGTCCATTTATAGAAACAAAAATAACAACAAGTCATCTCAATGCACTTTACAGTCAGCTTCAATTCAAATACAGACACAGAACCCGGTTCAGATCAGATTCTGTGAAGATCAATCTAATTCCATCCATTTCTAATTGGAATATCCAATAGATTTCCAGAATCAGTTTGATGTTTTTCCCCCAAAGTTGAGACATCCTGGACATTTTGTAATATGAATATTAAGTCATGTTACTCAAAGGTTCCACCAATCATGAAACAAAATTATTCATTCTTATTTTCCAATTGTAGTATTGAGCCTCATCACTAGTCTTCTCTGGCATCTAGACTTCAGTGAACCAGTTCAGTTTAAAACTGTAGCACGCTGGTGTTTTTAAAGACTTGTCAATAAGGCCTGGAGAATCCCATACCGCACTGTCAATGATCTTCAGTACTTTTATTTAGTTTGTGGAGAAACTCCAGAAAATTGTGTTTTTGTGCTTTATTTAGACAGACAATGTGGTTTTAAGTCTATCTGGCATCCTAAAATAAAAAAAAGTTTGAACGAGTTCACCTTCAGTCAGTAAAGAACTACAGATGGGCAAGACGTTCAATTTGTAATGCGTCAACTCATAGTTGAAGCATGTCATTTAAACATAAATCATATATATATATATATTATATATATATATATATATATATATATATATATATCTGTTAGACAATAGAAGAATAAAAAATATCTGGAAAAGCAAAAAAAAAAAAATTTTTTTTTTATTCTTCTATTGTCAAACAGATATATACATCTGTTAGACTATAGAAGAATAAAAAATATCTGGAAAAGCAAACATGTTTCATAAAAAAAACCTACATTTTTTGCCCCATACTTTTCCAAACTATGGAGAAACTCTCATAGTCCTGAAAGCCAACATAGTGCAAATCAACCCTAATTATAATACAGGACAATCAATCAAAGTTAGTATTTAAAGTGAAGCATGCCTATAGCACCATTATGGTCAAAGTATTCCTTTTCGGCCGCATTTTCCTGGCAGATCAAAAAGTTCAGGTCTTCTCCAAACTGACAGGAGCACCTTGTTCAGGCAGAACCCCTAACCACCGGAAAAATCAGACAAGCTCCGACTGTCAAAACACAACCAGAAACTAGCAATCCCCACGAGTTAACCATCTTAAGATACATTCTGCGATTCCTCTATACTGCACTCAAACAGAAGCATCTCTCCTTTCCTCACATTCAACCAACCCAAATAAAATTAAATTTAAAAAAACATAGAACAAGCCACTTTGGCAACGTAATTATGAATCTCACACAGTCTTAATAGCTCCTATGAAGACAAACCACATCTGATCTGACACTTCCCATACCAGCTCCACAACCACAATGCATTTAGGCAGTTGCAGGCACTTGGAAGCCTAGATTACATTGTGTTGTCTGGGGTTTTAAACCACAGACTCTAGTTAGCAATCAACAAGACCTGCCTCTTGCCAAGATAAACTTCACAGGCAGCTCACTGCGCATTTACAGGCTTTGTTGCAGATTGGCTTTAGGACACTTGTTCGTTCTCACATTTGTCTTGGAGACAACGAAAAGTTGCTTGCTGTGTGATATGAAGAAACACTTAAAATAAGGCCTGTGTGCATATACTGCATTAGAAGCAAAGCGTGCGCTGCGCCATGTTCAAACATTAGAGCTATGGACTTATTCCCCCTTCTTACTTTTGTAACAAAGATGTTAGTAGTGAGCACAATTGAGCACTTCAGAGGGTGAAATGAAGCTATTAATGATCCAACAGTGCATAACTCAAAGTGGCAGCGAAAAAGGAGGAGCATAACACAGCCAGAATAGCCTTAAGAAATAATTACAGCAGGCAGAGAGCTGTGTGGGAGTTAAGAGGAAAACGGGACTGAAAAGTGCCTCCAGGCATTGGTTATGTTGTTGAGAAAAGGGAAGTGAAGCTGGCTAATACACAAACACACCCACACACACACATATATATATATATATATATATATATATATATATATATATATATATATATATATATATATATAAAACGCAAGGAAATTAGGGAGGGTAAAAAGGGGCTGAAATGCAATGCATTCATAGCAGTACATCAATACGCTCAAACTTCTATAGCGAGCACATGTAAATACATCATAGATGGATTCCTGGAGGGCCAACAAATCCCATGTGACTTTCCAACAGCCCATCCATTCTCAAGGGGGATTTTATATCATGTGAAATGAAGGGAATGCTATATACATTGCTGGAGTCTTCCATTACCAGTGGATTACTGCTGCCCACCTCCCCACAGCACACCGCCCCACTCATCCCCATCCCTGAATTCAATATGCACAGCTTTTATTCCTATTACTGTATGCCTCAATGTTAGAGGAGTTTCACACAAAGAAGTTGGGAGATTCAGTACAGACAAAAATCTGCTCACATGCGACTTAGAAGACCTAAACTTTTATGCCTCATCCAATCTGAGATACAAAGATAGAAATCCAAAAGTTAAAGCAGAGAGTTGTGACGCAACGCCTTCTTATAACATCCTAGGTTTTCAAAGTTTGGCATCCAGTAGGAGGCATTGCCATTACCACTGCCTTAAATAAAGTATTCACACATTATTATGATAAGCAAAGAAAAGGATACATATTTTTATTGAAGATTCCTTTACATCATGAAGACCAATGAACACAACAGACAAGTCGAGTTGTGGACAAGTTCAAAGCAGGGATAGGTTAGAATCCAACATGCCATCATCTGAACATGGGAAGGGGAAGGCACAACAACAAACCAATACAAGGTTCTTGAACTAAAGAGACAGGCAAGGCATGGAGAATCTCAAGCAGAGAAGAAGTCATGAGACTCATGGTGACTTTAAAGGATTTGCAGCTCTACAGGTCTCTAGTAATTTGGCACTCCACTAATCTCATCATTGCCAAGCTGGAGGGTGTGCTTTGATACAGCAATGATAGGCCATCTGATCAATGTTGAGAGACAGTAGTCAGATATAATAGAGCTAGGTGCAGAGCAATCCTTGAAGAAAAACTTCTAAAGTCTTGACATTATCTCTCTGCATCTGTGAACATAACCAACCAACCCACCCGATATATGCTATTTTTAGCTCAGTTGAAATACAGTCTTCAATTCAAAGATATACAGTTTTCTCAGCCTCATTGTGGCCAATGAAACCCTGCTTTCTGAGCAGCATACACACAAAGCTGAGAGGAGGCTACAAACTGCAGACTGCAACCAAGTTCAGCCAAGAGGAACACATAGTTTTAGCTGTGACAGAGTTTTGTGTTCTATGTGACACTTCTTACAATGATTATGGATATACATCAAAAAGGTAGTCTTATGGGAACTTGTTGGTGCCAGCAAGCTTTCAGTTAATTCCAGAGTCTTCATTCTCAATACCTTGTCATGGACTGCTTTGAAAATTTCAAAATTCTCTCCAAGTTAATAACCAATCAAATGTCCTGGAGACAAGTGATCAGAGAGTATGACTCGCAATGCTGCCGTCACTATCGTGTCCTGTGTGTTGGGTTTCTCCCCGGGTGGCGATGATTCCTGGCTGTCACTCCACGTGTCGATACCAGGGGTGGAAACAAAAGACTTGAGTCCTCCGTCAGATCCACGACCCTTAACATACAGCTACGGGTACTGCAGAATGGTTTTGAGTAAAACATAATTATGTGTTGGAGAGGTACAATCAAAGTCCAGACTTAATTCCAATTGA
Source organism: Poecilia picta (assembly GCA_033032245.1). Classification (NCBI taxonomy): domain Eukaryota; kingdom Metazoa; phylum Chordata; class Actinopteri; order Cyprinodontiformes; family Poeciliidae; genus Poecilia; species Poecilia picta. The sequence goes on from CM065371.1 coordinate 2,011,254, forward strand.
GAATCTGTAGCCAGACTGAGATTAAAATTACATGGAATTTGCCAGGGGCCAAGTTGCTGTAGAGAAATATTCACTTGACCTACAAAGGATCTGGCTGAAAATGTTTGGCAGAAGAAACCAGACAAAAAGAGAAAATGGATTTAAGGCAAGAAGGTTTAATAAAAGGAGAAATATTGATTTCTCTCTAGATCTAGGTACATTTCTCCTGACAAAATCCAATGCAGTCAACACCACTTCTCCCATCTGCAAAACATTAATGCACACCTACAGGCAAAGGAGACAGGATAGAGGAAACAAATGAGGGTGTCAGTAATCGTAAATTACAGTAAAGTAACATACTTTATGGAGGTTAGGAGTGCCTGAGAAAAACTAGTTAATGTAAAGAATAAAAGTGAGAAAAACAGGTGGAGGGACAAATCAATTCTGAATGAAGCTTGGCAGGAAAAAAGGAGGAATACAACAAAAAGGGGATGGACTAAAAGTTGCTCAAACAGAGAGGAGGAAGAGAAAGAGCAGGGAAGATGCACCTTGTCAGAAAGATTGAGAGTGCAGAAGGGAAAATGAACAGGCAGGGAGGAACAGAGAAAAGAATGAAGATAGAGAGCGAGGGGAGATGAGAGGATGCCTTATTTTCTTCCATCTCAATTTGCACAAAACTTTCATTACCACCAATTTAGGTTGGGGGCCGTAGGCTGGACCATTAGGAGAGCCCAGCATCAATCAGCCTAATCTCCCTCCTAGGCTGCTAAATTACAGCGCCCAGTTGCTTATTAAAATTTGTCGCCCATCTTCCAACACCCGCTACTGCTGCAGATTATACAGGGGCCCCCAGACAAATCTGTTCCAGAGAGGAGGTGGAGGAATACAAGACGGGAAGGAACTACAGGGATAGTGGAATGGTGGCGGGGGTAGGAGGCGATAGGGTGGATCAGAGCAGGGGACGATCATCTGTTTTGATTTATACACTCCTATAGATCTGCTTGCGTTTGCACTCTGACTGATTCATCCCATATACACCCACACTTGCCCACATCCTCCCTAATGCAGTTTTCCATCGCTGTCAGCACCCAAACACACAACACTGACATAGTGTTGTGTGTTTGGGTGCAGGATTTGCAACTCCTCCTGCTGTACACTCAATCAAAGCAGTAGCCAGATAAGACACATGATGAATGGCGTAATTGAAGGCAGCGGTGGCGGGGTAATGCCGCGTCGTCCTGGGTACAGGGCTCGGAGGGGGTGGGGTTATTGGCACGCGGGTGATTAGCCTGTAGGATTTATCGTTATTGCCCTTCTTATTAAAAAATACTAACGCTGTCTGCTTCACCTACTGTAGCAAAGCTCCCATTCCAGACCGTAGGCCATCACTTCTGGATGGATGAGGAGACAGCTGAGCTGCACCCTTATGGATTGAGGAAGCGCTCTTTGAAAGGCTCCACAAATATGTAGGTGAAGGCTGCAAGGCTTCAACATGCTGTACATACCTTGACAACAACTCACACACTGATTCACAGTCAAGGTGAGAGATGGCATTCCTCATTGCATACCTTTAGCACTACAGTGAATTCTTTCGGAAAAAAGTAGAACCTTTTTTTGGATTAATGGGGTAAAGTTGGCCAAGAAGGAAACGCCAGTCAGTTCCATCAAATCTGGCAAAAAGAAGGACACATTTGGAGAAGCCTTTAAATCTTGACCGATTTTGTCATATTGCTGTGATGGTATGACGTAGACCCTGAATCTGGACACATCCTTGGTCTGCTACACGGAATAAGCCATCAAGCCTTGTGTGACTTTTTAAAATGACAGCTAGATTTTGTGCATGGCTTACAAAACCAAATTTTAGACCATGTGCATTATTTTGTTGCGTGCCCTGCTCCGTGTGCTGTTCTCGAATGGGTATGGTTCTCGAAGTGCAACAACAAGCTGCTGAAACTTAGCAAGATGCTAAGTTCATAAAGCAGCAAAACAACCTTTCCTTAAGTTATCCCCAAGCCTGCTGAATATATCTTCACTGAAAAAACGTCACTGTCAAATTACGTTACAAATCGTAGAGAAAGCAGACAGGAAACATGCTTAGTAGTAGAGTAAAACATCATCAGCGGGAGCAGGTGTGAGCATACTGAAGACAGTGGGGTGTATGAGTTGACAAAATACATGTTGCTTCAAGAAACATGGCTACCCCAGCACCCGGAGCATCATTCAAAAGTGAGTTATGATGCATTCACAACAGCCCTGTTTAGTGCATTATCAAACTCTAGCTTGTTTGGCTAGAAAGTCCGGTTCTGGTGCTGTTCGAATGCATATATGAATGTCAAGCGGGCTGCAGACCTTTCCAAAAGCAGGAAGTGAACTATTGCGCAGGGCATTCTGGGTAAAAAATCATACAGGCACAAACATCTGACCCCCCCCCCGACCGCCAGGTTAAGCAGCTTTTCTGGGGGAAACCCTGCAGACACAAATTCAAGAATCCTTTTAAAGCAGAAACACGCCATCTGAAGTTATTATCTTTGGACCGAAAGAGGAACGAACCAGAGTCAATGCGCAGCTTCAGTTACTACAACTACAAACCAGCAATCAGGCCCGAAACCTGGGAGCAGTGATGGACTCTGACCTGAACCTTCAGAGTCGCATCAAATCAGTCACAAAGTCGGCTTTCTATCATCTGAAGAACATCTCCAGGATTAGAGGACTAATGTCTCAGCGAGATCTAGAGAAGCTCATCCATGCATTTATCTTTAGCCGCCTTGATTACTGCAACAGCATCTTCACAGGTCTGACTAATAAATCAATCAAACAGCTGCAGCTGATCCAGAACGCTGCTGCTCGCATTCTCACTAAAACCAGGAAAATAGAGACATAACACCAGTTTTAAAGTCTCTACACTGGCTCCCTGTAGCTCAAAGGATAGACTTTAAAATACTGTTGTTAGGTTATAAATCACTGAACGGTTTAGCACCACAATACCTTAAAGATCTGCTAGTGCCGTACCAACCGTCTAGGCCCCTCAGATCTTCTGGTTCTGGTCTGCTCTGCATCCCCAGAACCAGAACGAGACGAGGAGAAGCAGCATTCAGCTTCTACACACCACAGATTTGGAACAAACTTCCAGAGCACTGTAAAACAGCTAAAATACTGAGTGTCTTTAAATCTCAAATTAAAACCCACCTGTTTAGAGTTGCTTATGGATAGACTGAATGTTTTTACGTTTAATAATGATTTTAACTCTTTAAATCTTTTTCAAACTCTGTCTTGTTCTGTTTTTATTTCAAATTGTGAAAAGCACTTTGAAATGCCTTGAATCCTTGTAAGAAGAGTTGCTTATGGATAGACTGAATGTTTTTACTTTTAATAATGATTTTAACTCTTTAAATCTTTTTCAAACTCTGTCTTATTTTGTTTTTATTTTTATTTCAAATTGTGAAAAGCACTTTGAAATGCCTTGAATCCTTGTAAGATACAAAAACTCTGAGGTTTGAATCCTTGTATGATGTCGAGGTTTGAGATGTTTTAAAATGTTTTCACTTTTAAGTTTTACTTTTAATAATGTTTCTATCTTCTAATCTTTTTCAAAATCTGTCTATTTCTGTTTTCATTTCCATTTTAAATGGTGTAAAGCACTTTGAAATGCCTTGCTGCTGAAATGTGCTATACAAATAAAATTTGATTGATTGATCACATACTACAAATTTGGTCAAACCAAGCAACACAACCTGGCAAACGTACAGCAAAGCAAAAATTGTAGTGCCAACATCTACGGACACAGTAGCCGAAGGGAAAGCCACAAATAACAAAGACCTTTACTTCAAATACTTCAGTATTTAAAGATTCATAATGGGTTCAGACAATACTCTTTTCTGTTTATATGACTTAATGCAGGTTGAACTGGGATCTATATTGTATATTTTTTCTTGTTTTCCAGTTGATGACATTTACTGCCGTTTCACAGTGTGTTTTTGATTTATACAATGTGCTCTGTTCAAGATCTAGTGCTGTATACAGTGTCTCTACCTCACTCCGCTGCCAGCAGCCCGGTGTGTTGCTGCTCAGGCTGAGTGATCGGTGTGTTCCTTTTGCACAACTTGGCTTCTAGCTGATGATTTAACAAACAAACCTTTATTCAACACAAAAAAAGAAATAAAAGTAAAACGGGAGAAATAAACAAATGAAGGCAAGAGAGGGAGATGAATGATCAAGTTGGCTGAGAGAAGGAGACAAAGGTAATAAAAGGAAGACAAAAAACAGATGGAAGACAAAACAAAGGGGACATTAGCTTAAATGAAAGTTTATTAGCTGTATCAGTCAGTCAAGTCAGGATGGGGTTGGGAGTTTTGCCCCAGGCCTTTCACTCTTCCTCTCCATCTTTTACCAGCCTTCACCCTCTTTCTGTGTGTGTGTGTGTGTGTGTGTGTGTGTGTGTGTGTGTGTGTGTGTGTGTGTGTGTGTGTGTGTGTGTGTGTGTGTGTGTGTGTGTAGGGAGGGAGGTTTTGGAGGGGAAGGCGGGCATGACGGGAAAACATTAGGTTGCTGGCGACTAGCCTGAACACCAGCCAGTAATTGGCTGGGGTAATGGTCATGTCCAGACAAATAGTGTAGGCCTTAACCACGTTAGGCGGAGCAGTTGGTTGCTCCAGTATTCGCAATGCAGCAGCCAGCACGTGGCTGTGGATTAACATCATCAACATGAGATTTACGAAGATGCGGCATCGAATCAAACGCACTCTGAACTGCCTTCTCGTATAGTAGATATTTGGGAGACAAGCGACAGATAGAACTGAACAACGAAAGTCAGCGAGAAACGAGGAGCAGGAGGATGAAGCTAATATTTCATCCGTCCCTCCCTCCTCTTTGCATCCCTTTGCCTTCTGTCTGATGGCAAGCTGAGCCGCTAATGTCCATTGTGTCTGGATGGGCTGCAAAGGAACAAAGTCTGCCTCTGCGTATCTTTATGTGCGTGTGTGTATTTTTGTGAAAATGAGACGTAACTGCTCCTACAGTAGCTAAATAACACGCGTGCAGTAAATGGATAAAGACGAGTGAGCGAGAGAGAGAGTGAATGGGTGTGTGATGGGAGCCCCTCAGCCATCCAGCTATCATCTCCTGCCAGACAAGCCCCACCAAGCCATCCCAGCTGGATAATGAGATCCATTATGATTTACGGGCCAAGAGGACAGCCAGACCAAGCAAAGACACAGACACACACACACGCACACATGCAGAAAAGCAACTGAAATTTGAAACAGAATATAGAGCAGCACAGAGAACCCCCATTCATAAACACGCAGAGCAATGTGCACCAAACTTTGTGCATGTGTAGGCTTTGCTGGTTGCCTTCAGGCTACACTATAGTGGCTCCTCTTTCAGACCGCAATTTGAGAGCTCCCTCCATCCCTTATTCACACTCACACGTCCCTCCCTGATCCACCTCTCACCTGACAAACAGAGAAAGACAAGCAGCTCCCACACAGCGACACGCAATCACACACCGCTTTCCAAGCAAGAAAGGTCTGCTTGCATTCTGTAAGGGAGTTTTAACCCAGTATGAATGCTGGAATGGATTACAGTCACAGGTAAAACAAACAGAGGTTAAAGGTTTGCACTAGCGGCTGATGGGACCAGCTATGGATTTTTGGAAGCTTTGCCTAAATGCTGAAAGCAACATTTCATTGACTGGCTGTGTCTCTGTTGACTTGAACTGTTTACTCCCAGACAGCTGGCCAATTGTGGTTTTGATTTTTTTTCTTTTTTTTAATTCACAATGGGATTTAGGAGTTTATATGTTCTGATCTGTGGAATAAGCTGCCAGTCTGGGCACAAACCAAAAGAGGTTTTTCCACCAAAACAGTTCCAGTGCTCAACTAGTGCTTAGCTGGTTGTTAAAAAAAAAGGAAGAGAACTGGTTTCGTTTTTTTATATCATATCACCAAAAAACCTGAATCACTTTGTCTCTGTGCATCCATACAGGATTCATCCCTACAAACATGCATCTTCACTTTCAAAAAAAACTCAGTTCCAAACAACAATTCATGTCAGAATGATTCACACTATGGTGGCTTCTGATCTGTACTGATCAATGCAACAAGGAATTGGAGAAACAGTTTAGATTTATCAACACCGGATGATGATCTGGAACAGTGTTTCTCAACCTTTTTTGGTATAAAATCGAAAGTCATTTTTATCTATTGGTGTAAATATCAAACAAGTGTTATTACAGTGTTATACACTAAGAATAATAACATCTTAACATCTAATAACATCTAATTTTGGTATTAGACCAAAATTAAAGGTCTAATACTTTTTTAATGACTTTTTCTTTTGGTATAAAATCGAAAGTCATTTTTATCTATTGGTGTAAATATCAAACAACAAGTGTTATTACAGTGTTATACACTAAGAATAATAACATCATCTTAAAAAATAATTTTTGTGACTTTCTGAGTTGATATTAGCAAATATGGTTAAATTTTAGAATAAATGTGGGGAAATCATAATTTTCACAACTACTAATTAATTTAAACTTTTCCAACCACCACTAGATTTACGCTAAATCCTTCTATGGTGCGAGACCAGGCAGTCTTCTTGCCCTTTTCCCTAAAAATCCTCAAGAATCTGATGGTGATCTGAGCGATGATGACCAAGTAGAAGTTCCCTTGGAGCAGCCAAATGACAACGCCGACCCAAGTTACACCTCAGGCTCCAACAAAAGCACAAGAAGAATCTGGAAGCAGGAAGACATTGATGAGTTCCAGGTTCTTAATTCAAGATTTGAACCCCCTAAAGCTGTGCCCTAACCCTACCCTACCCTAACCCTTTCAGTATTTCAAAATGCTCTTCACTAATGAGATGATTGAACACATCACACCAATTTGTACTCTGCTCAAGAGCTGGGGGATCAATCAAGACTAGCCCTGAAGAAAGAGAGCATTTCCTAGCGATCCTTCTTTTTATGGGTGTTTTCAATTTCCCGTCACTGGAGGACTACTGGCACCATGAATCACGTTTCGACCTGATCGCTGACACTGACTGAAGATGGGAAAATTAAAAACGCAATATTTCCTTGTTCAACACAATGCTTTCCTTGGTTGAAATTAAAACCAGTGTTTTGTGGCATTTTGACAGATATAAACTGTATCCAATACCCCAGACATTTTTTGTTGATAATTTCTTTATAAATTAGCATTTTATTTTAATTTATCTACTGTACTTGGTATTTTTATTAGGTCATGTGCAAATCTAGTGTTGGTTGAAAAGTTTAAATTAGTAGTAGTGAAAATTATGATTTCCCCACATTTATTCTAAAATTTTATCATATTTGCTAATATCAACTCAGTCACAAAAATTATTTTGTAAGATAATGTTATAATTATTCTTAGTGTATAACACTGTAATAACACTTGTATCATATTTGCACCAATAGAGGAAAATTACTTTTGATTTTATACCAAAAAAAATAAATGTCAACTACATTAGCTTAATTTGCTACATTTACCATTAAGTGTCATCTCAACCGTTTGGTAGAGATCAATATTTCCAAAACCGAAGGATCTGTTGAAAAAAAAAAATTGATTGCGTTTATGAAATGCAAAAAGAATGCAAAGAAAAAAATTTCACAGGTTTTTTTCTTGTTGTGGTTGAAATTAAAACCAAAGTTTTGTGTCATTTTGACAGAAATAAACTGTATCCAATGCCCCAGACATTTTTTGTTGCTTATTTCTTTATAAATTAGCATTTTATTTTAATTTATCTACTGTACTTGGTATTTTTATTAGGTCATGTACTTTAACCATAAAGGACATCTCAACCGTTTGGTAGAGATCAATATTTCCAAAACCACAGGGTCTGTTGAAAAAAAAATATTGATTGCATTTATGAATCACCCTAGGGTAAAAGAAATGCAAAGAAAAATTTTTCACAGGTTTTCTTCTTGGTGTGGTTGAAATTAAAACCAGTGTTTTGTCTCATTTTGACAGAAATAAACTGTATCCAATGCCCCAGACATTTTTTGTTGCTTATTTCTTTATATATTAGCATTTTATTTTAATTTATCTACTGTACTTGGTATTTTTATTAGGTCATGTAATTTAACCATAAAGGACATCGCAATCGTTTGGTAGAGATCAATATTTCCAAAACCACAGGGTCTGTTGAAAAACAAAATATTGATTGCGTTTATGAATCACCCTTATATAAAAGAAATGCAAAGAAAAAAATATTCACAGGTTTTTTTCTAGGTGTGGCAGTTAAAGGGATATTTATCATCAAAAATAATACATATAATAATATAAAAATAATACAGGTGTCTATGAAAAATGCAATGAACATTCAAGTTAAAATTGGTAGGTCTAACAGCAGCCAATCAAATTGGAAAAAATATTCTTATTTTGTGCCATTTTCTAGTTGTTAAATGTTCCACAAAATGACCAGAAAAAAGATGAACAACATGCCAGTTTAAACTTTGATCTATTTTCAAACTGACTGAGCTCTGCAACATTAAAACATGGATAGAACTGTAACTACATTAATCATAGCTCTTCTTCTCTTCAGTGTTTCTGTCGGTTTCTGGTGGTGCAGCTCTGTGCTGCCTTCAGGATAATGGGACATCAGAGCATCATCCATAAAATTTCACCCACATGGCATTTAATGTGCAAACCAGAGCTTTCAGTGGAAAAACAAAAGTTCCAGGTCCTTTTAATGCCATACAAATATGAGACAGAAACATGGATTATATCTTTATATAGACCTGTCTGTTGATCATAGATTAATAGTTTTACTGGACAGAAATTACAAAGAACAAATCTGGTTCTTAATCAAATCCTAATGAGTCAAATTGAAAGTGTCATGGAGTCATCGGCCTCATGACATTAACACTGACATGAAAAATAATATTGAAGAAATAAATATATCAAATCTAATTAAAAACATAAATAAGTGATCAGTTATTTACTGTCAGTCTGTAATATCTCAGCAAACCCATGGCACTTCAGCAATATTATTTTACCTTTTATCTGGAAATAGTGTCCGTTTATTCTTGCCATACAGTCCTCTGTATTAATTATTGCTCTAAAAGTCTTGCCATACCAGTTTATTCCTCTGTATTTACTTTAGTTTCTTAGTTTATTCTTGCATTTTGTTCTTCAATTCTATTTAGTTTGCTTTGATTAATATTATCCTCTCCTGGTTTATTGTAATGTCCACTTTAGTTTCTTTCCTCTTGCTAGATTTATTTGATCATTTATTGACACTATTCACTCAGTCTGCTGCGCCGCCTAATCGTCATGTGTTTCACATCATGTGTTGATTTTTTCACTGTTCAGCGTCAGATTCTTTGTTTTTATGCCATAATTCACATCTAGTTCATCGCTCCGTATTATGTCCCGCTTCTCCTGTTTCAGAGTTTTGCACAAAGTGTGCCTCAGTTTTTTTTGTTGTTTTTTTTTTGCAGCGGTCGGGAAGCGTATCGATGGGGAAAAGTACGGTGGCCGTGAGGTGCAAAGCAATTACAAATTACAAAATCACTACAACATTAACGAAAACACTACAACATTAACGCAAAGCAATTACAAATTACAAAATCACTACAACATTAACGAAAACACTACAACATTAACGAAAACACTACAACATTAACGAAAACACTACAACATTAACGCAAAGCAATTACAAATTACAAAATCACTACAACATTAACGAAAACACTACAACATTGACACAAAGCAATTACAAATTACAAAATCACTACAACATTAACGAAAACACTACAACATTAACGAATCACTACAACATTAACGAAAACACTACAACATTAACGAAAACACTACAACATTAAAGAAAACACTACAACATTTACAAAACGGAAAAGGTAGGTCTCAGTGGAGACCTAAGAAATCGCTGATTGGACTACAGCTCGGTTTACTTTTGAACCGGAAGTTATTCTGGCTTTACGTGTTTTTTTAAAACATGAATGTACTTGGTGATCCACACATAGACATAATATAATGATAGACGCCTCATGCTCCGCTCTCCCCTATTGACGAGATTTAGGGCGGCCATCTTGAAGCGGTAGACCACTCCACTCAGCCTTATGTGTTTAGCGGGCAAAATGACATATCAGCGCATTTAATCGATCATAACACACTTTTTTGTCACTGGAAACTATATTCAGACATCTATCAAAGCTACATTTATAAATAATTGTATTATTTAAGTATGTTTTTAATACATAGTTCAGCATTTTTAAATATGATTAGTAGCTATAACAATAGAATATGAATGGAATATTCTGATATCGATGTATGATGAGCATATTACAAAGCACACAGCCGTGAATAATTTATGGTGAATGGCTGTGTGTATAATTTATTATAATAATACATAGTTATACAACTATACAATCACAAATAAATAATGATTAATACTGAATAATATATATTGGATGCATGTTAATATGTATGTATATGTATGTATGTATATATATATATATATATATATATATATATATATATATATGTAGCCTATATAAAAAAAATCTTAGATTGTAAACAAAGATCAAGACAAATATTTCACTCCACAACTGTCAGTTAACATCTAATTTGTTTTATAGAATTACACTTAAATACAAATTAATTTGCACAAATTTCATTAAAAAATATATGTACGTATATATACATACATATAAACATGCATCCAATATATATTATTCAGTATTAATCATTATTTATTTGTGCCATTATTAATTAATCATTATTTATTTGTGTTTGTATAGTTACATAAATATGTATTATGTAGTGACCATTTGTCCAAAAAACTTAAATTCAAAAATCAAAAAACTCAAAACTCAAAGGTGATCAAAACAAAAGGTGAATCAAACTCAAATAGTCACCTGATGCACATGGATTCTTGTTTATGCAGCAAAAAGAAATCAAAAGTCAAAATATGGTTCTTTGGTTTTATTTGCAGATCAGGCAAAAGGTTACAGGCTTCTGCTCCCACTCCTGTACCTGTTCACTGACTGACAAAATGAAAATCGATGTGACTGATTAGCTGGTAAAAAACCTTGTGACCACCACATGCATAATAAGCTACTTAAGACCCACCTACTTATACCGTGAAATACCCACATTCCAATCTGAAATTAATTAACTAATTAAGTGAATTACTAAACAAAAAACTTATTCTAAACAAAAATTAAAATAAAAATTCTAATGATAAATCAATTAGAAAAACAAACAAATGCTAAGAATAAACTAAACAATTTAAATTCTAAGATTTAACAAAACAATGGGAAGAATAGCTCCTACAGGTATATATATGTCTATCTTTGTTGTGAAATGTTGTTTGTGGAGCCTGACATCAATAATCCATCGATCTGAACAACAATATCCCTGTTGTTTTGATTGGCAAAGTAGGAGGGACTACCGCTCTAAGATGGCCGCCGTATTTCCTGCGCCGGAGCAGCCAATGCGGGGTCTACTCTTATATTATGTCTATGCTCACTCAAACTGAGCGTGCCAGAATAACTTCCGGTAAACCAAAAGTAAACCGAGCTGTAGTCCAATCAGCGATTTCTTAGGTCCCCACTGGGATCTACCTTTTCCGTTTTGTAAATGTTGTTGTGTTTTCGTTAATGTTGTAGTGTTTTCGTTAATGTTGTAGTGATTCGTTAATGTTGTAGTGTTTTCGTTAATGTTGTAGTGTTTTCGTTAATGTTGTAGTGTTTTCGTTAATGTTGTAGTGATTTTGTAATTTGTAATTGCTTTGCACCTCACGGCCACCGTAGAAAAGACAGTCTGACGTAAACCTTTTAAAACAACGGAAACAATTTCTGCATTCTGATTATTGAAATTTAAAAGTCCTGTGTTGTTCCATCACCCCTGTTTCATACCGGACCACTTAACGCTATAAAATGAACGCTCTCTATCGTGGTATCACCCATGGAGGGATTTCTTTATTTAAATAGGTTCATTTTTCAGAGGGAGACACAGTGAGGGTATCGTGATTTTAGCTACCAGTAGCAGGAGAACGGAGCTGCGCCAAGAAGCTAACAGAAGCTAACAAACACTGAATAGAAGAAGAGCTGCCATCGATACAGTTGCAGCCAAGCATGATTTAATGTTACACAATACAGTTTTACAAAGTTGCTCAAAGTCTAAACTGGTATTGTTGTGCATTTAAGGTGCAAAGTTTACCTTCGACCAAACGCCCCCCAAAGGCATCCCAGCGCCCCCCTTTTGTAAAAATGTCCTCCAGCGCCCCCTGCCGTCCTCTGAACGCCCCCTGGGGGGCGTTACTGCCCACATTGAGGACCGTTAATCTAAAAGAATCACTTGTGTTTACAAACAAAGCTGTGAGCTGCATTTATAAATGCTTTTAACCCTCCTGTTGTCCTCATTTTGTGGTTGTGGTAGATTTGGCTGTGTTTCTCGGGTCATTTTGACCCAAAGACAACAGGAGGGAAGCAGATTGTAAACATAGCAGTGACACATTTCCTTTTCAGAATGAGTGATCTTAAACTGTGAGCAGACAAGCAAAGACAAACATTTCCAATCAATTTCAGCTCTCATTCCTCTGACTGATACATGTTCATTCTTAATTCATTGATTGTTCAGTCTGCACTAGATCTGAAAACTTATTATGCCATCACAGATTTCAAGCCTTCAAATTCTATGGCATTTCTTAATTTAACTATAAACACAAAAAACAATACTTTTAGTGTATTTTAACAGTTCAGTGTTTGCAGTTTGCAGAGATTAGGTATCAAAATCCACACTTGAGACTCCCTAGAAAAATATGTGCAATTGTCTATCTTAATAGTTCAAATAACAAATATATCTTAAATGGACATTATGTTTGTTATACTGTCATTACCTCATCAAAAACATATATGGAGTGTTGCCTTGATTAATCTTCCGTGGCAACCATTCAGCTATGCAAAAAACCTGGGTAGACCTAGCCCCGCCTTTGACGATGGAGCTCCTCCTCGAAACTGCAGCATCCAAGTTCCCGTATCACAGAGCAGCTCTCACCCAAGACTTCACCACTCGGTTCCTTCAGACTAGCCAGCAGCAATTAGCAAATACCTGGTGGTACTGCTCATCTGCTGAGCTCATTATAGCAGCTAATGAGAAGTAGACTGGCTGCAGTCTACTTGTAGACTGTAGTAGTTGCTCTGAGAAGTACTTCTCAGAGCAACGCTAGTAAAAATGTTGTTAAAGGGTTCAAGAGGAGTGCTGTTGTGATGACATCCTGAAATTGTTTAAAAAGAGTAGAAGCTTCTTAAAGAGACAGAAGCCTGATTTCAAAGAGTCAAATTAAGTCAAATTTCATTCAAGTCGCATCAAATATATAGCATTTTAAAAACATCTGAAGTCAACATAATGACTTGATTATGTTATAAAATGGCACTATGTGCCTGGAAAACACAGAAAACTGCCACTTTAATATGTATTAATACACAGTGGAAACCATCATAGCACTACTGCAGAAGGTAACATATACAGCCTTCCTGATTTTAGATCTTGGGAGATACAGCCAATCAGCACAAAGAAAAATAAAAGACACTCCTGGATTGGCTGCTTTGCAAATGGCAGCCATGAATAACCACATTTTCCACAAACAATTTTCATTCCATATTGGAAAAATCCCAATATTTTGAACCAAGAATAGGCGGGTCCACTTTACTCATCACAAAAAGTGTAATTAAAAACTTAAGTACATAGGTGCATTGTTGTAATAAATACATATAAAAGAAGGATCCAAATAAAAATATGTGATGCTCTTTTTTAAAAAAAGTGAATAAAATGGCCTCCATCATCCACACAGAGTAAAGCATGCCTCCCTCTCTGAATGCCAGGCACTGAACACAATGGCAGGATTCTCTGTCGTTTCTGTTTCATGAAGTACTCAAGTGATGCCAGCTCAATTAGTAGCCTGAATGCCAAGATCCAGACTGGGGACAGATGAAGAGAGATTAACCAATGAATGAGGGGACTTTGGCGCAAAACAGACTGCAAAAAAAGAAATTAGGTTAAATAGACAATGTACGGATGTCTTCGAGGAATGTGCAAAATCCCAAAAAGATCTCATGAATAGCGAAACCGGGAGAAACAGAAGGAAGGAGGACAAAAGAGCTTCATGCTAAAATGAAGCCATGAAAAAGTTGTAGAAGTTGAGAGAAGATGTTGTGTTCTCCAAACTCCCTGCGTAGACACACCCGTATAAAATGTATAAACAGCCCCGATCCTCAGCAGTATGCAGTGGACTTCTGTCATCAAATGTGATCAGCCACTCTGCACATGCCAACATTCAGTCAGCTGCAATTACCCATAAAGGACGCCAAACACAAAGGGTCTCTTTTTCTACAAGCAAACTCTGAACCCTGAGAAGAATCTGACATGTCGAGTCACATTAAAAGGTCAAATATATTAAATGAACATTGATGTGAATGAGATCAGATGAATTTTGTGGCAGTCTAGAGGCTCAGAGGAAAGAATAGAGAACAAGCAGCATTCTAAGTATTACAGAGTTTGATACAAATCAGAGTATGTAGACACAATTTGCTCCAAATAACTTAATATGTGGATATAGTTAACAATTCTGTACATTTACAATGTAGGAGCACTAACAGACCACACTTTAATAGCAGTAAAATGTCTACAATAGTATTATGATCAGTAAAGGGACAATTACCTGGAACAAGTGGCAATAGATTTCATTAAGCTTTATTACACTGTCAAATGATTTAATAACAGACTCATTAACAATTTTTTTTACATCAACTAAAGTGGAACAAATAGCACCAATTATGAATATGTCATTAAGTATTATTACAGTGTCATTAATATTATCTCTTACCTCAAGTAAAGTGGAACAAGTAGCAACAGTTATTGAGATGTCATTAAGTGTCATTAATATTAACTTTTATTAACTTAATTGGGAAAACCCATCACTGACATAACTAAAGCGCCCTGTTTTACAGAACAAAATATACTACCATTGGCTTTGGAGCATAAATTTGGAAGTATCAGTAAAAGGGGCCAAGTTGGCTAAAGCTTGTGCTAGCTTTTTATCTAGCTAGCTGCCATGTGAACAATGAATCAAGAATGCAGCCATACTCTGTTTTATTAAACATGATCACTTAACTGAAGTCTATTTTGTCATATTCTATAAGTACGGTTTAAAGCAAATCTTTTGCTTAAAATTCCTTTATTTGGATCTCTATCAAATTCTTTGGATCAGAACACGACGTTCCTAATATTGTTTTTATTGAAAGAAAGGGTAATATTTACATACAATATGGCCGTTGTTATAGCAGAATAACAATGTGGCAACAGAATCAGAAAAAAGCCGGCAAAAAGTGGCTGATATACTTAATTAAAAAATGAAATTTGGTACAAACTAATCTTTCCATTAAAAAAGCAAACCTAACTCGGGTTCTCTTAAAGTAAATGTCAGCTTTTGGCCATAGATATCTGCTTTGAAGTCTTTGGTGTAAAAACTGGGCTCATCTTGCCATGGCCAGTTTGTGCACACTAATGCGTTCAAGATGGGAAATGCAATGGCTGTTTTGATTCAATGTCACAGTCAAAAAGCTTTGGCAAAGAACTGCAAATGCCACTCATCGGGCTTTTATCCAGAGAGCCTGATTGAATTAAGTGTTAGCAAACTTACCATGGAGATACAGTTGCCATTCCCTGCATGGGTATTTTCAGACAAATTTCTGGCATTACCATAAAACTTCCATCAACATGGTAAGAATGGCCTGATTGTCCGGCTGTAGGCTGTTGTGTGGAAGCGGAACCCGCTGCACCATTGCTGCCTCGTCTCCCGTATCACAATACAACGAAACAGCACCAACATTCGTCAAAACCAGAATTCTTCCCTCTGATCGTTCACCAACCAAACTATTCTGTCTTTCAGATCTTCTTCATCAATGATTCACCAGCAAACTTATCTCAGTTCAACCCCTCCTCCCCAACTCCTCTCTACTCTCTCTATCTCAGTCTTCCTAAACAAAACAACTCCTTGCACATGGTGGTGCTGGTCCTAATCACTTCCCTCAGCACCAGGTGGTTCTCATCGACTGAGGCCCGAGTCCTCCACTCGGCAGGATGCTTCACCAGAGGAAATTGGCTCATCTACACACATTTATTGCTCATGAGCTGCGTGGAGCCGGATTGTCATGCAGGCCGTGCAGTACTGCCGTTGGACTCCGTTCAGGCCATTTGAGTGTCCCGGTTTCGCTGTAAGGAAACAGCTGCCGCAACACACACTGAACCCTCCGCAGAAACTGGTAGAAACGCCTTTTTCCTATTACTTGTGACCGTTAAGCTGCATTGTGTGTAATTGGTCGCAGTGTATGGAATAAGTAGATTCTAATTCATGCAGATGCTGATATGGCTTTCCTCTGCTAATAAAGAGGATGAAAGAAGTGTTAATCAACCTGAGAATCTCATTTGGGGTAATAAGAAGCAGGGGGAAAAAACTCCCTTGTGATGTTTCTGCATATACAGTGCAGAAAATGTGACTTTATATGCATCAGTGATGCTAAATTTAAGAGATTTGAATAAAAAAATGCCTTGAACTTTGGCACAGAAGCCATTTGTGGCCTTTAAAAATTGTTTTGTTTATTTGTTTGTTATATTTGGCCCCTTTCCATAAGTAAAAAATGCTAGAAAACAAATTCACAAAAAAACATTTTGGCATTTTTGATGCAATACATTTTGTGGCCAGCCAGTAGTTTAAATCTGCCAGTTTTGGCCCCCAAGGCAAAAAGTTTGGACACCACTGCTTGTTTTATATTTTATCATAAAGCTATTTTATTGAGGGGGGGGGGGGGGGGGGGGGGGTTATGTGATGGCTCATCTAAGGAGGTGATATCATTTTGTAACCTATCTCTGTTTTAAACATCTCCATCTCTTGCTTTTTGTTCCCATCTGATGCCTACACAAAACACCGGCATTCATGCTGAAATGTCCCGACACCCAGCTGGACCCTAAACTTTTTATTGGTTGAATATTTTTGACAAACATCTTATAGCCCTGTAACTTCATAATATGTTTTGCTGTATTTCATAAAATCCCAATGAGGTACATACATTGGAATATGTCATTTTAATGGAAAAGAATATGGAAAAGTTTAAAGGGTATGAAGATTTCTGTAATCAGCGAGGGCAGATTTTGAACAAACCCGTTCTCTGCTTGCAGCTTTTCAATTTCTCCCAGAATTCCCTGCTGTGGACCACAGCAGTATCCGTTCTGATTGGATTTAAATGTCAAGAGAGATGGGACAATAGAGTTATCTTCCAAATGATGACCCATTAAAGAGCCCAAGCAGTGTTCCTCCCTCTTCAACCAACTAATCACCGCCCAGATTCATCATCCACAGACCAGAGCGTAATTTAATGGGCTGCGGTTTCCACTGCTTCCTCCTAACTCTGTGTGTGCACATCACGCTGTGACCAAGGATACCCAGGGAGTGTGTGTCATGTGGCATCAGTGTGTGTGTATGCTTGGTATTTGTGCGCTGGTACCAGAGGGAGCCGGTTGGACACCGAGGGCCAGTGCCCCATTAAAGGGAAAAAAAAAAGAGAAGCAGAAGAGGAGGAGAGGGGCTCCTTATTCAGACAGCAGGAGGGGCCGGCTGTGTTCCACCTGCACACACACACACACACACACACACACACAGGGACGCGGACGAAGATGCCTCCCATCTGCCCCCTCCGAAGTCACCTGCTGTCCTCAGGGTGTCGTAGGTGGCCACATGCCAAAAGCAGAGCAGTATTTTTCCCCCATCCTGCTTTTCCCTCCTGACTTCTCCTTAGGCGTCTCCTTAGGAAACCAAATTTTTA
Organism: Poecilia picta; assembly: GCA_033032245.1. Classification (NCBI taxonomy): domain Eukaryota; kingdom Metazoa; phylum Chordata; class Actinopteri; order Cyprinodontiformes; family Poeciliidae; genus Poecilia; species Poecilia picta. The sequence goes on from CM065371.1 coordinate 2,029,096, forward strand.
CGAGTGGCTTTTATGTTACGTCGATTTCAACTGATCAGTGAGGAATATATGCGTAAAATATAACACTAGCTGATTAATGGAGGACAAGACCTTCAAACTCCTCTTCATCTCCATATCCTTCCCTTCCCTGCTTTCAGTATTCAGTCATCTACACTCCTCCTCCGTGTAAAATGTCTTCCATTATTGCTGATTTGTAACCACTCTTCTCTTTGCCGCCTCTTTAATCTCTCCAACAGCTTTGTCTCGTCTAGAAATGAGCTGTAACTAGTGAGAATCTAAAACGTTGCAGTTTCACCCTGACAGCTGTGTGTCCTCTCCTAAGGAGAGTAAACTTGCATCCTAAAATTTCCAAAAGGCTGCCAACATTTTCAAATAGAACTGGAAAGTTTATAACAAGAAGGGCAGGCTAACTTTTTGCCTCATGAGCCTTAATTGAAGAGTCAAAAGTACTAAAGAGAAATTACTCATCAAGCAGATGAAATGGTAAGACTGGTTTTGTTTGCTTGTTTTTTTTTTCTAGGAAAGAGATGCTATAAAAAGAAGAGAATTTAGTTTTCAAATTTGTTCTCAGTTGTAAGAACTGGATTTGCGTCACTTCCTGTCAAAATGCTTGCTATATTTAGTCAGGTTTAATAAATTAAATTAAAACTGATTTGGCTGCAGCAAAGTCTCTGGATAGATGTGGCTCTACTAATTTTAAAAGTTACAAGACGACGAATACTTTGTTTCGTACTTAACACTTTCCGTTGTCAGAATATTATGTCTGTAATAATTTTACCCTGATTAGTAAATCAAAAGTCTCCATCTGCAACAACCACCAGTACTGGTGTGGCCCAGGGGCCATTTGTGGCATTGGCTCCTAACTGCAACTCTGCAGTAGGAGCCAATGCCACAATGCAACTCTGCAGTTAGGAGCCAATGCCACAAATGGCCCCTGGGCCACACTGGGAACAACCCTGGCTTACAAGAATAAAACAGAGTAACTTCTCTGTATGCCATTCAGCTTTTCTGTCATACAATGAAGTCTTGCTCTCTCCTGCTGTCTTGCAACAAACCACATACATATCAAACTGTCACAGAAAATACTGTTGTTGTTTTTTTAAACCTTCACTCAGTATCAGCATCAACACCAAAGAGCTTTTTCTTTTGGATATTTCTGGTGGAACTGAATATGGTGCGTTCACTGATGGGGAAAAAATTGGATTTTGGAGTTTCTGATCATTCAGACAAAAGCCAGGTATGGTCAAGCACTAAAAATAAAGTCTCCCTCCAGTCACTAGCTGATACCTCTGTCTATCTCTATAATTGGTTCATGTTTTGTCGTTTTATATTTAATATTTTTGTAATCGGAATAACAGTAAAAAATGTATTCAAGGTTTGTTACACAGGGAGAATTTCATATCTTCCTCCAGACTATTCAGCAATCACCTGCCTATCATTAACCCCTGAAATCAGGCCTTTAAAATCCAACTTCCTCTAAGAATTTATGGGACATCGGGGCTCCAAACTACTGCAAGACATTATGGATCGCTCTCCAACAAGCTCCTGTAAAAGCTTTTCATTACATAGAGACATTGTCCGATCAATAAAGATTCTGTAAAATCTAATTACCAGAACTGCCGAGCCTGGAATGCATGAATATAGATATTTGGAGGGTGGCATGAGTCCAGGCATTCCAAGTCTCACTGGAGAGCTTTCAAAAGCAGTTGAAATAATAAACCTATTTTAAGTAAAAGGCACAGAGAGACTGGCTGATAGGAGATCAGGTGGAGGCACTTTAAGGCTGAGGCTCCGTGGACGGCATGGTGGAGCTGTGCGTGGAGCCAGGAGAAAAACTCCAAGGAAACAGGGGAAGTGAGAAGCAAAGAAAGAGAATAGGAGGAGCCCAGAGTGTCATTTCTCTCTGTGTCAGCTCTCTGCCTTTGCCCTCCACCCTCCGCCACCCCCACATCACTCCCCCATCACCCCCCAGAGATGTGGATGCTTCGTGGGGACAATTACCGACTGACACTTCATCATGGGCCCCGTGACAGCCGCTGACGGCCCTCGTCCAAACAAATGATGCTAGGGTCGAGGTTGCGGGCCTGCCTCCGAGTGTGCCTAGCCCTGCCGCACTGCTCTGCATTAGTAAGACCCACTAACACACACGCAGACACACACATATTAAAAAAAAAAGAGCTACATTAAAACAGACTCCTCTAAAGCAACCACCTCCTTCCCTTAAGAAAAACACATTTATCAGCAGAGGGGGGGATGGTGGGCTTGGGACTACAGTTTTGTCAAACCTCATACCCCTTAGGTAAAGGGAAAGCTCTTTATCTTTGTGAGACAACAGGGTATAACACACACATATGTACACAAAATGACCCCCCTCGACTCCCCACACACACACTGTTGAACAAAAAAACACATACATCTAATCAGATAATGGGGTTAAACAGCAACTTTAAGAGACCAAAGAGGGTAAAAAAGTAAGTAATCAGCACAGTGACATCAGCAAGTATCTATTAACCCGGAGTCTTTGTGGCGACCAGGTAACACTCTACCCCCCTCCCCCCTTCATAACAAGGAAAACCATCCGCTCAGTGGCTGAGTGTAGCTAAGATTAGATCCATAAAATAGGGCAGCTGTTAATAGTTAAAAAAGGGGGCAGCGTGTAGTTTCTTAAGAAGAACCCATTACAAAAAAAGTACTAATAAGAAGACGACTGTGGAGCAGCAGTGGCTATGTAGCTAGGAGTCTGCAGATAAATAAATGCTGTGTGTGATGTTGGTCCAGGGAGGCAGATCAACAGTATTTGTAAGTATTTGACAACACCAAAAAACAAGAGCCTTTTTTGCCAGGCTCTTATTTTCCAGAGCCTGGCAAAAAAATCTTGCCAGGCTCTAGAAATACTCAGATACAAACAAAAAACAAAAAAAAACAACAAAAAAAAAACCTGGGACAAAGACAGAATAAGCGATGAAACATTTATCAAAGGAGAAGAAGAAGAGGACATGTTCTTTGCGGCTCTCTGTGCAGGTTCTATCCTGATACACTATTACTAACGACTGAAACTGCTCTCTGTTGTTCACGGAGAACACTTTCATGTTTTTTTTTTATAATTTTTTCATGTTTGCCATCACCTTCATCTTATTAATACTCCTTGTATCTACTGGTTGCGGCTCTTGAAAAATGGGGTTTGACATTGCTTCCATTCTATTTTTTAAAAGGAAAAATTGAAGCTCGGTTTGAGAACACGTAAGAACCTGTCAGCGTTTGCTAAGCACTGCTATGAGCTTCTACACAGAGGAAAAATGAGAAATGACACCAGCACCACATAATATTAATTATGAAAGCGTTTACATCAGTCGATGTCATGATTGTTTTGACCAACAAACATATTCACTTGTGATTGTAATTGCATTTCTTATTTAATGGAAACACTGCAAATTGTGAAATGTGATTTTTCAACAAAAGCGGAACATTGACAGAGATTTGTAATGAAAACTCAGCTATTGTAACTTAAAGTATATATTGTTATTTATTAGCTTATTAGATTTTTTGCATTTAATGAAACTGCAAAGCATATTCATGAATTCACCTATTTGTAGAATTTTTGTGCTTCTTAAATATTCAACATGAATTCTATTCCGCTGCCTAATTTATGAAATACTTACTGCACTTCTGTTTTTACATATCAGGGTATGCTACAAAGAAAATCTGCCTCTACAAAACAAATTGTGGCACAAGAAGAGTCTAGCACAGTGTTTCTCAACCTTTTCCGCCCCCTCCCCCTGCCCCAGCCTTTATTCAGGTCTCTCACTGCCCCCCACCAAAAAATTTGTAGGCTACATCACTATTATTTTATTATATTATTACTATCACTATTGTATACGTTTTGATTTTTTGATTTTTTTTGCTCGTTTCTGTATTTATCATCAAAAATAATTTCTCAGAGAACAAAAAGGCCATGGGAATAGAAATTTTTTTCACAGGTGTCTATGAAAAATGCAATGAACATTCAAGTTAAAACCGGCAGGCCTAACAGCAGCCAATCAGAGTGAAAAAAATATTCTTGTTCTTTGTCATTTTCTAGTTGTTAAATATTCAAAAAATGACCAGATAAAAGATGAACAACATGCCAGTTTAAAACTTTGATCCATTTGCAAAGCGATTGAGCTCTGCAACATTAAAACATGGATAGAACTGTAACTACATTAATCATAGCTCTTCTTCTCTTCAGTGTTTCTGTCGGTTTCTGGTGGTGCAGCTCTGTGCTGCCTTCAGGAGAATGGGACATCAGAGCATCATCCATAAAATTTCACCCACATGGCATTTATTGTGTAAACCAGAGTTTTCAGTGGAAAAACAAAAGTTCCAGGTCCTTTTAATGCCATACAAATATGAGACAGAAACATGGATTATATCTTTATATAGACCTGTCTATTGATTTATAGATTCATAGTTTTACTGGACAGAAATTACAAAGAACAAATCTGGTTCTTAATCAAATCCTAATGAGTCAAATTGAAAGTGTCATGGAGTCATCGGCCTCATGACATTAACACTGACATGAAAAATAATATTGAAGAAATAAATATATCAAATCTAATTAAAAACATAAATAAGTGATCAGTTATTTACTGTCAGTCTGTAATATCTCAGCAAACCCATGGCACTTCAGCAATATTATTTTACCTTTTATCTGGAAATAGTGTCTGTTTATTCTTGCCATACAGTCCTCTGTATTAATTATTGCTCTAAAAGTCTTGCCATACCAGTTTTTTCCTCTGTATTTACTTTAGTTTCTTAGTTTATTCTTGCATTTTGTTCTTCATTCATTTCCATTTAGTTTCCTTTGATTAGTTTTATCCTCTCTTGGTTTATAGCTATGTCCACTTTAGTTTCTTTCCTGTTGCTAGATTATTTTATGGTTTATTGACGCTCACCATCAGTAATCTTCACTCATCACCTGCTGCGCTGCCTAATCGTCATGTGTTTCACATCATGTGTTGATTTTTCCACTGTTCTGAGTTGGATTCTCTGTTTTTATGCCATAATTCACATCTAGTTTGTCGCTCCGTTTTATGTCCCGCTTCTCCTGTTTCAGAGTTTTGCGCAACGTGCGTGACGTTTGTTTTTTTTTTAACCCCCTAAGGTGCAGGGCGGTCGGGAAACGTAACGATGTGGAAAAGGCAGACTGACATAAACCTTTTAAAACAATTTCGGTATTCTGATTATTGAAATTTAAAAGTGCTGTGGTACCGTTGTTCTATCTTACCTGTTGCATACCGGACCACTTACAGCGCCGGTGTTAACGCTACAAAATTAAGGCTATCTATCGTGGTATCACCATGGAGGGATTTCTTTATTTAAATTGTTTCATTTTTCAGAGGGATATACAGTGAGGGTATATCCCGTGATTTTAGTAATTACATGTTTATAAGAGCGATTTTCTGTTGTCCTTCCATGGAAGCGGGCAGCTTTCAAATGGAAATAAAATACTTTTTAATATAAGTTGCTGCTTTGACATGATCACAGAACTGGCAAAACATATGTACAAAAATCCTCAATAAAACATAAAATATTTTAAAATCAGACACCAGACAAAGTGAATCACAGCAACGTCATCAGCCGGTGTAACGCTGAACTGATGCGGTGAAGCTACCAGTAGCAGGAGCGGAGCTGCGACAGAAGCTATAAACACTAAATAGAAGAAGAGCTGCCATCGATACAGTTGCAGCCAAGCATGTTTTAATGTTACACTTGCTAAAACAATACAGTGTAGGAAGTTGCTCAAAGTCTAAACTGGTATTGTTGTGCATTTAAGGTGTAAAGTTTACCTTCGACCAAACGCCCCCCAAAGAAATCTCATCGCCTCCCCTTTTCTAAAAATTTCCGCCAGCGCCCCTGCCGTTCTCGGGGGGGCGGTACTGCCCACGTTGTCTAGCAGATGCATATACATCCATAACTGCAGGGTTTGAGGCATTCAAGCTTTTGGTCATGTGGTCTGTGTTCACAACATTCAGACTACTCCAGGGACAGTTTCTGTATTAAAATACAAATATTTTGTGATTTTTATTTCTTTTTAATAACATCAAACATGCAATATATATAAAAAAACAACTACAACTTTTGTAGAAAAGGCATCTGCAACTAATTATAGATTGGAAACATAACAACAGTGTCAAATGTCTGACTATTTTTGGGATTTTCCAAACTTTTGATTTTTTTTTACAAAAATGATTTTATCTCTTCTCATGATCTCTCCAGAATAGGGAGTCATTCCTTCTTTGCAGAAGTTGCAGAATTTTTGCCAGCTCTAATGAATGGATGTACCCAAGTCTTTATTTTGGTAAATGTCAATTGATTTTTGTGGTCCTACATCCTGTCAACTTTAAGACCAAAAGAAAAAGGATCTTAATATTTTCCTTTCTTTAAAATTTCTGGAAAAAAATTCCCCTAAAAAAATCGTAAATTGCATCCTGCATCTTATTCAAATTTTGTATCTTTCCTGAATTGATGCAAAATCAGTTTAAGGGCCACTTTGGAGACTACTGATGTGTTACTTTTTAATTATACATATAAGAAAACATTCTGAAACTCTTACCATCCTGCATTTTAAAACATACATAAATAAAAAATGGGGGATGCACATCCCCACACACCCCCTATAGATGAGTGTGTCTCGGGACATCGTTTCGAGGCCAACAGCACAGAAAAAGAAGGTAAAACAAGAGAAAACATAAATGGAAGGGAGTTCCTGTGAGAGGCAACTAGCTTAGAAAAAGTGTGAGCTCGTGTGTTGGCGAGGTCCCAACAGCTTGTGCATTTTTCCTTGAAAAAGCATGTCAAGCCCTTTGTGCAGCGCTCCTGCTGCATCAAGGCTAAAAGCATGCAAATGTTGCTTTGAGTCTTGAGTGGAGAGGCATGCATGTGGATTTGGATCTGTTCTTTATGGGTTAAAGTCTGTGCACAAGCCACTGTGCAAAGACAACTAAAAGGAAAGCTAAAAGGGGAAGGGATGTGGGTGGAGGAGGAAAAATGAAGGACAAAGGAAAAAAAACACACCATCAGACTCATATGTCATGTTGGAAAGGCCCTTGAGACTGCTTTCAATCTTTCAGTCAATATTCAACGTGCCGGCTTGTAAGCCATCATTAAAAAGAGGATGCTTTACTGCTTATTTATCATGAGGACACATAGCTGACAGCTTCCTGTAAACAACTCGTATATGTTTACATATGCACGCTCCCGTCTGCGCTGCCCTTTATCTGTAAAAATGGATTGCTGTTGTTTAATAATGTAAGTAACAAGTGATGGAGTGAGCTTATGATGATAGCACTCATTGCTGTGTGTATATGGAAGATGGGAGGGAGAAAAAAAAAGCTCTTTCCATATTGAACTGAGCTTAGGAAACTTGCTTCAGCTGAGTGGGAACAAATGAGGTGCTGTATCATTTTCAAGCTGTTTTCCACGTATAATCACCACAGAGATCAATATTCAAATAGTGAGTGAGTCACTATCATGGTGTCATTAAGGCAGAGAGATTTCAACACTTTGGCTTCTCTTCTAAATTTCTCAACTCCTGCAGAGTTTGGCCCCAGACGAATCGCGTCGGCAGGAAAAATAGTTACCAAAAAGATTTTTTTAAGAAGAGAGAGGAGCAGCGCTTAGCTTACTCAGCAGTTAACAACAAGGAAGGTCACACAGATCTTTCATAGAGAACAAAACAGAGATGAAACTTTAAAATTGTTACTTCAATCAATTAAAAGAAAACTAGTGGAGCGACTGGAAACTGAATGAGTCCCAGTGGTGGCTACATGCTAGTCGACTATTAGCAGGTGAGCATGTCTGCATGTGTGCGTGTATTTAGGCTGCCTGACCCACAGAGAATGACAAATGGCTTTAGCAGGGGGTCTGCGCTTGACATTTGGGTTTGGTGTGGAAATGGACGATGACCCGCTGGGGTCAGGCCTGCCAGCAGGGCAGCAGGGAGAACCATTCCTGCTCACGGCCCCAACCCTGTAACTAGACACTAGCAAAACAGTTGTGGTCACACACACGCACACGTACACAAACACACACAAGCGTACTCGTTCAGCGTAATCACTCATTCAGTCAGGAGATAGGACGACATCCCAGAGGCAGGACCACATAGGTGGGGTGTCTTTATAGAGAAGAGACAGATGTGTTTGGTATGCGGTGTTAAGTGTCCAGAGCACCATGTGTTTGCAATGATTATCAAATGCATGCAGTGCAATGCAAAAATGATTCACTTTTTGTGAAGAGTAGTCATGATGACTGTGGGAACTCTGGAGGAGCTGCAGAGAACAGCAGCTCTGGAGAGAGAATCTGTGAGGATGACAACATTTTGTCATACATTCCACCAATCTGGTCTTTATGGAAGAACAGCTAGAAGAAACCCTGTAATCGTGGGACAAGCCAAGCAAGTGGGACAGCTTCTTCAACACAACAAACCTTTGGAGGAAAGTCTTCTGGTTCAAAGACACCAAACGTTTTTGGCCCACATGCAAAACACTACCCTGGCCATCATTTTCCTATCCAATTCCACTCGATTTTCATCTCCCTTCAGTGCTTCACTTAGGATTTCTTCGGCTGAACGTCAATCATTGAATAAAAGGAGGAGTTGAGAATGATGATGTGGATTTTCTATGCTGCTCTAGACTTGTAGTCTGCCTATGTAGAGAGGTAATTTTTCAAAGGCATTCAGTCTGTGTTGTCCAGCCTTAAAAACGTTGAGCAATTAAAGCCGGAGTAAGAGTAATGTTTAAGGCATTTTATTGCTGGTAAAACTATTGTACTATTGTAACTATTGTAAGCTTCATTGAGCTGGCGCGTTACATTACATCGCAACCAAACATTAGCAATTGGGTAAAATCAGATACACTCGTTTAAAACCTCAACAGAGTCCACACCTACAGGAAGCAATTATTTCTCACCTTTCTCAAACACAGTGTTTGAAGCAAAGAGGAGAACAAGGTGCTGGGCTTCATCAGGCCAGCAAAATTTATATATTTAGGGGAAAAACTAACACTGTACTTGACTTGGCATTATGCTGTGGGGATCCTTTTCTTCAAGCGGTAAAGGAAAGAGGTTTGAAAACGTTGCTTTCCTTTTTCTTTTATATCTCCCAAAGATACATGAAGGTATCTGCTTTTTACTTCATAAAGTGTTAAAGAGTTCAAGGTGAATTAATACTTTTCCAAGGCACTATTGCTGTCTAGCTTTCCAGATCTTTTCACGTGCATAAAACTCACAGGCTCCCACCACCACAGCAACACCTGGCTCTCTGTAGTGCTACTGAAGAGAAGCAGTGGTGGCTTGTGACGTTAAGAGAGTGGCTCCTATACTCACACACTACTTGGCAACAGGAAGTTACTATATATACTATTTGTGACAGCTTTGTGGTAATAATGGAGCCCTAGCCCTTGCTAGTGCAATGGCATGCTCAGTCAAGTGAGACTTTGGCAACTAGAACACATATACACACAGACCCGTACACACAAGGCTGCCTCCCTCATGCCTAATGAGACCACTGGGAGAGCAGGAGGCAGAAAGAGGGAGATGAGTGGAGGAAGGAATGAAAAAGAAGATGAGAACTAAAGGAGGAGCTAAAGAAAAGGAGGGGAAGAGACACACATAGGGAGCAAGACGCAAGGTCGTCGGCTAAGTGTGCGTGTTTGTGGAAGAATAGAGTGCAACCCTAGTCTTTGCAGGTGGTTATGCAACGTAGTTAAGTGGGAGTGGTGGGGAGGAATCAAAGCTATGGGGTGTGTGTGTATATAAGGGAAGATCTGAGAGAATAATACAGAAATGCTCAGAATTAAGGAGGAAATAAGGCAAAAATTAGGAAAGTAGAAAGAAATAATGCCCCCAGAGGGAGGGGGAGAGAGGAAGATTGGATGAATAGTGGGTACACCCTGTCTCAGTGCAGTGACAGCGTAGGTAGAGAAGGGTTTAGAAAAAAAGCTGACGACTAGGATGAAAAACACACATGCCAAAATACTCTACCTTTGCCTCTGGCTCTATAGCATCATCTGCTCGTCTAGGCAGGTGCACAATGCACTGTGGGGGCTGGGGAGGCATGCGCGAGTAAATAACTTGCTGTCCAAAATGGGAATTGGGTGAGAATGTCCAGTGAAAAGAAATAAAGAAAGACAAGTCCAGCTGAGCCATTGGTTTTTCCTCCCAGGAAACAGAAGGGTGTGAATTAGTTAGAGAAGCTCAGTCTAATAAAATGAAGATCAGCCACTAGGTTTCAACATGTTTGAACCAGACAGCCACGCTTGACCCAAACTGAACTTTTTGGTCCACATGCAAAACACTTTCACTGCACATCGCATAGATCACAACATGTGTACAGTTGAAGAAGCTGGTGTTCGGCCAGGGAAGATGGGAAGATTGCTGGAGATGATTATAGGACCAAACTACACACAGCAGCACTCAGAGTCAAGAAGTTTTTTTTTGTTGATTTTTTTTTTGCTCTACTGAGGAAAGTTCATCAGATACGCTTCGTGTTGAACAGATGCACCGTGTGTGTGCTTGAATCAGGAAGGAAGCGATGACACATTCAAAATGAACCCATAGTTGAAAAGCAAATATAGCAAGGCAAATTTTAAGTGCAAAAGGAAATGCCATCCCTCCTGTTGGCGAAGGGACAAACCGACCTCCATCTGTTTACTGAGAAGTCTCCAGCGCATTTTCTCACTGGGCGGTTGTTACCAAGCCACGTTATTTATTTATTCTTTATAAACTACAGTAACCCACAGGCAGGATGATGATACTGCAACTTGCACCCCACTCTGACATTCTCTAAATGCCTGCATCACTGTCCTAGGTTAACCTCAGTGTCTGAAAAGACCCCTAATAACTAAATGCCATGGCCAACTTCTATACAGAAAATAAAACCACTACTCTCTCAATCTAAGATGCATGGACCATAATATCACATTACTGGCTATTTTTATCAGTCAGACAAAAGCAAAGAAATAACAGGCAAATTTCATTATTCTTCATATATCCCTAAACAATAAATTAAAGATCATTGTGTTTCTGTATTGACTTAGAGCAAAGTGCATATAAAAGGTCTGAACATTAGACGGATAGAACGGTCCAGTGAATCAGTGCCGAGCAGAAATAACCAAACACATAACCGTTATTAGCCAATATAGCTTCTGGGTAATAATTTCACAAAGGACATGTTTACCTTAGGCACAGAGCGAACCCAATTAGACCATGTCAATGCTGGACAAACATGGAGGATTGTAGCAATAAAGTAGGTCACCAGTGTCAAGCCCCTCCATTATGAAGACAGCTAACAATGCAGTCACAGGAATAATATGCTTGATTATCATTCAGTAAGGCGACCCAGCTTCTAGAAGGGCTTTCAGTGGCACTGAGCTCAATCCTGGGGAGCCTGGAGGCAGACAGGCAAACAGGCATGGGCTGGTATGAGATTCTCACGATATGATGATGACCTGCAGGAAAACAAAACCATGCAGCAGGATCGGGTTGCATTTGTTTAAAATTGAAAGCAACAAATACTGAAAATATTGCCGCAATAGTACACTACTATGGTAATATTGATAATAATGCTAGAAGGTTATCATGTTTTTACACATTAAGTAAACAGAGTTGACATCGCTAATTATGCTTGTCTCATAATTCTGATAATTATAAGCCAACAATACACGGATTTTAAAGAGTCACACTTCACTATCTGCGGTTTAATCTGTTTGTGGATTTTGAGATGGAATGCAACTCAATTGTTTGTGGAAAATGTGCTTATTTGCTGATTTGTTTTTTCTCAAATATTCAAAAGAAAATGCGCTTTGGAAGCTGAAATACCAAGACGTAACGCTACGAGATAGGCTGTTGGCTGGAGTTTGGACGCTGGAAAAGACTATTGTTGAGTGCATGTTGTATTAAAAGAAGTTAGCCCATCAGCAAAGCCTAAAATAGCATCTCAATGCTAACCATGTAGCAGCAGCACAGATGTTTCCAACACTCAGTGTAAACAGTCAGTTGCTATGTACCAACATGGATGAACAGAAGTTCCTGAAACACTTGAAGGTGAATGGTCATAACAGCACGTTGCACCAATCTGATTGTTGAATAACCTAAATAACAAATCATACGTCTAGAATAATTTAGCAGTAAAAAGTGTTTTTCAATTGAAAATGTCTATTTTGTGAATATATAGTTTAGTGATTAATAAATTACAGACACTGCATTTAACTTGAATGAAAATTTTAATTGAGTCCCATCACTAATTTTTGGCTACTTGAAGGCAACTGTGGTCCCTAAACCTGTCAAATGCTGTCATGTATTTTCTGTTGGGTTCGCTACCTTTAACAATACATCTGCTGTACTTAGGAAAAAAAAGCATGATTTGCATATCTCTAATAATGCTGAAAGGAATACCTAGATTGTTAAATTTAAAAAAAGGGTTTTCAGACATAACCACCAAATTTTAGTTACTCAGAAATTGTAAAAAGAAAAATAATGATACGACACAAATTAACAGCTTGCTTTTTTCTCCAGCATAGTTCTGAGTGCAGGACCAACATTTATGTCTACATAAAACAAATAACTACTGTCTTTAACTTGTTGTCGTTCACCTTGCTTTTTTTCCACTGGCACACATGTTTTAGTTTACCTAAAGCAGCGTCCTATCTGAGCTCCGGCGGAGAACAGACTGCGGGCTTTGTCTGTGGTATCATTAATCAAGTGTTCTTTAACAAAAACAGAAAACCAGATGAGAGACAAAAGGAAGAGATGTGGGGGGTTGGCTCTTATTTAGGTAGAGAGAGAGAGGGAGAGAGGGGGAGAGAGGGAGAGAGGCAGAGAAGAAAAAAAGATGGTAAAAAGCAACAAAAAAGAAGGAGGAAAAGGGGACTAAGTGGGGGGAAGTTTGACCAAATCCAGACTTTCAATAAATCAAGCTATAACAATAACAAGAAAAGTTTTACTTGCAGCTTGGCTGATTAATCAGTTGTTGTCGTTTTTAATATAGTCGAAGCAACAGTTCTCTTTTTATGTCCCACGTCTCTTGAGACAACAGTTGCTTTGCGAGTCTTTTTATGTCGAGTGTTTATGTCTTCATGCAGCAAGGCTTTAACTGACGGAGGCCTAAATCGTTCATGGTTTAATGAGCCCAAGGCCCCTCGCTTTCTACTCAAGGTCTCAAGCTCTTAACGGAGAAGTGTTCCTTGTATAAAATTGCTGCATGGCCTTCATCTCTTTAAACGGATAAAGAAAAAAATAAGTTAATTAAGGCTAATTTAACAAGTGCTGCTTTACAGATATGCACACAATGCGCCGTGGCCACAGGATGTGCAGCAGGCCTCTGAGACTCTTTGTGAGCTGCCGATCGATAGGCATTGAGTGTGGACAAGGAGGCCTCAGGATCGATACGGGGCCATTACTGAGATGTGCCTACTGGGACGTGGAAGCTAGGGAGGGAGTGAAGATGCATCTGGGGCCCCTTGATGTAGTCTTCCTCCCCTTAACGGTGTGAAAGTTTTACTCAAAATAAGACCATGAGTACACATGCTGAAAGGAGGAAAGGAAATTCAGTAGAAGAAGACTCATGAACAAGTTCTAAGATAAATAAAAAGTATCACCCAACACACACCCAAGTCAGCTAATGGTACCCCAGAAGGATTCCGGATTAAGAGTGTTTACCTTTGTTTCCTTTTCTCCAACTCCTATTTTTACTGCCCTCACATCTGGTCCCATCTTATACACCCTTGCCCTCCATCATCCCAGCAGTCTGAGCTTTTTTATCCCCCCCACAACCACACTTCTTTGGGTAAGCTTCATTCTAACCCGCTCTGAACTCTGCTCTTCTACAGAGTTTAATCTCCCTCTGTCTCTAAATAACCGAGACGAGTGTGCACAAGGAATACAATCAAACTGGTACTTCTGCAAACTGACTTGCCTGTGACATAATCCTCTCAACACTTGAAGTTTTTGTGTGTTCTTGAACATCTACAGTCTTCATTATCTCATATCTTGGGAATGCAACCAATCAATGCCAAGGAAAATTAATGGTGCTTTTGTATTGGCTGCTTTGCAAACGCCAGTCAACATGTCAAAAGCCATGTACTTCAGTTTCCCCAGCTGCATGTTCTATAGAATATTTGAGATATGCTTCATAAAAATAAAATAAAATCTGTGAATAAGTGGTGTGTCCATTGTACGGTTATACTTGCCACCATGTACAAAAATTATGTAATATTTTGCATCTTGACATTCTAATATTTACCAATGTACGTATTTGACACTACAGACACAATCTATTGTTACAGTGATATTACTTGTGCCACGTGGTCATTTATACATTTTACTTAAATCGAACTGAACGTCTAATCCAAACTCCAGCAGTGTTCCCAAATGTGGGCTGAAATTTTTAGATATTAAAACATGCAATATCATAGAACCTTGTGATGTATGCATTTAATGAAAAAATCTTCAAATTCAAAGTGCATACTTTGATGGTTACAGTGAAAGCGTGTTGTACCTACTGCTTTCTCTTTGCTGGTGTGCTCTGAAGCTTGGGTCTGCCTGGCTGTCGGTCCCAACTATGTTCATTAATAACTACAAGTTGCAAACTAAAGGGCAATGTTGATGAAGCAGGAAAACAGCTCCGTTGGTACACACACAATTAATTACAACAGTTAACAGAACATGTTTCGATTCCAATCAATCTAGACTTGAAAATCAAAGTTCAAAGACTATCCAGTCTGACCCAAACGGTGGTTCTGTAACTCACCGATTCAAAGTGGTTGAACTCAAATGCATTTTTCAAAGGCTTCATTGTAAAACATTTTTAAAAAGAAGGAAACCTTTTCCCTCTACTTTGGCATTAAGCAATGCTTTGTATTGAACTATCACATTAAATACAGTGAAATTAGTGGTTGTAATTCATAAAATGTGCAAGCCTTCAAAGGGGTGTGAATACTTTTGCAAAACAACCGCAGATGAGGGGAAAATCTGCCTTCTTAAAACATTGGACTTCTTAGTCTTATGTTTGACATCATTACAGAGAGGTAATCATATAAAAACTAACAGATGAGGCAGTCAAGCAGGCAACTAAAACCATTGAAGCATTTAATCCTTCTAGTATGAACTGGAGGAAGAATTGGACCTCCTCGCCTCCCCCTCTTCTCTCACCAAGCAAAGGAGCAACTAAAACTGGTGCCCTTAAGTGATGTTATGCAGGAGGAGGCCTATTAAAAGTCAGTTAAATGCCTTTACCAGTGATTACGGACCAGCATGGAGGTGCCATGTCGGCTCTCCAACTAAATCCTTCGGCGGCTGATCAAAAAGAAAAGCATGTACACGCACACGCATGGTTTCTTGGCCCAGCTAGCCATCCCCGTTGGTTTGGACGGCCACAGCGGGCTTCAGCAGCTACTGCCCGGCCGGCCTATTAGCAGTGGGCCCTCTGTTTCAACAATCTGGGTTCCCTTTGCCTTTGGACAGGGACCAGGTCAGCCAGCACAATACGCCACTGTGTTTGGAGATGGAAAGAAGGAAAAAAGAAAAGAGAAAGAAAACAAAAACTGCATGCATGAGAGACCTGGAACACAAAGCTGTAGTATAAATAAGACATGGATGCAGTAATGTATGCTTTGTTTGATGAAATGTGCACGTTTGTATGTATTTGTGTGTGGTGTGCGTGTGTGTGTGTGTTGCAACCGTGGGGCCCAACATGGCCGAAACAGCTCGACTCTCAGGTTTCTCTCCACTACATCATTACATCATTGCTCCTCCAGCTTTTTCTCTACCATCCATTTCAGGACCCCTGGCCTTCAGTCTTCCTCCCTGAGCCAGTGTGTGTGCATGAAGTTGTTGGGCTTTTCACCAGAACCAACACACACGCACCCACACATGCACACATATCGCTGTGAGTCTAAAACAATAAGTAGAAAAAGTACTGTATTTTCCAGACTACAAGTCCCATTAGTTGTGAAGAGGAAAAAAAATATGCAAGATGCACTGGAGTATAAGCAGCATTTATTTAGAAATAGTTAAACGTTATCTTCCATGTTAATGATATGACCTGGTGACAGGTTGTGTGGGGATGTATCCCCAACACTCACTAGCCTCAACACGTGTTCTGGCAGTGTCCGAAGGTAGCGCTGACAGATAGACGTGCCCCGTAAGCCTCTGACAATAAGCAACAAATCAATTAATCGCATGATAAAATTATATATACGAAATATAAATCGTTTTTCAGCCAAACTATTCCACGATATTAAAGGGGAGCGTCTCATTAACGACTGTTGTCCAAATAGAAATTATCTCATAGTCTGTAAAATACGATAAATACGTTTTATAATACGGATTATGCAACCATGACGACTACAATGTAAACAGGAGACATGAGACTGCTGTGCGGAGAACCAGCAGCACCTGTCCTCTCCTTGAAAATCTATTTCTCCAAGCTTGTGGGTTCTGAGCTGAGCAGGCTTAGATTCACCCAGTATGTATGGTAACTCGGAGAATAACCACACAGCTGAAGCTTGCCAGCCCACCACAGGGAATTTGTTTATGTTTCCTTGCTGCCAAGTTCCTGTCAGGAGGCGCCCCAAAGAGGAACTGCAGACTGCTCAGTACAGCGAGCTACGCCCTCTCGCCTAGTATGACTGGGGTGTTTTTTTGTTGTTTTTTTTTTCATCAGAGTACAGTATTGGGTAGAGCTCTGCAGCAACACTCAGATCCAGGGAGGTCCCCCTCGTCAATTACAGCTCTCCAAACATCTCACCATCTATTGTTCCAACAAGTTTCATAAAACTAGCTCCAGCAGAAAGCTTAATTCACAAGCCTTAAAAGATTTACAACAACGCTCTGAAAAACACACGAAAGGGCGCGAAGAGGTTTCATTAAAACAACATTTTACGAGGGGCTCTTTGTTATGTGGTTGATTATAGGTGCTGTAAAATCTGAGTACCACCACATTAAAAACACAACACTGGTATAACTCTTGTGAACTGACTGGTGCAGTTGTTGGAGGCAGGGGTGATGGTGGGGAGGGGAGCTAAATTAAAGAATAATGTGTTCCGACTCCCAGCACACACACACACACACAAAAACACGCATTTCCTCAAATCATAACAGCCTTATGTTGCGTTGGGTTCAGATAATCTATAAATGCTTCACACCATTTCTTCCATCCACTGCTCATGAGCAGCCTTTTTAATCTATGAAGGGCCATTAAGTGCATTATCTCTCTCAAGTGCTGAGGACGCCGACAAATTTGTTACTTTGCAAAATGGAAAGAGCCACTCAGAGTTATGTCTGGGCAATGAGCCATCATTTGTCTTCATATCATATATGTGTGATGACCAGTCCGCGGTTATGTGGTGTGTGTGTGTGGGTGTCAGTCGATGGAGAGATGTGGGAGTGAATAAATGGAGAAAGAAAGGGTCAGACAAGGCCATACTAAAGGACGTGAGACCAGGGCATTGAGACAAAGGAAGAGATCCCACTCTACTCACTATTTCCACAAGGAATACAGCAGAGATGAGCTGGTATGAATGATGCTATCCTCACCATTTAATTTATGTTCAGGAACAACAAGAAACCAGCGTGTGGGTAGAACCAAAGGATTTTCAGCTTCATCTACCTTGATCAATTACCAGCTGGTCTGAAGCGCAAACATCTGATCTTTGGCCAGTCAGAGGATGCTGTTACAGAGTAAAGACTCAAAGTTAAGTGTTTTAAGTATCACTCGGGTGTTTTTGATATTTCACATAACAGGATGGCTTTATACTGGACTGCGTTAATAACCAATCTCAAGTCATCTTAAGTTTGTTATACCTTGTGGATGTTTCTACCAGACTGACAGTGTAAAGGTAATAACACAAGCAGACTACCTTTTTATGGAATGACTGTTAACTCTGCTAATAGCTAATATTTGATGGCACAGTCAGCTTAAAATGTCACTACTAGAATTGTTTTGTCTGTTTTACTGTGATTGCTATCCTGCCTCTGCTCCCAAGCGAATCATAAATGACTAAATGCAGATCATTTAAATATATATTGCTATAATACAGATCTTAAAGGAGCAGTGTTATATGTTTTCCAGTCATACAGTGTCATTTTTATAGCATAACCAAGAAGCTATGTGAACTGCAGTTGTTATAAAAAATTCTGCATTACTTCTGAAAAGAAATTTCATTTCAACTGCAGCTCCGAGGAGGAGCTTCGTCATAAGAGGCGGAGCTAGGTCCCAGTAGGTGTTATGCACAGCAGAATGGTTGCCACAGGAGACTGAAAGGATTTCCATGTCCAAGTGTCCACTGTAAACATAATTAGTTCATTAGTTTCTATGCCTAAACCTAGATGCCTAGGTAGGGGTGGGGCTGAGCTGCTTTTCTCTCCGCTTATTAAAGCTGGAGAAAACCCCAGTCTCTCATGTACTTTCATTTGTATCTTAAAGGAATTTAAAGCACAGAAATGGTTTGACAACATTTCTAGCATTTAAAACCAAAACTTTCTATAACCTTGATAAGCCTTTTTAAAAGCAGATTAAGCAGCTAAATTTCTACCTGAGAGTCAGCACTTGAAAGCGTCTGCAATAGTGCTGAGCATAAGTAAGGAAACCATTACATAGTAGCTTGCTATTCAAATATCTTACAATAAATTAGCTCAGTTGGGCAAAAACACCCCCAGGTTCAATAGCGGTCTACTCAACCATGTCTATATATTTTCAAGTTTAGTCTAAAAGTAAGTGAAAGGTGGAAAAACCAGTATGCAACATGAGTCTATTAGATTACAGATAACTACAATAAAATGCAGACGCAGAATTATCACTCGGTGAAAGTGCTTGCAGGAAAAAGAAAATAAAGAAATTTCAACAGTATTCCTATTGCTTCTAGCTTCGGCTGCGATGTTTAGCGTAATTACACAGGAACAGCTGAGCTGAAGCAACACACTTCAACCGCCGTCACATTTTTATGCGAGTAGGGGAGCTGGAAAAGAAACATTTGCACTGAAAAACAACAGTAGAAAACTATTCTAGACTGAGGGGAAAGGCAGCCGGCTCAGCAGTCATCGCCGACCTACCGCACAGAGTGTGAATCATTAAATGCATGTGTTCCACATCAGCTGCTGGGGCTGCTTCCAACCCACTTATGAGACTGGGATCTAAATTACGATGGGAGGAGAGGGTTAAATGCTATTTTACATGGAGCAGAAAACCCCAAATCCTGCTCAGTCAGAGAGTGAAAGCGAGATGGAAAACATCTTCTTTTTTTCCCCCCCTTTGTCAAAACAAAGCAGTAATGAGTAAATGAGGCTGCTAATAGAATGATTATATAATTTCCAAGAAGTGCGACGGTTCCTATTGGATATAATGAGGTGAAAAAGATCAAGAAGAAAGACAACACATGGGAAAAACAAAGCTAAATCATCATCATCACTGAATCGCATCATGTTTTTTTAGTTTCTTAAACATTACTTGTTTCCTGGTTTACCAAGGCTAACACAACAAAGGAAAACGTTCAAACATATAAAGCTCCCTGCAAACTTACTCCATCCCCTTAAGTGGTCTCACTTTTTGCACTACACCAACCACAAACATCAGGATGCTGTTTTTAGCTTAGATTTTATGTGATCGGTCAAAGTAACCTATTGTTTACCAACTAGGGTTGGACAATAGGGCTGAAAAATACAATACAAGCATTTTATATCAGCCAGCCTCGAGAATTTAGGCTGTTAGTTTTAAATGTCTGAAATACTGCCAAACTGGTGGCATTATCCTTCCTCTGTTATCAAGTTTTCCCACTATGACATTGTATTTTTTATTTTTAAGCAGTTATATACAGTAGCACGGTGGTGAAAACTTAAACTGCTGATATGCAAGGTGTGTGCAGGCCAGACACCGACGCGGGGAATGGCCGTACACAGAGGGGCGGAAGACAGACAGAGACTCCCCTCTTCAAGCAAGGAAGATGAAATATAGGCCACAAGTACCATTGACTGGCTCAAATCAAAGTGTACTCATTTGTCAGAATGGTCCAGTAAAGTCCAGACCTAAAAATTAATTGAGAATCTGTGGCAAAGCTTAAAATGTAATCCTAACAAAGGTTTTCCAGTTGATTTGACTGAGCTTAAGCTGTTTTCCAAGGAGGAATGGGCAAAAATGTCAGAGAGATGTCTAAACCTGGTAGAGACATAATCCAAAATATCTGAAACCCATCTATACCAAGTGTCGTGCCAAAAAGAAAAAAAAAGAAAATAATTGAAAAAACTGTCTTCTTTTCCTTCCAATTCACTCTGATACTGACTACTTTATGTGAATCACACAAAACTCTGATAAACTATGCTGACTTTTGCGGTTGCAAAGTGCCAAAGTCTGAAAACATTCTGGGGGTATGAATACTTTTGCAAACCACTGTATATTTGGAAGATGAGAAGAGACTTTAACAAGAAACTTTGAGCTGTAAGCTTGGAAAAAAAAAAACAGCCAGTTTTTAGTCAGCCATTTGCCAAACTGGATGCCAAAAAGGGAACATCCGCCAAACCACTTGACATTCCCACTCACGACACATGAACATCTTCTGTGGGTGTGATGTGGGCATCTGATGAAGCGGCTCTTTTCTAGAGGGAGTCTGTAATGGCTGGCATATACATGCAGGTACACATACCGACCCATTTGCTAATGCTTCCAGTCTGGTATGAGGGCAGGTATTCGTCTGGCGGAAGACATGCCAGAAAGTGACACTAAAAACCCCTCAACCTTGAGACTTACAAACAAAAAAAAAGGAAAAACTGGACTGCCACTTTGACTAGCTGAGGGAAGCTGAAGGAATGAGATCAAACTGAATCACAAATTCTTTGACTGCCTTAAGCTCTTATAACTAATATTAGGAAGATGGATCAGTCCCAAATATCTGTCTTCACAGAGAAATAGCTCATGTTCTACAAACGAGTTTGTAATGACAAACAGCTGTTTTTTTTGGACTGCCAGCTCCACTTCAGATACAACAGACCCAGAATTAAGGCACAATGTTACCCCTTCAGCATGCAACGCACAAGGTTCCTGCAAGATCGCATGAAAGTGACTCCACAGGTCTGACATCAAGCCAGATCGGCACAAGCTCTGACTTTTTCTCGAAGCCCGCAAAAAGCAGAAGGCATGACAAGGGACAAACCGAGGCGACGAACTCCATTGTGAGCTTACAAGTTCATCCTTGTGACCACAATTCAAATGTGGCAGGTGACACAGGACGGAGCAATACCCAAAGACGCAAGTGTTGAAAGTCCAATTACACCGAGCCAAAAACAACAACAAATTCCCACTTACCCCAAAAACGTCAGCCTCCACGTTCTTCGCCAAAGAAATGTCCCTTTGAATTGATAGCAACTCCTACGCTCTGCAGAGAGAGACAGAGAGAAAGATATTTGAAACCGAGAGCTTTTGTGGGCCTTATCCACGTGCTACAGACTCAGAGACTCCCAAGCCTCCCTGGCACAGACCTGCCTTGCTACATGAAAACTCTTACACTCTTTTTCCCCTCTCGTACTTTCTGTAATCTCCCCACCCTTTTTCCGATAGATTTCACTCTCTCCTCTGCTACATTTGTGCCTCAGACATCATGTGAAAAGTGGAGTAAAGAAGTGCTTTTGTGGTGTGTAAATTACCTAGGGCCTAGGCAGGCACAGTGGTGCTTATGGCCACAACTCAATTACAGCAATGTGAATCAGGTGGCGGCCTAGAAATCCCCTTAGCCTGATGCGCAAATAGGGACACAGAGGCGCCTTCATTGTCAGGACAGAGAAAAATCTGAAGTGGCGTGTCATCTCTTCACAGAAGAGGAGTCGGGGGCCGACGCTGCACAGATGAATGGCTATCGCAGACAATGATTCAGAAACACTAGTTTGGAGGGTGTGAATAACACCATTTTGTTCATGGAGGTTTCCTGATGATAATAAATGTTCAGAATCTAATTTCAGATCTAATCTGGAAAAAAAGTCACATGGCACTTCTGAAAAATCTGGTAAATGGCACCTTTGTGGAAGTAGAAAACATGGAAAAATATTTCTTTAAATGTCTCAAGCTAAATCAAGTGGATAAAAGTTACCACAAGTTCAAAGCAGACATGGTGGCTGTCTTTGATTCAACAACAATACCAAACAACTTAATCATGACTAATCACATCTAGAAATAAAGTTCTCATTAGCACACTAGGTATACAATCTCTTGAGCTCCGAAAGAATGTAAAAACAGAATGGGGTCTACCAAGGTGTGCTTAGAAACAAATAAATCCAAATATTACTGTGATAGGGAAATAAAATTATGGGTTTAAAACAATTCCTCTTGGCTATAGCCAGGAGGAAGAACACCCTGTCCCAAAAAAATAAGACTCCTCCAGGCAGAGGTTGCGCCATTTTACAAGCACCAAATGAATTTCACACTAGTCTATTATCACCGGTTCCTGAGGGTAAACTGTTGAAGCATATAGTGCACACTCTTTTAAAAGTATTCACACCCCTTGATAAACCAAGAAAAAGTAATAAACAAGGAAAGGTGGACATTTATCTTCAACTTCCTTATTCCAACACCCTCAAGTAAGGCCAAGGAACACAGCAGACAGTTCAGACAGAAGTCTAAAGCAGGGTTAGGTTCTTGAACAATTAAGTTTTGAAAATCTAACTCATCTCTGATCAATCAAGAAAAGGAATAAACTTACCAAGAGATTACAGTCTACTTAAACTTGACATACTGACCAAAGAGTACATTTATCACAGAATGAATGAATGAATTTCTTGAAATACACACAGTTACTTACGGTTATGTCAGGTTAGAAAGCAATAGACTTTTTGCCATGCAAAGTACAGTGCAAAAATTTTTAACTGTTCATCCCCTTGAAGAGATCATTCCTATTCAGTATCACAGGGAAGGGAAGCTGGTCAAAGTTGATGTGAAGATGGATGGAGCTACAAATAAGACAATCCTAGAAGGACACTGCAAAGACTAGATACTGCAGTGGAAGCTCACATTACAGCAGCACATTCCTAAACATACAATCAGAGCTACAATGGAATGGTTTATATCGAACCATATTAATGGCCCAGTCAAAGTTCAGACTGAAATTCAATACAAATCTGTGGCAAAAATAATGTCCATTTAAACCAACTGATATTTAGCTATTTTTAAAAGAACAATGAGCTTTAAGAGACAGTAAGTACCTGCAGCTATAACTGCAGCAAAAGGTGGCTGAATAAAGTGTTTACCCATTAATTCACACCATACATGTATTACTTTTTTTAAAACAGTTTCCTTCCATTTCATGACAAAATTCCAGTAAAACAAAGACGTTTGAGCATGATAAACTGTAGCTTTTCTGTAGTCGAAGCGATTTTATTTTAATGATGACAATTCAAAAGTAATCTCATCTTACATAACCTTATCCCAGCTCTTCCACATCTACAGTAAACACCTGGTGTACAAAGCATCCCTGTGGTGTACAAGTCGACAGGGTTTGTGCTAGTATGCCTCGAAGCCTTGAAACGAATACCACCTTGCATTGTGAGGCATCCTTTCTATTTACAATCAAGGTAAGGAAGAAAGTGTCCAGCAATAAACCTTAAACATTCTGTATCCAAAACAACCACAGCCTCGCCTAGAGCCAGCATTACTGAGGTAGTCAGAAGCTTGGCATGAGCCCTACATGTGAAAACTCAAAGTCAAACTAATATCACACACAGCATTTAGTTGCAGGCTGAATGTCTGTTTTATGATCTTGTTAATGAAATACTGTTTATTGGTGCAGCTGAAAACACTTTAATGTGCAACATTCATGGTGTGTGTGCACGAGCATGTGTGTCTATGTGCTAGTTTCTATTCCATCCCAACAATAACCCAGTCAGTTGATTTGCGCAGGGGCCTTGGCGTGGCACGTCCTATTTCATTACACACCCTCATTTCCTGTTTGTAATTCTGAATGGTGTTTAGAACCAAACGTTTTCTTCTCTTTTTACTAGGCACAAAAACAAGAGTAGCTACATTTCTAGAAAGCAGAGGAGTCCAGAAGAAAGAAGGACAGAGTGGATGCAAACCCATGTGTGTTTGCATGCATTTCTGATGATGCATGTCCAAGCCCTGCAGCTACATTGATGAAAGCAGACAGGAATAGCCTCGGGTAATCACGTCTTTATTCTTGCTGAAGGGCGAAAGCTACTCAGTGCAGAAATTCACCTTTAACATACTGTTGGAGCTCTGTCAGATTCTCAGATGCAATCTAAATCGGCTGCAGAGAACAAGAACTTGTTCGATCAAGAACTCCCTTTCTCGCCAAGAGAAGACTTTAAAAGATGGTCTTCAAGGAACGGGGTTACGACCACACCTGGGTTTCATGATGAGCAAACCAACTCTCCAATTTAAATCCCTCACCAGCCTTGGAATCTGGACTCAAAGTGGAATCATTCTTGAGCCTCGTATCGACTGATAAAAAACAGAAGTCTTCAACTGTGTGCCTAACTTTGGGATTGGCAGCCCTGCGGCGACAGTCATGAGCTCACATTTAAACAGACACAATGTGTTGTTTTAACTTGCTTGGTTTCATAAAATTCCTCCAGCCACGTGCGCGCACACGCACGCACGCAAGTGAGCGTTCGGTGGAGATAAACCGTTCTTCCTTAGACACTCACTCGCGGCAGTGGAAAGCCCCTTCAGTGACACAGAGATCACATAACTTCCCCCGACACCGGAGGACAGAACTCCCATTGGAAAGATGCAGATTCACACACGCTGAGTGCCGGCCAAGGCTCCAGACTGCCATTGTCCTCAACAGTCATCGAACAAAAACAACAAGGAGGGTCACGAGAGGCCCCCAGTGGAATGGCAAACAACCAGAAAGTGAGACAGGGAGTCAGACAGACAGAATGCTCGCAACAACAACAACAAAAAATAATAAGATAAGTCCATATGGAGTTTTATGGAGTCAAAAATTATCAGGGGAAAGGTGAATTTGACTTATGTTCAATTACTCAGGAAGAATCTGACACTCCAAATGTGTCATCCCAAAAAAACTTTGCCAGTAAAAACACATATGGATAAAAATAATCTAAATGATCACACCCTGGGGTGTAAAACAGTCTGGTATCAGAATAATTGTTAAAAATGCATTCAATTAGTTTCCAGATATTTTTTTCTCTATGTGGAATAATGGAAGTTTGTTTTCAGCGCTTCCAGGATAAAGCAAAGCAAGACGAAGATTTAAACATCATAAGAGGCTTAGATTGTAGAGATGCTAACCATTCATTAGTGCCAAGTGACCCTTATTATAAAACCATCTTTGTTGTCATTATTCTTGTGACATAAAATTCTAGCTTGTTAATTCAAACTCGAGGTGTTGACAATAGACGGCCTACAGAGGTCCTAAAAGCTGCGGCCTGTCTCGCAGTTGGCCTTTCAAATGCAAATGAAGGGAACTGTTTTGGGTTTACGGGCCTGGTAGGAAATGATTTAGGGCGACACCAGCGCTCTGAGCCTTTATGTTGGGTTTGGCCAAGGGGGCTCATACATCAACCCTGACCATTAATCAATTAGCGTCTCCTAGCCACCTGTCGGACACACTGGCGCACAAAACATTCCTGCCCTTGGGCTGTTGCTAGACGATGAGCAGCCCTTCTAAGCCCTCCACATGCCCCACCCTCTCCCCTTTGTGCCATCACCCTGATGAATTACATAATCGCGCCAAAACACCAAGCTGAACATCAAGGGTTCTTTTCAAAGAGAAGCATATTTGATTCAAAGAAGGTGATTTTGTTGTTGTTGTAAATGTACATCTGTGCTTCTCTGTCACAAACAGAACAGAGCAGGCAGAGCAGAATTGATGTCCGCCTTGAGGAGGAATCAATAAGTTGACAGCTATTCAAAAGTGCTGAATGCACACCGACACTCTGTCCTCCTTTGTTTTAAATGCACCTGCCTCTAGCGCTGTATTGATAGTCGTTTGATATTGATGATGCGTCACCGCAGCCAAATACTCCTGAGATTGAAAACTCCAACCTGTCGGGGTCTCTGTGACCCCGACAGGTTTCAAGCAGCAAAAACGCTGGTTGTTTTTGCTGCTTGAAATTCCTGACTGACTGACTAAAGTAATAGGAAAAAGTCGAAAAAGTGAGCAAGTTCTGTTTTTGGTAAATTTTCATGACTGTTTAAAATTCAGACGGCCTGATGTCATTGAAGCACTTGAGACTTTGTCCTGGGGCGTTCTGCTCAACAACTGCCCTCTATGGTAATTTGGGATTTCTATTACTGATGCACTGAAATTTTTATTTTTCCCCAGCAGAAATGATGTAACAAAACAACTTCAGTGAGGTCCACATATTTCAATTTGATGTCGATTTTCTTTTCTACTTAACACAAATCCACTAAACTCAAATCTGGCCCTCCATAGCATTTTATGTGGCCCTCTGGGCTCCAGAAGCCAAATTGCATCCATTTGTTCCTCCAGTTTTTCGCCATTATGCTATTCAAGATATTCCCAAAAAATGAACAAATCACCGATATTTTTCACGCTATTGAATAAGTGTGAGTTTATTGTAAATTTTCTGCAAAATCGTCAAAATCATTGGGTTTAAGTGACACAAACTGTATTTTATACTGTGGCTGTATTTTATACTCCTATTACACGGCTGCCTCAGCCTTACCTGAGGTCAAGTTATCGCCCATGATCGATATGGCAAGTAACAAAAATTCATTTACGATATTTCTAAATTAGCACCAAAAATCTCATACCAGCCCTTGAGAACATTTATGATCTTGATAATGTACAAAATGAAAACGAGTTTGACACCTTAAACTAAATGAGACAAAAAAGCTGACGTGCAGACACCCTTTCATGAAATTTGAACAAACATCTTTTAGTAAACTGCAGAGAAACTGTACTTTCTGCATCCCCCAGCAAGCTCCTGAATTTAAATTCCCTTTAAACCTGAGCTCTGACCTATTGTTTCTAAAAACTGTTGTCTCATTGGTTCCGAAACTCGTGTTGAGTGCATGTAAATGTCTCTGTTTTATCCAATAAAACCCCTTCACTACTTCTAGACAATCTCTTCCTGGCAGCCATGCTTCCCTGACAATAGAAAACCTCTCACCGCCCTCCCATATAACCTCCCAAAAACCCTTCATATTTTTCACACTTTTTAGGCTGGGTTATTTGGAACTAATTCCCAAAAGCAGCCAAAGAGATAAGTGGCACTAAAATTAGAGGCTAATCCTCCAACCGTCAGCGCGCGGACATGGAGAAAGTAGATTTGTCAAGCCCTGATTTAACAGTATTCTTTCATTATAGAAGTAGCTCTCTTCACGCAGCTTAGCTGGGAGAAATGGCTCAATCAATCTCATGCGGACCACTTTAAGCGGAAAGTAAAGGGCCTTTCTGCGAACCCAGAATACCTGGCATCCTGCTGGTGCTATTATAGTGCCACTACCTGAGCTGCACTTTTCAACTCTTGAGGGTTACCCTCTTGAAAATGACATTCACCACCCTCTTCTAAAGGCTCCGAGCACAAGAGCGGTTTCTCTGGGGGATTGTACAGAAATGTGGGCCACTGTGCTGGGTGTGTAAAGTGTGTAACACCGGACTGGGTACTACAGAGTGGAGTGTTTTCTTTTCTTTTCTCTATTTTTTTCCCTCCCCGTTTTCCCCTGTTAAATCCAGCCAACTCTGGCAGGGACTTGGCTGGTTACCAACATTATCAGGTGGATTTTCAACAGAACAAAAACTCCTCTTTGATTCCTTACAATGCCAGAGGGAAACAAAATGAGAAGTAACTCTTTAAAGTAGATATAGTGTGTGGGTGCGTGTGTGTGTGTGTGTGTGTGTGTGTGTGTGTGTGTGTGTGTGTGTGTGTGTGTGTGTGTGTGTGTAGAAGAATCTATCCTCAATACTTCAGCTACAATTGTGTCTTGCAGAAGATTATTTTTCCTGATAATCTCGCATTTTCTTCTGTGTACTTATCCCCACAGTGGGGTTATTAAAGTTGATCATGTGAGGTTAAAACTAAAGCTGAATACAAAGGAAGTGGAACATGCTGGTTTGAGCTCACCGTATCCAATTGTAATTGTGTTTTTGAAGCCAGAGAATAAATCCCAGATATTTTTTGAAAGATAACGCAGCTTGGATAAGAATGAGGAGCAGCAGAGTTGCGTTGCATGGCGTCTTCTGGTGGTCAGAGCAAAGGCTATCCACAGGGTATGGAGTCAGCAGAGAGGAGGAGGGTGACGGGGCAAAAGCTTGACCTCACGGGGTCAAGAGGTGATCAGGAACATTTATCATACCTACACAAGCTGATGAATGAGAAAGGCAGCTCCTCTCCTCGGATATTTAGCCGTATTTTCTCATTGGACTCCAAAGAAGCCGACAGATGCACCTCTTTTACGGCAGAGAGACAAGTTCTGGAATCCCTAAGTGGAAAAACATGCCATGCTGGCACACAGTAGCAGCGTTGAAACATTACATCATACTGACGATTTAATGAGCGCAACCTGGAGCAAATTATAGAGCTTTAAATACCTGCCAAAGTCAATATAAAACACTGTTTCTCATCATCAAATACAAGTTTCAATTGATCGGAAGATGAGTAGATGAAAGAAAGGTAGTGAATGGTGATGTCCAAACACTGTTGAAAATCACACAGAGCAGAAAAAGACCAATTTTCAAGGGGACTTTCCGAGAGTAGCTTTCCCTGAAGAAGAAGCAGCAGCACAGCGGTTTGGTATTGTTTTGGCTCTGTGGACAAGAAGAATACAGGCCGAGTGGGATCCTGGGCCGGAGGCCAGCCAAGATGAAATTATGCTGCTGTGAAAAAAAAAATCCTTACGAAATCCTCACGCAGCAACCATCTATCAATTGGGGATGACAGATAATTCACAAACACAGGCCCTTTGTTAGGCATTTCATAACTTGTGCATGGGCTGATTATCGACAATAGCAAATGAAAAGATGCAACAGATTACTTGTTATGGCATCTCATGTTAATCCCACACCTCCAACACACAAAGAACAAGTCAAGTTTTGAGTTTCGGAGAAACAGCTCAGTGTCTATCAGTTAGAGAGGTGGAGTGTTTACATGGCCACAATGAAAGGATTCTAGGCATTTTACCAGGATGTGCCAAAGCCATAGAAATGATCGGCTTTGTTAAACACAGACAAGTGTTCTGTCGCAGCCTCCGAGAGAGATCCCACAGTACAAGATGCTTGGGGATGCTGAAAAACCTTCTAGAGAATGTAAACAAGACAATGGAAAAACTGGAAGCTGGAGTCAGCAAAAAAAAACAAGCCCCGCAGTATGATGCCAACTTTGCTCTAGAAAACTGTTATAACAGGGGAAGGAAACACAAAATTACACACAAAGAGCAGATTACTAGTTAGGATTGCTCAGAGAACCTTATTTTCAGCTATACTGGCCCTCACCAGAGACAGACTATCCAGAAACTACAAACAGTTGTAATTGTATTTCTGAAGACAGAGAATTAATCCCAGATATTTTTGGAACGATAACGCAGCTTGGATGCAAACGGGGAGCAACAAAGTTGAGTCTCCTGGCGTCTTGTGGCGATCAGAGCAAATAGTATCCACAAGGTACTGAAGTGTTGACTTCACTTTTTCCAATCAGTGAAGTCAGCATAACTATGTGCTTAAAAAGAGAAAAGAAAAAAAGCCACTCCTCAGTGTGGAAGTCATTACTGATGGAAGACGACTCAACGGTAGTCTTCTTATGTCAATGACTGCTTTCCCATTTACCATAAAATTGTGCAAATTGGAAAAAAACATTAAAGAAAGGCAAAAAAATATATGTTTTTCAATGAAAACGTAAATTTCCATTGAACTTTCCATTGAAAAAGTGTATTTCACAAAACTGTATTAGAAACACTTCTTTTGCATCACAAGGGTCAAGTGACAAACAACTGGATGTTACTGCTGGTGGAAAAAATGAAGAGGACAACAGGAAGTGGCAGGAGGATGATGGTGTAGCATGATTTTTAAGGACTTATAGTGTGAATAAACTCTATGTGTGATTTTAATTGCTTTACTTATTCAACGGAAAAATGGCAAGTGTGTTTGTGTTTTTTCAACATTAGTAGAATGTCATCTTAAGCACATTTGTAATGCAAATGCAGCTGGTAAAATATTTCAAGATGAAGTTACAGGAATCACAGAAGATAGAGGAAGCTATATGAACAGAAAACTATGGAGGGATGTCAGCTGCTGAACAAGAAAACCTGTATGCACTGAATGATCAAAGGTCTTCCTCTGAGATGTGCCTCATGGGTGGGTAGAGTATCCCAAGTCATACTCAAGTAAGAGTAGCACTACTACAATACATTTTAACTCAAGTAAAAGTTAAAGTTAGTCAACCAAGGAAAGACTCAAGTAAGAACTTCTGTAGCAAAAAGGCTGCTCAAGTACAAAGTAACTGCTGATGTCACCAGATGGAGAAACATGCAATTTCATTTAAGCCTTAGGAAGTAAAGTCAGTTGAACAGGTGAGGAGCCCTGAATCTTCGATAAGTTGTAAACAAAGAGAGGTGGCTTAGTGATTTGTCTATGTATAAACAAACTCACCAAGTTTATTAAACTCAACACTAACTTGTCTAGATACATCAAGCATATTTCGGTCCATTTTCTGTCCTTGTTGCTGAGAAAACGCACAAAAAAAACTATTCAGGATATTGTAATTGTAGTCTCTAAAACTAATTACTGCCCTCATAAAATATGTTGAACTGGACCCATTCCACGCTAGCTGAAACTTGTTTTTATTTTGTTAAAACAAGAAAAGATGCACACATGCCATCAACCATCAGGAACCAATACATCAAGCAGCTAAACGCTGCGTTTTTTGGCTTTTGCACCCGGAACAGGATTTCCTTAAGCAAATAGTTGAGTTCAGCTCAAAATAACACAATTACTATTAGGTGTGAAAAAGAGCAAAGCTCCAAAACCTCTGAATAAAAGCGGGGGTTTTTTCACAATTTTTCTTCCACCATCGTTAACCACATCCACTTAGAAGACACTTTGCTGTTTTGCCTATTAGTCATAGCGACTGACCGACAAGTGAAATCACTCTCTGTGTCTGAAAATGTGGTTCTCTCTAGTAAAACAAACTATAATTTAAATGCCTGAAAGCCCTGTGTTCAGAATCAGTGCTCTGTAAGGAGCAAAGCTGAACAGGAATCAGCCTTTCATTACTGTTGAGGAAAACAGAGTATAGTTAGGGCAATATCTGAATGCATTTTAGCCTTGGAAAACATTTCTGGAGATGAAACAATGTAATCTTTGAACCATCTCAGACTTTGAGTTCTTGAGTGACAGAGAGGTGAAAAAAACTGTTGACTTAAGAAGCTTGTGTAGGCTTCAGGAATTTATACTGTCAACTAAAAATTCAACACAAGGTACTGAAATGTGCTTGGGTGTCTTTGCAGTTCTTTATAAATCATTCTTGAATGGCTTTTTAATCTTTTAAAACATCAACAAGCACTTCCTTATATTAAGAATTATGTATTTTATACAACATATTGCACAAGAGGAAATAGTCACTGAAACATTTTTTTAGGATTTCAGGCATTTATTCTAAAATATACAAGTCCATTCTTATTCATGCTATATGAATTTCCTATTTTCTTTGACAAGTCGTGTTAAAAAGCTAAATAATTCCCAGTAACTTACAGACAAACTTGCGATGCACAAGTCTTCACATGTTGAAGAAAATATAAAACGTATATTTAGGCTGATATACAGAAGATAGATCGAAACTCAATTCTGCGACAAAGACTTTGGACTTTATTCTAATTTTTAAAACCTGAAACTAAAGGAAAGAAACTCAAGTCTGATGGAGAAACTTGTTTTTCAGAAGTTCAAATCAGACGCTGTCTGTAATGACCTGCTATCTTTTGAGAAGTGGGAATTAACATGGATAAAACATTGAAACCAAATTTTGACAACAGGCAATTCTATACGTTTTGCCCAGTATTTTGTTACATCAATCCGATTAAAGCTTTTCTACCCAATTTTTAAGCCAGTCTATAAAGTATCCTGTTAATATGCCAGAAACGACAGCAAGTATGTTTTAAATAGTGCAAATAGATTACCTTGAATGCAAAGGTATCTAGTGTTTGAACTGGCAGATCAGACAGGAGAGGGCAACCTGACTGTGACTGCTGTGTATGAATGAAAGAGATTGACACAAAGCAGTCGGGTGCAGAGATGTGTTGTGGAACACGGTCAACACAATTCACACATGCAGGGCGAGGAAACAACTCGCTTGGGGCTTCCACCTTCATTTAGATGAAAATGGACCTCCTCGAGAGGAAATAAAGCCATTTTTAACCCCAGCCTCTCACTGTGAGTTGGTCTTCAATAACATGCCCAGTCAATGGACTGTGGGTCTATTCAACTGGGCCCACAGCACAGCCATAAATAATGCAGTGCGGCTCACATGAAACCCTAATCACCATTGTGCTGTCACCCATTCAGAGAAGATCGCTTGTTTAATTTACTGCGCCGCATCTGTCTCAGTTCTGCCCAATTTAGTTTCAACGTTTCAGCGGGCACATACTTCAGGTATTTATCAATATTCTCTTCAGCCAATACAGCGTTCATGTGTGTACACACAGTTGCTTGTCGTGCAATAATGCATCTGTGTGCATAGATGAACAAACGAGAAAGCTGCAGCTCGTGAAACAACATTGGTTGGCTTAGAATAAGCCATCAACATTCAATAACCGCAGCTCGTTATTGGCCATATACGACCAACTTCATTACATTACGATTCCATTAGCATGCAGACATTTGCATATCCCGGCTACCTCCTTCCAGAGGCTGTTGATCAAACATGGCAGCCATATGCTGCCTGGTGCGCCATATAACAGAATTATTACTGCGACAATAAGAGCCAAGAAAAATGGAAATCACGTTGACGCAAAGTAAAGTATGAACGCCGTCGCATGATGCGCCGTTACTGATACTGTTGCAGTACAGGCTGCGATCTCTAGCCAGCAATATTCGGCTTGAGTTCCCTTTTCCGACATACATCTTCATGTGTGCTCCACATACAGTTTATACATGTATTAAAGAGCTTTCATATGAGCCAGACTCAAAACATTAAATAATGCACAACTCCAAGCATTCCTTGCTCCCATTTTAAGCATTTCTGGCTCTGCTGCCACTTTTCCTGCAGCAAATACAGAAAATGCAGACATCCAACAGACCAGCCTGGTTCAGGCCGACAGTGATTTGGTGTGATGGCTCCTCGTTTGGGCAGCCTGCACTGAGAAGGCAGCCCATGGACAGAGAATATTCAGCAGGGACTCATAAGCTGCATTTGATGGGCGCAAGCAAGGGCAGCGGAGCCACATGAGGATGATGATGCTGTGAGTTCAGCCACTAGCAGTGAGCTCATTGTTGCCTATGCTGCAAAGAGCAAGAGTGACACTGGATTTGTTTCATTAATTTTATCTCTATGATGGGATATTCTCATCACAGAGATGAATCAGGATCAGATTCAAGCAGCTAGTAAAGCTCAACTCCAAAAGAGTTAACATCCATCATCCAATTGACTCGGACCAGCTTCCACATCCTTCCTAAGGAGAACACCCACAACCTGAGGGTGAGCGTTTATCATACCGTTTTATTATTTGTCAAGATACATTTCTTATAATAAAAATTTTGATTTATCGTTGTTACAATAGATTTTAATTAATGATGTTTAAACCACCCCAAAACTGTCTCCATCTTCAGGATCGATAATTCTGCCATTTTCTCCATAGTTTATTCAATGAAAGCGTTGATAAATACCAATAAATTTGAAAATATAGTTACTGTGTGCAGCTTAATGATACAAATCCCCCTTCTTTATGTGACTGAAGAAGCACATTACAAATGGGAATAGTTTTCAACCTCATCGTTTGTGTTTATGGTGCTATAATTGCTGTGACACACAGTCACAGTCATACAGTTACCTATAAAATGACTAATAAATAAATATTTGTTATCACTTCTTATCGTTATCACAGCTGTACAGCCAAATACACAACTTTAAGTCCATATCGCCCACCCCAGAATGATAACAAAAGTGTTTTTAATGTCTACTGCTAGAAATTAACATGGAGCTACTGAAAATGTGAGAGCTGGTGCACAGGACACCGTCTTCAACATATTTGAAGTTTTTCCCACAAATATAAGCCGTTGGTTCTGCTCAGTTATAGCTCACATACAAACTAATTACTTCAATGACTTAGTTTTTAACCTTGAATTTCTATCAGTAGCATTACTTGCCATTTTTAATTAAAATACTTCCCTGTGAAAAGATTTCATAACTTAAATGTGTATGAGAGAGCATCATATGTTCCTTATCTGTGGATTTATGTTCACATTCACGTGGCAATATGATGCTGTTTTTTCACTAACAAACCTCTGTTATCTTCATTAATTAGGAGACCTTTGAAGGTAGGTTGTACTAGATTTTATTATGACCTATTTATCTGATGTGGACATAATTTTTATTTGTAACAGTATAACCTAGACTTTAACGTGTTAATTTTGATTAATTAATTACATAGATTACAACATATTAAAAGTCTTTAACTCAATTAATCACTTGTGTGCAAAAGTGCCAAACCAGAACCTTTGAATTGGTATGCTTCTGGTACAATCATAAAGAAATAGCGACGATGGATGACAAAGCTGCTTCTCTTGGCCCACTAGAGAGTAATTCTTGCTTCAGAGAAGAATCTTATGGGACACTGGAAGAAACTATTGTTGTGTTCAAATTGTGCTAAAAGGATCTAACCTATCAGTGAAGCTACTCAAGAGTAAAATAGAATATCAATGTTGGACGTGTAGCAACGCTAACGTCAGCGTCCACAGTTCATATTTCTAAAGACGTTCCATGAACGATCAGGTTCCTAGATTTGTATAATAGCATTTGCACCAATCTGATGGTTGAATAACCTAAAAGCCTGATTAAAAACTAACATCTTTTTTCCTGAGCTCTTCATATCTATTTATTCAATAATTTAGAAGCAAAGGGTACTTGAATTGAAAATCTTAATTTTGTTGATTAACATGCAAAGGCCCCCCCATTAATTACAATAACATACGTCCCAAAAAAGAAAAACAAAATCAACTAGGCACACACATCATTCAACCCGACATAAACCTATACACATATTTTGTTTTCAAACTGCACTGAAGTTTCTCACTTCAGGTTGTAACAAAACAACCTGAAGTTTTACTGTACAAGTGTTTACAGTAAAACACTTGTACAGGGGGCACGTTGGAAACCACTGGTCTATTGCAAAGAATCCCAACAAAATGCATAAGAAGTTTCCAGTTGCAAAAACAACATAGTGTGAAAAAAGTTCAAGGGACGTGAATACTTTATGAAACCATTAGACCAACCATGAGGAACAAAAGTGAAAGTCCTTGCTTTTATTTTTAAATGTATGCTGGTCTGAAAGGGAGCGCCAACATCCCAGAAGCTGCTAAGTGTCTCCCTCCAGAGCAATCACTTTATCTCCAGTTATCTAAATGACTACAGAAACATTTGACTCAGGGAAGTCCAAGTAGGACATGGTGCCTTGTCAGACATCGGTATAATTGACACCTTGTATCTTTCTTGCTGTGTGACTTGCGGCAGCGGTTGGGGTGGGGGTAACATGGCTATTCAACAGTACAGAGCATCTGTAATAGGTAATATTAACAGCATGTCCCTCAGACTAAGGGAGAAAAACAGGAGCAAGAAAAACATTAGAATGCAGAAAAGGAAAAGAGGAGAAAAGGGGGTGGGAGTACGAATTCAATTTTCCAGTGACAGTGTGCTCGGGATCACTGTTTCAGTGAAAGAACATATCATCTGTCACGGTTAATGGCAGTGTCTTGGGGAAAGCGAGAGGAAAAATGGAATAAAGACCATTCATTACGAAGGTATGGGACAGGGGGGTGGGGGGAGGTGTGTTGAACCCATCTGTCTGCTCTGCTGTCACTGCAAGGAAAATGAATGTATACACAAGCTATTATTTGTGCATTTACAGGTTGACGTTACAACTGAGGTAGAGCGCCAGCATCTGAGGAGGTTCATGCACAAAGCGGCCGCTGAGAGTACGGAGGGCGTCCTGGCTGCCTAGCGGGACGGCTGCAGAGCTAGCCAACGGGTCCAGCCAGCCTGTCTCTCTCACAGAGCTGTGGATGTACTCAGTGGAAGCAATTGATACCATTGTTTTATGGAGAGGAGGGTGGAGGAACGGGGGGGAATGGAGGGCCAACAATGGGGCTCTTTCACTGGAAATGTCAGCCGTCACACCAGGGGACTATCCAACTGGGCAGAGGCTGTTTTGTGAAAAGCCAAGGTACAAAACTTGTGGAAACTAGTATGAAGTTATTATGTGACGTCTCGAGGAAAACGAAGGGCGCACACGAGCCAGAACATTTGCATGCAAATCATTGGAAATTTAATCTCAAATGTGGGGCGGCGGGCTGTGAGAAAGTTAACAGCGCAGATGAGACGAGAGAGTGCGACTCAGCAGTAAAACAAAGAAACTTGAGATAGTTACCGTCACTTGGATCCAATAAGGGTTTTTTGTTTTAACCACAAAAAGGCAGCACAAAACAACATGCAAACAGAACTTTGTGAAAGTATTCAGACCCCCTGGAGATTTGTACATTTTTGTGTAAATACAAGCACAAACTTTGCCGTTACTCGAAGAGAACTTTCTCCCATAACATGCAACACGAGCTACAAAGGAAGGATTCGACTCACAGCAAACGTCCAATCTGAGTCTAATCACAGTTGAGAATCTGTGTAAAGAGTTAAAAATGTATGTTTACAGATCATATTACCAGACTAACCTTAAGCTTATTGTCAAAAATTTGGCATATTTCTCATTATGTAACTGTGCAAAGCTAGTTGAGACATACCCAAAAGCACCTGCTGCACATGGCGGCTAAACACAACTTCATGCTCTTGAGATTTTTATATTTACAAAATGTTTTAAAACATGTATAATTTCCCACCTGATCTGCAATCATGACCAACATGTTACATAAGGCTGAAACAATTAATCCATTATTGAAATAACCGTCAACTAATTTACTAATTGATTAATCATTAGCTGGAGTATTCAGACTCAAAAATTACCATTTCCTGGGAAAGAAAATCAACATATTCAGAGCAGTAACTAAGCTAAACCTGAATGATACATGCATACATTTTGCAATTAAGAAAAACTTTTTGTCTGTAAATGTGTTTTACCCAGTTATAATTCACACTAGGAATGCTATGCTTATATATGCTTATATGTGAATGCATTTTAGTTAACAAATTTTTCTTATATAAAAAGGAAATGAATTGTTTGTTTATTTTCATATATTAATAGGTTAATTGTTTCAATAATAATCAATTACTAAAATAATTGTTAGTTGCAGCCATATAGAGTTATAACATAAAAACCAAGTAACATAAATTAGAAAAATAATTGGGGTCTAAATATTTTTGCCAACTTTCAGAATGTTGCTGATTTCAACGCTGGTTGCAGCTGGCAACACATTCCCAATCAATAACCTGGATAATTGGTTATATAGGTCTTTATGCTCAGCCTCATTAGGCAAAAAAAAAAAAAAAAAAAAAAAAAAAAAGAGGAGACAAACGTGCCCTGATTCTTCAGGCAATCTAGAATAGTGAGGAACCTAAAATAATACAACCGATCCATTCTGGGACACTTTAGCAGAAGACTGTAGGACAGCACAGTAAAAAGTTTGGCCTGTCGGATGACCTCCATGCCCTCAGACCTGTTCTGAAGGTACCCTGGCGCTTTAAGGCTGACCTAATTGCTCTCTCGTTCTCCTCACACGAACACTGGGAGCTGACACGTAAAGATTATTTAATACCATCAAAGCCAAGAGGAGGACTGAAAAGGAGGCTGAAGGAGATTTAACTCCTTCGGTGACGAGAAGGGCCAAGTCAGCCTGATCAGGCTAAAGAAAGAAAGAAAGAAAGAAAATAATCAGCATGCTGTTACAGCCAGTGTTAAGCACAGCTCCAACATCACAGCAGATCCCTTCCCCCTTTGAATAAAAAAAAATAACAATCCCGCTTGACTTCGGCTGCGTTCTCTCCCGGTACCGGCTCCCCGCCCTTCTCCTCTCCCACTTTTCCCACACTAGCCCTGGTCCCTAAGGCAAAGCCTACGTCACTGGGCACCACAGTAAAACCGCTGTAATATCCCAATTTATTTGTACTTATTCTGACAGACTCTGCGCCCCTTTCATTTGGGTCAAGGCTGGTTTTATTGGACCAAAAGCAACATGGCCTCATTCCACTGGACTTCATGTGTCAAAGGAAAAGTTCCTCCAAGCCGAGGTAGTTCTTTTTTTTCTTTTTGCTGACAAACCATTCCCCCTAGACGTAACTCAACAGATGAAAACAAGATTCTGAAGAATTGAACCCACCCCCAGCGTCTTTAATGTACCAGTAACTCTCGTTCTGCAGTCCAGGTTTTCACTATGAGCACTTCCTAGTCCAAAAACGAAAAAGAAAGCAGCGCTCCCAGCAGTCAGAGTGTGACAGAGCGTGGGTGGGACTGGGTAGAGGTGTTTACCGTTAAGCAAGCACGGGGTGGCATCTCCGGAGAGCGCTGCCATTGTGAGGACCTCGTCTCATCAGTCACCACTGATGAGTTTGCACAGCGCTGTGGCCGCAGCCTTGTGAGTCAGCCTGGCTCGTCAACAAGGGGCAGCACGCCGCTGTGGCAACAGAGCAAACCACCTGACACACTCTGGACCGAAGAGTGCATCTCTAAAATACTGTTCTGTGAGACAAGACCTCCTACAATCTACTCAACCTAAAAGATGACGTATTTAGAACGGGAAAACCCATGCAGCACCGTCAGAAATGG
Source organism: Poecilia picta (assembly GCA_033032245.1). Lineage (NCBI taxonomy): Eukaryota > Metazoa > Chordata > Actinopteri > Cyprinodontiformes > Poeciliidae > Poecilia > Poecilia picta. The sequence goes on from CM065371.1 coordinate 2,068,019, forward strand.
GCCAGTCAGGTTTTCAGTATTGAGCAGACTGAAACAAACCCTTAAAAGAATTCAAATTATAAGCAAGCAACTTTGATAACACTTCAGTTCCCACAAGAAAGGAAACTCTAGGGGAGCGTCAGCGCTGGGCCATGACAACACAGACCCTTTCCAGTGGTTGTCACACTTTACAATCTGAAGAGGCGGTAAGGGGCACGATGAGGGTGTGGGGGTGCAGAGATGGTGCCGCCACCCTCGCTGTGATTCAACGTTTTCTTACACCATGTGAAACTACGTCATCACGAGGCCTCTAAATGGCACCGTTTTCATGAGTTTACCCAACTCAAAAAGGAGAAAGGCAGAGAATACCACTGCTGTCGATGCAGCAGAAAAACTGCAACGTTTACAACGAAGCAGTTCTCTACCGCCAAATGAGTACAACATTGGCTGTGGTGGCATAGTATAGAATGGAAAGCTTTAGAAAAAAATTGAGTGTTGCAATCCCAAAGCATCACAGATCCTCCACCATATGCAATACTGGTGCAAGGTTTTTCTGTTTTGTTTTTTTTTGCATTCTATTGCTTTTCTGTTTTATATCAAACCCGCTTGTATTCAGTGTTAACGCTGATGTCTCAAAGATGGAGCTCTGCTTTAGTTCTCCATGATGATTGTTTTTGTACCTCCATTACCATCCTACTCACTGTGCATGGTGGCACAGATAAATATGGGTCCTTGTCCAGCCTAGAAGCCCATGGCCAAGATAAATGGACTTCTGTGTCATTTCATATTTCAACCCAAGGGAAACAAAAAAAATTTGGCTTTACTCTTTATGCCTTATGAATTAAAGAGTTCATCCGAACTGTGATCAACTTAGAAAAAATAAAAACACAGAGTAGATTAAATAAATAACTTAGTTACATCTATTTTTGAAGAACTGGTAGGAGTAATAATCACTGCAGCACCAGTAAGTTCTTAGTCAAAGTAATGAACTTAAAGGGTTGAATTTTTTTTTTCATTTTATTTTATAGCATGAGATTATGCTAAAGCAGGGGTTTCCAAAGTTAGTCCTTGATGGCCGGCATCCTGCGTGATTTAGTTTTCTCCCTAGTGGTTAGTAACAATCTCCTGAGCAAGTCAATGTTCTCCTTAGGCCTTCTAACAGCCATCATTTGATGCAGGTGCGCTAAACCAGGGAGAGAACTAAAACATGCAGGATGCCGGAGGACCGACTTTGGACACCAATGTGCTAAAGCAACAAATGAAGAGTTTCACACCAGTAAATGTGGCCAGCATCGGATTGCATTGGAAATGAAGGCAGGTTACAATCTCAAATGCTTCTAATGTTAAGAATGTCAAGAAACATATTTAATATTTCTAACTGTTTGCTTTTTATTTCTCAATTTACTGTTCAATAAAGCCTAAAAAAAAAAACTTTTAAAAGACGAGTTCCAAAATAAGGATGTTTACCTCAACTTCAATTTCAGAAAACATACAACACACCTGGACGAGATCCACCATCGGAACAAATCTACATGGCAACCTTTTCTTTTTACCCAAGTTTCTAAAATGTCACTGCATGCGACAGCTTTCATGGCGCAAACCATGTATCGAGTGTTAACCCTTTCCCCAATTATGCAGAGGGCATAACGCCAAACTGTGAATCACACTCAGACAGTAGGTGACAGGGTGGGAAAACCCTCTTCCACACCAGATTTGCCACAGAGTGACTTTTCCGCTAATGCATCCCGCTCTGAATGTCACAGGCTGTCAGAGAAAAAGACGAGTGTCTTTCACCTTCTGCTATTCCAGGTCACTATTCCCACTTCTTGTTCAAACTTTCGAGTAGAAAGAGAACGCGCCGTTGGTTCGTGTTTTCAAGAAGCATTAAACCAAACATCAGCTGATTTGACGTGAGCACACGCTTTTCTGACCGGAGCCAAATGTTACAAATAGACACTGGAATGTTGAAAATCAGAAAATCACTGAAAAGTTCATTTATTCCAGCAAGTCAGTTCAAAAAGTGAAACTCAAGGATTCATTACACATAGAGTGATATACATGTATATCTGTGGATTTTTTTTGAAAACCAAATTCAGTCAAATAGTTACATAAAACAAATAAACTGGAACAGTCTGAACTCATAAACATTATTTTGAGGTCTGCGTAATCATCTGCAACATTGCTAACTTGACGGCCGTCCGGCAGACAGCCAACGAGGCGGGAGAGCCACAAAGAGTGAAGAATCCGGCTGTTCACGTCCAAGAAAATGAATGCAAAGTTTAGTGGAAGGCAAAAGTGAGCTAGAAAAGGTGCACGAGTAACTAACCAGCGACTTTAGAGAATCTACTGTGAAGCAAAACCACACTAATGACATCGCAAGGTCCTCAAGGGTAAACATCCTACATGTTTAAGATGTTTCCCTAGTTTAACACACCTGAATTAAATGAATGAAGGATTAGCAAAAGAGTTAATTGATCCATTTGAATCAACTGTGCTGGAGCAGATAGACGTTTTAATCCAGGATATCTGACCTTCAGAACTACAGCTGGACACTCTTAGTCAGAAGGACAAGAGAAAAAAATCACCATAATGTGGCTTGTGGGATTTTTTTCTATGAAAAAAAAAAAAATCACAGAATGTGTGAAGTTCCCACAGTTACTGATGATCAGAGGAGCCAGTGGTGCAGGTGTTGGCTAAATGCGTCTCACCAAATCCAAAGTTACAGCAGACATTAACTAGGAAATATTAAAAGCCCTTAATAATTCCCTCTGCTTTATGGACTTGGCAGCAGCACACGCTGCTATTAGCACAGATACCTTATTTAATGACCATGATATCACTGCGCTTGATGCTCACAAAACTCATTAGACATAAAAATCCAAAGAGAATCTGTAAGTGTTTTCAAGATAAAGAAGAGCCTAAGGCTTCTACCACTGACTGAAGCAACATATACAGTTGTCAAGCTTTTGGTCATGCTGCATTTATGCAGTAATTCTTGCAAAAAGAAGCTCAAGTACTGTAGATTTATTCCTTTAATCATTTTTCTTTGTTTTTTTGGCAGACATTTAGTCTTTCGTTGCCAATTTTTCCCCCCTTTCATCTATAATGGCTCAATTATTCATCATACACTGTACATGACATGGATGTACTTTCTGTAGGCAGACTGTTCTGTATTAATTAAGGATATAGAAAGATTTATACAATATTCTAAATATGCTGAGAAACAGGAGAAAAATAAACAAAGGCTACTTAAAAGTCTATTTTGAGTTAGACTTTTACAACATAAACTAAGATAAATTAAAATAAATTAACTTTCGTTTGCACTTAAAAACAGAAGTAGTTAGCAGTGCATATATTTAGGAACATTTGAACCTCATAGCCTATGCAACACATTTGGAAATCTTAAATAACACTCATGTGTGCCTGATACAGGCTGTTGTCAGAGGTGCATGTTGCAGGATTGTCTCTTCAATCAGTCGTGCCAAACAGGAGCTTTACCTATCGGCTAGGCTAACTTAGGCGATTAAATAGCTTGTAGCTGAATCTGTGCCAATGTCTTTAACAGCTCAAACATTGTGTAAAAAAATCGCTCTGCATGTTAGCAAACCCTAACAGTTGTACAGAGTCTGAAGCCGTTAACTACCCTAAAGAGAGCAGATGACATTAAGACGTTATTGGCACCCGGATACTTGGTAGGCACGCGCTACCAGCTTCAGAGGAGTTTCATTATCCGGTTACATGGTGAAATTTCAGAGAAGAAACACAAAAATAAGAAAATGTCACACCCGTTATGTGTAATGAATTAATGACGCATTCAGAGCCCTCCAGGTAAAAGGTTTTCCGCTCCCCAAACACCTGGCCCAGACACGCTGTCAAATGTTGACAGTGGCAAGTGTGCGGTAATACCTGGGACCTGTTGACTCCTCCTCCCGGTCCCCTTTTCCGACTCGCTGGTGGAAGTTCAGTCGCGCTGCCGCTGGTATCTCTCTACCGGCCGTAGTCTTCTTCTCCTCTTTTCTTTTTCCTCCAAAGTTTTCTGCCGACTCTCAAGCGTCCAGAGAGCGTCTCCCGCGAGCGCCGCGTAAAATTAACCCCGAGGACAGACCGTAGGTAAAGGCAGTCGAGCAGCTTTCAAAGAGCAGGAGCAAGTTTGGCACGGCTCTTACCAAAGACAACTATGGCAGTCACGTTCTCCTCTCCGTGGGAGCCCCGCCCCCTTTTCCTTATATGGAGAGCAGCGCTGAAACGTGGATGTCCCGCTCCTCTCCAGATGTTCTTCCTGCTCTGCCAATGTAAAGAAAAGGCTGCAGGAAAAGCCCGACGTTTTAATGACTGGTCCTACAGATCCATAATATATGCGCCACTGAATGCTGGAAGCCATACTTTTTATATTTGCAGTAAGAACACGAACACGCTCTCTCAAGTGTGGCAAAGTGTGTTTAAAGATAGTGGTCTGTTATGCAGCTTTTCACATTCATACTACTGCAACATGCAATTTAAAAAATAGAATACTTTTCATTCTATTCTATATTTTTATTTTAAGGAGAATTAAAAAAAAACTTTCCATGAGTGACTGCTATCTGTCTGTCTATTTTATCCATCTCAGTATTTATCAGCATTTGTACTGTAGAGGGTTTTTTTCTTCTCCTTCAAACTTGTATCTCTGCATCAAATCTAGTCACGTAACACTGGCCCGGGGCCCCTCCTAAAATGCATGACAAGGCTGTCCTGTCCCGCTGTGAGTACCATTAAGGACTCTACAGTATCCACCATTACAGTATGTTCTGTACCCTTGTGCCACTCTGACCAGCAATCCCATCGATTCCATGCAGAGCGACAGCTCTGACAGGAAGCCAGCAGCTAAATCACTTTTTGAAAGAACAGCTTTTCTTTTATATGCTTTAAGTTCTTATGCCAGTCAAGAATATGCATCTAACATGATATGTGTTTTCCATATGTGACCCATCATATCCTTGTTTGTTTATGTTAACTGTGAAGTAAAGAAAATCGGATATATTTTTAGCTTAAAGTGCTTATGATATTAAAAAGTGGAGGCAGGTCATCATGAAATTTTAACCACGTTTCAGGCTGAGAGCTTTGTGTCTCAGAAAAGCTATTAAAGCTCCAATGTGTGACAAGCTTTAATAGCTTGTCACACATTGATTCTTATGTCAATTATTACATGCTATATGTTTTTTGTGTGTTTATTAGCTCATTTATTTATGTGTTCATGTGTGTTTTCATATATTTTTGTACAGGTTCCTTTCAGATTTTTATGTTATTACTGCAGTGTTGTCAAGAAACATTACAAAAAAATATCTATATTTTGATTTACTTTGTTATTTTAGCTTGACAAAATATATATATATATTAGCTTTATTTTCTTTGGCTTTACTCTTGGTTTTGCTGTCCCTGCACAGTGAAGCAGTTGGTAACAATGCTACCTCACAAATGGTGAAATCTAAAAGATAAATATCCAGGTTGTTTTTTTGAGTTTGAATGGAGTTTGCATGTTCTCCCTGTATGACTGTTAGTTAAATTGGTCTCTCTAAATTGCCATTACATATGAATGTGTGTGTGAGCGTGTGTGTGTTCTTGTTTGTTTGTCTTGTGTTCCTGCATACCAGTGACTGCTGGAGAGAGGAACCCCCCATTCCTGTCTCCCTGCAAGGACAAATGGGTGTAGACAGTGAGCGGATGGATGGAAATGAATCCCTAAACTAATCCATAATTTCTAGGGTTTTTGTTTTTTTCCACAATGTACTTTATCCTTGATGTTTTGTCCCCATACATTGTTAGAAGTTTCTCCTGAAATGAAAAATGTAAGTAATCTCGTTTGTTTATGTGACAAATATTTATTTTATCCACAATATTTTGACCCTAAAGTACAAATTAATGTTTGTTATACAAACATTTTCAAACTGTTGTAGAAAACCTTTGTCTTTGTCTGACATGTTTTTGATTTTGCCAGAACTACAGAAATACATGCATTTACTTTGAAGCTGCAGTATGTAAGTTTTATTTTTTAAAATGTCATTTTTCACTTATTTGTTGAAATCGTCACTATGTGGAGACTGTATGGTATGAGACAGATGATATATGAAAAAAAACTAAAAAAAAGAATCAAACTCCTCTGTCTTCTTGCAGTACAAACTAGAAACAACCAATCAGAGCAAGGAGGCGGGTCTCTGCACTGCTCCTCCCCCCCATCCCCCCTGCTGCACTGCAGCTAGCAAAAATGTTGTGAATCCACTGGCTCGTTGGGACGATGGACCTGATCAAGCCCCGCCCAGAAACGCCCCTCGGACTTCATGTCTCACAAGCGAAGCCTTAACGCGCCTAGTTAACATGGCGTCCACTGACTACAGAGTATTTCTGAGTCGATTAGTTTAGCATTTCTGCCGGATTTTCACAAAATATCAGCCACGACGATGGACAGGGGAACCAACAAGTTCATGTCATCGTTTTTGGACGACATCAAGGTGTTTGAGCCACGATGCCTCCAACATTGTGCTCATCGCAGCTAAAAGCTACCGGTCAATGAGGAAAACAGCAGATCCTCAGACCCTCAGCATCAATAATGCTGTGGACAAGATCACTGACGCCTGTTGTTCTAGCAAGGCTGGGTAAGTCGGACATTCATGGTTTTGAGGGTGATTTTGAAATGAGTGATTTTTGCCTCGGTCTGCTCTGATAGGACAGTGCAGAGCAGCATGTTAGCACTCGGTACTCTGTGGCTAACACTCGGAGCTCGGCTAACACGATTACCGTTGAGTAAAAAGTCTTTTCAGATAAAATAAAAATCTTTAATGTATGTCAGATACGGTACACATTGAATATTAATCTGTTCAGCTAACATAAGGCTGTAACAAACAGGCTTCAGGATGTAGATGTTGTATCGGTGCTGCCATTATGCTGTACGTGGCTAAAAGGTTTTTCATGATGGATGTGTTTATTATTGACTTTTTTTTCATTCACTAAACACAAAGAAAGCAAAGTAATAATACTTACGCCAGCAGACAATCCTTTGTTCTTTTGATTCTATGATGCTATCTGCAAACGCGGTCGTGAAAAAGTTTAATCCGAGTAAGACTTTCCGTTTCAGATTTTGGAAATCTGTGAATTTTAGTTCCACAAACATGATCAGGATACCTGACATCGCCTGTGCAGATTCTCCACTGACGGAGAACTATTGTTTTTCGAGTCCTGATGCAAAAACTTTCTGTCTGTCCGATACTCCACAATGTATATTAGCTTGAGTTTGTGAGACGGTAACCCACTGATCGCTGCGCTGTGACGTCAAATGGGCATTAACCAATGAAAAGGTCGGGCTGTGGTAAGGTCCATGGTGGCCCACAAACATTTTTCCTGAAATAGTAAATTGTTTCCCTGCCATTAGAACATTTAGCAGCATTGGTTGTCAGCACTAAGCCCCTCCGCCTAGCTCTGATTGGTTGCTTTTGCTCGGGAGTGGAGATTTCTTCAGGTAATAGTAACTCAGGGAGATGGAGGGAGGAGATTGATCTTTTCACACATTACTTGTGTCATATTACACAGTCACGTCATGCTGGCAGTTTTGGCAAATATGTAAAAAAAAAAATTAATAAGAAAGTTATGAATTGCAGCTTTAAGTTATAAAAGATTATTTCTAAGCATAAAAAAGCATGGGAAACCTTTTCTCTCTCAAGCAGAATCCAAGTTTTATTTTAGATGCCACCACCCCCAATCTTCGAACAAAACACCAAAAGAAAGCTCTTGACTCTACAATATCTCCATGTTTCTCAGAGAGCATGCTCAGTGACTAACATCAGGACCCTCCTCGTTCCCCCCGCCACACTGCCTTTAAGGCTTTCCTGTACAAAAGCCACTGAGTGACACTAAACTGTGTCAGTTGTCACACATCGCCACACGGACGAGGCATGCAACTCTGAGGAAACTGGTTGTGACACGGGACACACAGGCATGCAAGCAGCCACGGACCGGAGCCGTCAAACGCTAAAAGAATGCAGTGGTGGAAGTAGCTGCTGTCATAACACCAGGCTTGACGAGATGGAGCTGTCTCATTTCACCGCCCTCTGACAGGTGGGCCTGGGCCTGCCACGCATGTGTCCAGCATGTGTCGGTGCAGACTGGACGGACCCAGCCTGCAGTGCGGGGATTTGCAGAGTAAAGCGTTGTGTTTCCATCACATGTCTTTAGGTGGACCAGGGAGGTCTCCTGGGTGCCTTTAGCCCAGCTGCATCATTTGCTTATGGCCACGTTTGATGTGAAGTTACTGGAGCTGAATTTTAACGGCGTTGCAGCTCGGTGTGGCTAATCCATGCTCTGCAGCATAAACACAGGCTGTATCAAGACATGTTCAGGGGCACACAGAAGGATCATGTAAATGGGACGCATGTTTCATTGGATGTTTGCTTCATTCACACAACATGTAGGAAACACTTCAGTCTGCTTTGAGACGGTGGTAGGACTCACTTTGTTTTAGGTGCACTATACACAGCACAGGGCATTTACCACTTTGCCTTTTGTTTCTGGCGGTACTCTGAGTCAGGAAATCAGAATTTGGACATGCTTCGGAGAGCCAAAATTTCTGCTGCTCCTCCTGCTGCTGCTATCAGCGGACCGCTGCAAAGAGAAACAGACGAGACAAGACAAAGGCTGGAAGGGTTAAACAAGTTCCACATACAGCACTGGTGTGTGCGTGCACCAAGCTAACGGTGTGTCACATTAAAATGCCATTTAAATAATTCAGGGATTGCTAAATGCAAGCCAATCATGGTGCTGGAGAAAGTTCATCAGAATGTTAAGGCAAACAACACAAAATGTCCCGTCCAGTTAAGACAATACTTACACAAGGAGGCATCTCTTGTCAACCTAGCACCAGCTGGTAACCAATTAGCTTAGCATTCGCATGCAGACTTCAAGTACCCTATATATTGGTGTTCTTCTTGTTCTATTTATCGTAGAATAACTTCCAAAGTCTAAGATGAACTTTTTGGTCTCTGCCCAGGTTGCTCCGTGTTGTCGTTCATGAACATGGACAGGAGGTGATGAGGTAGAGGAGCTTCAGGATCTCATGTTTTGTTTTTCCCTTATGATGTGGTGCTGTTGAGACTTTCAAGCCATGACCTTCAGAGGGCAGTTGAGCTGTTCACAGCCAACTTGCCTCTTAATTGTAAAACTCGATTACCCAATTTACTCCTCCATCTATTTTTCAACTTTTTCCCTTAAAAGAAATTTGACTTCCTAATTTAACGCCTTAAAATTGGGGCTTGCGTCTCTTTAAAAACTCCTGATCTTTCTGAATCTCAACAGATATTAAATAACTCTTTCCCTTTAAAAGTACCTTTTGAAAGTATTATAGACAGTATTATGTAAAATCAACATTTTTGAGCTTTACCTCGTGTTATGTCATTTCTTCATCACAAACACATCTGGAGTGTTGACATGATTCTTTCATGTATGTTTAAGAAATTCTTTAATCTCCCATGACAACCAAATGGTTGTGCAAAATGCCTGGTGGGACTGACCTCCGCCTTCGATGACGAAACTCCTCCTCCAAACTTCCGCCTCACAGAGCAGCCCTTCCCCGCTCCTTCAGACTAGCCAGCAGCAATTAGCAAACACCTGCTGCATCTGCTGAGCTCATTGTTTGAGCTACTTCTCAGTGAAATGCTAGTAAAATGTTAAAGGGTTAATAGAGGAGCCATGTTAGACGACTTCCTGAAGGCAGAATTTCAGTAAGAGCAGGAGTTTTTAAAGAGACAGACACTCAAATTTCAAGGTGTTCAGATGTTCAATTACAAGCTTTTTTAAAGTCATATTTGATAAAAAAAAAAAAAAAAAACAATGTGAAGGTAACCGTTATCGTACACATGATTGTGCAATAAAATGATACAATGTGTCTGGAAAACAAAATACTGCCTCTTTGACCTTTAAACCTGTGCTATACATGTCTGTATTTTCAAAAAAAACAAAACATATTCATTGGTCTAATCTAAAACGGCATGTAGGAGATAAATAATCCCTGTTGAATGCCATTGATGATGCCACTGAGACTCTCATTTTTCTGGTTACATGGGATCCTGTGCAGCCCTGTAAACAGGTGCTCAGTTTCAGCCTTCAAATGCTGCTCTCCTGTTTACCGTCCCGTGTGAAAGTCTGCAGCTATTTCCAAAGTGTAGTAACATTAGCCAGCCTGATAATGCTTTTAACCCCCAGCACGGGCCCACATACCACATGTCTTGTCCTGGATTACAAAGAAATGGACAGGGTGTTAGAGACCAAGCGGCCCCCCCAACTGTGTAGGGTGTCACTCTCACCCAGCAGAAACATTTGCAGCTTCCTGAATGTCTGTGGGTAATTACAGTGTACAATGCTCTGGGGAAACCTGAGAGCCAGGGGCTTGATGTCAAGATGAGCCAGTCCATCTAGTATGCAGTGGATCTAAAACAGTGTACACACCCTTGTAAACATGTTGGATCCCAAATGTAGAGAGGACCACTAGCTTTTAGGACGAAACTTAATAAATATTTGGAAGAGTTCAGAATTTCATCCACTACAATGAAAACCCTGGTTTCATATGAAGATCAAGAAACTGTCCCCATCATGTTGGGTATGGTGCTGTTTTGGTGATGACATGTTGCATTTGGTCCAAAAGACATTTTTTGGAAATGTGCCTCCAAAAAATTTTAATTTTGTTTCATAAAATAACATCATACTTTTTCTCAAGGTTGATCAAACTGGATGTGTTTTTTTTTTTGTTTTGTTTTTAAATATTCATGACAGACTCCCTGGAAGGTTTTTGTTTCATATTGTCATCAAATTTGGAGAAATTCTAGTCCTGACGCGTTTCTTTCATTTTTCCTTCACTTTCTGATAGACTTTTCCACAGTAATGACCTATATGGTAATATTCAATAAATTTGAATGTTAATTAAAAGTTTATTCATCTCAGTAACTTGGTTCATTAAGTGAAACACGATATGTAGATCGATTACACACAGAATTCTGCTATCAAGCCTTTATTTTTGTCATTTATGATGATTTTTCCATTCACAGCTAAGAAAAACAACATTTAAGTTTAAAATAGTACATCAGACAAATGGGAAAAAAAGCATAACAGAAATGTGGGTTTACTGAAAAATAGATTTAATACTTGAAACTTTGAAAACTAGGTTGTTTTCAAAACATACTTTTAATCTGACAGGCAAACCTCAATTTACCAATTTACTGAATATGAGCATATAAGACTGGGTATTTGTGTGTGTGTTGATCTTCTGACTGATACTGCTATACAATAAAATTATTTCCACCCTGTGGAACCTCTCTGAAGAGTATTGGACATAAAAACAAATATCAGGAAAATTCTTCATTGACAGCTGAATTTTATTCCAAGCCAGTTCAGATTCTTTATAATTCATTCAAGATGTTCAGAGTTTTTGTTTTTAATATCTCCCTCACCAATTTATTCACTTTTTTTGTTGTATTGTACTAAGTATATTTAACATTGAAGGTCAAAAAAAAGGAAAACAAACGGTGTTGAACTTTTTATGAAGTTGTGACAATTTAACAGTCTCCTGACTGTGTTTACATTTCTGGAGATAAAGAGACGTAAACATACTAAGACCAAGCCTGAGCCCTGCCTGTATGTCACCAGACTGTAGAGCAGTGATGTGTCAGTTTGTGAGGTAAAGGTGAGTGTAATGTAACAGTGGATATAAATGTTCCACTCTCTGCTGTTAAAACAACTTTATTCCAGTGTACAAGACCTGACCACCATAAATCATTGAAATCCCACTGTTGATGTGACACACATCCTGCATTATTCAGAGGAAAAACAAACAAATCTGGAGAATGGAAAACTACGAACAGTAAAAGGCTGCAATAACCTGGCTGCCTGATTTGAACTCTCTTTGTTGAAGAACATTCTCAGCATTCAGTCGTCTTAGGTTGGAGTTTATGGGGCGTCCTAAATCTTGATTTGACAATAGTTGCCCTCCAGAAGTTCTCCAAATCCGTCAGGTTGTGAGGATCTCTCGCAGACATCCCCTGGCTGATTTAGTTCTTTGTCAAAGTCATTTGAAAAGTATTCATTATCGTCTCACGAAGACATTTTTTTTTGGTCGTCTTAAAGTTGCTTGGATGCTGGTAAATGGAATTCATGTTCATCTGCAGACTTCTAGCAGAATTCTAAAAACACCATTTGGTTTTTGATCACAACTGACTGATAGGGAGCCAGAGCATGTACAAGAGTATTTTAAATGGTAAAAACAACAACAAATAATAATAAAAAAAATACATCCTCCGTTGGATTCATCTACAAGAGAAACACAGCTAAACATATACGCTTTAAGCTGGGTGTAAAATGAAAAGTAAGTACCAATCAGATACAGCTTCTATGAAGAGAAAAACACAACTTGATTATATGTGAGAAGGAGAATCTTAAATTATATTCTGGAGTAAATAGGAAGCCAGTGAAGAGACGTTGACACTGGGGAAATATAAGGTTCCTCTTTCAAATTTTGATTAGCCAAAAAATGTCAAACTCTAAAGCCAGGTAGGAGTTAGACAATAAAAAAGGTGATTCGCTCTTGGTCGTCATTAAGTACTCTTTGAGCTATTTAACTCTTAAACTACTTAGAATTACAGTTGACCGATTGTTTGAGGTGTTATTACCTTCTAATGTCTTGAAGAGAACTTCAGAGTAATAACTGAAGCTACCTTACCAAACCAGTAGAAAATAAAAGATAAGAAGATAAAAAAAATCTTTGTACTTGCATGGACAAAAAAAGCACATCATACTGTACCAGAAACTAATTTTGCCATTCACACCTGTGTGTCTGGAGGCATGCTGAAAGGCTACAGGGCTTTCACATCGGTCGGCTTTACGGTGCCAGACTGTGAAGAATAAAAAAGAAATGCGCTAGGGAGAGTAAGAGCGCAGACGAGATGGTATCAGCCGCATGGAAATAGTTAGCTAAGTCTCAAAGACAGTTTTTTGTTGTTTTTTTTTTTACTTACAAATAGCTGTTAAGAAACGACTTTCTTTTGGAACACGTTCTAGTAACATGCAACAGGGGAACCGGGACCTGGAGCAGGAGGGGTGGGGGGGGGGCACTGTCTCTGCCACCAGTTTCACAAAGCCCAAAAACAGCCCCCTGCACACCCACCCACATCGGTACCTTTGGACTCACCTGCAAGAACATTAAACCTTTTATTTACTTTTAATTTTCTCCTCATTTTTTCCCCTTCTCCTGGAAGGGGAAGAAAAAAGAGAGAAAGATGATTTTTCTCAACCCCTCTGACAGGCGAGCCTTTCGCAGGATTTAGTCCATCTGAAAACATGTGGTAAGACTTGTGGAATGTTTCAAATTACTCCCAGATGTGGCAGCAGACAGGTTTAACCCCTGGCGTACCGGCTGCTGCAGCGGGAGCAGAGCTGAAACAGGAGGAGGCCTGGTTGGCTGGGAGAAAGGCCGAGCGACGAGGCAAAACTTCTACCCCTTTCTGTCAATTTTTGTTACTTTCAAAGCATTAGCACTCATTGAACTGTGGCTTAATGTAATTTGCCGTGAGGCTAAAAATGGAAGCTCCCTTATGCTGCACTGCCCAAGAATAAAGAATGCTAGAGTGCTGATTTTTCCAGATGACTCAGCAATCACAGGGGTTTGGACAGAAAAACAAAGAAGAACTCCTTATGAGAGATGATTAAAGCCCCATAACAGAGTCACTAAATAAGCTAGGGTGTTGATGTCATTCAAGCAACCTGGAGAATCTTAGGTATTGCCTTCAAAGATGGGATGGTTTTTTTTGCAAGTTTTGCTGTGATGTAAAATGGATGACTTGAGGTTCGACTGAGCCGTCTGAAAACATGGCCTCTTGTTCTCTGCTGGACGTTTTCGCCGCAGTAACACTCCCAAAGATGGCCGTTTGCAAGAAACAGGAGGCAAGAGAGGAGTCAGACTACCAAACGGGGTGGAGAGAAAGCCTGATATCCTAAACAACAAACTCAAGTGACCCCATTCCCCGCTTTCCCGCTCTGTCTCCACCTCTGATGTTCCCTCCCCTCCGCTCTATTTTCTCATTCTCTCTCACCCCCTTGTACACCTCCCTTCTTACTGGGCCAGCCAACTGTGAAGCAGTTGTCCAACACACCCGTCGGCCTGCCTGCCAACACGCTGGACTGAGTCCCATACACAATCATGACAGACAGAAAAGGGCACACGGAGACGAATGATAGGACTGCACCAAAATTGAACGGCAGGCAGGGGATAGAGTAGATCTTAACAGTATGTTTAAAAGAAAAAAGAAAAGCCATGTGAAAAAAACCTAATCTTTGACCTTCCACATGTGAATGCTTTGCAGAGGGCCTCCTCTTCCTCAAACTCAAAGGCCGCCTCGAGGGAACATCAGCCTTAATAAAGAATTACAAACAATTTCCAAACCAAATATTCTCTTTTTTATTATTATGTTTTGCTTTCTGTGTGTATTGCAAGCAAACCATTTTTTTCTTCTTCTCAGTTTGAAGCCTGAGAACTGATTTTGACCGGATAGCATTCTTCTCATACTTTGAGGCGGTTCCCCTTTATCTGGACTCACGGCTCAGAAAACCGTGGCTGAAGCTCCGTGGCTCCGTCAGGTGTTTTTTATTCAGCTCTTGCTGTCTACATTGTTTGTAGCACAGATGTCCAGTAGTTTGAGGTAATGGGACTGTAAAGTCTCTGGGCCATAAGCCTTTTTTTTGTTAACATAACAAAACTATGCAATGAGAAAACCATATTTGGAGGGCATTTGAAGTCTAGAGCAAACCTGTTAGCATTAGGTTATTAGCGTAGCTCAACGTCCAGACAAAGACAAGTGGATCAAAAATGACACACTTTCAGTTCCCATGTGCCATTAAAAAGGTTGGTGGCATCAACTCACTCATTTACTCTTTGGTTACGTAGCAATAAACCTGTTGAGTAACTTGCACAGCAGCAGTTAAAGGTTTAACTGTTTAAAAATAAAAAACAACGGCGTGGAGTGAAACCATGTGTATAGATCAGGAAAAGTCACATCACCAGTTTGGCAGTATTTAGATATTTAAAACAAAAAGCTAATTAATAATTATCAATATTAACTATCATTAAGTGATATGTCTTTCAGATACCCTCCAGTTATTTCTTTGTCATAATGCTTATATTTGTCTTTCCTTCAACCCAACAGGGTGATTGGGATGTTCTTGCAGACATTCTTAAAGCAGGTAATCCCTCTGCTGTTTTCAGTGAGGGGATTAAGATTGTTATCACTTATCACTTGTCGACCATATGTTCACTAGTTAATATGTCAACTCAGCTTTTACATAATTCCAGACAAGGAAAAGCCAAAATACTGAATAAGAGCTGCAACCAAAGCTCCATAACATTCTTAGAAGTTGTCATGTCCGAGATGGTTCTAGGTTGTTTTGTTGTTATTTCCTGTTTTGGCTGTTCCTGTCAAAGGCTGTGATAGTTTAAAGCCCTCATTAAGGACACAGCTCATGAAAACCTGTAAGACCCGATGATTGGTTGTGGCTGTGGAAAACATTCACCTCTCCAAATGTTTACCATCCTATTCGTCCCTGTTTTAACAGGTCGGTATACTTAACCATCACTTTATCTACTCTATAAAAATTAAATATTCACATGAATACACCTACCTCTCTCCAAGGATGTCCTCTCTGTCGAAAGCTTTTTATTGTCACTGAGCCCAGCGAGATTCAGAATGGATCACAATGGGTACAAGTGTAAAATAAGGATTAAAACAAGATGAAAGGGGAAAATTTGATCAAACGCCAATCTAGTTTAAGACCACAATCAATAATCATTCAATACTCTCTCAACATATGGGAAGAAATTCCTTAAAAATCTAGAAGTTCTGGCTGTGACAGACCTGTATCCCCTACCGAAAAACAAGGAGATCAAACAAATCATAACTAGGATGGGTGACGTGTCTGATGATGTCCTTCGACTTGGACGAAGTACTCCTCTTGGCGATTTGAGACAGGAAGGAAGAAGACGTCCAATATATATTTCTGCAGAGTTGACTATTCTTTCCAAAGCTTTTATGTTTGCCACAGAACATTCAGAGAACCAAACAAAAATACAGTCATATGACTCTCTTCTGTTGGTCTGCAGACAGACCTCATCAACTAAGGATTCAAGTGGGTTTTCTTTAGAATCCGCAAAAAACAGAGATGCTTTTTTTTTTTTTTGACAATCTCTGAAGTGTTCGATGACCAACACTGTCTCCACAGTACACAAGCATCATTGATGTAAAAGCGGCTGGTGATTCTTGTTGCATTTCCGAAAGTCAGAAATTCAAATCATCAGTATTGTGCTTATCTTGGAACTCTGCTAACTCTGCTCTTCCGTATTATGCAGAAACTCCTAGACTAAAACACAATCTTCTGAATCCTTCAAAGAAACCATTATCGTACAACTCTAGACCCAAACCACCCAGTTAAATAAGTCTCATCATTTATGGTAAGCACTGTGAATGGGATGCTGGTTCCAACCCTGCCTACCCCATGTCTACTTATACATGCAACTGTTTTACATGGTCTTCCTGCTGGGTCTTCCATTTTGGATCCTCAGGGTGCCAGTTGCCAACATGCTCCCCTTCCTCGTGTCTCATCAGAGGAAACCCAGGGAGTATGTCCCTTTAATTAGACCGCCCGTGAAAATAATGGCGCATTAATGACATTTCTACAGGGGCCAATGAGCTGGAACAACAGAGGAAAGACTAAATCACAAATCAATTCCAACAAATGTAATTAAGGCTTAATTAGCCTCCAGGGTGCCACTGGAACGCCACAGAGGGGACGACGCAAGGGAGGAAAGAAAGAGAAACTGGAAGCGAAACGGATATTTAGGGAAGATCATGGGTCAACAACGCAACGTATGCTCGTTCGGTTTATTAGTCCTACAACTAACTGCTTTGGTTGGAGCCACGAGAGACGTTCGCCTATGTGTGCTAAACGTTCCTGGCACGTGCTTCTGTGGTTTTAAAGGCAACACTTCCAGTGCGGAGCCACAGAGCCAGTGCTGGGTAGAGAAGTGCTAATTCTCTATAAAAACAGCAGCATGTACGGGTGAGCCCAGAAACATTCTGGTGTTAAAAAAAGAAAGAAGTAGAGGGGGTGGGGGGCGCGGAGGGGAGAAGGAAAACAACAGAGCTGGGGAGAGAGAGAGAGAGAGAGAGAAAAAATAGAAATGCAAAACCACAGGGTGGCTTGGATGCTTGCCTGCCTCACTGGATGCCACATTACACAAACTTTCAAACTCTCGGGCCAATAAATGAGCTTCATAAACTGCAATTAAAACCCTGGGCACTAATCTAGTGGAAATGGCAGCCTGTAAAAAACAAAGTGTTGGAGAAAAAAGGGTTAGGAGGGAATAGTTTTCTAGGGTTCGGTAACAGTCCCCCCCCCCCCCCCCCCCCACCCCTCGTTTTTCATCTCTCGCATTAATGCGGAACATTTACAGCTCATAGATCATAGCCTGCGCACACATAAAAAGCACCAACACTGAGAAGGACACACACATACTCTTGATTTAGAGCTAAACATCCAATAAACAATTCCCTGTTTTCTCATTTTGTTATTCTTTTGCTTTTCTAAAATGTTTTTTTTCCTGCACTCCTTTTTTTTAAAGCACCACACATAACTGTTCAAATGTGGAACCTGTTTTAGATGTACCAGCCCCATGAAAACAAAATCCATTCGCTCATTGCTAATCTGCATATTTACCAAACTGTTCTTGTTTTACTTTCTTGCTCGTTTAAATGCTCTAGTCTTTCTCTTTGGTAGAAAACACAACTGACCTGCTTAAATGGCCCATTTGTGGTGAACCCTTATACCGTTCCTTATCTTCATCACCAAATCACGTTTGTGCCCTTGTTCTGGTTAGTTCACCATGCTTCAAAGAGAAAATAATGTTCTCAATCCGAATTTATTGAGTTCTCAGACCTGTGTGTGATTTAGCAGGAAACGGCTTTAAAGAGAATTGCTTCAAAAAAGGATTTTAAGAAATGATGTCAACACTTGCTGCAGCAATCCACACCATGACAAACTATAGATTTCTTCTCAAAACTATGGTCCGGAATTTTTCAAATTAAGGTTCTGTTAAAAGGCTGTAAGCAGGTGACATATTAGCGAGAGCAAAAAAAAAACAAAAAACTTCAGATTTTTAGTAAGCATAAATCCAGAATAATTGGTCTACAAAAACTGAAACCCAGATACAATCTGGGAAGAACTAATAGTAAAATGGACTTGTGTTGCTTAAAAACTAACATGCTGGTTATACATAAGCTAATTTATGGAACAGAGATCCAATTAACCTTTACACAGGAAATGGAGGTTGGAGGTAGTATGCCACCAATGAGCTTCCTGTGTGAAACGGGACCGAAAATGCTTTACATGTTCTGCTCTCAGTATTTTTCACACAGGAAGATCCCTGATGGTGCACCGCCTCCTGCCTTCATATCCTGTATAACTCATCATCAATTTCTGTTTAAAGACTCAATGAAAACTTGATAACGTAACATAAAGTATTATTACATTTTTGTGACTGGAGGGTTAAAGTGTTGTAAAAGTGATGTCTCCTATTTAGTCTTTAGTTTCATCCTTAAGAAGCAACTCATCTTCACCCTAAATGAAAATAGGAAGACTTTCTGTCATAGCTGACCTACATTAAAAAAATGCTAATAGCGTTCTAGCAAAACCTTACAACATAATTCTGAACTGCCCCTTTATGGAAGCATTCTGATTCTTGTGGATTCAAGAGTTGTTCAGGTAGAAAAACATCATTCAACGCGAGGCGTTTCCACGACTCACTTCACACAAATCTGCTCTCTTTAAAGCCTTTTTTTCAAACAACTACCCAGGGAGGGCTGCCAGCAGGATCGTCATATCAAAGATGTCGGGGGTGGACGGCACCAACCTGATGGGAGACATCTGCCACAGCTGTCTGTCTCACAAGGTCAAAAGACAGCCGAACGAGGTGTCGGCATTGTAATGAGACGGGCCACACACACACTGAGAAACACAAACAAGAGGGGATGCTGGGATCTTTTCTCAAACACACTTCCCTCCCACTCCCTCAGCAGATGACAGTCTAAACTGTCGCCTGACAAACTTAATATGCTCCTCAGGTTTTGTCAGTCGGACCGAACTGTAAACTGCTTTCTGGTTACCGTGGCGCCTAGCGACAATGGATAGGGGTGGTAGAAGCAGTGTGACAGCAGTGCGTGAATTCCCTGTAAACCAGCGGCAGCTACTCCTTCCCACAGGATGGGTGGTTTCCAACGCCTCTTCCTGGTTTAGGTTACCGCCGGGAATCGTATGACCTTGAGCCCGCTCATCTTCCCCCAGCCCCCACGCTCCTTTAAGACTTATTGCAACCTGAGGCTTTAGGCGTTATTCATGGATTCACGCAGTCGGCCTCAGTGTCAAAAGAAAACACTGACGTCAGTAGAATGTTGTGCATTGAACCTGTAGCTGCTGAACAGAAGAAACAGAGTGAGCTTTCAGGAGATGTGGAGGTAAAGTATGAGGTTTTTTGTGACCTGTGTCCTGCACAATGTGCCTGCGATACATACATATATT